>JAZAYU010000293.1:0-632631 GCA_038501625.1 Corbicula japonica
ATATTCCAAATTCATCAAATTAATGTTTGGAAATACAAAACAGGACAATATTGGCTCTGATTATAAGGCGGCATATGTAAAACAGTTTGGGAGTTCACACGGCAGTGAGAAAGTGCACAGCAAACTCTCTGTCAAATTGCTGTCAATTGACGGTATAATATTTAGATTTAAACCAATTATCCAAAAAAAAAAGTCATAAATAACAATATGTAGGACGTAATAATTTTGATTTGTGTTTGTGCTTAAGAAAAATCCGTAGAGAAACTATATACAATTTTATATAAAATAAATGGTATTTTCACGCATTTGGGGTGGGGTTGGGAGCGATCGAGAATTAGGTACCCAAAATGTCTGCGCCCATTGGGATCTGGTTAGATGAGCCTGACACTTTCGGCTTATGGTCACCACCAGTTGCGAAGAATTTAAAAGGGGGATACAGTAACATGTATTTGTTTAAACCTGCAAACTGACAATCCTGTATATGTAAATACCTGCTAAATGACAACTAAATGCTTGAAATAGACGCAGCCAATAAATGTGTCTTTGATATCAGTACGTGTTGTCCAATCTAGGCTTGCTTGTGCGTAGTTTCATATTCATACGCTCGCCTTTACAACTGTTGCGGTATTGTGTTTGTAAAAGAGTACATTTCAACATCGAAACAGTTTCAGGAAAGAGATAGATAGGGAAGAACACATAAACAAGCAAACGTGTAAACAGAAGATACATGTAATCAATTTACATAGTGAACGTCAACAGGTCACACTTTACAAGATTTATATACCAGAAATTAAAAGAAAAGTCTATTTAAGTAATCTGATATATTTTCGTGATTGAAAATAAGCTAAAATCGAAAACGGAAAACAGTTCCTGTTGTACTGATTGTTAAACATAATTTTGATTTAAAAAATGTAAATGCATTTTTCATATATACTTTTGGAGTAGATTTATAACATATGTTTTACATTTTTATTCTCAACCCGAGCTCAACGGATTCTGACACTTAATTATACTTATATTACGTTCACAGTAAGAATTTGGCTTAAATTCACCTCAATTGGCAATTAGAGGAACATCTGGTCCTCTTGCCCGCCAAAGTTACACTTTCCAGATAGGGTCAAACAATTGGAAGACATTTTGAATGAATTGTTACTGTTTTTAATAAAATCTTTGAAATTCTTAATATATCACGCTTAGTACCTTCTTTTTTTCCATTTTGACAAATTGATACGACATACCCTGGCGATATTGTTTTTCTATAATAAGACAATGATCATTGAACTATATGACCCCTTAGACCCCAATGTCTGTCACTGGGAACTTTTTTTGTCTGTGATATGTATATTTTGTTCAAGTACTGATTTGTTTTCGATGAACTGTTTCCTTAAATAATATCAGTAGATTGGTACATGTACTGCTAATGATTTCAACATACAGTGAAACCCCTCTATCAAGACTTTGCATTCAATTTGTTGAGATTAAACACTAATGATTAAAGTCAAACCTGTCTTCAAAGACCACTTTCATACAAATTAAAGAGGTCGTTGAAAGCAGGTTGTCCTTGTTAACAGGTAAATTTGTTTAAGCCATAGTTTTAGAATTTGTTCAAGTTGTCAGTGGAAAAAACTGGCCTTTATTCAGAGGTAGTCTTCATTTGTAAGTGGTACATGTATATAGCACAGATTGGCCTATAAGTAGAACAAAAGTCACCTGTCATGCATATTGCAATATATATCCATCTGCCTGTATATATTTGTGTTGTTAACTACCATCTACCATGTTGTATCTCACCCTCATTTCTCATGTTTCACCTCCTTATACCAAATATCATTTATCTTATATTTATATTTCATCTCCACATGTATATATGTTAACTGTTTATTGCTATAATCACAGAAATGTGGAAATAAAGAGAATATATAAGCTTTCGATATAGTCTTATATGTCATATTTGTTACTATCAAACTTTCTATTTCATAAATGTTCTACTAAGTGTTAGCGTTTTTTAACTGTAGAAAAGTCGTGTTACGAGTTCGATTGTATTTCTAAGAATACATTTATTTTTACTTTGGATCTGCTGCATGTTACCTTCTTCACCAACAGAAGCTCGTCTTTTTGCAAGAAATAAGAAATGGAAGTTTTGTGTCGTTTTTCTCTATTAAATGCATGTTATGTATCTCATTTCTTTCAAATTCTTATCGACATTGAGAAATAAATTCGTGAAGTATACTGAATTCAGGTAGTTAAAATATTTTTTAAAGTCCAATGCATTTTCAATGTTTTCAAGTCGCCAATAACGACGAGAAAAATAACGTCTATAGTGGGTCTGGAAATTTTGAAAAGCGGATTATCATTAAGTTTTATCTTGAAACAAAAATTAATATAAATTATGCAGGCCTGCCAAAACTTCTTCATTAAAAATCCGGAGATTTTGTCTGGATACGTCAATGACGACGACAACGACGATGTTGTTATTGTTTGTTGTTGCTGTTGTTTTAATGTATTGTTGCTGTTGCTGTTAACTATGACTGTGACTAAACAAAACAATAATGATAATGATGTTGTTGTTTAAATGTCTTGTTGCTATTATTAACTATGATTGTGACTAAATAAAAATAATGCTGATTACGATGATAATGATGATGATGATGGTGGTGATGATGTTATTTTCTCATATTCTTTATAATTATATACTTCAAAGAATTTTGCCGATTTTGTTAGAAACGGTTAAAGAACCTGTTTAAAATGACTTTTAACAATTTTTATTTTCATTGTTTAAATTTCTGTTTTAAAAACCTGTTAAGGCAGGTGTAACATCGAGACCCTTGTTTAGTTTATGACACGTGGTTATTGTATAGTTTTGCCAGGGGCACTAAGGCAGCATGTCACTGACCACGTCCTTGCTATCTCGTTATCTCGCAATATACAGGAAATGTGCGACTGTTCAGTAGAATGACTTTACGTTCATTGCCCATCTTCAAATTAGGATTAATTGATCTATATTTTTGCTATTTCATACAAATCCGGAGATTTTGACTGTAAAGCCGGAGATCCGGAGAAGTAACATAAAATCCGGAGATTTCGGATAAAAGCCGGAGATTTGGCAGGCCTGATTATGCAGTTACTCAAATGTTTGCTCTTCGCTTTAACTTGAAAATCTGAAGTAATTTTCACATTGTTCAATAATTACTGCCGGATATAATCCAAAGAAGCGACAGTTTTATCTTAGCATACTCGAGTCCGGTATCTCGTTCTTAACTGTATGCAGTCTATATATGACGTTTGATTTATCTACTGTCAGGAAGATCTGAATCATGCGATACGGACATCTCTTCCCGCGAGACGATATTATTGCTTTATTGTTGTAACGTATACACGACACGGTCACAAAGGAAGTCAGCTTCCAGACATTTCTTGGTCTCCGAGGACTTCACGGCATTAACCAATTCTGTCACATCCTATTCCAAATCAAGTTTGCTAGTTTCTTAATGAAATGAATAACAAAATCCCTTTATGTAAGCAGTGCGGTGCTTCGAATGATACTCCTCTGTCGATTATAATGTCTGATATATGTTTGGAAGGGACCAAAACTGCATGATGCTTTGTGGAATTGTTATTGTCCTATGCTGAACTAACTAATATCATAACCTCACACTTTGAAACGGTAGATTAGACTATTGATAAATAATAAAAAATCTGTCCTTTCAAGGTTTAACCTTTGGATATTGTCAAACAATTATATTTCGCGCGGGTTTTAATGACGCGTATTTCGCCATATAGGGTGATTGCGGGAATGTAAAACATAGCGAAATTTTACCTTGTACTATTACGATTAAATAGAAAAATACAATTGCGCGAATTTATGCCCGCGTGAAAATACCAACTTTGGCTTTTTGCGCGAAAGGTTGTCCCCGCAAATTAAATGATACTGCAGCATTTAGCAATGCACTTTTAACAAAATAAATAATCCCTAAGTTAATTATTTATTAAAGAATATTTCATCAATATGCAGATCATTTTTAGTTTGAATAGAGATTGACAAACTTTTTTGCCATCGATCAATTATTTCCAGCCATATGTTTTTTCCCATAAAATTCCAATTCTTAATTTTCGTATTTTGAAGTATTTTCAAAAGCATAGCTGAGTTCATTTACTCTTATTTTGTATTCAATTATTTACGTGTTTACATAATTTCCTATTTTTTGAAGTCAAACACACAAAACTTTTATTTCTGATGTCTTGCAAATAGATGAGCATGTTTTCACATAATTATAATTGATTCGTTGTGTTTTAGTTCTTAAAGCAGAGAATTTACGACCACAATCAACTGTTATAGAAGCAGTCTCTGATCAATGAATCGGGCGACGAAACCAGCAGTGAGCTAGTTCTCCTGAATTATGTATGTGCTCCTTTATGTTTGACATAAACGTGTTTCTTTAGCGTACTTTATGATTTTCATATAGATTATTAGTCTGTGGAATTAATCGAAAGGTCAAAATATTAAAATATTGAAAGATGGGCTCAGTCTTAAATTTCTAAGATTTGATTGCTTAACAATTAGCACGGTCTGAAAACTGACCAATGGCAAGACTGAGATGTGAGATTTTTTTTTTTTTGGGGGGGGGGGATTAGTTGTAAGGTCAAACAAATAAAAATATTGAATGTTTAGCTCATTCTCCACGATATGACAGTTTGACATCCTATCCAATAGCATGACCTAGATATGAAAAGGTGAAATATGCATATCAGGAATAGCCACATTCAGAAAAAACAGCCTCCCCACACAGTCAAGAAGAAGAGAGAGGGAGAGAGCATGGTTATTGAGCATGTGTTTCGTTCTCAGTTTTATATCCTTGTGGCATCTTCCCTGTCTTTTTCAGAAATTCGACGATTAAAATATTTAAAATCCTCAATTCCCGGAATTTGCAAAATGGATTTTAATTTAAGTGCTTAAATTGACTGAAAATTTAACATGTCGATGCATATGTTTTCTATCTGAATCTTGTAACTTAATTGAATGAATGTCCCCTGTACAAGCCAGCGATCTTTATCTCAGACATTACAAACTTCCATTTCGTATTGCATTCGTCTTGTTTGTGCTTGTTGATTAAAACTGAGTTACATAGAAATGGCGGGCTTATATCTTAAAATCACAAATATGATGTAGAGCTATCATGAAAAACATTATAATTATAAATAATAATGTATTCAACTTAAAGTAAGTCTAGATCAAAAAGGTCATTTAGCCAGTACATGTATGTATGTACATACATTTTGAACATTCTACATTTTGAGTTAGAGATCGTTTTTGTTGTGGTCTATAAAATTATGAGACATGCCACAAGACGCATTTTGACAATATCTTATCCTACAAGTACGTCGGAATTAGAAACCTCACTAGGAAGCGAATTTTTCAACCGTCTTTCATGAAAAAAAAGAATTTCCAGGTTTCAAGTCATACAAATGAAATTCGAGAACAGTAACACACCGTTACTGACTATAATCCCTTTCAAGTAGGCTAACCATTATCTTAAACCTGCATTCTGTCTCTTATTCAAATCTTACGGTCGAAACCGTTGTCCTTACTAAGCCTGTGTGCAACACATCATATAACCGGCATTTTGCAATGAAATAAAATGTTTGTTGTTGAAGGATGGAATGTGTAGGCCTATATGACGGATGTGCAGTCAACAGAATACATACGACCATGGTTCTAGGAAAACAGATTACCTGACGTCAATGTTGACGTCAGAAAATCGCTTTTTTGAATGTGTTCAACGTCATTGATTTTGGTGTTATTGTTCCGCTTATATGGGGTATTTAACTCAAAATATGGTTGCCATTTTTCAAAAACTATCAACACACGTACAATTTCCATAGAATATTTAACATTAATATCGAAAAATCTGAAAATTAAACAAATGATAACATTCAGCTTGGTTCCCCTGGAGTTCGGCTCATATGTGTTAGTAGTAAATGTACAAGAAACGCTGTAAACAATTCTCTTCAAAGGCTTTAAAATTTACATAGACAAGAACTTCTTGTTTACATTAATTGTAATCCATAAACTCGGGTTGAGAATCTTGAAAACAAAACTGGCTTGTGTACTTTTGTTTTAAATAGGATTGTCAATAAAACATTTGGAACGTTCACCTCCTGGTTTTCAAAACTAATTTAGATTTTAATAGTTTAGATACCTTTGTGTCAGTTTAAATAACAGGGAATAGTGATAAAAATAGATCAGAGAATAGAATAGAATAGAGAGAATCACGACTCGCTGCAAGCATGCATAAATGCTGTGTTAAACGCAGGCCGCTATGCGACACGTCAATGACACTCTATCTTGTACTTTTGTATATCGGTATCAATCTGTGTACATTTCTTAAACACAGATACTGCAAAATATAAGCTCATACATATCAGCAAATAGCATATCCTAATTATGTTTATGTTTGAAGAATCCCGATCTACAAATCAATATATCGAACAATGCAAAGCAGAACTTATAACTATTAACTGAATCCTGGTTGATTTAAGAAATGGGTAGAAGATTGGTATATTTAATAATATTTGCGCTACATCGATAAAATTAGCAATACATTCGATTTAAATAATCGCATTTTCTGGAACAATAGCAAAAGTTCAAGCTAGAACGTGTCATTCTGATTGTTTTAAATGCTTCTGCGGCTACCTATATCTTCAAAGTTTGGAATATTTTCAGCAGCAAGCAACCCTGAAATGCAAAGCATTAGCAATGAAATTAATATGATCATTTCCATATATTTTCCATATAATTGCTGAAAATACGCATGACTACACACTTTGTTTTAACACGACTGTAACTTTACTATAATATCATGAATAAAACATAAATAATCTTACCTTTTCAACAAACCAGTAGGAAAAAACTAACTTACTTAGTAAATATATGCTAAAACCATTATGTTTTACGTAAATCAATTAAAGTGACGTTGCTAGGATCATATTTGGGAGTCCCAGTTAATGAATGCTATTGCAATTAAGGGAATAACGTTACGTGTTGTACGTTTGAGACATCAATAATACTATTAGCATGAACTAATATGTCAGGTCTTCTTAAGCTGTAAAGTTTGTGTCAGGAAAATTAATGAAATTAGCGAAAACGTATCAACCGATTTGCATATCTTTATTTCAAATAAATTTTATCTTACAGATCTAAATACCTGTTACACCATTATCTTGGTAAAAGTAGTAATGTGTCTTAAGGATGAGCAGATATTTTATCGATTCACTAATTTGTAATTTAAATAATCACTTATGCTAAAGTTATAAAGGATGCTCTGGCTCCCCATTGGAGTTGATATTGATCAATAAGTCGGAGTTCGACAAGGCGTTATTTTCCCTGCGGATTCATATCTACATATCATAACAAAAGCCTGACACTAAATGTCTATTTACGCGTGATGAACAAATTAGACTGACAAAAACCCTATTGTCGTGGGAGACGGCTTTTTATCACCGTTTTAATTTTCATAATTCAGTTGCATGTGTTTTTGTTGTATGATGAAGTCCATAAAAATAAATGGAAAACGGATCTTTTTCTCAAGCCAAAGTAAATAGTGATATCGAAAATTCGAAATCGACATTTCTTAATTTAAATAAATGATTATTACTTCGGGTAAGCACCTGTTCGTATACCCAGCTGAAATTGAATACATTGAACAGACATACTCTAGCAGAAACCTAAATAATGCTTATTCTTTTTTTAGAAAAAGTAGACATATAGTAGACATATGTTTCAGAAGACAAACACTTGGAGAGAACTATTGTCAAAAAACTCAACGGTTAGAAAAGAAGACTACAACTGACGGCAAGAAAGCAGCGCCAGAGATCACTGAAATATTCACCTCGTGGCGTATCACAATTATGGGGCAAATATCAATACTGTTTTGTGTACATTTGATGAGCTGCCTTATTGATTATACTTTCTTAAAACTGTTTAGTTAATTATAATGAGATAGAAAAGACTCATACAACTAGTATTTACCTCAAATGAAGGCTAGATGGGCTTCAAGTAACAAATAAGACTGACAAACGCCCTATTGTTAAATAATTTCTCATCATGGGTAATATTAGCTTTTTTGAGCCGCGCGTGCAAATGTATGTCTTTGTGAAGATGATATCATTCTTAAAAATGACGTCACAAAGTTGTGCAGAATACATTACATATAGATCTATTATTCATTAAGCGGTAACAATATTAAATATTAAATATTATTTTTAAAATGTGGAACAATATCACCTAATAGTAATGGAAAATTGAATGTGATTTCCTCGTTTTTTCCAAAACTATCAACATCTAAAAATGTCAGAATATGACAGAAGATGCGTTTTCGGTTACGCAGTTCATTTCTTTTCATTCTTGATGCCATTGTATATTTTTCAATGACATTCAACTTGGAACGAAAGTTTTATACAAATAAAAATTATAAAACCCCTTGTTAACGGATTCCAAAATTCCAAAAATCTGCGTCATATGTATAAAGTTAGTCTTTCACATATAAACAGAAATGTGCGGATGGCCTGGTTGCTGAAGATAATTTTAACATGCATTTCTTGCATTTTAATCTTTTTCTGCATCTGTTATATATTTTGTGTATTTATTTAAAGCCGTTGTCATATTGTATAATTAAAAAGATGCAAGTATTCAGAATTATTTGATCATTACGAGAAAATTTTTTAAAGGTTACTTTTTATGAGCAGCTTGGCCATTGTACCTAAGGATATATTATAACATATGACAAAACTCCATGGAAACTGTTTCTGTAGACGCCGCTCTTTTTAACAGATAATTAGTTGACATAAATAATAAACAAGAGAAGATAGAAGTTTTATATTGTGTCTCAGATTTCCATTTGGGTTATTAAACTATTGTTTGATGTTCAATGTGTTTTAATGATGTATGGTCCTTTTGAAATTTTCCTGTTTAATTTCTTTAAAACATTAATGGCAAATAGCATATGTATGATATTGACGCTTTAATATGGTAAATCTACGAGTTTTTTTTTCGAGTGTGATATTTCTTTTCATGGTAAATCAAATAGATTCTTCAATTTCTACTATAATTTATTGTTTCCTTAGCATGGCGAGTTTCGTGAGTACAGTATGCAACTGTGGAACAAAGACACCAGCGACGGATTTGTACGTTTCGTTGTGTTGGGTAATGTGACTATAAGGAGCTTTCGATTGTGTAGGATCTGAAAAGCTGGGTCGATTAAAAACGTGTTTTGGAACGGTAATGGGGATGAGCCGAGTTACCAGCCAACACAGTTTCTCGAGAGCCGGGTTTTCTCACTTGCACAGAAAAATACTTAATAGCGACTAGTTTTGCATACCATATATCCATTTTTACATTTTACCTGTTTTTTTATTATATCTGAAATTGATTTCTCATTCTTAATTGTGCAATTACGTCATAGCGCGTGACTCATTTTACACGATGAATTCATGCATACCAGATCTATTTTTCCCGTAATTTTACCTTGGCTGGAAAATGTCACCATACACCCCCGTGTGAGACAAGTCCCGCTAGAATTAAGGCGACGATTTGCAAGATTATGAGTGAGAAATAAACTCCTCCGCTTCTTTAACAATGAGCTTGGATCAAAACAGGGTAAACATGATATATGATATGAGAAAAGAGGTATCTTTCCTGTTTTCTCAGTTCAGATGGAAAAAATCCGACCCTCGGAAAACTGGTTTCGGCGGTAACTCGACAGAGTCTCGATACCGCTCGGCCCCAGATTTTTACATCCGAACACCGCACACGTGAAAGACCTCCAGCACCGATTAAATCACGGTAAAGTCCTGATGTATATTATAACATGTGCGCTCATAAAAGTGTAGCATGAAACATCAGATGAATGCATTTTTCCTCACATGTGCTCTATGCTAGGCCTTTAAATTATAAGTAGTAAAAGGTTTGATGCACAGGACATATATACCATTCACATTGTTTAAGAAACTTATCTCATACTTTGATCACCATGTTGATATTTAATTAACTAATTAGTTTCATAGAAAATATGGAAGTAATGTTTTGCTAAAATAAAAAAAATTTGATCAGAACTTTTAACGCAAATGTGCTTAATTATCAGTTAACAGATCACATGCGAGATGGAAGATAGGTAATTATCAAAAAGTATCATTGGGCAAGTTCAGTCTACATAATCAGGGCGTTATCGTGATAAATATTATCAAAATTGCTGATCTGAAATTCTAAAATGTGTGTTAGTTCATATGTTAGGCTTATCTTTCCCGGCTATTTGAAGTATGGTGTCAGGTGATACATGAAAAAACAATTTTGGAGGCACTTTATAGAATATTGTTTGTTTTGTGACCCACACATGTACAGGCGATATTTTACCATTTCGTGTACTCAGGTGTTTAATGTGGAGCTAGTGCATGATTTGTTAATTAAAAAAAAGAAACTAAATAAATATGGACCACTGGCATATATTCCCCGTCAACAGAAAGTTACCATTTTGGTTATTACTACCAGCCTTAACTGACTGAACAAATATATATGGCTTCTTATGAGTTTTATGAATTGACAGTTTTACTTATGAAGAATTATGAAACAAGAACTATTATGAAGATCACACTACTGGCCTAAAGGTTATAAAACTGAGATTGGAAACCAGTCGCCATTTCAGCCAATCAGATGCTTGAGATTTGAGACTGGTTTCAATGCTCAGTTTTATAACCTTGGGCACTGGTGTTGCCATTCTTCAGCCTATTTGAGGTTTTCTGCAAATTTTCTGAATGCCGTCTGCTTAAACAATTTCAAACATCAACCAGTTAAACAGTAGATTGTGTCTTTAAAAAAGCATTGGAAACTTTCAGTTACTAAGTAAAATAATTCCGTGACGCGAAGAAAAAGTAAGACAGCCTTTTATCATGTTTTTTCTGTTGGCTGTTATGCAAATTTGTCCGGTTGAAATATATTATTTATTTAAAAATATTGAGCTTTTAAATTTTGGCTGCAGAAAAAGCATGGTAGGACTTTAAGTTTATATAAACCGCATGTATGTACCAGTGATACTTCGTCCCGCCATTTTCAATTTCATTAATGTACAAGCAACGTTAAGCGTGGTGACTTTCTATTGACGGTCAGTATACATATAAAGACACAAAAATGCTTTCCAAAATTAAATAGTGTTTGCCTCTTTCTTAAAAGCAGGTCGGTCCTGGTTAAAATAAAAAAAATACTAGAACATAAACAAAAACATCTTATCGCCCAGAAACACCGGCACTAGAGCAGTGTGATATATTAAACGATATTACAGGTTTTTGTAAGGTTGGCATATTGTTGTATCAGGTTTACGATAACAGTTCTTGCAAAGAAACGTGACTGCGTTTATATTTCTGTATCTTGCAAAAAATATTTAACAAAACGTAATTATTCAAAATGATGAATATCGCTTGGCAAGAAAATCCGAAGTATTTTATCTTTTTTATAATATATACTACTCAAAATTAAATATGGATCAAGTTTATAGTATCGATATGAGTATACTTAAGCTTCGCCTTAAACAACCTTCATGTGCAGGCTCATTCAAACCGAGTCTGTTATTTTCGCCACAAATTGTGTTTTGTGATTGTTTCAAATTTATATGCTCAACAGCAATCGTTTGATGTTGGCTAGCCGGCGTAAAACGTTTCCCCGTATTTCGATACAGTAAATGTTTATTATTAATTGTCCCTGGGGATAATAAAGTCAACTATTATAGACAGATTTGAACTAAAGCCGTTGCTAGGGCTACGGGCATGAGGAACGTAGAAGTTTAAAGGAACCACGTTTACGATTTCAGAATTCACGTTTGTTCTGTGACTTCATGACATATGTATAATGTCCTTATCTTTTTTTTTATTTATCTGATAATATTTAACTGTCTGTTTGTTAAAGGTGAATATATATCCAAATTTTATTTGCATGATTTCCATCCCAGATTTGATTTATTTATTATGTTTTCAATTACTGGAACATATGTATTGCTCTTGATATCTATTATGACAACGATTGCTTAATGTGATATTTATGGAAAGAGACTGCACCTTTTGAAAGGCTAATGGCTAAAATATAGCTATGAGACAACAGCAAAATCTAAAAGCACGGCGAATTTTGCGCGACGGATAGCCTTTAATTGTGGTTCGTTGATAACATTCCACAAATGACATAATGACTGTTTATCCTGTTTATACAATTTTGTATAAGACTGTGTGTGTACGCTGAATACAATGTTGCTATTCTTTAAAGACATGCGCATTTATTTGTATTTAATGAAAAGAAAACTATCACAGTAATTCAC
This sequence comes from Corbicula japonica, assembly GCA_038501625.1. Lineage (NCBI taxonomy): Eukaryota > Metazoa > Mollusca > Bivalvia > Venerida > Cyrenidae > Corbicula > Corbicula japonica. Next base: position 12,351 of record JAZAYU010000293.1, read on the forward strand.
TTTGCATGAAATATTATCGAGCTGCTTTAACTATTCTCATAGAATGTTGAATAATTCAGAATAAAAAAATAAAATAAAAACATATGTGATTTAAACTGAATAATGCAAATAATATGCAAATTAACTACCATCTTAAATGAATTTGGATTATTTAAATCGTTTCGTAGTTTTGAGAACTAAAATTTTGTCCAAAAAAATTTATTGTATTTTATTTAATATTAAATGTAAACTAGTTGACTGATACAAAATAAAAGATTGTTGTTGTTGTTGTTGTTGTTGTAAAATATAGTGAGAGCGTGAAAGACTTTATAAGCATTAAAAGATTGATCTACAATTAACATCTACTGCGAAATTTCAATTTAACATAAATTTCTTTTTTAAAGTGTTCTTCATATTTATCACTGCTGTGAAACTCACAAAATGATAGTTCAAAATGCTCTACATTTCATCATTTATGCAAATAAGATTTAAATAGCCAGCCATCTTAATACTAGAAAATGTTTTAAAAATATTAATGACCTACATTTATAAAAAGATGGGTATGGATTTTAAGAGTTTCTTTGAAATGGTCAATATCTAAACAATTAAAATAAACGTTAAATGTCTAAGGTTGTAATTGTCGCAACTGAATATTATTATGGTTTAGAAAATCCCTGCAGTTTTGTAATCCAATGCTTTTCCGATTACGCGACACTTTATTTGTTATTTTGTGTTATCCTTTAATGCGATAGCGTTCTTCTGTCTCTAACTTAGTGATACAAATTGAGGAGAACATAAACAAGAACGTTAATTGTGTTTTCAATTAAACAGCACTGCTTTAAAAAGGAAACATACATAATTAGTATATAAAACTCATTTTGAAAGAACACGATAAAAATGGATTCTAAAATATTTTACCGTTTTGTTCTCATTGCACTTTTACCAAAAAGTATTACTAAAATTGGCTCAAAATGTACTGGGTATGTCGGGGGGTTTTTTGTTGTTTTTTCTGCTTTATATATTCGCGACAGTATTGCTTATGTTAAGTAAAAACCGAAAACGTATTTACCTTCCGCAAAATATCCAGTAAAGCACAGTAACACCGGTATAAAATAATCCATTGTGTTGAAGTTTATCCACACGTGTTTCACAGAAATTATTTATACTGGAACTTTAGGTTTATGTTTTCCATTCAGATAAAAGTGAACACCAGAATAGATCATGTTCCTTCAAAGTCCATCACCTCCGCGTAGAAATCGGAAATTTGTTCTAAAGAAAGAAAGAAAGCAATAAAAGAAAGGTGTTATTTTCAGAAACATCTATGGCATGTTAAAATGGTACGGAGATTAATTAGTCTGTCGGTCAAAGGTCCTGTTAAACTCCGGTAATTAACTAATTTGTTTCAAATCACTCTCTGAAAAATCTGTTCTCTTGAAATTTCAGGGAAAATAGGTTATAAGTTAACACCTTTGTATTGGAAATAACCTTTAATGCGCAAAATTAAAAAACAAGGCAATGAAAACAGCCTTAATTGGAAAGATGGGTATAGCAAACAAAACAGTAATTAGAATCATGATATAAATTCGTTATTTCGTAGAGATAAAGGAATTCTGCCACATTTACAGAATGACATATATGAAAGGGCAAGCATATGTATTTACCAAACACTCAAAGGGAATTACTGAGAATTCAGAAATCAGGATTATATTGCCAAGCCAGGAAATTAGAAAATATTCATTAAAGCCAATTTTACGCACTAAATAATAGCAGAGATTTCGATGGTAGGGCCCTTTCATGAGCATGAAAGTTGAATTCTGATTAGAAATATTGATCCCGCAGCTCAAATGCATAATATTAATCAGAAAAGCGATTACCGCTTTAAAACCTAGTATTTCATTCTTCGAGTTCTAGGCATTTACCGATCATTATGTTATATTTGTCGCTGCAAGTCTGTTTTTTGTTTGTCATTTCCTGCCAGCGGCACACTTGAGATAGTTCAATTAACTCTCGAATAACGCTTGAATAAACGTTCGGTTTTCTTTAATCAAACCTCAATTAATGCCCAATTAGATATTCTGTTTCTATCGGTTGTGATGATCAGTTGTCAATATGAAGTATCAACTACTTACGAGAAATTTTTCTTCAAGATACGTCAAGTCGAGAGGAGACAAACAAGTGCCATCAAATCGTACTTAACTATTTCGATTCCTCATCAAATGCCGGAAAATTCTTTTAAGACGGTAAGATATTTCCCCCACCGAAGAAAATGAGAAGGATAACGTTCGTCGGCACAGGAAACTTGCTAAAACAAAAACCATTAGAAGTCATATAAAACCTTGTCATAAATAAGTAACATATACGGTCTATGAACAAATAGCAAAAATGTCGCGTTTGGTTTGCTAACAATAAAACAAGCTCAGTAAAAAACCCTCTCTCTGACAGATATTTACGTTATTTCTTTACAAAAACCCCACTTTAAACTAAACAAATTGATAATCCTGAGCGTTTTTGCGGAAAGATGCATGATTTCTAGCGAAAATTCAAGTCTCGCGAGACGGAATGAGAGATTCAAGCGTCAACTTACTCAAACTGTAAGATATTTACAGTTCATTCAGGCTGTCAGAGCGAAGTGACAGATCCGTCAAACTGCCGACACAGTCCTTGTTGATCTTTAATTTGTATCCTACAGAGACCTGCGGGACTTCTTTTTCCTGTGGAAAGCCCCACATGTGCTTAGAAATGCTTATAAAGATATCAATTTAGCGTATAAAGTGATAAAACTATTAACCGGTAATGGCGATATTACTATCGGTCATATTGTTTAATAAAAATTAGGATGTTTGATTTTAGTAAAATATCGCATTCTTGTTTTGGCTGGGGTTTCAAATTGTTTCTTAACAGAAAAAAACTTGCCTGGTAAAATTCAGTTTTATAAGATTTTAAAATGTGAATAAAGACAGTAAGCTCACCTTCAAGGTAACTTTTCTTCCATTCCCTTGTATTTGGTTTAATTATACCAAGAAACCTAAAATATCAACGACAAAGATTTATATCCATGTGCCTAAGCAACATTTTTTAAAATGACACTTGCTTTCAATTATTCAACTCGCAAGTTTAACTGTTAAATTATTTACTAAATCTGAAAAAACTACGCCGTAAATCTGCAGAAATTCTCCCAAAAATTCCGTATTTTTATATTTCTTTTCTGTACCAAGTATAACTTTTTAATAAAGTATTTACTAAATTTAATCTCTTTACGTTTATAAGTAACAAACGCGCTTTTTTATTCTTGTGAATGTTGAAAGCTCTTCCATTACAGTTTATGATAAATGCGCCATATCTCTCATAATGCGCTGGAGCTCCGCGATTGCTCCACAAAATTACCAGCAATGCATAGAAATTATGTATAATTTTACCATTTATCCGCGAAATTTGTTATAATTCGATAAAACTCCAGTAAAGCAATTTTGTCGTGCGCCAATGTCAGTCTGTAGAACGTTATTCAAGCGAGTCGTCCGAAAGCGGAAAACTCCTACGATGAAGTACCACATGTGCTATAGGCCAATATCGACCCGACAGGGGCATTGGTAAATATTTGCTCAGAAAACACATTGATAGATATGACAATATTTATATTATCGTCTTTTATTGTTCTAAAGATCCATTCGAATAAGTACACAATTCATTCGCCCGATAATAAAATATAGTAGCTATTATTTGTCCGCGCTCTTTCGAAAAGAATGCATTTCATTAAAATATGCTGCACCCATGTTGCGATTAATTGATTAGTTTTATGATGAACGTAGCATGTATTTCGCATGTCTTTCAATATCGTTTATTTACCGCGTGTCGACAAGGTTTATAAACCTGTTAACCAATTATCGACAGCGACACATTTCTAAAAGGCGTTTTCCGTTTTGCTAACAAGTCTGTGGATGCAATATTTAGCCTGGCTGAAAGCCCAGTTTCCGGTCTTTTATTCGCCTACTTCCAGGAATCAGGACTTACATAATGTTACTGTAATGATTTTGTCAACCGCCACTTATTGTCAAAAGACTCGAAAATAAATTAATTTGCGAATGTGGTGATGTTGTTATCAAATGTTGGCATGATACTAATGTAACAAACACATATTTGATTAACATACTCCACTGCTTGTTCATTAAGTCAGGCAGAATATAGAGAATAAACAGACGAAAATTGCAATACAAGTATGAATGGATGGCACTGATTTGTCCGCTTTCGACAATTCTTACAACCGTTTAAAATACAATGCACACGATGAGGTTTAAACTTTACTGAAGGTGCAACTCAAAAAAAATTATCGGTGCAACCGTTTTGATGGACGTATAAAATGAAGATTCACTTCCTACTGTTTTGTTGAACCTTGCCAGATAACCTAAACGGTCGTCGCGCTGATAAAAAAACAATGAGACAGAAATGTCTCCGGTAATGAAAGTCGTTCCCACTGCTACCCGAGGCACCCGTCTGTGGGACAAATAAAACGCATAATGACCGCACGACTAAAAAACACGTACAGGAAAATTAACAGACAATTAACGGACATAAAAATAAAGGTAACTGACAAGTACCGGATAGAACGACAGTGCAATTCACGAAAAAAAAACTGACAAAACTTCTTCAGTTTTAAAACGTTCCTTGTCTGTAGTCGTCCGCTGAACATGTAGTTAATGTTTTGAACAACTCCGGTATAAGCGTTGCCTGTCAATTAAAAGGCGGTCATATAAAATTTGGAACTACTGGACACGAATTCCATCCGTTTAAGGACTCAATATGATATTTAAAATGCGAAAAAAAAAACGAAAACAGACCTGAATATAGTTTGAACATTAAAATAATAGGTCTTTTCGTGTGAACGTTTCCTATGGCATGACAGTCCTCGTCCCCTCATTTTGAGCATCGTCAAACTTTACGTTGTAATCAGACTGATGTAGAACAGTGCTCTTGTGGAGATCAGAAATCACATAGTTAGTACACAAATCGTAATGTATTTCAACCGGTTGTTTCACGTGTATGTTGTTTTATATTTAATGTTGCATTTTAAATTTAATATTTTATCAACAAACAATGTCATGTGGCACTTTCTAATTTTTCCCATACAGGAAGTGCCAAAGTTGAAGGGAGATTGATTGATATTAATCTATGTTAGGCGATAGACAACCTAGGCACCGCAAGAAGAGAGTTAGAAGAATGTAAAATACTACATCTATCCAAGCATACATACTTTATAAAAAGTCTAATAAAATATCAAAAGATCACACTCTAAAAATCAAAGTCTCGCAGCCCAGAAAACCTTACACTATGAAAACAAAGTCTCACCATTCGAAACACACACTGCACACGCAGCCAATAAGGTCACACTCGAAACACACACTGTCCACGCAGCCAATAAGGTCACACTCGAAACACACACTGCACACGCAGCCAATAAGGTCACACTCGAAACACACACTGCCCACGCAGGCAATAAGGTCACACTCGAAACACACACTGCCCACGCAGGCAATAAGGTCACACTCGAAACACACACTGCCCACGCAGCCAATAAGGTCACACTGGAAACACACACTGCCCACGCAGGCGATAAGGTCACACTCGAAACACACACTGCCCACGCAGGCAATAAGGTCACACTCGAAACACACACTGCCCACGCAGGCAATAAGGTCACACTCGAAACACACACTGCCCACGCAGCCAATAAGGTCACTCTCGAAACACACACTGCCCACGCAGGCAATAATGTCACACTCGAAACACACACTGCCCACGCAGGCAATAAGGTCACACTCGAAACACACACTGCCCATGCAGCCCATAAGGTCACACTCGAAACACACACTGCCCACTCAGCCAATAAGGCACACTCGAAACACACACTGCCCACGCAGCCGATAAGGTCACACTCGAAACACACACTGCCCACGCAGGCAATAATGTCACACTCGAAACACACACTGCCCACGCAGCCGATAAGGTCACACTCGAAACACACACTGCCCACGCAGCCGATAAGGTCACACTCGAAACACACACTGCCCACTCAGCCAATAAGGTCACACTCGAAACACACACTGCCCACGCAGGCAATAAGGTCACACTCGAAACACACACTGCCCACGCAGGCAATAAGGTCACACTCGAAACACACACTGCCCACGCAGGCAATAAGGTCACACTCGAAACACACACTGCCCACGCAGGCAATAAGGTCACACTCGAAACACACACTGCCCACGCAGGCAATAAGGTCACACTCGAAACACACACTGCCCACGCAGGCAATAATGTCACACTCGAAACACACACTGCCCACGCAGCCGATAAGGTCACACTCGAAACACACACTGCCCACGCAGGCAATAAGGTCACACTCGAAACACACACTGCCCACGCAGCCAATAAGGTCACACTCGAAACACACACTGCCCACGCAGCCAATAAGGTCACACTCGAAACACACACTGCCCACGCAGGCAATAAGGTCACACTCGAAACACACACTGCCCACGCAGCCAATAAGGTCACACTCGAAACACACACTGCCCACGCAGCAAATAAGGTCACACTCGAAACACACACTGCCCACTCAGCCAATAAGGTCACACTCGAAACACACACTGCCCACGCAGGCAATAAGGTCACACTCGAAACACACACTGCCCACGCAGCCAATAAGGTCACACTCGAAACACACACTGCCCACGCAGCCAATAAGGTCACACTCGAAACACACACTGCCCACGCAGCCAATAAGGTCACACTCGAAACACACACTGCCCACGCAGCCAATAAGGTCACACTCGAAACACACACTGCCCACTCAGCCAATAAGGTCACACTCGAAACACACACTGCCCACGCAGCCAATAAGGTCACACTCGAAACACACACTGCCCACGCAGCCAATAAGGTCACACACGAAACACACACTGCCGCCTCAGCCAATAAGGTCACACTCGAAACACACACTGCCCACGCAGGCAATAAGGTCACACTCGAAACACACACTGCCCACGCAGCCAATAAGGTCACACTCGAAACACACACTGCCCACGCAGCCAATAAGGTCACACTCGAAACACACACTGCCCACGCAGCCAATAAGGTCACACTCGAAACACACACTGCCCACGCAGCCAATAAGGTCACACTCGAAACACACACTGCCCACGCAGGCAGTAAGGTCACACTCGAAACACACACTGCCCACGCAGCCAATAAGGTCACACTCGAAACACACACTGCCCACGCAGGCAATAAGGTCACACTCGAAACACACACTGCCCACGCAGCCGATAAGGTCACACTCGAAACACACACTGCCCACGCAGCCGATAAGGTCACACTCGAAACACACACTGCCCACGCAGCCGATAAGGTCACACTCGAAACACACACTGCCCACGCAGCCAATAAGGTCACACTCGAAACACACACTGCCCACGCAGCCGATAAGGTCACACTCGAAACACACACTGCCCACGCAGCCGATAAGGTCACACTCGAAACACACACTGCCCACGCAGCCAATAAGGTCACACTCGAAGCACACACTGCCCACGCAGCCGATAAGGTCACACTCGAAACACACACTGCCCACGCAGCCAATAAGGTCACACTCGAAACACACACTGCCCACGCAGCCGATAAGGTCACACTCGAAGCACACACTGCCCACGCAGGCAATAAGGTCACACTCGAAACACACACTGCCCACGCAGCCAATAAGGTCACACTCGAAACACACACTGCCCACGCAGCCGATAAGGTCACACTCGAAACACACACTGCCCACGCAGCCGATAAGGTCACACTCGAAACACACACTGCCCACGCAGCCAATAAGGTCACACTCGAAACACACACTGCCCACGCAGCAATAAGGTCACACTCGAAACACACACTGCCCACGCAGGCAATAAGGTCACACTCGAAACACACACTGCCCACGCAGCCAATAAGGTCACACTCGAAACACACACTGCCCACGCAGCCGATAAGGTCACACTCGAAACACACACTGCCCACGCAGCCAATAAGGTCACACTCGAAACACACACTGCCCACGCAGCCAATAAGGTCACACTCGAAACACACACTGCCCACGCAGGCAATAAGGTCACACTCGAAACACACACTGCCCACGCAGCCAATAAGGTCACACTCGAAACACACACTGCCCACGCAGCCAATAAGGTCACACTCGAAACACACACTGCCCACGCAGCCGATAAGGTCACACTCGAAACACACACTGCCCACGCAGCCGATAAGGTCACACTCGAAACACACACTGCCCACGCAGCCGATAAGGTCACACTCGAAACACACACTGCCCACGCAGCCAATAAGGTCACACTCGAAACACACACTGCCCACGCAGCCGATAAGGTCACACTCGAAACACACACTGCCCACGCAGCCGATAAGGTCACACTCGAAACACACACTGCCCACGCAGCCGATAAGGTCACACTCGAAACACACACTGCCCACGCAGCCGATAAGGTCACACTCGAAACACACACTGCCCACGCAGCCGATAAGGTCACACTCGAAACACACACTGCCCACGCAGCCGATAAGGTCACACTCGAAACACACACTGCCCACGCAGCCGATAAGGTCACACTCGAAACACACACTGCCCACGCAGCCGATAAGGTCACACTCGAAACACACACTGCCCACGCAGCCGATAAGGTCACACTCGAAACACACACTGCCCACGCAGCCGATAAGGTCACACTCGAAACACACACTGCCCACTCAGCCGATAAGGTCACACTCGAAACACACACTGCCCACGCAGCCGATAAGGTCACACTCGAAACACACACTGCCCACGCAGCCGATATAAGTCACACTCGAAACACACACTGCCCACGCAGCCGATAAGGTCACACTCGAAACACACACTGCCCACGCAGCCACACTCGAAACACACACTGCCCACGCAGCCACACTCGAAACACACACTGCCCACGCAGCCGATAAGGTCACACTCGAAACACACACTGCCCACGCAGCCGATAAGGTCACACTCGAAACACACACTGCCCACGCAGCCAATAAGGTCACACTCGAAACACACACTGCCCACGCAGCCGATAAGGTCACACTCGAAACACACACTGCCCACGCAGCCGATAAGGTCACACTCGAAACACACACTGCCCACGCAGCCGATAAGGTCACACTCGAAACACACACTGCCCACGCAGCCGATAAGGTCACACTCGAAACACACACTGCCCACGCAGCCGATAAGGTCACACTCGAAACACACACTGCCCACGCAGCCGATAAGGTCACACTCGAAACACACACTGCCCACGCAGCCAATCACACTCGAAACACACACACACACTGCCCACGCAGCCGATAAGGTCACACTTCGACACACTCGAAACACACACTGCCCACGCAGCCGATAAGGTCACACTCGAAACACACACTGCCCACGCAGCCGATAAGGTCACACTCGAAACACACACTGCCCACGCAGCCGATAAGGTCACACTCGAAACACACACTGCCCACGCAGCCGAATAAGGTCACACTCGAAACACACACTGCCCACGCAGCCAATAAGGTCACACTCGAAACACACACTGCCCACGCAGCCGATAAGGTCACACTCGAAACACACACTGCCCACGCAGCCAATAAGGTCACACTCGAAACACACACTGCCCACGCAGGCAATAAGGTCACACTCGAAACACACACTGCCCACGCAGGCAATAAGGTCACACTCGAAACACACACTGCCCACGCAGCCAATAAGGTCACACTCGAAACACACACTGCCCACGCAGCATAAGGTCACACTCGAAACACACACTGCCCACGCAGCCAATAAGGTCACACTCGAAACACACACTGCCCACGCAGCCAATAAGGTCACACTCGAAACACACACTGCCCACGCAGGCAATAAGGTCACACTCGAAACACACACTGCCCACGCAGCCAATAAGGTCACACTCGAAACACACACTGCCCACGCAGCCAATAAGGTCACACTCGAAACACACACTGCCCACGCAGCCAATAAGGTCACACTCGAAACACACACTGCCCACGCAGCCAATAAGGTCACACTCGAAACACACACTGCCCACGCAGGCAATAAGGTCACACTCGAAACACACACTGCCCACGCAGCCAATAAGGTCACACTCGAAACACACACTGCCCACGCAGCCAATAAGGTCACACTCGAAACACACACTGCCCACGCAGGCCAATAAGGTCACACTCGAAACACACACTGCCCACGCAGGCAATAAGGTCACACTCGAAACACACACTGCCCACGCAGCAATAAGGTCACACTCGAAACACACACTGCCCACGCAGCCGATAAGGTCACACTCGAAACACACACTGCCCACGCAGGCAATAAGGTCACACTCGAAACACACACTGCCCACGCAGCCGATAAGGTCACACTCGAAACACACACTGCCCACGCAGCCGATAAGGTCACACTCGAAACACACACTGCCCACGCAGCCAATAAGGTCACACTCGAAACACACACTGCCCACGCAGCCGATAAGGTCACACTCGAAACACACACTGCCCACGCAGGCAATAAGGTCACACTCGAAACACACACTGCCCACGCAGCCGATAAGGTCACACTCGAAACACACACTGCCCACGCAGCCGATAAGGTCACACTCGAAACACACACTGCCCACGCAGCCGATAAGGTCACACTCGAAACACACACTGCCCACGCAGCCGATAAGGTCACACTGGAAACACACACTGCCCACGCAGCCAATAAGGTCACACTCGAAACACACACTGCCCACGCAGCCGATAAGGTCACACTCGAAACACACACTGCCCACGCAGCCGATAAGGTCACACTCGAAACACACACTGCCCACGCAGCCGATAAGGTCACACTCGAAACACACACTGCCCACGCAGCCGATAAGGTCACACTCGAAACACACACTGCCCACGCAGCCGATAAGGTCACACTCGAAACACACACTGCCCACGCAGCCAATAAGGTCACACTCGAAACACACACTGCCCACGCAGCCGATAAGGTCACACTCGAAACACACACTGCCCACGCAGCCGATAAGGTCACACTGGAAACACACACTGCCCACGCAGCCGATAAGGTCACACTCGAAACACACACTGCCCACTCAGCCGATAAGGTCACACTCGAAACACACACTGCCCACGCAGCCGATAAGGTCACACTCGAAACACACACTGCCCACGCAGCCAATAAGGTCACACTCGAAACACACACTGCCCACGCAGCCGATAAGGTCACACTCGAAACACACACTGCCCACGCAGCCGATAAGGTCACACTCGAAACACACACTGCCCACGCAGCCGATAAGGTCACACTCGAAACACACACTGCCCACTCAGCCGATAAGGTCACACTCGAAACACACACTGCCCACTCAGCCGATAAGGTCACACTCGAAACACACACTGCCCACTCAGCCGATAAGGTCACACTCGAAACACACACTGCCCACGCAGCCGATAAGGTCACACTGGAAACACACACTGCCCACGCAGCCGATAAGGTCACACTGGAAACACACACTGCCCACGCAGCCGATAAGGTCACACTCGAAACACACACTGCCCACGCAGCCGATAAGGTCACACTCGAAACACACACTGCCCACGCAGCCGATAAGGTCACACTCGAAACACACACTGCCCACGCAGCCGATAAGGTCACACTCGAAACACACACTGCCCACGCAGCCGATAAGGTCACACTGGAAACACACACTGCCCACGCAGCCGATAAGGTCACACTCGAAACACACACTGCCCACGCAGCCGATAAGGTCACACTCGAAACACACACTGCCCACGCAGCCGATAAGGTCACACTCGAAACACACACTGCCCACGCAGCCGATAAGGTCACACTCGAAACACACACTGCCCACGCAGGCAATAAGGTCACACTCGAAACACACACTGCCCACGCAGCCGATAAGGTCACACTCGAAACACACACTGCCCACGCAGCCGATAAGGTCACACTCGAAACACACACTGCCCACGCAGCCGATAAGGTCACACTCGAAACACACACTGCCCACGCAGCCGATAAGGTCACACTCGAAACACACACTGCCCACGCAGCCGATAAGGTCACACTCGAAACACACACTGCCCACGCAGCCGATAAGGTCACACTGGAAACACACACTGCCCACGCAGCCGATAAGGTCACACTGGAAACACACACTGCCCACGCAGCCGATAAGGTCACACTCGAAACACACACTGCCCACGCAGCCGATAAGGTCACACTCGAAACACACACTGCCCACGCAGCCGATAAGGTCACACTCGAAACACACACTGCCCACGCAGCCGATAAGGTCACACTCGAAACACACACTGCCCACGCAGCCGATAAGGTCACACTCGAAACACACACTGCCCACGCAGCCGATAAGGTCACACTCGAAACACACACTGCCCACGCAGCCGATAAGGTCACACTCGAAACACACACTGCCCACGCAGCCGATAAGGTCACACTCGAAACACACACTGCCCACGCAGCCGATAAGGTCACACTCGAAACACACACTGCCCACGCAGCCGATAAGGTCACACTCGAAACACACACTGCCCACGCAGCCGATAAGGTCACACTCGAAACACACACTGCCCACGCAGCCGATAAGGTCACACTCGAAACACACACTGCCCACGCAGCCGATAAGGTCACACTCGAAACACACACTGCCCACGCAGCCGATAAGGTCACACTCGAAACACACACTGCCCACGCAGCCGATAAGGTCACACTCGAAACACACACTGCCCACGCAGCCGATAAGGTCACACTCGAAACACACACTGCCCACGCAGCCGATAAGGTCACACTCGAAACACACACTGCCCACGCAGCCGATAAGGTCACACTCGAAACACACACTGCCCACGCAGCCGATAAGGTCACACTCGAAACACACACTGCCCACGCAGCCGATAAGGTCACACTCGAAACACACACTGCCCACGCAGCCGATAAGGTCACACTCGAAACACACACTGCCCACGCAGCCGATAAGGTCACACTCGAAACACACACTGCCCACGCAGCCGATAAGGTCACACTCGAAACACACACTGCCCACGCAGGCAATAAGGTCACACTCGACCATAGTCTACTCCACTCAGCCAATAAGAAAACAGAAAATGAGAGCATAAACTTTGAACTTTGAAAGCTTTCAAAAGTAAGACCTGTTTACACCAAACTTCTGGTTCAACATTTGTAATGATCCCGTTTACCTTTTGTTAATAAAAAATATGCCTTTGATTGACTAGAAAATGAAATACAGTTAAACCTGTGCTTAAAACCACCTGTTAATTAAGACCAAATGTGTATAAATACCTCAATATATTTGTCCCACTGACTAATAAAAAGAACGAACTTAAGAATTCACCTGTGAACAAAGACCACTTGTTGCCAAAGATCACTTTTGTCAAGTTTTATGTTTTCCTACGAGTGGTCTATGAACTTTTGTCAAGTTTTGTGTTTTCCTACGAGTGGTCTATGAACTTTTGTCAAGTTTTGTGTTTTCCTACGAGTGGTCTATAAACTTTTGTTAAGTTTTATGTTTTCCTACGAGTGGTCTATAAACTTTTGTCAAGTTTTGTGTTTTCCTACGAGTGGTCTATAAACTTTTGTCAAGTTTTGTGTTTTCCTTCGATTGGTCTATGAACTTTTGTCAAGTTTTGTATTTTCCTATGAGTGGTCTATAAAGACATGTTGAAATGTAATGTTGTAACATTTTTCATTAACATGCTCCCAGTTGATTTTAATTTTCATTTCAACTACTTAGCGATTTACAAGATGCTTTCTTTATTTCGGATCACGTTTTCTCGCAAAGATCGCGTTTTATTGCCTATTGCCTATTGCCTCCGTGTGAAAACTATCTAGAGATGAGGTTATTATGAGGCAACAATTAGGATCAGCTGTATTGGGACCTTAGACAGGCATTTATGGCATCGATGTATTTACCAGTAATTACAAAAATGTGTTTGTTGACACTATACCATATTTACTAAATGGAGGTCATTAGGTATCTCTCATAGACTGGTAGAGTCTATTTCTAAACACGACTTTTAAAATTGGGATATGAATTATCCCTTAATATCGCTGGGATATGTTCTGTTATCGAAACATTCGTGCAGTCCGATCTGGATCTACACTGTTCGCTTTTAAATTCATTTTTATTTCTGACCAAGAAGCGACCAGTGTAGATCAAGATCAGACGAAACGGATTCTCACACCGTAAACAATTATAATTATGTGGAGTTAAGGGTTAAGTAAAACATTTACTAACTTTTAGAGTGGATGTGCCGTTCTATGCCAGCTCATATCCCAACGCGCCTGTAGGATTTAAATATCGTAATTTATTTTTTTAATAGTCTTATTACGCATAAATATAAATAAAAAAATTGCAGTTGGTCTTACTTTCTTTCGAATTTAAATAAAAATATAGTTGATGACATTGCTTGGAACATGTAACAAAGAATTGCATTCATAATGATGTTAATCGATATTATGCAGATTTTAATTACTTCTTGTACGATATTTGCATTTACATAATTACAGAAATATGTTATGTAACTTAGGATGTACATAACAGATGTTTGCCTGAAGGGCTCATTTAACAGTTTCAATGCTTTAAATGTAATTGTTTTTCGGTGATCATTCATGTTGAATATGATGCGCAGTCCATCTGTCAATCTCGGTGCTTCATTGGGCGGCATTGTGTCTGCTTGATTGTCAGGCTGATTTCGTAAGTATCATCTGCTTGTTTTGGTGAGTTTTAATGAGATGTTTGGGAAATTGTATTTTAATAGTCGATCATTACATAAAAATAGACTGAAATCTAAACTACAGTGGTGAGGGTCTTGTAAAGGAAATCCATAGGAACGATGGGAATTCAGAGATAATGAATGCGACAAAGACAGGAAAATACACAATCTTTCTTCAAATAAACACATTAAAACAGCAATAATACTGCGGTATTATTAAATTTTAGCGAGGATCAAACATAAATGACATTAAAGTTTGCGCGGGCATATATTCACGCACTTGCATAATCCGGATAGATATAGAGTGTTTTGATTTCGCCTTGGTTTGATTTCGCGCACTTTCTCTAGCGCGAAATGAGCAAAAATTAAACCACCGCGAAATATAATGATACTACTGTATAGATTTAGAGCAAAATGAAACTGTTCGAGAAAAATAATGTATTGCGTATGGCCCTTACTGATACTTATTGGACGATAATTACATATTAAGTTGGTAGTTCTTTCTTTTACAAACTCGTAAGGCTCAACAAGATTTATTTAAAACTGTGAATATCTTATGAACAGACAAACGATATTGTACATGTGGTTTATCGCTTAACTTCCGACGGTCCATTAAGGGTAAAATTACCACACTTGATTTCAATTTAAGAGAATCAGATAGCTTCGTTTCAGTATGGAATTACTTCAGCCACTTTATTCGCAAGCACTACTATATATTATGCAGTTTGTATGTTGTTGTTGTTGTTTTTTGATAGTTATGTCACTTTAATTTATGTATCCGGTCATGGAGCGCATGCGCTGACTGTTCATGATATAACATATTGACTGGTCGTAGGCGCAAGAGTCATAAACTGAAATACATATTTTCCATTGAAATTTACAGTTTAAACAAAAGGAATATTCTAGTTAAATATACAGAATTTTTTTTCGAAAGTCCCCAAACATAACGCACATGAAAATATTTCATCCCTTTTCGATATTTGTGGAAATATTGAGTTGCGCTCAAACCGGTGCTAGGCTAGGCTGGACAAAAATATGCATGTTCAATACTGCTCATACAGGTTCAACAGGCTCATTTAAACCCACCCTGCAAAATGTTGATATCTGTCGTGTTCGGTGGCTTTCAAAGTTTCTTTTCATCTATTTTGTAGAAATAGAAATGACGTCCAGTTTTTGGCTGAGAACTTTAATCCTGTGCCATAGGTTATAAAACTGAGCATGGAAACCAGTCTCAAATCTCAAGCATCTGATTGGCTGAAATGGCGACCAGTCGCCATTTCAGCCAATCAGATCCTTGAGATTTTAGACTGGTTTCCAATCTCAGTTTTATAACCTTCAACCCTGTTTTATCCCTTTCATTGAAAAAGGAACGATTAATCTTTGCGTTTCGAAGAAACCACAAGAACACAACATTGTACTGGTTGAAAACTTGATTTATTAACTACTGTTACATTAAACTACATGCGTCTCAATGTAATACTCGGCAAGCTATCGCCCTTAAACAAAATTTTCTCCGAGACACACCATGCGCGTCTCAAAATACAAGAAATGTAAGAGCATTAATAAATTGATTAAATAATCTAAACTTAGCTGTCGAGGTAATGAAGCAAATAAACATGCAGTAAAGTAGCAGGGATTCTAGAGAAAATTGGGGGAAATATCTCCATGTTTAAGACTTTAGACAAGAAAATTCCTAATATTTCCAAAAGTGAATTAGACTTAGAATTCGCTGTTCTTGATTTAGTTCCAAATGTTTTCTGCTTAAGGCATTTCTTTTAAAATCAATATAGATCTGCCTAAAATGTTTAACTGAGGCGGTGGAATGTAAATATGTAAGTTCATCGCCTGCATTTTAAGCTGCTAGATCGACAAGAGTTGCAATGTCATAAATTTATAAAATTAGTTTTCTTCACCTGGCTAGAACTCACGACTGACAGAAACAGTTAGAAGCGAACCCCTTTATCAATTACCACAATCTATCACGAAATAAGCTTACACTGTAGCAAATAAAAGACGCTAATTTTAATCAGCCTGCAGGTCGTAAATCTTCTTAAAATGACCTGCGCATGCGTCCGCTTAGTGTCATTCGTGGAAAAGACAGCGGGGAGCAGTAATTATTTACAATATTTAATATGAACTACTTAATCAATGTATGAACTCTGACAAACGGCTCAGGCGTGCATAATTTTATTTTCGTGCTTTGGGGGATACTAAATGGGTCTTATCTTTACTCGAACTTTTGTTATACCGCTTTTATTTTTTAATTCATTATTTTCTGTTTTATGCACACAAAAAACTTGTAAGATTAGCGTATATTGTCTGAGTTTTGCAACAACTTTAATTTTACCGTTCTATTTATATATTCTATATATTATTATATATTAAGTATTGGATTAGGTGTTATTATAAAGAACTGGAAATACATACACACAATTTAACTTCCATCCGTATATTGACTTAATATGTTACATGTGTCAAAATGCGATAAAAACCAACAAAACAGACCCTTTTTATATTTTGAAAATTAAAGGCTTCCTTAGATATAACTATGTATGAAATTCCCAAGGTGGTTATATTTGTCGGAGACTTTTCAGATGCAATGTTAGCAAAGATGACGCCTTTTTATATTTTTAGTACTAGAATATGGTAGATGTTTTCTATGTCTTTAAGGAGAATACTGGTGATATCACTGTTGTTTCGTTCCTCTTTATCTCTTTAACAGTACCACGGTAGTTTCATTCAAAATTGATTCATTTCAAGCCTTTGTTTGAAACAGGATCCCTGGATTTTTTATTTGATAGTTTGGCGCCTTTGGCTTTCTCGTCTATTTTTCTGTTTGACAGATGCGTTGAATATGTTCTGGGTTTTGTTCGAATTTATTTGTTTGTTCGGCGTTTAATACTTTTTTCAGAGAATTGTTTGATGGAGCGTTTAATGTAACTGGTATTTTTATGCTAACTCAAGTGCAAAACTATTCAAGTAGAATTGAAATATGTGCCCAATGTTCTAAAGCTGAGCATGGAAACCAGTCTCAAATCTCAAACATCTGATTGGCTGAAATGGCGACTGGTCGCCATTTCAGCCAATCAGATGCTTGAGATTTGAGACTGGTTTCTAAACTCAGTTTTATAACCTTCAGCCCTGATTATTTTTCTACTATACTAAGATGACGTATAGGCCTAAATACTTAAAGCAAATATTTACGTTCTTTTCTGTATTGCCATTACGTTCACATATGTTACTTAAATATTGCAGGCTCGGTTTGACTCGGCCATTTAATGGTCATGAGCGGTATTCACTAAAACCAAGCTTGCAATATTTTCATATTTGTTGTGTTTGTTGACTTTTAAATTTTTTGATTCACCCTATATTTTAAATTATTTTCTTATGAGAATTATATATATACTTAAAACTAAGAAGACACAATGCTTGCTGCATAGCAGGTTCTTCTTCGGCATTTCAAATATTATTAAATATTTTCACCGTTCACACTTTGTACAATGGTTTAAATATAATACATAATATCAACCACTCATGTACGATATTCTTTGTAAGTTACTGAAAACAATTGAGTAATTCCATGATTCATGTAAACCAAAATATGAAGACATTACTTTTAGTGTTGAATTTAATGTCAGTTTATTAATAATTTGGTAAAAATGAATATTTCCTTGTTCAAAAATGACGTCAAAAATATGACCAATGGTTGTGTTATCAAAAAGTGGGTATTACTTACAAGTACTTGAAATTATAAATGTTAAAGTTTTCCTAATTGCATCATTGTCTAAGATATGACTTTTTCGGTTCCTTCGTACTGGAGAAACTATTGGCAGACTATAGCAAAAACTATAAAAACTGACCAGACAGCTAACCTAGGTCATTCATTGGAAATCTCTAATCAGTTAAAGATATTGTTTAAACCAAAGCATTTTGCAATCGTTGTGTCGGAATCACCCCTCACACACTCTCTTGTAGCCCGGAGTAGATTCCATGGAAAATTTGATTACAATTATGTGTAATCGGCCGATTAGTAGTCATTATTTGTCATATAATTGGCTTGTAGGGAGCCAATATTGAATACTTCGCGGCGCAAAAATCGAAGATGAACATCGGGAGAAAAGTCCTATAAGACAAATTTAGATCCGATCAGATGATTTGCCAAATATGCAGATAAATGAGGGTGACTCTTGAAGCTAAATGATAACAGCTTGAGATATAACTAAAATCAATCCGGCAAGATGCTGAAGGATTAAGCATGTACACTGTATCCGAGATATGTAGAGACAAGTACGGTGATATGTATAATCACCGAACTTCTTTTTCAGCTGAATATGATGTTTTCGTTCTACAAGTTAGAATATTAATGTTTTGACGAATTAAAGGCTTTATTTATCACCAAATAAGCAAATAAAAGCACTTATTAGTAGAGGCAATCATAACAGGTCGTACTAAGCCGTTTCTACTCTCGCACGATGTAACACGAGTTTTGGAAAATCATTTGGAATTTTAAAATATGTGTAAAAGGAATACTGTCAGGCGTACAAACTCATTATTTTGTTCGCTTTCATTATTATTATTATTATTATTATTATTATTATTATTATTATTATTATTATTATTATTATTATTATTATTTGTTGTTGTGTTTTGTAAAGATTTTGTTTAATCGATAAGCTGTATCATCATTACCGAATTTAAGTAAAAACTTTATTAAATTATATAATTTGAATAAATTTTAGAACATAAAGAACATTCCTATCTTACATCTCTGCCGTCAGGATCTGCACTGGTCGCTTTTTGATCTGTTAGGTTATTTGTGACCAAAATGAGACCAGTGCAGATCCTGATCAGACGGCATAAATATATAACTGGTGATCCCCTTTAAGTATTTCAGGCTAGCTAGTCCAAATCTGCATTTTTTTTTCTCGTACAAGTACGTAGAGCAGTAAAGTGCTGAACAGATTTTGAATTAGTTCCCCAGAACATTTTATTATTCTGTTTTAACAACAAAAATAAAATTGTATGAAGTCCTGCGTTAATGTCAACATGTCTGACGTTTAACAATTGCCTTCGAAACATAAACCTGACTTATTATATAATATTTCAAAGGCATAATAAATAATGCATGGTGTAATAACCACGTTATCAATATTTTGATTGTTTCTGTTAATTTTGAATGCTGAGATTAAATTGTTGCTCAATGATTAACAGTTCCGTTGACAAGATCACTAGTTGCACTTAGCTAAAAATTATTATAGATCTGGTAAAAGATTCTAATAAAATCTTTCCTTCATTCTAAAACAAAGTCCGACTTGTCTATAAAGACCTCTAGGAAAACCCAATAGTGGTCTTTTGCAAAATGTGGTCTTTGTTCACATGTTCATTAAATCAGTAAGTGGAACAAATAAGATGTTGTATATGTTTAAAGGTGGTCTAAAGCACAGTGCCCAAGGTTATAAAACTGAGCATGGAAACCAGTCTCAAATCTCAAGCATCTGATTGGCTGAAATGGCGACCAGTCGCCATTTCAGCCAATCAGATGCTTAAGATTTGAGACTGGTTTCCAAACTCAGTTTTATAACCTTCAGCCCAGGTTTGACAGAGTAAGATTTCTTTACCATAACGATTTTTCCAGCCGCAGTCGTGTCCTTGCTATTTAAATCACTTTCTGCTTTGGTTTATGCATTTTGGTTAGTTAATTACAACAAATCTTCAAAATTATCCTAAAATCAAATATCATATTAATCCGGGATTCAATTTCCTCGATTTATTTTACAACTTTAATTAAATTTTAATTGCAGTTTTACCATACTGATTTAGTGTAAAGGAAGTTTTGAGGACACTGTTTATACATATTTTTCACGAATTTGATTTACCTTCAATGATTTTTGACAAGTTTTCGCTAGAGAAACAAAAGAAATGTAAATATAATGACACACATGTGAGCCGATGAAGTACATCCTACTAAGTAACAAATCACCGCTCATTCCAACTCAGTGAAATACCAGGAATATTCTCCCTCAGGGAATGCACAATACATACACGCCCTGCTAGAAAAGAATCACTAAGTTCATGATTCATGGCAACCAATATTTCTTACTGTCTCTTTGCGTACGGGTCTATTTATCATAATTACGTCCAAAACCAACATTTAGATAGTATTTCCATTTGCGAACTTTTCGGCATGTATTTTAAATTACAAATCAACGATAATAACTACTTACAAGATATAATTATTCTCAGGAATGAAAATTCCGCTTTGAAATTGAGAATAAAACAACATCGGCAGCGAATATTATATATACAAGTTAATAAAATAAAAATGATACTTCGTTGACCTAACCATTTAGTGACATAATTGAACTTTTATCGACATCCTCTAACCATCTTCGCAATTATGAAAGCACTCTTAAACTTTGTTGACGTAAGTCCCCTGACCATCTTAAGTATAATGAAAACACTTAAACTTAATTGCCTGACTTAAGTGAATAGGCATTACAAGGTCCATTCCTTTTGCAATTGTTTTCCCAAACTATTGTGAAATTCATTTCTAGTGTTCTATGAAATAGGTGAAAAATGATCTTCGAAAGCAACCACACACGACAAATATGAAAATATTGCAGGCTCGTTTAGAACGAGCCTGTTAATGGGCAGTAATGGAAATTCATGTGACTGCACACGCCACCAAGCCAAGAAAGTCTCAGTCTAATATCCTAATCTATAAACAAAACAAGAAGGATTAAAAAAAAAACATTTTGCCTAATAAAATTATCTTAAAATCGACCTCTTTTTGGCAAAGTAGCATTTACAAAGAAAAAAGTCAAACCTGTCTTCATAGAACCCTCAATGGAAAACATAAATGTGGTCTTTGAAGGCAGGTGGTCTTTGCTCACAAGTGATTTTCTCCTTTGCACCATTCATTGGGCAAAAAAGAGAAATGTTGTCTTTATCCATAGGTGGTCTTTGTTTACAGGTGGTCTTTTACACAGGTTGGACAGTTTAATCAAAGTAAAAAAATATTATGTACAGCTACGTTAATTTACAAATATGATTTTACCAGTTAATAATTACTGAGGTGAACAAGAATGACTTCTTTAAAGGCCAAACATGACCATCGTGTCTTCTTAAAGGATAAAACTATAATGTCAAAATATTAAAATAAGACCAACAGTACAGGTCTTATGTTTTTCCCTCTACGTTTGACTGTGTGTGAAGACCGTTCAGTGAAACCTCGTTATTAAGACCAACTGAGGGATTAGACCGAATTGGTCTTTTTAGCGAGGTGGTCTATTTTAGGGTGGAAAATAGAGCATTAATGAGGTCGTCCTAGTGAGGTTTTTTTTACTGTATGTTCAGAATTTTGATAACCATAATATTCATATTTTAAGTTGTTTTTTTTTAGTGGGGGTGTTATTTGTTGTTGTTTTTGTTGAACTGTTACTATACTTAGGGATCTATGTGTTGACTTTGAAAGCCAAAGAAAATTGCAGGCTCGGTTTGTTTGAGCCTGTTCATAGGCAGTAATGAAAATGCTTATCAATGTCCACGCCGGCAAGCACCGGGCTGAGCGCAACTCAATATTTACACCAATAAACAGTACAATTTCGATCCATCACAAACGATTGTTTGCATTTGGCAGTGAACATGGAACCTTCAATGTGGCATTTTCAGAATAACACCATTCCACGATTAGCGGCGTATGATTTTAAAAGCTTTTGTAATTCAGTTTTAAATATTGCTTCTATCAAGTTTTGCAAAATAAAACTTCCTATCAAAATCTCATTGTATACAATCAAAAATTCCCTATCTGATTTGGTAAAAGATGTTTTCTATTCAATGTTAATTTCTTTTAGCTGATTTTATCAGTCTTACTGTTGTTTAAACGGTCATGGGGCGGAATGAACAGAGATCTCTGTGGGAGATAGGCAAATAAACCTGACAGAAACAATATCAAAATCCTCCATACTGATTCAGTCTCCGTTTAAAATAATTGTCAAGGAATGTTCTATTGGGTGTTTAGCAATGATTGAGAATTTCTTTTGCATTACAAAGAAAGTAGATGAGATGCAACCAAGATGTAAAGATCTGAATGCAACCTTCTGGTCTCCGAAAGATCAACGAGTAGCCGTCTGCTTTGCTGCACGGCGCCTTCCGTTTTTCTTATTCAATATATCAGCATGTATTTTCTTATTCAATATATCTGCATGTAAAACATTTCCCTTTATGATACTGGTAGTGAAACGGTGTTGTGGCATTAAGGTCAACTGTATTTTTGTTAGTTAGTAAAACAAGGCGGGTTTATGTGTTTAATCAACGTAAAACGAAACCTGAAACTGCATATTTGGCATTTAATCTAAGAGTCACGTCGAATGTATGTAGAACGTCTCGAAACACCATTTTTTCACCCGTTAGCTTTCACTGGAGGGTGCAAATATATACATTTTGTATATGTATCTCGTAGTTCTTTTAAAGGCCCAATAAACTTGTCAAACAGCATTTTTTTTATTAACCTAAACATTTTAGATTTCACCTGTATGCATAATAACACAAAAAATAAACCTTACAATAAGAAAAGGGTATTATCTTATTGATTTGCAGCATGTTTTGCGGATCGTTTATCTTGTTTACAAAACAAACAGCGAATCTTTCCGAGCTGATTTTCGGCAACTCTCGGCAGGCGACGGTCGCTAATTATGCAGAAGTGCATAAATTGATGACGTATTCCCCACTAAAAGCCGTTACCGGGATGGGTCGTATAACATTTACATCTTTCTTTGTTTACCTTGTAATGAAGTTAAAACTTAAAGAATCCCTTTTTTTCCTCGTCTTTTTCTTTCCATGTTTGCAGGATTTTGTGTTTACAACTTTTATGTGAATGACGTCACCGCGTTCTGCGTTCTTACGGCCCACGTACGGAAAAAACGATAACTTTTCGCCTTGTGATTGTACACATTGGTTAGTAGTTTTGTGGGCTACAAAAATACTGTGACGTTTTAATTCAGACCGGGTCTCAATGATTGGGGATTGTTTGAGAACATAAATATTTGGTCATTTTTACTTTCTTTTGAAAAGGGTCAACGTGGTTAATTAATTTTCACAATGAAAAAAAAACGTTTTGACAAGTTTATTGGGCCTTTAAAGTTATAAAGTGTCAGGTTTCTTTTTTTGCTGAGTATAGAAACTTAAGTAATAAATTTAACATAAAAATTTTAACATAATTATGTACTTTGGAACAACATGCTGTGATAATTTACATGCATGATTTCAAGTTGATGTATCTGTATTGACCGGGCCCTTATTTTAACGTTTTTTCAGCTGAAGTCATGACGGTTGGCTACTATATAAGAACTACTCATCTCATATGGGAAATTATTGAATTATTGTATTAAAATTAATCTAAACCACAAAAAGCAATTTTTTGTCACTGACCACGTTCCAGTGCGCTTACCCCTCGGGTTTTTATTTTCTTGAAGGAGTCTATTTTTGAAATGATCATTTTAAAACCCACGTTCTCTTTTACTCTCCGGGTTTAGGCTATGTCTTCTGGATTTTACCATTTCTGATATGCACATTTCACTTTTTTTTGATACAACAGCTCTCACCAAATGTTGTATTCCAAATATTGAAATCATTAATCTGACTTTTGCCTTACATAGTTCTTCTCAACAAAAACTCAGTGTATGCTAACCAAAAAAGACGTTATCTCATTTAGTAAAAGACGTTTGCCATTCCAGGTTCATTTTCCCCACGATGATACGATCATTCTTATTGCTTTAAACGCTCTCGGGGCGGAATGAACAAAGATCGCTAGGGAAGATAGGCAAATAAAGCTGACAGAAACAATGAACAACTTTTCTTCACTGATTCAGTCTCCGTTTGAAAACAGTGAGGATTTTTGGGCTGGCTTTTATGGCAATAACTAAGACTTTCATTAACCCTATATTTAAAATGCGGACAAAGGAAAGCAATACATATTATGTTTTGAATTTACTGATAAAAATTATTGACTGAGCCAATGTGTTATCATAACACAAACATTAGGTTCGACGATTAGAAGAAAAATCAACGAATAAACTGTAACCGTTCTGTTTATGTTAAATCATGCTATTTAATTTTCTTCTTGTATCAAATAGTTGAATGTTAAGTATTTTTATTAAACAGTGGAGTAGCTTGGAGTAGGAATGTTCCTTTAACAGCACAGGATGTCTCTTTAAACACAGAAACTCTTATTTTAGAAATACACACCACTTCAATGCAAATATTTGAATGAATGCTACTGAGTTTGATTCCGACTCTGACAAATACACAGACGTAATATTCATTTCAAAGAGTCACCCCATTTTTCTCTGCTCAATCTGTCATTCTTTTTCAATATAAATATTTGTGTAAACCTACGTTCCAAGTATAAAATTGGCATATGGAGTGAACTACAGACAATAGTTACTGACAGTCAAATAAAACTGTCAAACCATTACAAAGAACATGCATTTTGTTAAAAATTATTCGTTTGACAACCTGCCAGCTATAAGTTTACCAGATATGCTGATATAATGGCACAAATTGATAATTCTTCAGGTGAAGTGCTAAGTACATCGCACCAGCTCTTTTTAGTAAAGTGAACCGATGAATAAGCTAGAAATGTTAGGAGCTAATGGTAGCGTTATAAAATGTAAAATATCACAAAATTGGAAATATGCTTATCGGGAATGGCCTCATCTAGAAACAGCCTCCCTACACAGCCAAAACGCGGAGAGGAAAACGGCAATGGTTTATAAAATTATTAACCGCAAACAATTAACGAAAACCCGAGGGAATATCGCCTTGGAACTCTAAGTGGAAAAAACATTTTGCCAATGGGGTTTTAACCTGGTTCTAGGGTGCACCATCCTCAAATTTGCCCAACAAGTTCTCATATGAACAAACAAGCACAATTTATCTTTGTGGAATAACTCCAAATCACCGACCAACTCGACAATGTCATGCAAACATATAAAACCTAAAAAGTTAGGTTGTAGATGGCCTTACTGAGAGCAGAACACCTGAAGTTAAATCACCATAAACACAAAGGCAAGAAAGAAGGAAACTAATTGAGATTCTACTTTTTCAAGAGCTCCCTAGAAACCTTCATAAACTCGCAAACCTTTTCCACGGTCTTGTAAACACAAATGTAAGAACAAAGATCATCAGTTGTTACAGTAGTGATTTTCAACTGCAGCTTTATTTTACGCTAAATCTGGTTTAAGGCGATTCGAATTTCAAAACGTTTTTTTTAATTTCTAAATTAATGGTACCGATACCAAATGTTTCAAAAGTTTTTCCTTTATGCAAAGTTTGTGTTCATTGAAATTTTCGACTTTTGTCAAGCCCTGGAAAAGCAAACAAACTCTGAGATGAACGCGGTTGCATCACCATCTACTAATAACCTTGTAAACTTTTCAATATTAAAAGTAAAACATCATCTCTTATAAGCCTTCTTAGAATATATCTTCATCATGAAAATCAAAAACTCAGAAAACCTCATTTTGCCACTTTCACACATTCTTGATCACAGTTAGTGTGAGAATAGATCATTGCAATTGGAATATTAAACAGGCCCGATGGTTTAACTGAGATAGAGAACAACCAACAATAGCATTATCCTTTGTAAAATGCAGACAATGATCACATTGGGCCTAACAATCAACGTACAACGAGATGCAGAAGACATGTACATAAACCTTAAATTCCAAGAACAGAAACAAGCATATCTAGATGTCATTTCTTGAAAAGAGTCATTTAACACTACATAAAAAGGGCCAAATTGATCGAGAGAGAGAGAGAGAGAGAGAGAGAGAGAGAGAGAGAGAGAGAGAGAGAGAGAGAGAGAGAGAGCAGCAGCAGCAGGAAATACCTAATTTGACAATTAAAAAAAGCAAATCAACTTTCTGTTACATGTTTTAAAACCACTTCAAAAGGGACAAACACCATAATGGTTAAGGAATAAATAACGGAAGAGCTTATGACAAAATATGTTTATGTGTTATTGTGATTAATAAGAAGAAGACATTAACCTTCATTTCAGCGTTTGACGCAACAAAAAATTAAATGAAATCAACAACAAAAAATATTTGAAACATAACATTAAATTTTAGTATCATTTTTAACCGAACAAAAAGTTATGGATATTAATACATCATACAAGGAAGTGATATGAAACAAACATTTTTTCGGCGTTAGCTGTCTAAGCTCACTTTTGACCTAGTTTTTCGACCAATGAAATATTGTAAATAAAATTTATTATGCAGCGGGAAAATCAAATAGATTATTTTGATTGGTTATTAGTGGGTCTTGTTAATGATTACCGTAACGATTTTTATATTGTGTGTAAGTATTTACCTGGCGCTTTATGTTCGGGCATTTTCGTTTTAAAAAGCGTTAATTGTATTGGAGAAAAAGATATTTACGGTATTAATAACCAATTAAGTCAATTGATGGCTTAAATACGATTTTATATGGAATATTCATAGGTGTCAGGTAAACACTCGAGTACAATACACAGTGTAAAACGACAGAGAAGTGCAGATATTTCTGGTTCTTACTGGTTCCTTTCTAGTTCCTTTGATACTGATTGTTAATTTCAAGTCCAGATATTCAAAACGCTTTGGTGTAGTGGTTATCTTACTCGCCTCTCAAGCGGATGCCCCGGGTTCAATACTCGGGAGGGACACTTTCTTTTACAGTTAATTTACGTAAAAGTTGGTAGATTTCGCTCTTGTAACAAGTTGTTATTATTTTCATTTATTGTATTTTAATGACATTTATTCATCATTAGTGCTAACTCTACAAGAGGTATTTTATTGAAACTGAATGTACAGTTAATGTTAGACAGTCTTCTTTAATTGACGTATTATCACCAGACGAAATTTTTGCACGGTCTTTATTTCTTTCTTTCTTATATATAAAAATCTTTTCCATCAACGCCGTTTATCTTTTTTAAAGATATTTCTTGTTTAATCGTCCCATTCTTTAAAATAATAACTTTTTGGAATTTTGCACAGCTTTATAAAAAATGATACAAAATAATTACTTTGTTCTCATATAGTCTATTTATACTTACACATTCGTACGGGTTCGATTCCCAGCGCGACTTGTCATTTATAATAAACTTTGGGATATTTATAATAAACTTTGGGATATGGATTTGCAGTTTTATAGTTATATACCAAATGGATTTTACACGGCATGTGTAAGTCTAATATATCCCACCAAATGTGGAAAGCTATGGATCACCAGGCGGACAATAATGGCTGAGACTTTGCCTATTATTTATAGCCCTATCGCCAATAATTACACGTAGATGTTCTTAGTTTGCCCCTGCTGTCTTTTTAGACTAATTGAGTTGGAAATTGAATTACTATCCCCGAAACACAATTGATCGGACTGTCTTTCTGTAGAAGATACTGCAAATTGTAGTCATTCAAGAAATAGTTTTCGTCGGAATAGATATAATGAAGATCTGAAACTCTCACTGTTCATTTTCTCAATTATGTCAGTGCAAAAATTCTTTCTGCAATTCAATTTCCAATATCTTTTTAAGGTTATTCAAAAATAGTTTCCACGTACGCAAACTTTTCTTGATTAATAAATGTGTTAAAATTGTTTTGACATTTTGCTGGGAAAGTTAAGAATTGTTTAAAGTGTGCCTCATTTCGATTCTGCACATGTACTCATGTACAAAGCTAAATGCTGCTCAGATCTTCATACAACCATCATTTATGCCGATTCAGGTCTGTCAAAAACTGTCCAAGTTTTTCTGAAACATTATTGCTTAAGTTTCGATAAATCATCTTCATGAAGATTCCACTGTAATCTAATAACTATCGTTACACGTTGCCGTCCGTTAATTCAAGTAGATATGTGTGTATGTACTATACATTTACCTCGAAATCATGCAACATTGTCGTCAATAATGTATTGTCCAATTCTCTGAAAAAAATAATTAATTGTGAACGCCTTGTTCCTGACAAGTGTATACCGCTATGAAAGAGACTCTTTGTTATCTCTATCTTTTCTCAACTTTTAACAACACCTAACGGTATCTTGACGATTTGTTTAATTCAGATAACAAAACTTCTGCTTAATACAACAAATACATCAGAATATCGGAAGTCGTTCTAGGGATGCTGGGTTTTGTGATAATGGCGATTCCTGATATATGCATATTTCACTTTTTTAATATTGACCAGTTTATTAACTTAAACTTGTAACCACTAAAACATGTTATGAGTACGACGATTTCAATTTTAATATAAATCATAATATAACATTTTAGATGACGTCCCGCATCACCGTACAGGGTTTACATTTTACACATTGTGCTATTTTCTAGCGCTTGTAACAATGTTTTCATAACTATGCCACAAGCATTGTTGCACGGAGGTTTTTATTATAATAATATTATTTATTTATGAAAAAGTGAAATATGCATATCAGGAATCGCCACACTCACAAAACACAGCCTCCCCAAGCAGCGAAAAAAGAAGAGAGGAAAAGAGAGCATGTTGTTATAAGTATGTCAATTCAAATAAGACGCCACAAACAATTAACGAAAAAGATAACCGTTGGGGTTACCGCCTTGGAACGGTCAGTGGCAAAACAAATTGCCACTGGGGGTTTAAACCAGGTTCTAGGGTGCACCAACCTCACACTTGCCCCCAACAGGTGCTCGTTTCACAAAACAAGTACAAGTTGTCTTGGTGAAATAACTCCAACCCACCCATCGATTTCAATATTAATATACATATACCATTTTAGATGACGTCCCGCATCATTGTACAGGGTTTACATTTTATACATTGTGCGATTTTCTACCGCATGTAATAATGTTGAAAATTTCATTGAGATTAATCTTTTCATAACTATGACATAACTATTTTTGCATGGATGTTTTTATAATAATATAATTATTTTTTATTTATGAAACATAAAAAAGGAAACATGAATTTTTTAACGTAAATCAAAAGGAAGGGCTTCAAATTATATTCAAGGGCGCTCTGCAAGCTTGGTGATTAACCCATCTACAGGTGATCGCTTGCTTAACTCTTTGTTTGCACGACGGTGGCAAGGGTAAGAAGGTTTCTTAGGAAATCAGGAAGTAAAAGCCCGATCGGTTTCTTTTATTCCTGCCATGATTGTGTTCTTGCTTCTTATGCTTCGTATGTTCATGCGTTTATGAGTAGACCATTGTTGAGTAGTGGGTACGTTGGAGTTTATTCAACAAAACAGCTTGGTTTTGTTGGTTCATTTGAGAACCTGCAGGGACAAGTGAGGGACTGGTGCAGCGTTAAAGCCTGGTTTAAATCCCAGATGATTGATATGATTTGAGTTACTTCTTTATAAGTAAATGCCAACAACAATAATTAAAACTGTCATAACAACACTGTTCTTCTACCAGTCAGGTGTGTGTTTCTTGCTATAAATAGAATATAAAGCAACTTACACATGTAGAAATCCACATTCATTAAAAGACAGATTTCGAAAATGTTGTGAACAAAGCAAAACTACGTTATGTTTGTCGTACGCGTTCTGTAAAATTATCGGCACCTCTAATTACATTGTCGTCTGAAGACAAAAAGAGTTTGTCTAAACATTTCAATTGATTTAAGATTTTATACAGGAAAATCTATCATTGTTCCTAATTTCCATAAAACTATTGATGTCTGTGTATGCTGAACAACATAAATTTTCCCAGAACCAGCCGACTAATTGGAACAAGTAAGTGAATTCTTTTATGGTATAGCTGCCAATTTAGTTCCCGGCTGATGGGAATTTAAAGGAATTACCGAGAGCGGAAAAATGTCCGGTCTGAAAACTTGGCAGCGGGAAAATATTTTTCTACAGGTTTTAAAGTTCCACAGAGAATTATTCCGTCTGTTTATTAAATATGACAAACACTTTGGAAGTGTACGTAAATCGTTAATGCAAATTTAATTTCTGAAAGTTCTTGTGCTACGTGTAAAATTAACGAAAACAAATATACATGTTTTATTATTTAGCTTCTAGTATTGCATATATGTGCACATTAGCGCAATTCTTCATAATTGTTTTTGAAGTAATACATATTAGGTTCGTACATTCTCTTCTCTCTAATGAACAGTGGTAAACATCGCCAATACAAACGATTATAATATGTTGTAGGTATCTGACATAACAGTCATTTCAATCAGAAGATTTCTAATCTTTAACCACCTTTACTTTCAAAATTGCAAATTTATCATTTAACGCTCATAACCATTTATTGAAAAAACTATATTTGCGTAAATATTTTAGTTATTTGTAATATCCATCAATTTCCATCAATTACAAATTACAAAGAAGAGAACAATTATAAATATATTCATTAAAATGTGACAATCTGATTTTTCCAGACATTTACCAACAAATGGGTCCTGAGTTTAATTAACATGCAGCCATCTTACTAGTTTCCCAAAGGATCTGCTTCAAATCCCACGTTGCCCTATTAACATGAACCTTTATTTTAATTTTTGTAACACTACACTGATCTTTATTGTTTGCTGTTTGTAATTTGCATCACAGACAGAGAAGAAAACGTCATGTGATAAAACATACATATACTGTTCGAATTCACGCAGGTATTTATAAATATTTGGATTATTCCACAAAGTATTTACATTGTATATTTATAAATTATAGTTTAAGCATCTTATCTGACGTTCTTTTTTACAGGTATTTATGCATATATTTGAACAATAAATATATAAGCAAAAAGGGTTGGGTATTAAGTTCTTTCAACTTTATAGTGTGCCTTTTTGTGAATAGCTTATAATGATGAAGTGATCATGGAAATTTTAATGCATTGTTTATATACGAATATAACAGTAAAATTTTCAGAAGGCTCAGCTCATTAGTTTAAATCGGTTGAATAGGTCACAATATTCTTGTAGATTTGTAATTATTTTTCTGTGGTATTTGAATGAACCTTAAACCTAGAAAGGTCCAGGTATATTCTTTGTCAACTTACATTTAATCTGTTACAGTGTAAATTCACACATTAGCATCTTGTATTTTTAAGTCAGGATAACAATTTTCTAATTTTTAATATAATACAAAACGATTCTGAATTCGAGATAAAACTATTTGATTGTTAGCCTAAGCTTGTTCTTATCCTGATGTGAAATAAAAGTGGTTTCTAAACAAATATCACTTTTAATTTGCACCTTCGAATGGTTTTACAATGCGTTTGTTTAAGATATTACTATTAATTTATAAATATAAACCTTGTTGAGCTGATGAGTGGGTTGAAGTTATGTCAACAAGACAACTTGTACTTGTTTTGTGATATGAATACCTGTTGGGGCAAGTGTTAGGTTGGTGCATCCTAGAACCGGGTTTAAACCCCCCAGTGGCAATTTGTTTTGCCACTGACCGTTCCAAGGCGGTTACCCCAAATGTTCTCTTTTGTTTTGTGGCGTCTTATTTGAATTGACATACTTAAAATAAACATGCTCTCTTCGTCTCTTCTTTTTCGCTGCTTGGGGTGGCTGTGTTTTGTCAGTGTGGCGATTCCTGATATGCATATTTCACTTTTTTTCAGAATCTATATTCTGAGATTATTTGGAAGACAGTTTGTTCTAAGTTGGAAAACCTGAATTCGTTTTAATGCAATTAGAGTTCATAGCGTTCAAGAGCTGCCAAAAATGTTATCGGTAGTTCAAAAGTTCCAAAAAAGAAAAGGAAACCTTAAAAGTATGACACCGTCAAATATTGAGCTGTCAAACACTATTAAGCTTAATAAATGTTTCTCCGTCCAGAAATGACAAGCTCTAAAAGGATAATTTATCTTTGTCACCTCTCAGCAGAACGGTCTGTTTTGTTCAGATTTCCCAAGCAAAATGTGGCGTTACAGAGTTTGCATTACTGATTCACTTCTAGCATGATATACTTTACAGTTATGCTTAGAATTAGGGACATGTTATAATCAAATGTCTACAACATAAATAGATATATTTCGATTGTGAATGCTCAAAGAAAGTTTGCCAATTCTTCAGAAGCTTCATATGTGCAAGCGTAACCAGATCTACGTAAAACTTTCTTATAAACACATCTCTACCGTATGTAATTCAAGATTCACGCACATTCTGTGACAGCAATCAAACCATGTCTTTTAATTAAAAGACTATGTAAATATTTTAAATCTGTACAGGAAAGATAAACTGTCAAGATCCGGAATAAGATAAATAAGAAAATTGACAAGTACTCACTAAACAAAGAAAGTAACGGGAAAAAAGATGTTCGGCTTCAGTAATCACCACAGCAAAACCTACATTTCTGCAGCTGATCCAGTCACTTAAAGATGGGAATGTGGGCTTTTCTCCAAAACCAGGCCTGAAGGTTATAAAGCTGAGATTGGAAAACAGTCTCAAATCTCAAGCATCTGATTGGCTGAAGTGGCGACTGGTCGCCATTTCAGCCAATCAGATGCTTGAGATTTGAGACTGGTTTCTATGCTCAGTTTTATAATCTTGGGCACAGAGTTTGTGATAGAACTTGTTAATGCCAATGGAGACATACCTCCGATTAAAAATATGTGTCTTTTAATTTGATTTCATATTTTAGGACGTAAACAACAACTCAGTTCCGTAAATAGATTTATATTATTAACTATTTAAATATTCACTTAAAACAAACAGCATTAACATTATCAGAATAAAATTAAAACTTTTAAGTATTATAGATGTTGTAATTTGGTTGCTTTTATATTAACCTATTGTTTGTCTATATTTCTGTAAAGAAATGATTGTGATAGTTTCTTTTTGATACAACAATCTGTCTTATTTGGGTATTATTGTAAATACAACTATCTGGCCGACTGTGTTAAACAGTATCCAGCTGAGCTAAGGAGTTAATATAATACAATCAATTCTTTGTATAGGAAGTCCTAGTCCATTTGGTCAGTTCCTTTCTGAAAAACGGAGATAAAATCGAATCGTCTATGATGCACAGACAGTCTCGGGTCGTCTCTCCAAATGGCTTCAGGAGAGAAAAGGTCAAAGGCTAGTCTTGTTATGATTGGTCCGGCAATTAAGTTAATGTGTAAATGGCAACGTAAATAACATCACGTGACACACGTCCACAGAGCGGCAAGACAAATGCTGTGAAAAGGTTGCAAAAAATATCACCACTGTATATTGTTCTATGATTAAAACATCAATCAATGTATATAGTCGTTCAAACATTATCACATCTACACCTTACCCAACACCATTTGTTACGAAAAACATTTGGTAGTTACTTTAAATACCCCGGTAATATGAAGCTAAAAAAATCAATTTGAACGCAAATCGATGTAAATGTGACATGAATTCATGATTGATTATCATATCCGACTGGCAACTGCAAAAGATGGTTGGAAACAGTAAATATTTACAATATTGCGAAATGAACCTTTATTTGAACTTATAAGGTTTATTATTTTTACTTTACATCCATCATATATATAACGACAAAACGCACAATGTTGGGCGGCCAACTTCACGCTGCCAGGCTGCTAGGCTGCTGGGCGGCCAACTTCACGCTGCCAGGCTGCTAGGCTGCTAGGCGGCCAACTTCACGAACATCAATATCTAGTGGTTTTTACTCTTGTTCATATATTTAGAAAAAAACTACATAAGAAAATCAACCTGTCATTGTTTATCATTGGATTATCTCAAATATTGGTTCGGAGTGTTCAGAAACCTGCCAACGAGCAGTGTTTGGTGTGAACCGCCTTATAAATAATTCAGCTATATATCATACTGCAGATCATCGCGCTGCGGGAAACTCTCGCGAGACTCATTTATTGTCAGATTTCTGAAACTGTGTATAAATCTATTTTATGATAAACTGTTTTAGTTGTCACCAGTCTACATTGAAAACCAACACAGTCTAAAAATAAACACATTTCCATTGATATCTAAACGCACATTTTTCCCATTTAACGGTGTGTATATGTTCCATTGTCCGCATACATGCAATATTTTAAATATCCCCACATTTAACATTTAAAAACACTAAACATCGGTAAAATTTTATAAGACCATCTTGTTAATATTCATGTATTGCTCTTATTTAAGGTTTAAAATGCAACGTCAATCATTTTAGAATCAAACAGTATTATAACTTTATAGTTTTGTTTAATTACAGTTTTGTAAAAGGTTTCTAATCCTCAGAGAACATGATTACATTATTGCATGATGATGACAAACAATGTATGACAATTTAGTAATCATAAAGTAGAATCCATCAAAACTACACGAAATTTAAACGTGATGTGAAGACGGTAGCTTAAATATGCTAATTAAAATGGGAAGAATATATGAAAGGGGAACTTTGAAAGACGCCGAACACGACAAATATGAAAATATTGCAGGCTTGTTTTGATTGAGCCTGTTCATGGACAGTAATGAAAATGCATATTACTGTTCACGCCGCCTAGCCCCTAGCCCCGGGTCGAGCGCAACTCAATATTTACACCAATAAACAGTACAATTTTGATCCATCCCAAACGTGTGAGATATATATGAAATACTGCAGAGAAGGCAGCTAAATGTGCTCATTAAAATGTGTAGTAGGTACATGTAGCTTACATGTGCTAACTTCCATAGGCTCATTAAACGTGATAGGAAATAGTGTGGAGAATGTAGCACAAGATTTGAAACTTGCCAAGTGTGAGGATGGTGCACCGTAAAACCAGGTTTAAACCCTCAGTGGCATATTGGTTTGCCACTGACCGTTCCAAGGCGGTAACCCCTCGGATTCTTACTTTCGTTGTTAGTTGCTTTTATTTTGAAACTGATAACTGTATACATAACCATGCTGTCTTCTCCTCTATACATTTTGGCTGTGTGGGTAGGCTGTGTCTGCTGGATGTGGCCATTCCTGATATGCATATTTCTCTTTTATGACTTCTGTTTTATGAACTGAGACATTGTTGTTTAGTACTTAGAACATACGGACAATTTGTTATAACTGACACTTAAGTTAAAAGTCTAACTTAATACTTTATTAAGTAGAACTGAAAAAGTGAAACTACTACGGTAATGTTCCCAAATTTTTCCCCGTGCGAGCAAGAACTCTTCGATGACAATTCTTACACTCCTTTATCTAACCACTTTAATTCTGTATTGTAAAGGGAATCGACAATAACTTCATGAATGATCTGGAAAACACAGGACGCTAGTTTAAAAAAAATAGTGTCACAATACAACTGCACTCGCACATAATAGCATCTGCATATACGGCATTCGAAGCATACAGTCGAATGATATTTTCATCAATCAGGCTTTTTAAAACACAGTACGATTCAAAAACCTCATATCAATGTCAAAACACAAAACGGCATACAGTCAAACCTGTATCAAGCAGCCACACAAGGGAGTGACAAAAAGTCGCTGGTTATCACAGGTGGCTGTTTAAGACAGGTAAAATTAGAACAAAATGTCAGTTTAGGACATACACTGAACAAAAGTTCTAACTGGTCATTCATTGTATATGTTTACAATGTATGCTAGTTTCGTTTCTTCCCTACGTCAAGAGAGGTTGTGGAAAGAACTGTTTTGTCTAGAAATCAATTATCTAATGTCTTTTTAATCTTTATTGATTGTTTTCATAAACAAATCCAATACCATTTACTTACAGCGCATGGTCAAAATTTGAACAGTCTTTAATAAAAAGGGAGGTAATTTTAAAATTGGATGCTTTGAAAGGAATTTGTTTAAACAAATGTGCTATTGATTAATCATGTTTTCTGTTTTTCCTACTAATGAGGGGTCCTATTAAAACAAAACAAGGAATTAAGAGCAAATTTCTGAGTGCTTGACCTTTTAATGCAAGACATGCATTTTTAGCAAAATTAAGGATAACTCTTGCTAAACTGTTCCAAAGTCAATTATTGCAAGATTAAAGCTTAATTTGATGACTGATGATGCCATATGATCATAAATAAAGAGTGAATTCAATGTCTTTCTAATAAAAAAAATACGTACAAAAAGTGACCAATTAGAACTTTTGTTGAGTGTATTCAAACTGGCTGTTGGAGACAGGTGGTTGCTGAATGCAGGTGGCTGCTAAGACATGTTCAACTGTATATGCCTTCTCTTGTGCTAACCCATACTTGCCTAAACATTTTAAGTAAAGGGTTAAATATGTTTACATTATAAGAAAGAACCACACGAAGAAAACACAGACTACCTGGGGTGTAACTGTAATACCTCTTTTGGTGATAACCCTGAATATTACACTTCACATCCGTCTCAGTAATTCAGGGCTGAAGGTTATAAAACTGAGATTGGAAACCATTCTTAGTTTGATAATCTTGTGACCAGTATTTCGAGAAATCAGAAAACTTGCATTGAAAGGACACTGATGAATTTTCCTTTTACAGCGTGTCATATCTTGTCTGAGGAAATATTAATTAAAGCAATATTGTTTGACAGTTCAGAGCTATGTCTCATCACAGGCTTTTCATAATATCTGAGATTTTCGGCACATTGATCTCTAGATTTTTAAGGGCGCGGGCTTAAAAACAAAACGTTGAAAACAGTACCATGTGAAAATTAGATCTTTAATGCGTCCATTTGCGAGCCATGACTTATAGTTAAATGACAAAAACCAAAAACATAAAAGAATTTTGAAAGCCATCAAACACGACATAAATGCAAATATTAGTTACGTAGTAGTAGTAGTAGTAGTAGTACTACTAGCAGTTGCAGTAGAAGCAGCAGCAGCACAAGCAGTACTTAGTAGTAGGGCCTAATTAATTTCTTTACAATGTTTATTTAAATTTACAAAACTTGCTATAAACTATACCTAGCTTCTTCGTGAATAAGCTGTAATAGGACGTATAAGACAAATCAACAACGTACTGTTAAACCTGATTTTGAAATTTAGAATAGGTATCATAGGATGTGAATGAAACAAAACAACGTCTGAAAACAAAAAAGTGAAGTGCCGGACCACAAGCACTCAACTAGTCAACCATGTTGCGGGCAAAAGCAAACAAACACAAAAATCATTAAAAGCTGAAGGCATTTATAACAAAATAGAAAGGTAATCGATAATCGAACTAAAAAGGGAAAATTGCATATCAGGAATAGCCACTCTCAGAAAACTCAGCCTCCCCATACAGTCCCCATCAGACTCTCATATGAACAAACAAGTACAAGTTGTCTTGTTGATTTCATATATACCATTAATCTCCAGGTGCTCTTGTGCCAAACATGTCGCATTGCCACTGATGTTTTAACCACGTTCAAGGGTGCACACATCTCAAAGTTAACTCGTCAGGCTCTCTTATGGACAAAAAGTGAACGTGGTCTTGGCCATCACTCTGTTACCTGAAAAAGCACACAAACATACAAAACCAAAACATACAAAAATGACTGTACTGATGTTTCTCTGTTAACCGTAATAGGTTTAACATCAATTGGGCTGGGTCTTAATTTGTACTGTTTACTTTTGAAGATATTAAGATGAGTTGAACCGGGGCTAGGTGCCGTGGGCAGTAACAAGCAATTCCATTAATGTCCATGAACAGGCTCTATCAATTCGAGCTTGAGTCCGTTAATTAGTCTGTTTCTTATTTCACAAGCTAAGTCTTATATTTATTACTTCGTTGATTTCGTTAAATATACCGAATATCTAATAACTTTGTAGATTATAGTGAACTTTAACCATCGATGGGATGGATCAAAATTGTACTGTTTACTGGTATAAATATTGAGTTACGCTTAATCCGGGGCTAGGCGGCGTGGACAGTAATATGAATTTCAATTACTGCCGATGAAAAGACTCAATCAAACCGAGCCTGCAATATTTTCATATTTGTCGTGTTCGGTGGCTTTCAAAGTTCCATTGTCATCTATAAGATAATAGATTGTAGGCATATTCATATTAAGCTTGACAGCGTAAGTTGCTTGTTTTGTAGAAACTGCAAAATGGTATGCTGACATGATGTAACATATGCGCCACACAGGTAGCACCTGCTATATAAAATTACACCTCGCACCTAGGAGAAGCATGGTATGCAAACATGCTTTGTTACTCTATTGCAAGTCAACTATTCGTCATACGCGATTGCGTACTGTATAATCTAACTAATTATTGATATTTAAGAT
Source organism: Corbicula japonica (assembly GCA_038501625.1). Taxonomy (NCBI): domain Eukaryota; kingdom Metazoa; phylum Mollusca; class Bivalvia; order Venerida; family Cyrenidae; genus Corbicula; species Corbicula japonica. Next base: position 51,365 of record JAZAYU010000293.1, read on the forward strand.
AAGTTCGATGATTTTGTTGAACAAAGATGAAATCCAATAACTTATGTTCTTTTAGATTTGGTTGTGTTTACTTTTTCGTGTAATCGGAGATTTTCGTTGGAATGTGTTATTTTTACTCAAGTATCAAGCAACGTGATATAAATCGTTAGGGTCTAAAATGTTAAATAAACCCAAATTTGTTTTATATTAAAACTGTGAGAACTACACCATTTATTGATACCAGTCGGACATCTGTATTTAATTATAATGAAATCAGAGATAAAATCGAGACTGCCATCAGTTTTGTTTTCAAAATTACTCAATCGACAGTTATTTGTCAGACGGCAGGAAGACAAAAGCATATTAATGGTAAAATAAGCGAGAAACTCATAGAGCGGTTATGAAACATGTCAAGATTTCGATATCCAATGTATAAAAAGATCCAAACACATATCACGTAAGACAAAATAAATCTTTCTTCCTGACATAGACTCGCAAACTGAGCTCAGAAAAACACCACGTGTCCAAAAGCCAGTCATAAATTATTCAGCCAATTAGTAAAATAGATATTGTTAATTCCAAGAAGAACGAATGCTCCTGAATCTCGCAATTGCCGTACGATAGCTTAATTGGGTGTAGTTTTAATTTTAGCCACAATTTGCGCAAAGGAAAAGTTTCGAATTCGTACTCTTTGTGAAATTTAACCATGTATTGTTGTTTCTTGTGTTCTATTGGAACCTGTATGAACAGACTGTTCCGCAGTGCAGTCAGCTCCAGGTTGTCAGTGAATATAAGTGCTCTCTAAAAAATGAGTAATACTACAGTATGCACTGCTTATTTGTGCTTGCTTCATACATAACGGTATTTTTTAAACGTTTGGTTGTTCTGTGATAAAAACAAATATCCGATGGTCATTTTCTATCTTGTATAAAACAGCGATGGCGATGTGCTAGTTATAATTATCTTGATTGGGATTGTTTTAAGGTTTCAAATATATACATCGACTTCTAAAAGTACATGTCTGCTTATGACGGTTATCTTTTAGACCGTCCAAAATGTACATCCTCGTAACTGAAGCAGAAATGGCGATGATAATAAGGTCTGCTACAAATTTGCGAAACAATAATAAATAACAATACTTTTTAAACTGTGAATATTTACATCATAATAGTAAATAAAATAGTTAAAAGTGATTGCGTCCCAGCAGTGTTCGATACACAATCCGAAATGAAAATAATCCTCTTTAAGTCATCGCAATATTTGCAATATTTTATAAACCCTACGTTTTGTGAATTAATTAATTGAAAATCAATCCCTGTAATGAGCGATCAAAACAGTGTAAACAGAGAAAAAGGCAGCTGATGATTTCGATGTTTGTATAATTAAACGATAAGTGTCATATCAAATATGCTTCTATTTTACTCTCCGCAGGGGGATCGTTGAGCAAATCTGTTTGATTTGCGACCATATATTTGCACAGAGTCTTTTATTAATTGAAAAAGAATGTTTCGGGGATAGTTTGTCTGAAATTGTTCATATTTCAATACTTTATTTTTTCAAAATGAGTCACCTCTTAAGCAAAAACGAAATAGTTTCCATCAAATTTGTGGTTTGTTTGCAACACTTGCCAAAGTAGTCAAACCTTTCCTTGTTCGTTAAACAAAACGCCATATTTGTTCAAAATGTTCATTTGCTCCATCTCTTTAAAGATTTGAAAACAAAACAAAACGCGAAATATTCTAAAACCTTTCGAAAGTCTGACCCACTGAAACCTACGTTAAAGCTACGTTTATATGTAAGCAAACTTTTTGATATACTTAACTCGTAAAATAGAATCAGCTCTTATGAAACCAAGATTTCTTTTAATTTTGACAGAAAATGTTTGATTTACTTACTATACATACAGACGGGAATTAAAGATTGATATGCAACCCGGATTATTTCTCTGTAACCGAGCCACCTTCATCTACAGCCATGCGTGATGTTCAGATCGATAGAAGACAAGCCTAGTCATGCAATTACGTTTCCCCCAACGTCTTAAAGTTCTCGAATTAGCATAAAGAATATCATAACTGGAGACTTGAGTGGCGAATATGACGCCCATCAGTCATTCCGATGGATTTCTGACATTGTTGTTTCATCCCTGTTACAGAGGCACGCTAATCATGTTTTTCACCGAGTGACAAGGATTAACCTCGTTTGTATGAGTCAATTTTGAGACACATTCTGTAGTTATTTTCATAGTGAATACAATACAAAACCATTTAAACTTTGATCATTATAGAAATTACTTTGTATAGAGTTGTTTGTGTTTAAGCTTTATTGTGTCATTGTCTTTTGTTGTTATTTTCTCCTTAATCACTCTCCCTATTGCATGTATTGCGCATTTGTTTATATCATCATATATATAACTATATGTACTAGAATGCCCTCTGTATGACACATTAAGAAAGAAATATATACCAAATGAATACAGAGTTAGGCCTAGCATGTTTAAATTTTTAGAATTAATAAACTCAGAGCAAAAGTCAGTCATACAGAAGTTAGGTACTTACATCTTCAAAGCATTTTGTCTTAGAAACCAAACTCTTTATAAAACTTAATTACACTGGTATTTTTGAACGAAACTTATAAGCAAAGAACGGTAATCTTCCAACCCCAACTTCATGGAAGGTTATCGTCCTTACATGTTCTTTCAAATGTTTTGTTTTTTATTATCAGCTAACTTTAATATAACTTTATCCGCTGAAGTACTATAGTCCAATTTTACGCAGTGAGCCGTGAATGTACTTTTGTATTTATAGATTTTTGGAATATTACACAAAATCACAGACACTTGTTTAGGGGTCATTTACTGGCCCTATATGCCTATAGAGCTATATAGACCTATATATAGGCTTACAGGTCTCTAGATCCAAAAGTCGGCAATTTCAGGAAATAAACAGATGATCTACAGCATGAAATACAACTACAATCACTTAGAACACAAAATATCCCAGTTTGAAAAAAATACCCGTTCACCTATAATTCTGGATTACCCCAGAACATATCAACCAGCTAAAATATGAAAACAGTTACAGTAAAGAACCTCGCAACAGGAGAAAGAATACGGAGAAACGCCCATATGAAGATAAACATAAGTTTAAACATGGATACTAGTTAATTATAGGTGAACGGGTATTTTTTTCAAACTGGGATATTTTGTGTTCTAAGTGATTGTAGTTGTATTTCATGCTGTAGATCATCTGTTTATTTCCTGAAATTGCCGACTTTTGGATCTAGAGACCTGTAAGCCTATATATAGGTCTATATAGCTCTATAGGCATATAGGGCCAGTAAATGACCCCTAAACAAGTGTCTGTGCACAAAATAGGGATGTTAGATATTCCCATCATGGCTCATTATGTTAAAATTGTACAGGCATGTAACAAACGATTTCATGGCCGTGGCAGTAACGCTTCTGATTTCTGGTAATATGACATAAGGGTTGTGTGTTCGAATCCCATGAAGAGATTTTACTTTTTTTTCTGTTTTAGTGTCATTTTTTTACAATACATTCATGTAGAAACGACAAAATTGACATTAAACCGTACAAATTTCGAGTAATCTTTCATCAAGCGGGTTGTCGCGATCGATGCTTACTCAAAACACAGTTTTTGGGCGATGCCAAAACATTGTAAAAAGTGGTTTTGAATAATGTAAATTATAAAAGAAAGAGAATGTAATAACAAGAGTTTACAGAACGCCATGTTTCACAATTGTCAACGTTCCTTTGGTAAAGAGGTGTATGGGGTCAGGGCAAGCTGCTCAACAAAAATATATTGTTAAAAATGGAATAAACATGAACCAAATTAAAAGGGGGTTGCAAAATATAAAGATAAAACAGCTTAATAATATTAAAAATAATATCATATGAACTAAATTAAAATTATAAGAAGGAAATAAAAGACAAAATAAAAAGTTTCTTTAATTGGATTCGAACATGCAATATTTTGCATCATAGCCCGATATCTTATCCACTGAGCTATTGCGTCGTGACTAAATATCTGCTGCTTTTAACAGGTTTTAATGTCATATAAGTAAAGTAATTTAACGGTAACTCTGTAAAATGACGCACTTTACCTATTTAGTATTATAACAGTGGACTTGTCCGAAAGGTCACAGCTCACGGGTCAAAATTGAACTATAGTATCACTATTATTTATCAAAAAGCAACATCAAAATATGTTAAAGCAGTTGCATATCTGTAAAATGCTGACCTTCCGATTTTCGCTTTCGCTGAAGGTTATCATTACAATTATCATTATAACTTTTACCATCATTTAAAAATTTCATAATTTATAATAAAAACTTCACAAAGTTATGTTGAATGTAGTTGTATCTAGTGGACTTGTCTGTTTTGTTTCTTATGATTTGTTAGTTTTGTTCAATTACAATCATTATAATTCTGTTTAATATCATAACTGGTATAACGTATTTTTCAAAATTTCGTTTTCGGTAAAGTCATATGTTCTAAACTGTTTCATTTAGTTTCGAATTGATTATCTCGCATATTTTTTTTCTTTGATGTTTTGTCCTCTCATTAATTTTTGTTTGTGGTCATTGTTAATATTCTATGACGCTATGTTATTTACATGTACGTCCAAATTTTGGCTAACCGTACCTTCATTATGCTATTTTTGAATAATAGAATTTTTAAATTACAAAAGTAAATATTCAAAATTTTATGACATCAATAGTATTGTATAGAGTAAAAACAACCTTCTCCAACGTTTAATATCATTTTCTTTACACATTTTGTTAATGTACCTGATTATTATAACTGTTTGTTTAATCGGGCACGTGAAAATCGAGATAGTGACTCTGATTTAAATACCTGTATAACAGGACGATTGCCTATTACTAACAATATCAAAAACGGATTGAAATTTCTATCATTAAACGTTTGTGGTTTAAAATCTAAACTGATGCTGCCCGAATTTTGTTCATATATTGAACAATTTGATATAATTGGATTACAAGAAACCAAATTAGATTCTTTAGATACTGTAAGTTTAAACGACTTCGATTTATATTTTAAACACAGAAAACAATTCTCCAGAAGAAAATCTGGCGGAATCGCCGTAGCAATTAAAACGCATTTAAGCAAATATATTACAATAATAGAAAGTGATTGCAATATTGTTCTATGGTTTACACTTGATAGAAAACTAACTCAAGGTGAATCTGTCTTATATGGTGTAGTGTATGTACCACCAGAAAACTCCGAATTTTCTGTAAACGATCCGTTTTATGATATCCAGAATGATATTAATAGGCTATCGAATAATTATTCAGGTATATGTCTATTTGGTGACTGGAACTGTAGAACAAAAACTTTATGCGATGTAGTTGATGTTGACTATAATTTATTTCATGAAAACGGTCTTGACGAACTCTTTCTAGAACTTCAAGAAACGCAAAATAGATTTAATGAAAATGTTAGGTTAGTACGAAAAAATACCGATAAAAATTGTAACAATTATGGGTATAAGTTGATAGACTTTTTACAACTTAATGGTTTGTATATATTAAATGGCAGAACTGTTGGAGACCTAGATGGTCAGACCACGCGTAAGGGGGTTAGTACTGTTGACTATTTTATTTGTTCACCAAATTTGTTTCAGTATGTATGTTGTCTAAATGTTGACGAATTTGATAATCTGTATTCTGATGTTCACAATCCAGTCGCATTGGTGTTAAAATTTGATAAAATACAGAATGAAAATGTTAGCCAACCTACTATTGGGATCAAATGTTGGGACCATAATAGAGCAGATATTTTTACTGCCAATATAAACACTGACAAAATCAATAGTATTTATTCTGCGTTGTGCGATATTGAACAAAGACAAACTCTATTAACAAGCGATTTAGATGATGTAGTTGACGAAATTTCAAAATTATTATTAGACAGCGCAAAACAAACGTTAGGTACTAAAATAAATATTCCATATAACTCGCATACAAAAATAAAAAACAAACCTTGGTTTAATACCAAATGTCGGGTTGCAAGGAAAAATTTTCATTCGGCAAAATATTCATACAAATTAAGAAAATCTTATCAAAATAAAATTATTTTGCAAAATAAAAGTAAAATTTACAAAAATATTATGAATAAAAGTTTCAAAGAGTTTAAAATAAAAAATTCGGATAAATTAAAAACATTAAAAACAAATAAACCTAGAGACTTTTGGAAAATATTGAGCGGTAAGAAAAAAAAGAAAACAGATGCGGACTTAGAAGATTTATATAGTTTTTTCAAAAATCAGAGTGCTAAAGACGAGACTGAAGAAACAATTAATAATGAACCTATCAATAATTTAAACAATGAAGAAATAAATCAACCTATCACAGAAACTGAACTCTTAGAAGCAGTTAAATACCTTAAAAATAATAAAGCTAGCGGAGCCGATAATATACTCAATGAATATATCAAATTTTCAATACCAAAAATGAAATTAGTTCTAGTTAAACTTTTCAATATTATTTTCAGTACTGGAAAAATCCCACAAATTTGGACTGTTGGAATAATCCACCCAATATTTAAGAACAAAGGGAGCCCTATCGATCCTACAAATTACCGACCAATAACATTATTGAGCTGTTTAGGCAAATTATTCACAATGATTCTCAATCTTAGACTACAAAAGTATTGTAATGAAAACAATATTATTAACGAATTCCAGGCGGGTTTTCGAAAAGGTTACTCTACCTCAGATAATATCTTTATTTTAAATTCACTTTTGGAAATAGTAAGAAGGAGTAAAAAGCCTTTGTTTTGTGCTTTTATTGATTTAAAATCCGCATTTGATACTGTTTGGAGAAGTGGACTTTGGGCAAAACTAAATATGAATGATATAAATGGAAATTTTTTACAAATTATAAAAAATATGTACGAACAAGCTAAGTCATGTGTATTTATTAATGACAAAAATCAGACTTCTTTCCATGTAATATAGGAGTACGACAGGGCGAGAACTTATCGCCCCTGTTATTTTCATTATACCTTAATGATTTGCACGACTTTATTATTAATAGTAACAACGTTTCAGGTATTGTTTGTAACAAACATGAATTAGAACAAACAGCCATTAAATTTGTTAAATTATGCATACTTTTGTATGCTGATGATACAGTGCTTCTTGCTGATTCGGCGGAAGATTTACAAGCCGCTTTAAATACATATGCCAGTTATTGTGACATTTGGAAATTACAATTGAATTTGAATAAAACAAAAATCATTATATTTTCCAAAGGTAGACAACGTAATTATCATTTTGTCTATAAAAATGAACCGATTGAAATTGTAAATGAATATAAATATTTAGGTATATTATTCAGCAGATCAGGATCTTTTTATAAAGCTAAACAAGAAATCGCAAAACAAGCCACTATAGCCATGTATTCCCTCATCAAAAAAGCAAAAGACCTATGCCTTCCAATAGATTTACAAATTGAACTTTTTTCAAAAATTGTTAAACCAATATTACTATATGGTTGTGAAATTTGGGGTTTTGGTAATCTTGACGTACTAGAAAGGGTACAACTAAAATTTTTAAAGCATATTCTAAATGTTAAGACTTGCACTTCGAATTGTATTGTCTATGGTGAGACAGGAACTATGCCACTGTCAATTGAAATAAAAAGTAGAATGGTAAGCTTTTGGGCTAAATTGGTTTGTCCATCTCAAGAGAAACTATGTAACAATATGTATGCATTGTTGCTCAGCTATTTTAAATATTCAGACGTAAACCTTAATCATAACTTTCTTTGGATAAACGAATTAAAAAGCATTTTTGTAATATGTGGTATGAATAATATCTGGGATACTCATGACTTTCCAAACATTAAATGGCTTACACTAACGGTTAAACAAAAATTAAAAGATATTTTCCTAAATGATTGGTACTCAAATTTAGATAATGCAAGCAGTTGCAAAAATTATCGATTATTTAAATACAACTTTGGATTTGAAAATTACCTTATTAAAACACCAAACAATTATTTGAAATATATAATTAAATTTCGTACACGAAACCACAAATTTCCTATTGAGACTGGACAATGGAATAGAACACCTTTAAATGAAAGAAAATGTACTTTATGCAATCTAACAATCGGTGACGAATATCATTATTTATTAGAATGCCCAGATTTTACTGATAAACGGAAACAAACGTTAAAAACTGAATACTATACAAGACCCAATATTGTGAAATTTAACAAATTAATGAACATGAATTTAAATAATTTTTCTGAATACCGGAAGTTTTGCATATTTGTAAAAGATATTATTATGAAATTTCAGTAAAGTTTCTTTAATAACATTAAAATCCTATTATTTTTTAGTTTATGACGCAATATGTATTTCTCCCGCGAATGTTTTGTTGGATATGTTATATTTATTTTCTCGAATCCTCGTTTATTATTTACAATATATATATTGTGTTCCTCATATTTACATGTGTTCATGTATTGAGAGTATGAATAAAATCTTGAATCTTGAAATCTTGTTAATGTATGCATGTATTATGTCATATGTAATTGGTAATGTACTTTTGTATTTAATTGTATACTGTTCGTCATGTAATCATTTGTCATATGCCATCATGGGCTTTACAGCCTATTTGGATTCAATAAAATCTATCTATAACGATAAACTGTGTATGTTCAAGTTAATGGAAATAAAAGTTCTGTTCTGTTCTGTTCCTGTTATGAAAATATGCACTACCTATTAAGTGAAAGAAGATAAATATTGAAAAATGAATGGTACATATGTATTTTTAGAAATCTCGACAGGGAAATCGTTTCTCGGAAGGGATAAGCTTCACTCATATAAAAGACATAACGTGGATAACACACAAAGAATATGTCGTTGAGACCTTTCATTGATTTAAGAATTATAGAAATGTCATTGTAAAATAAATATAAACAATATTTCAAATATGCAAATTTGCCGTATTTTAATCCGTGTTGCATATCAATCTTGAATTCACGTCTGTATTTTAATTGGTTAAAAAAAGATAAACGGCGTTGATGGAAAAGATTTTTATATATAAGAAAGAAAGAAATAAAGACCGTGCAAAAATTTCGTCTGATGATAATACGTCGATTAAAGAAGAATGTCTAATGATAACTGTACATTTATTCAGTTTCAATAAAATACCTCTTGTAGAGTTAGTACTAATGACGAATAAATGTTATTAAAATACAATAAATGAAAATAATGACAACTTGTTACAAGAGCGAAATCTACCAACTTTTACGTAAATTAACTTAAAAAAGTGTCCCTCCCGAGTATTGAACCCGGGGCATCCGCTTGAGAGGCGAGTGTGATAACCACTACACCAAGGCGATTTGAACGTCTGATGATAATACGTTGATTAAAGAAGAATGTCTAATGATAACTGTACATTTATTCAGTTTCAATAAAATACCTCTTGTAGAGTTAGTACTAATGACGAATAAATGTTATTAAAATACAATAAATGAAAATAATGACAACTTGTTACAAGAGCGAAATCTACCAACTTTTACGTAAATTAACTTAAAAAAGTGTCCCTCCCGAGTATTGAACCCGGGGCATCCGCTTGAGAGGCGAGTGTGATAACCACTACACCAAGGCGATTTGAATGTCTGGACTTGAAATTAACAATCAGTATCAAAGGAACTAGAAAGGAACAAGTAAGAACCAGAAATATCTGCACTTCTCTGTCGTTTCACACTGTGTATTGTACTCGAGTGTTTACCTGACACCCATGAATATTCCATATAAAATCGTATTTAAGCCATCAATTGACTTAACTGGTTATTTATACCGTAAATATCTTTTTCTCCAATACAATTATCGCTTTTAAAAACGAAAATGCCCGAACATATAAGTGCCATGTAAATACTAACACACAATATAAAAATCGTTACGGTAATCATTAACGAGACCCACTAATAACCAATCGAAATAATCTATTTGATTTTCCCGCTGCATAATAAGTTTTATTTACAATATTTCATTGGTCGAAAAACTAGGTCAAAAGTGAGCTTAGACAGCTAACGCCGAAAAAAATAAGGGCATGACACAGTCATATTTTGTTGATATTTTAGTTGTTACTTAATTTGCTAAGAACTTACAATTATCTTCTATTCCGTTTTTTCAATTATGTGTGATCTTGTTACACAGTTTAACTATATGGTATTATTTTTACCGCGAAATACATTTGTATGCAATGTGATCGTGGACTCGGAATAATTTACATATTTCCACTAGGAAATACGAATTTAGTACCTCAATATGTAACTGTAAAAACATATATTTCATGTAGTGGGTAAATAATAACCATTTATTTATTTAACGCTTTCTAGTGAATTAAATAATTTTCTTAGTTAAATAAATAAAAGTGATAATACTCATTTGATACACTAGATAATAATTCCTTTTTTCAGTTTAAATTCGTATACAAGCAATACTAGTATATGTCATACTGGACATGTTTTAAACGGGTTCTTCTTCTTACTTAAAAAAACTGAAAACAATTTTATATAACACCAGACAGAAAAAAATCACTTAGAAATAAATGGCGAGTTTTCGTCACAAACAATATGGAGATTTATTGTAATGCGTTTTTCTGTTGCGCCCTCAAGGAATAAATAACGCAGCTTTGTCAAAATTTCCAAGATGTTCTTCATTCATTAGGCCCTATGACTTAAAAGGTGTTTGAGCTACTTTCGGAAATGAGGTATACGTCGTTCCTTTAAGGAATGATTCTTATTTTGGTGCGGTTCATGCAGATTGGACGTGCACGCGAGAGCTGGCAAATCCATAAAGCGCGCTAGTGCTTTATGGTAAATTTGCCAGCTCTCGCGTGCACGTCCAATCTGCATGAACCGCACCAAAATAAGAATCATTACTTATATTTACATTTTATTCATTTTTTTCTTTAAATAAACTTAAGTCGAACGCTTTCAAAAATTAGTATTAAGTGAAAAGGGGGAGTAATACGTGGGAGTTTTTAATAGTAACAGCCATGACGTTACTGACGTCATTACGGGTCATGCGGTTCATAAATGAACCGATTTTTTTTTAAAGGAAGAAATCAATAGGAATGTAAATATTTATTTTTGTACACGAAAACCCACAGAACGTTATCGGTAAACAGACAGTCACGTGATACACTTATTTATGTTCAGTAACAAACTAGCTTAACTGAGGTTATGTTTTTTTAATTTTATGATTGTTAGCGAAAATATATCAGTAGACCAAGTCTTATGTAACAGTGTTTTTATTTTCTACTGGTGTAGTAGTGGATGACTTTCTAGTTCTCTATCATCAGTTGTAAGCGAATACAGCTGTGGAAAAATCAGTTAAGGCAATAGAAAGAAATATTTTAGATTCTCATCCCCGCCCGCCCCTGTCCAAAACCAGCCGCCCCAAAAAACTTTATTGGTAAAAAAATTGGAACATATTCTGTTCCGGACAGAACGGGTTTTAGACCATCCCGGATATGGAAAAAAAACATGGCCGACCATAATAAAATAAATTGTTCACCATTTCAAAGCTTACCGAAGGTGATAGTGTCACTTTTAAAGACTGATATGGCTTTTCAACCAAGAATCGGCACCAATGTGCTACTTTTGTAAGTTGTTATCATGATTTTCTTTGAAGAAATTGAAAATATGGACGAATATTCTACACCAAAGGTTCTGGTAACTATAAATGCCATTTTCTAACAAATTTAAGTTAGTTTTTACTTCTGTTCTCAGGTATTTCGTCAATAAAAAATAAAAATGAAAAAGTGTCCACCCGCCCCTTTTTTCCCAAATCCGGATGAGAATCTATTTTTTTTCTCTGGCCTAATGGGAGAAAGAACATTTTCTATGCATTTATCTTGTGGTGTTTGTATAGTGTTTGAAATGTCACTTACTGATTCGGTTTGTTGGGCGACAGGATGCTCTGTAACGCCACATAACAACATCGTTGCATAAACAAACTTTTTATCGTTTATGCGGTGAAAAAAATAGTTTTTATGTGGCAAAAACAATTAAACACATACAAGTACAAAAGTGGTTGACATAATATCCACTTAACCAAGCTTTAAACTATACATTTAGATATGTTAATTCTGACAAAGTTTTAGTAAAATCGGTTGAATTGTGAACTATCTGCATTGATCTATCTGCATCAACGTTTAAAATGACGTGTTTTTTTTTTCAAACTTTTCTTGTTTTATTTTCGTTGCAATAAGTCCCAAGTAATGCGCATGTGATTTGTAACCATAACCCCAATCCCGGGGAACAACGGGGCCTTTGACAAAAATCCATATGATAGACCCTGCCACGTCGGGGTATGGGCAGTTTTTACAATTACGTAGAATTAGCAAGGTTGTAAAAATTGTCAATGGTTTTTAAAGGCGATTTGTGCCACATAATAAGAATTAAACATTTTTTTACTTACTCAATTTTGTCTTAACTCAAGTGCCATCATTCTGTAGTTACGGGAACAATACAAATAAAAATAACTTAAGCAGGTAAAAGTTTCCTAAACTAATGAAAAGAATAAAACAGCATCTTTCTGTCTTTTCTTTAGACATCTTCATGAAACGGCGCCCTGGGCTAGAAAGTTTATTGAACAATTACAATATGGACAGTTATCACCTTCAATCAGGTAAAGTAAGACATATTTCTGTCTTATATTAAGACATCTTCATGAAACGACACCCAGATTTTTTTACCGAACTTAGTGGATAAAAGACTAAATACGCCAAACACTCTTGATATCATGTAACCATTTTTGTTTGAACTTGTTTTCAACTTTCACTTTGACCGAATGTGAACATCAGACGACATGGATGTGCCATCTTATCTTGATCTACGCTCTTTGCCCTTGAATAATAGTTGACGGGGTTTTCGCTCGACATATGAAGCATCCAGAAAATAATGTTTATTTCGATAACTTTTAATAAAAGAAATGCAGGGTTTTCAAGTAAAATGATTTTGACAACTCACAAGTCCTATTTCTGTTTATGCAATGTTTGTTTAAAACAACTTTACATTGTTATTCACGATGCTTTTTGCATTTTGTGTTTGATCTTTAAAAGGATTCAAGGGAGGCCATGCTTGTTATCATTTGCGACAGAGCATTCAAGAGTTGTATCCCTTCGTCTGCTGCATCTACATGTGTATCTCGATCAGGGTTGTGTGTATTGCATGGAATTTTCAGACTACCATTCCATGATCAGCGGGGTTCGGTCCTAAGATCCTAAGATTAAAGAATTGGTTTTCTCTAACTGGGAAAACAATGAGTGAAACTGAACAGAATACAACTTTGAGAGGAATCTGAGAAAATAAATCCTGCGTATCTCCGGGAACGCATAGACAAAAACCAGGAGTGTCATTCTTTGGGTGGTTGAACAATATCAAGTCATAATCTGGTCGGGATATTGTAACCGACAACAATAAAAACTGGCCACGATAGAAGGACTAAAACTTAGGTGCACTGTTTAACAAACATTATGTATTGATAAACGACATTTCAGATATTTGATGACAGCACTGTCGCAATTCAGCATAAACAAAAATGCGCGTAATGATGATCTCTCTCTCTCTCTCTCTCTCTCTCTCTCTCTCTCTCTCTCTCTCTCTCTCTCTCTCTCTCTCTCTCTCTCTCTCTCGAGTATATGATTGAATTTCTTGGCAAAAAAAGAGTTATTTCAGTATTTTCACCCACATGCGCATACTATTCCTAAAACCCCTGTTTACCATGACAAGGTGTAGGATCGCGTTCTCAAGGCGATCCTACGGCGTCCAAGAACGCCGAGGTGAGCGCAGTACGATCACAAGCATCGCCACAGCAATTTCACCAAGCATGATGTACGGCATGCCGATAGTGTCGGTAATAATTTTTGAAAAAGTTATAATGCTTTTATGGAAGACTGGGTACCAGCACTACTAGGGATCTGGTATATACGGTAGCTGGAAAAAGATCACGGACCATCGTCGTCATCGGATGCAGTTCAGTCATCTGCCATTGTACCCAGGCGGAATTCCCCGAACTCCATACAGACATGTTCTCTTAGACGGTTGTAGGCCACTGCTGAGGTGAAAGCCCAGTGCACGTAGGGGAAGCGCCGTAAGAGCACAGACAATCGCCGACAAGAACTCCGTAGGAACGCGATAGAACGCCATGTGAGCTCCGAAGCAGCGCTTCGGTCGCAGTGAGGACGCCGTGACACCTCCATCTTCAAGGAAAATATCATATTTTTCATGCGATCTCACGGCGCTCTGGAAAATTTAACAACGCCGTGCATGGCAACGCAGTGGAAACGCGTTATTGTGTGACAGGTTCTTAACGTAAACGTTTAGAAAACGCGTTCAAGTTTTGGTATATGACATGATGATGTGCTAATATCATTCATTTGTCTGATTCAGGCAAATCGTGCATTAAAAGTATAAATAAAAAGAAAATTTGTTTTTCACAAGTGAAAGATAGAAATATATTTCACTCGTGAACTCCGGAATTATGTATGTTCACTCTAGACTTAGCCGCTCGTGAAAATACTAATTCCAGAGTTCACTCGGTGAAATCTTACCTATCTTACACTGATAAAAGCAAATATCCTCCGAGTCTTTTCTTTACAATTGTCAACTTCCTCTTAGAGATGGTGGATAAGTCTGTGTTTACTAAGTCAACGGTGAACACTTTTATGGTTTCAAACAAATTTAAAGCCATACAGATTTCGCTTTTTCCTTCATCATTGGTAATATTAAATATTAAATTTAACATACCGGTAGTTTTTAGGAATTATAAACGTGTGGTCCCTAGTGCGGACGGCTATATGGAAGATTAATAGTTTGTCTAGCTTATCAATTTCACATCAAGATCTAAATACTTAACATTTCTTTCTTCTTTTTCGGGCACTTGGGTAAAACTCTCCTTTCCGCAAGCCAGCTCTTTCTAATGTCAGGTAGATTCAGACACGCAGAGATGAGAGACATGTGATGACGACGGTACATTTAATACCGGCTTATTTAACATAATTGCTTACATTTAAGGAGTTTGAAGGTGACTTCATTTTAAATGAAATTATTTCTTTTTTCATTTTTAATCCTTCGAATACAGCTGTTTCAGTTTCTTGGTCATTGTACGTATAAACAAATTTAGTTATAATATTAAATTTCGAAAAATATCTTCTTTGTTTTGTGTATGCATTTTTGTTTTGTGCATGCTTTTTATTTTGTGCATGCATTTTTTATTTGTGTACGCATTCAAAGATTTTTGTTTTGTGCATGCATTTTTGATTTGTGTACGCATTCAAAGATTTTTGTTTTGTGTATGCATTTTTTGTTTTGTAAACGTTTACGCTGGATGCTCTGAGATCTCCGAAACTCCGAGGGTTCGTGGCATTTAAGGGACCACCGAGTCCATGCCCGGAACTTAAGGCCCTCGAACGTGCTGGAACCCAAGAATCATCGGTCAATAAGCTATATGTATAGCTAAAAATGTCTTCGTCCGATGAGAAACACAGATTAATGCTTGTGCTAGTAGTTCCAGCCTAAAAATAACAGCCCTTTGCACCGAGCTGAACAAATGCAGGAGTCTGTTGTGTGGCGAGCTCGAGCCGCTGTTTCGAGTCAGTATACTATTTGCAGTATAATGAAGCTTAGAACGGTATGTTTTCAATGAGCCTCACGGAGCGAAAAAGGCCGTTATTTTGTCTCAGTCCAGACCTCAATAGTAAACGTTAAGGCTGAATACATTATTATCTCTAAAACCTCGAGGGCTCGTGGCAAAGGACTAACCTAGCACATGCCCGGAATTTCAGGCTTTTAAAATGGCCGGAACCATAAATTCCCCTGGTCGGTTATTGCGAGACATGGCCCATCGTTCTAGACCGGACCTTCAGTCATTTATTCCCTCCCGGTAATTTGTTTACTTCCGTTATTCATTTTCTCTCTTCCTCTGGTTGGTTAATTTCTGGGTCAACACTCGGAAATGTGGTCAGCGCTACGAGTTTTACACAGCTGATGATGAAAGGCAATAATGTTTGATGGTGTCACATTATGCGTGAGTAGAAAATTTCCACATACCATTAAGATCCTTATCTTTCTTTTTCTTCAATTAGCGCTTGCTAATTGCTTCACATTCAATTGCATGAACTTTGTCATCATGTACTGTGCAGTATATGTTCCACATTTGCAGTTGACCTAAATATTATTGGAGTCACAACATGGAAACATGGAATAGTGTACATGGTCCTCTTCAGTGTTGAAATGAGTTATTGTTTTCTACAAATAAATATAATACAATGTACTGTATTTCCGTAATTTAGAAACTTAGAAGGTAATCATAATATCTTCATCTTCATGTCAATTTCATTTTGATTTAGCTTAAGCAGTGTTTATTACAAAACTTTGAATCAGGACAAGAGGTTCTGTAGATTTCACAACCTCTAATAATTTAGAAAATCATGAGGAAGATCTTTAAGCCATTACACATCTTATTTTGTAATAACTATTTTTATGGTTCATTTTTATTATTAGCCAATCATTGTCCTCTATTTAGATCATATTAATGCTGTATTGATAATGCAATATATGATCATAGATACTGTAAAAATATTTATATTTGTGAGGTACTCCATTATATAGGGTTGGACAATATACCGCAGTACATGGGTTACACTGGCGCTTGACCAGCGGGCCCCCACCCCCTGCCAACCCTTACTAATAGTAATACAGCCTTTTTGTAAAAATGGTGTCAAGTCACTAATATTATTCCATTCTATCAAAATATGTGAAAATACACCGTCAAAATTGTAATCATCACACTGGGGAGAAGAATCTATGAAAAAACAACCTGCATTTCGGAGGCCGTTATCTGTTGAATATTACGCGTATTTCGAGTTTTTCTTGAGACTTTTTACATTTACTGTTAGATCAGACCCTGTTGAGTTGAACCAAACAGCCGTCAGGCTTGAACCCACAGTATTGTACGAAAAACAGCAGCTAGAACGGGGGTAGAGTCTGGAGCCGTTCCTGACCATTATTCAATTATATACATAGAAATATAATTTTTTTTAGAATACGATTTTGACGGTGCATATTTTAATAGAATGGAATAATATTAGTGACTTGACACCATTTTTTAGCTCACCTGAGCCGTAGGCTCAGGGTGAGTTATTGGGATAGATCAATGTCTGTCGTCTGTCATCCGTCCACACTTAGTTCGTTAACACTCTAGCGGTCACATTTTTGCCTCGATTGTTTTGAAACTTGGTCAGGATGTTTGCCCAATGATTTCTTGGACGAGTTTGAATATGGGTAACCTGGGTCCAAAAACTAGGTCACTGTTACTAAAAATAGAATTTTCTTGTTAACTCTCTAGCGGTCACATTTTTTCTCTGATTGTCATGAAACATGGTCAGGATGTTTGTCCGAATGATTTCTCAGACGAGTTTGAATATGGGTCATCTGGGTCCAAAAACTAGGTCAATGTTACTAAAAATAGAATTATCTTGTCTTGGCTGTAAATTTGTTATTTCTTATTGGATTTCAAAATAACTTGGCACAAATGTTCACCATGACAAGGCGGTGTGTCGAGTACAATACCCATGCCGGTTGGTCCAAGGTCAAGGTCACTGTTACTAAAAATAGAATTTTCTTGTTAACACTCTGGCGGTCACATTTTTGCTCCAATTATCATGAAACTTGGTCAGGATGTCAGTCCCAGTAATTTCTCGGACGAGTTCAAATATGGGTCATCTGGGTCCAAAAACTAGGTCACTGTTACTAAAAATAGAATTGTCTTGTCTTGGCTGTAAATTTGTTGTTTCTCATTGGATTTTAAAATAACTTGGCACAAATGTTCACCATGACAAGGCAGTGTGTCGAGTACAATACCCATGTCGGTTAGTCCAAGGTCAAGGTCACTGTAACTAAAAATAGAATTTTCTTGTTAACACTTTAGTGGTCACATTTTTGCTCTGATTGTCCGATTGTAAAGAAACTTGGTCAGGACATATGTCCCAGTTGTTAATTGGACGAGTTTGAATATGGGTCATCTGGGGTCAAAAACTAGGTCGCTGTTACTAAAAATAGGAAAATCTTGTCCAGGCTGTAAATTTGTTATTTCTCATTGGATTTTAAAATAACTTTGCTCAAATGTTTACCATGACAAGGTGTTGTTTTGCGTACAATACCTATGCCTGTTTGTCCAAGGTCAAGGTCACTGTTGCTAAAAATAAATTTTCTTGTCTGGGCTGTAACTTCCTAATGAATAGATTGATTTAAAAATAACTTTACATAAATGTTCACCATGATAAGGGGGGTGTTGCGTACAATACCCATGCTGGTAGGTCCAAGGTCAAGGTCACTGTTACTAAAAATAGCATTTTCTTTTCCAAGCTGTAAATTCGTTGTTTCTTATTGGATTTTAAAATAACTTGGTGTAAATGTTTACCATATCGAGACGTTGGGTCACTTACAACACAACTTTGTTGTATTCAGGTGAGCGATAAAGGGCCATCATGGTCCTCTTGTTTAAAAAAAAGGGCATATTAGTAAGGGTTGGCAGGGGGTGGGGTTTCTGGTCAAGCGCCAGTGATCGGTTATTGCAGTATAATTGCCGATGATACAATATGGCGATAAGATTTTCAAATGCCTGTGTTTGTTATACTCATAGTAAATTTAAACTACCTAAAACAATGTAATTTGAACATACATAT
This sequence comes from Corbicula japonica, assembly GCA_038501625.1. NCBI lineage: Eukaryota > Metazoa > Mollusca > Bivalvia > Venerida > Cyrenidae > Corbicula > Corbicula japonica. Next base: position 70,102 of record JAZAYU010000293.1, read on the forward strand.
TTTTTAAGCATCCTGGCAATCAAATTCGTTTACAATTTTATCAATCTGTTTATGTTTTACAGGGGTTCCTATGACTCTCACTTTGACCCTTTTAGCTGAAGGGTCATTTTTTCCACAAATTAGAGGTATTTTGGCTATTGATTGGCAGACTCCTCTAACCGATGATCAAAATGACCCTTAAGATTCAGCAGCTAGTGCACTTATGGTGGAGAATTTCGTCTGTCTGTCCTTGCATTTACATTTCGTTTATGGGCCATAACTTTTCAACCCCTAGAAGGAATTTCATGAAACTTTAGTCAAATGTTCTCTCTATCAAGTCAACATGCAGAACCAACATGGCCGGGTCGAGGTCACCAGTGGTGTTTGAAGATTTGAACCATGTATTTCATGTCCGGTTCATATCTTCTGAACCTCTAGAAGGAATTCCATGAAACTGTTCAGCTTATGAAGACAGTGTGCAGAACCCATGTTCCAAGCTGGCAGGCTGAAGGGCCAATATCACCAGTGGTGTTTGAAGATTTGAACCATGTATTTCTTGTCTGGTTCATATCTTTTGAACCCCTGGAATGAATATTGTGAAACTTTGATCAAATGTTCAGCCCATCAAGATGATGTGCAGAACCTATGTTCCAACCTGGCTGGCTTAAGATCAAGGTCATTGAAGATTTGAACCATTTATTTTGAGTCTTGTTCATATCTTCTGAACCCATGGAATATGAATTTTATCAAACTTTAGTCAAATGTTCATTCCATCAACTTGAAGACGATGTGCAGAATCCATGATCCAACCAGTCCAGCTCAAGGTCAGGGTCATTTGTTGTCTGAAGGTTTGAACCCTGTATTTCGTATTTGCTCCATAACCAGGCTGTCAACCGATTCCTATATTCCTATATTTCTCCTATATTTTGGATCAGAATCCTATATTCTGAAAAGCCTCCTATATTCCTATATTTCTCCTATATTTTTATGTATATTCCTATAATTTTTAGTATTTGTTTTTGCCGATTAATGAAGAGAGTAAATATTGCTTTGATACTGCTTTTGCTTTTTTCTTTTTTTTCAAGAACAAAACTCAACTTTTAGATTGGTGAAAATTTGGGGGGTGGCATTTTCTTAAGTTTTTATCTGATTCTCTGACAACTTTGTAGCAGGTTTCTGTGTATTAAGGCTTACCTAACAAAAACAAATTTTCACTTCTATGCAGAATTCTTGTTGCAGTTGGAACCAAATGCAAAAAATGTTAAAGATCATTAAATTTTATTCACCAACTGCAAGGACTAGAGAGCTTATATTTGGTATGGTGTATGTGGTTGTCTAGAACGTCAAGATGGACCCCTGGGGAAAAACATGCTTGACTGTGAACAAGAATTCTTCAGCTGATTCTGATCCAAAATATAGAGTGTTATCAAACTCTGTTGGAAAAGAGTGTATGCAAAAGAAGGTGTCTTTACAAAACAATAATATTCAAAAGGCAAAGTCAAATAAAGGGAGGTAAAAAAAACAATATTATTTGATAATTTGCAACTACTGGCTGTTAAATAAATTGAGATAACTTAGAATTTTTTTATTAGGATAATCTGCAAAATATTTGCATAGTTTTCTAAAATTATTGTTTGTTATGGAACCACTTAATGGATAAAAGTTAAATTACTCTTAAACTTCAATGAACCTGAAAGGTATAATGTCCATCTATTCCCAAGAAGACTTTGGCTTTTGAAAATTATTGCTTTTGTATAGAAATTTAATGGCAGTTTGAATTAGAGTTCAGTTATGGTTATAACTTGATACGTTTTTATCATTTCTCTTGAAACTTTTAGCAATATTCTTTGTATTTAGGTTAACTAACTTATTTGAATGCAGTACTGTTCCATGCAGATTAAATAAATAAATGGAATCACTTTCCGGAACTTCTAGAGTAGTGAAGGGCATATAATTTTGTATGATGTATTGCCTACAGGTTCTCAATAGAGTTTGACCAAAGTAAGGCCATGGGGTCACTTTTGACTGAACCCTTTTTGACATTGTAACCCAGATTTTTACACACAAAGCAATATGACTATGAGTGGATGGGTCGATGCTGTGTACAGTACTATATATCATAGAAGACAAACTAAAACTGAAAAATCCGGCTTTGTTAATGCATTTTCTGCATTTCCCCTTGTTTGAATGGTCATTCATTTGCTGGCGATGTGCTTGATGGTGCTGATGTTAAAGTTAATGGTTTTCATCATTTTTACAGCGGACATTTTTGACATTTATAATTGTAGAAACAGTAAATTCACATGTGAAAATCATTTGTATAAGTGCAAGTAAATAAAACTATTATCAGTTCCAAACTCCTATATTTTGCCTCAAAATCATCCAAAAACTCCTATATTTGTTGCAAAAATATTCCTATATTTTTCCTATATTTTGGAGATGACCTGGTTGACAGCCTGCATAACTTCCAAACTGCTTGACGGAATTTCATCTTGTGGGCAAACTTATCCACATTTAACCTTTTTCTCCATCATCAGTCCATGGGATATGGTTGCTACTGTACAGCGGATTAATTTCACGGGGTTAGATTTTCGCGTTTTTTTCGAAATCCGGGTCATTCGCGGGGTCTTAAATTCGCGCTTCGTCCTTCCAAGATACATTCTACCCAAACACCGTTTACCATGAGATTCACTGCCTGTGCCGTGTGATTTACTTGCTGTGATATTTGCACATATATAACCTAATGCGGTATTGATCAATTCGAAAAAGTCCCGTTAAGTCCTAATTCACTTATTTACCATAACGATCTTAATATTAACACTTTTGTGACTTTGAATTAATATGTGATATGTAATCACTATGAGTGAAACCTGGCGTCAACTTCGTACCTGCGGGCAAGTGGACCATGGATGAGAAAGGTATTTGCATTATTATTACAGTTCTAAATAATAACACATTCTAAAATCTTAAAACTGTTAAACACACATGCTATCTTGAAATAAAAGCGGTGATTTTTAAAACTTACCCGTCAATCAAACCCGTTATATTTAAACCTGTTGTTACGCCTTTGTTAAGTTCAATGCGTGATTGCCAAGCCAATTATCGATTTTGACTGCCATCTCCAATTAGGTATTATTATAACAGTGCCCTTGTGAATAAAAACGGTTCACACTTTCTTGACTGTATGCCCACTTGATAAAGGTTTGTTTGTTACAGGCTCCAAACAAGTCGCAATCAAGGGATATGATGACAAGCATCAGATGACAGTTTTACTAGCAATTTCGAAGGCAGGCTAACTATTACCTCCTCAATTGATATACCAAGGCAAAACAGAAAGCTGTCACCCGAGATTTGAATTTCCAGATGCGTATGACGTATACCACTCTGAAAACCACTGGTCAAATGAAGATTCGATGTTGAGATATATTGACAAAGTTATAGTGCCATATATTAACAATGTCATTGTTGAAAATGATTTGCCTTTAGCTCAAAAGGCCTTGTGTGTGTTTGATGTATTTGCGGCACACCGTTGCGAATCAGTTCTAAATCTTCTCGAGAAAAAGAAGATACGAGTTGCTTTCGTCCCAGCGGCATGTACTGACAAATTGCAGCCACTTGATCTTTTGGTGAACAGCACGTTCAAACAATACTTGCGAAAGGAATTTCAAAATTATTATGCTTTGTCAATTAAAACGTGTTTGGAAAAATCTGATGATATTTCAAGCATCGATATTGACTTGCGTATGTCTGTAATAAAAGAACTCCATGCAAAGTGGCTCGTAAATTCGATTGTTGAACTCGGCAAGCAAAACGAAGTGATAAAGAAGGCGTTCACCTGTGCCGGAATTAAATAATCCTGAATGGTTTTGTGTAATTACTGAACTTTGAATTATGTAAAACAAAGTCATTTTATTTACTTGTTTGATTAATACAAATTTTCATGAAAATTGTTTCCGTGTTCTCTTCCCTGTTGTACATCATCTCCCGTTTCATCTTTTGCCGCAGGCTATTAATGATATGTGAAGTCATGGTAGCAGAGTATTGAAGTCGATTTATGACAGGTTTACAGCGGGTTAAGTGTGAAAATTTGTACATGTAGGTAATTTTCATAACAGGTTATGGACAGGAAAGAAACACTAAGATTAAATTGGTTTTTACATCACCAAGTTGAAATATAATCGCGGGGTCTTAAATTCGCGGTCAAACAAAAACCGCGAAAATAGCGAAAATAAAACCCCAGCGAATATTTCCCGCCGTACAGTATCTCTTTGGCAAAGATTGTAGATCCAGATCATCTTGCACAGCTGTACCATCTGATCAGGATCTGCAGTTGATTCATTAGGTTATTTCTTACAAAGAATTGATTAGTGTACATTGTTGATCTGGATCCGACAGTTCAGTTGTGCCAGTTGATCTGGATCCGACAGTTCAGTTGTGCCAGTTGATCTGGATCCGACAGTTCAGTTGTGCCAGTTGATCTGGATCCGACAGTTCAGTTGTGCCAGTTGATCTGGATCTACACAGGTCACATGCCATTATACCCATATCTATATATGCAGTTTAATTAGAAATTACCTAATAATTCAAAAAGTGAACAGTTTGCTGGCAGATCTGGATCTACACTGAGTACACTGTTTGCACAAGCGATAAAATGCATATTAAAGAGTTAAAAAGCTGAATGATAACTTTTCAAATACATGGTCTCAGCGTTTTTTTCCCAATGGGGAAAGGGTCCCCTTCCCCTACAATTGGGAAATTTTCGCGTCGTAAAATCTTGAAATTGGGAAAAAAATAAGTCACAAAATAAGCACTATTGGGATTTTTTCATAATTCATGTAAATTCACACTAGGGGTTTTATTCAGCTTCACAAAGAATCATAAGGTCTGGTTCCTTTTTATGCTGTGCGACATTCCTTGCATTAAACTCTTAGTCAATAGGGATACAGCACTTTTTAGCTCACCTGAGCACTTGTGCTCATGGTGAGCTTTTAGGATCACTCTGTGTCCGTTGTGCGTCGTGCGTCGTCAATTTTTGCTTTAAACAACATCTCCTCTTAAACCCCTGGGCCAAACTTGATGAAACTTGCCACAAATGTTCCTTGCATGAAGCTCTTCCAAAGTTGTTCAAAGAAATCAATTCCATGCAGAACTCTGGTTGCCATGGCAACTGAAAGGAAAAACTTTAAAAATCTTCTTCTCTGAAACCACAAGGCCTAGAGCTTAGATATTTGGCATTTAGCACCCTCTAGTGGAACTCTACAAAGATTGTTCAAATTATTTTCCTGGGGTCAAAATTGGCCCCGCCCTGGGGTTTTTCGTTTTTCTTCTTTTAAATTCTGTTTTTAACCTTTGATTTTCTACAGTTATCAACCAGATTTTGACACAAACTTTATACCATCTTAAAATTCAATTTTTCCTGAACAATTCATACACTGGTTGTTCAGTGATAAAATTAAAAACAAAAATTTTATTAGCAGAGTGAAAATTTCAAGTGACAAAATTCCAATATTTCTACCAGTCTTAAACTATATTTAGGTTCAATGTAAGGTGTTATTATATTGCAGTACCACAGTATAGCTCTAGATGCTTGACAATGACCTAGTGAACTTTGCTATTTAGATCTGTGTTATGCAATATTTAAAACTTTGCTCTGGAAGATTTTATACTGTAAATGTTGTCATTTTCTATGGATATTGACCAAATAAACTTTCTTACTTTATAGCTCTTTGCAAATCAGGCTTTTCTGAATATTTTATTCACTGTTTGTAAAACATATTTGTAGCACATTCTCAAAATGTTCAGACTATATTAGACACATTTTTTGCATGGGCGAACAGTGTGATCCAGATCGTCCAAGAACTAGGTCACTGTTACTAAAAAAAGAATTTTCTTGTGAACACCCTAGCGGTCACAATTTTGCTTCGATTGTCATGAAACTTAGTCAGGACACATTTTGTTGCATGGGCGAACAGTGTAGATCCAGATCGTCCAAAAACTAGGTCACTGTTACTAAAAATAGAATTTTCTTGTGAACACCCTAGCGGACACAATTTTGCTTCGATTGTCATGAAACTTAGTCAGGACACATTTTGTTGCATGGGCGAACAGTGTAGATCCAGATCGTCCAAAAACTAGGTCACTGTTACAGGCTTTCAAGCGGGCCCTACTTTTCCTACTTTTCCCTACTTTTTTGTGTTTGGCCGTACTTTTCCCTACTTTTTTTTTAAAGAGCCCTACTATCCCTACTTTTTGAAGAAAAAAGTCATTTTATATGTTTTTAATAATCTTACATGAACATAAATTTGTTTAAAATAAAAGTTAAAACATTTTTCTGCATTTTTGATTAAACACTAGTTGCTAGTATAATTGAAGGACACAAAGGATGGTACCAGAAGTTGGTCTTCAGTGGTGCGGGGAGATTCCATTATGGGGATGGTTGGAGCTGACAAGACATTAAGCCTGACAAGGTGAGATGTTTAAATTTTTTTAGAAAAAATAACAAAAATAAAAGTTGCAGAATAATGATAAAATATAATGCTTTTGTACACAGACTAGATTCTTCATGTCCCAATGATGCTTGCTGAGGGTGAATACTTGCCATTTTATGTAAGTTTAGCATAATGGCAAGTATTTAAAAGCTCACAGTGATCATTTTGAACCTAAATCTTCATTGAATGAATAAGGGATCAAGTGTAGTGAGCTTTACTTTTTTCACTAGCTTGAAGTAAATTGCATGTTAATAGATGTGCAAGCTTTCTTAAAACTAACCATGTGTCTTTCTAGGACTAACTTAAACTCTTATGCTGCCACTAAAATGTGATAATTTCCATTTTTAGTTGCTTTTTGGTATAAATGTTGGATGGCATCAAGGAAAAAAATTTCCACAAGATTTCTGTTGCTCAGGGGCTACTAGAAGTGGCCAAGAAAAATCTAGATAAATCCAGGGCTGCAATGGAAAAGTGTAGAGAGAAGAGGGAGGAGATCGATGAAAAGAGGCGCAAGTTACTTGAAAGTGTGCCATCATTCAAAAACAATCAAAGAAATTAAATCTGTGGTTAAGGAGCCTGCTTGTTTTCTTGCTTTGAGTAAATGACTCAATCTATAAATACATTAACTGCATACTAATTGCTAATATTGTAAACATGGTATGTGGTACTATACACAATTATTGCTTGTTGTTTGCCCATGTAAACTTCATCTTAGCTAGTTTTGCTTTAAACATTTGTTTTAAACTTTTGACTAATGTAGGCACATTAACTCTGCATACTAACTGCTAGTATTATGAACACTGTAAGTGATGCTGTACACCATTATTGCTTGTTTGTTTTCCCATGTAAACTTCCTTTATGCTAGTTATGTTTTTTAGAAGCTTTAAACTTTTGAATAATCTAGTCTGTGTACATAATCCATGCTACACGAAACTTCAGTTGATATGTTTGTAATACCATTTTTTGTTATATGTGTTTGGAATTGGATCTAATAAATCTTAACCAATTCCAGGTTTAATGCCCAACTCATCCTTGTGGAATCCCTGTTGAGACACTGAAGACCACTTTACAGGTGCTATGAACATGTTAGTAGATGTTTTTTGCAGCTGAAAGGTAAGTAGACAGCCCTATTATCCCTACTTTTTTGCTATGAAAATCCCTACTTTTCCCTACTTTTTTAGGAAAAAATCCCTACTTTTATCCCTACTTTTTTCTTTGTGGTCACTTGAAAGCCTGCTGTTACTAAAAATAGAATTTTCTTGTGAACACCCTAGCAGACACAATTTTGCTTCGATTGTCATGAAACTTAGTGAAAGGTGAAATATGCATATCAGGAATTGCCACATTCAGAAAACAACAGCCTCCCCACACAGTCAAGAAGAAGAGAGGGGGAGAGAGCATGGTTAATAAAATAATCAGTTTCAAAAAGGACGCCACTAACAAAAAACAAAAATGAGAACCCGAGGGGTTACCGCCTTGGAACGGTCAGTGGCAAATCAAATTGCCACTGGGGGTTTAAACCAGGTTCTAGGGTGCACCAACCTCACACTTGCCCCAACAGGTTCTCGTATCACAAGACAAGTACAAATTGTCTTGGTGAAATAACTCCAACCCACCCATCAGCTCAACAATGTTGTATGCAAAAGCATACAAACATAAAAACATAAGAAGCTAATAGCATTGCAAAGCCAAAGGGCGGGTACTCAATGATCTTTCCGAGACCAGAGCATCTGGAGTAAAATCAGCAAGAACACGATGACAGGGATAAAAGAAACAAATCGAGCTTCTAGGTTCTTTTAAGAAAAGATTTCCCCATTAACCTTCATAAACTCTTAAACCCCTGCCACCGTCGTGCAATCAAAGAGGTAAGCATAATGATCAACTGTAGAAGGGTTAATCACTAGGCCTGCAGAGCGCTGTAAAATATCATGTTGGTAACCTTTCTTTTTAAATTTACAGATGGTTTTTACGAATAACCGGGAGAAATTAACACTGCCTTTTATCTTTTTAAGTTTATAAATTAAATCTCCATAAAAAACTGGTTGTGAAATACCTTGTTGCAAAAGTGATTTTAAACTGCATTTGTATTTATGAATTAAATCTGGGTATCGGCGATAAAACTTGCAAAAGGTTTTCCTTAATTTGTGTAAGGATGTTTGTCCAAATGATTTCTCGGATGAGTTCGAATATGGGTCATCTGGGTCCAAAAACTAGGTCACTGTAACTAAAAATACGATTTTCTTGTGAACACTCTAGCTGTCACATTTTTTCTCCGATTGTCATAAAACTTGGTATGGATGTTTTTCTGAATGATATCTCGGAGGAGTTTGAATATGGGTCATCTGGGTCCAAAAACAAGGTCACTGTTACTAAAAATATAATTTTCTTGTTAACACTCCAAGGGTCTCATTTTTGCTCTGATTGTCATGAGAGTTCATCAGGATGTTTGCTCCAATGATTTCTCAGACGAGTTTGAATATGGGTCATCTAGGTCCAAAAACAAGGTCACTGTTACTAAAAATAGAATTTTCTTGTAAACACTCTAGGGATCACATTTTTCCTTCTATTGTCATGAAACTTTTGTCAGGATAGTTGTCCCAATGATTTTTCGGACAAGTTTGAATATGGGTAATCTGGGTCCAAAAACTAGGTCACTGTTACTAAAAAAAGAATTTTCTTGTGAACACTCTAGGGGTCACATTTTTGCTGTGATTGTCATGAAATTTGGTCAAAATGTATTTCCCAATGATTTCTCTGACAAGTTCAAATATGAGTCATCTGGGTCCAAAAACTAGGTCATTGTTACTAAAAATAGAATTTTTCTTGTTAACACTCTAGGGCAGGGATTCTAAAATTTCCAAATCCCAATCGGACATTTGCCGCCGAAATTCCCGCCATTACGACCGACCCCCACCCACCCCAGCCAAAATTATCCCCCCTTCCCCCCCCCCCCCCTCCAATATCATCCGCAATCACACCGACGCCAATCAATTGTTCGATCTTTATTTAATAATTTTCTACGTCCCACACAAAATAACATTTTTACCGTCATCAAAGTCTGAATAAATCGGTAAGCTAAAAACGAAACCGAAAGTAAAAAGTTACATATGCACCGTTTACGTCACTCATAAGGAAAATGCGTTGTGCTAGTCACTATGGGAATTAACAAAGTAGTCAACTTTTTGTGAAAGGCAACATTTTTAGTAAAAAAAAAAAAAAATCTAGTAAAATCTGCATTATATACGTTTCTTAAAATTTGAGTAATTGCAATTTTAAACGTCCTTTTTATTTTATTCCGTCGTCGGTCAATTAGAATTACGCACATCGAACAAACTCATCTGTCTTTAATTGCACACTGTTATATTGTTTTCGTAAATTATGACAATCACAAATACTGAGTCTTTTAATTCAGTCATCAAACATATAGTTTGTTAATTACCCGCCTTTGACTAGCCGCAGTTCAATTGCAAATTAAATGAACTCGTCCGTTGTTAAAATGAGACCGACCATTTCCCGTTTCATCTATGCCGCAGGCTATTCTAGCGGCTTGTAGTGACTGTAGTCATGGTAGCAGAGTTGTGCAGTCGGTAATTGACAGGTTTATAGCGGATTAAGCGTGAAAAAATGTACATGTAGGTAATTTCCTTAACAAGTTATGGGCCACAAAGGGAAACTTATACTGACTGAAATTTTCATGACCGATTTTTCTTTCCAATTTTGAAATTTCAATCGGACATTTTTACCGAAAATCGGTCAATGACCGATTTGCCGACGATTTTAGAATCCCTGCTCTAGGGGTCACATTTTTGCTCAGATTGTCATGAAACTTAGTCAGGATGTTTGTCGCAATGATATCTCAGTTGAGTTTGAATATGAGTCATCTGGGTCCAAAAACTAGGTCACTGTTGCAAGAGACTATTGACTAAACTCAGGTGAGCGCTTTTAGGGCCATCATGGCCCTCTTGTTGTTGTTGGGAACAGTAGTTTTGGGGATTGGGAAAGGTCCGGTGATTGAAATGGGAAGACTCCTGTCAGCTGTGGGAATGGTACCCTTTTGCATTCTCTCACCAGAGGGCGTGCTACACAAGTTTCGCTTACACCTCTGTCAACGCCCGATGTACAAGATTCTTGTACAAAATATAAATAATGAATAAAATGCTCGTGAGATTATTTTGATCTCTGTATATTTTACTTAAAATGAAAATGGGTATTTTTATTTTTTTTAGAAAAATGTTTAAGATATATTTTAACCCAAATTTTCGGGGAACTATTTTGCGGTGTGACGATAGAATATCACGTGGATGAGAACTACTTTTCCCGGCGTTGACAGAGGTGTAAGCGAAACTTGTGTAGCACGCCCTCTGGTGAGAGAATGACCCTTTTGGGGAGGTAATTAAAGAAGGAAAAAAAACGCTGGGTCTACACTAATTGCTATTCACTCAATACATTTCTCCAAACAATCCTACCAAATAAATTGACAGGAAAGGTTTGTCCATTACAGTGTACATTCATTTAGCAATTGCAACAAGTTCAAGGTTACCTTATCAAGATATATTGTTTCTTAATGAAACTCCCAATCAATAGTTATCCTGTGGAAACTTAAGTTATTTCACAGTTTTGTAAGTTATTCCATCATTTTGTTTGGGCCATGCTGTACAAAGATTGGTCTTCACCTTTCACTCCATGGGATATGGCTGTTAACCAGTGGCCAGTAGTGTAGATCCAGATCAACCAGCATAGTGGCTGTTAACCAGTGGCCAGTAGTGTAGATCCAGATCAGCCAGCATAATGGCTGTTAACCAGTGGCCAGTAGTGTAGATCCAGATCAACCAGCATAATGGCTGTTAACCAGTGGCCAGTAGTGTAGATCCAGATCAGCCAGCATAATGGCTGTTAACCAGTGGCCAGTAGTGTAGATCCAGATCAGCCAGCATAGTGGCTGTTAACCAGTGGCCAGTAGTGTAGATCCAGATCAACCAGCATAATGGCTGTTAACCAGTGGCCAGTAGTGTAGATCCAGATCAACCAGCATAGTGGCTGTTAACCAGTGGCCAGTAGTGTAGATCCAGATCAACCAGCATAGTGGCTGTTAACCAGTGGCCAGTAGTGTAGATCCAGATCAACCAGCATAATGGCTGTTAACCAGTGGCCAGTAGTGTAGATCCAGATCAACCAGCATAATGGCTGTTAACCAGTGGCCAGTAGTGTAGATCCAGATCAACCAGCATAATGGCTGTTAACCAGTGGCCAGTAGTGTAGATCCAGATCAACCAGCATAATGGCTGTTAACCAGTGGCCAGTAGTGTAGATCCAGATCAACCAGCATAATGGCTGTTAACCAGTGGCCAGTAGTGTAGATCCAGATCAGCCAGCATAGCTGTGCCATCTGATAAGGATTTACACAGGATTTACACATTTTGCTTTTAGATTTATTAGGTTTATTTCTGACCGAGAAGCAACCAGTGTACCCAGGTGACACACAGTCATGTTATAAAACCAATATTAGATATGAAGGAAAGGGTTAAAGAACGTAAATGTAGATTTAAGGAAAATAGTTTTGTCAAGTTACAAATAATACTTAAAAACATGTTTACATTTATATGATGAACTTTAAAAGCAAACAATTTGTCTCCCTATAACTGCATATTTCAACATAAAATACATACAGTTTTGTCATGTTACAGAGTAGTTTGAGAATAACGACTGTTTATGTGTTAAAATAATGATTCTATTTATGTGTTACATAAATGTAAAATTTACAGATTTCATAAGCTGTCTGGTAGACTGACATTGTATCAGGTTTCAACTATCCGTTACACATGCAACTTATGAGATTGATGCAGTGGAAAACTAGAAATGATTTCTACCAGTTTCTAATTTCTGGGAACATTCAGTGTAAACTATTGCATAGACATGTTACAGTCTGTCATTTGCTGCATGAGGATGACATACATGTGGGTCAATGAAGTTAACCTGTATTCCTTTTGTATTGGGTTTTAGTTCCCTAGTGAACAGTATATATCCAGGTCAGCGAGAACATCTGTGCTGTCTGATCAGGAACTACATTGTTTCTTGGTCAGAAATGAATTAATGAATCAAAAGGCAAACTGTGCTGGCTGATCTGGACATATACTGTTTGCTTATTGGTCAGAAATAACTAAAACCCTCGATATATGACGTTTGACCCTCTTTACATATATAATAAACAGATTTTTATCTTGTTCAAATGTTTGACTAGCGAAAACTCCGTGTCAAGGCTGCAGCTGGAAAATTCTTATAACGGGTTATTGGGTGGGGCACGAATCCGTTGCATTTCTTGTTTTTATTATATATGTATATAGGATCAAACGTCATATATGTGGGACCGGAGTGATTATTGAAAGAAATTCAGGTTCCTGTGGTTTATTACTACTTTTGTACATTATCTGTTTCTTGTAGTGGTTGCTTCTTCTATACAGTAAAACCCATTCAAAAGAACACCCCAAAATAAAGACCATGTCTTTGTTATGACCACCATTTTACTGTCTCATTTTACAGAATTGTACTACATTTCACCCCAAAATAAAGTCCACATCGCCCAGTTCTAGTGGTGGTCTTCCACGAGTAAGGTTTTACTGTACTAGTTTCCATGCCAGTCGGCACACATTATGATGTTAAGCCATACAAACTGATTTATTTTACATCAGTTGTGAAACAAGTTTTTCTATCTTATATTAACCACAGTCAATGATTGTTTCCTGGGTCAAAACCATTACTCACCATTAATGGTCATTACCAGTTAAATGTTAGTGATATGGCAGATGTTGCGAACGTTGCCAGACCAAAGGACATGTACAGTAAAGTTTGGGCTGCTTCCACATGATTTCTTACATTATCAGACTCAATGTTAGACAAAAATTTCTAATACTTTTAATACCTTTTTAACATGTTTCGGTCCAGCAGAATTTGTTTCGGTCAGACAGATTTTCACATCTTGTCTGACCAAATGTCTAATTCTTTTTTAGCTCACCTGAGCTTTAGGCTCATGGTGAGCTATTGTGACCGGTCTTTGTCTGTCGTCCGTCGTCTGTCATCCGTCAACAATTTCCTTTAAACAACATCTCCTCTGAAACCACTGGACGGATTTTAACCAAATTTGTCCTGGGGCATCCTGGCACTAATGTCTGCAAAAGTTGTTCAAATCATGACCATAGGGTGAAGGTCAAGGTCACTGTTGCTAAAAATAGAAATTTAGTTTCTGCTCAATAACTTGAGTTTGCTTTGGCCTATTGACTCCAAACTTGGTCTGTGGGGTAGCTTATATGAAGAGGTAGCTTGGGATTGCTACCCAAATGTTTGTGATCAAGGTCAAGGTCACTGTTGCTAAAAATAGAAATTCCATTTCCACTCAATAACTTGAGTTTGCTTTGGCCTGTTGACTCCAAAATTGGTGTATGGGTAGCTAATTTCAAGAAGCAGCTTGGGATTGCTACCCAGGTGTCTGTGATCAAGGTCAAGGTCACTGTTGCTAAAAATAGAAATTCAGTTTCCGCTTAATAACTTGAGTTTGCTTTGGCCTATTGACTCCAAACTAGGTATATGGTAAGCTTATATCAAAAGGCAGCTTACGTTTGCTACCCAGATGTCTGTGATCAAGGTCAAGGTCACTGTTACTAAAAATAGAAATTCAGTTTCCACTCAATAACTTAAGTTTGCTTTGGCATATTGACTCCAAACTTGGTGTATAGGTAGCTTATACTAAGAAGCAGCTTTGGATTACTACCCAGGTGTCTGTGATCAAGGTCAAGGTCACTATTGATCAAAATAGAAATTCAGTTTCTGCTTAATAACTTGAGTTTGTTTTGGCCTAATTACTCCAAACTTGGTATATGGGTATTTTATATCAACCGGCAGCTTGGGATTGCTACCTAGATGTCTGTGGTCAAGGTCACGGCCACTGTAGCTAAAAATAGAAATTCAATTTTCACTTAATAACTTGAGTTTGCTTTGGCCTATTGACTCCAAACTTGTTGTATGGGTAGCTTATATCAAAAACAGCTTGGGATTGCTACACAGGTGTCTGTGATCGAGGATGAAACTCATATTGTGCCAACATTTCATAGCAAGGCAGTGTTGCTTCATGAAAAACATACTCAGGTGAGCGATTCAGGGCCATCATGGCCCTCTTGTTTCAACTTTCTGGAAGTCTGATATGGTTCAGACAAATTTTTCTGAAACATAAATTTACTAACAGGTGAGCAAACTAGACCCGCATCTTTTCCAATTTGTTATTACAGATACATAAACTAAATATGTAATAACTAAAATGTTATATTTTTAATAGCATTAAATAGCATTTGTCTTGAACTGCTATCAAGGATTGGCTTTTATAGACATGATAATTACATCCTAACAGATGGCATTCGATCTTAAGAGGTTTCCTAAAGTAGCTTATCACATTGCAATCCATTTAGACTTCATCTTGTAATCTTAGATTAGGTCTCCAGATTTGCTTATAATTCTAGGCACAAGATCATAAAACCAAATCAGGAGACCAGTCTCAAATTTCAAGCATCTGATTGGCTGAAATGGTGACTGGTCCAATCTCAGTTTTATAACTTTCTGTCCAGAACTCACTGAATTTCTGAAATAGACTCACCTTCCTTTGAATTTGAGACAGTGCATTCATTTGTCAGGGGGTGTTTTGCAGAAATATGTTGGCAAAATAGCAAACAATGTAGACCTTGATTTCAATGACACATGTACAAAATGATCAGGGTCTACACTGTCTCAGAATGTGGCAGGTGTGAAGGCATAATCAACAGTTAATTGGTTAAGTGGTGAGCTAGCCAGATAAACTATCATATCCTGCACCTCCATTAATATTCCACTCTTGACATACACTCCCAGTTTAACAGATATTCAGATGGCCAATGGAAAAAATGACATTGAGCGGAATATTCATGGAGGCGTATGATGTGATGTGTGAATTGTATGTTTCACAGAAACCATCAAAAACAGAATTGTAACACAGGTTGCATGTTTTTAATATGAAAAAATGTAATGCTAAACTTTAAATATCACACACAAATTTGTTATGGTTAATTTTTGTTCATTTTTTGTGGCGGCATTTTGATATTGGCACGAAAGACGGGGCTTAAATTCTTTGTGCAACCAGCTATTCTGTGGTCTGACTGAATGTCAGTTAACCCTTTTCCAAGTGGGATATAGCTTGTATCAATTGACAAACATTGTAGATCCAGATCAGTCTGACCTTTATTGACACAGTTGTTCACTTTCAGAGTCATCAGGTTATTTCTGACCAAGAAGTGAACAGTGTAGATCCTGATCAGACCCCATGGATGTTTGGGCTGATCTGGATCGACACTGTTCCATATATATGGAGTAAAGATTAAGTCCAATTGGTTTCCACATTACATTGTAATGAGGTTCTTATGCTTTGACATGATGGTATCATTCTGTCATGGGGATTTTTATACCCCCACAAACGAAGTTTGAGGGGGTATATAGGAGTGAGCTGGTCGGACGGTCGGTCTGTCGGTCGGTCGGTCTGTCTGTCAGTCGGTCGGTCGGATTCTTCGTTTCCAGATGATAACTCATGAAGGGCTTGACAGATTTAAATAATTTTTGGTACACATGTTTAACATCATAAGATACAGGTCAAGTTCGATTTTGAGGCTGGTGGGATCAGTGTCAAGGTCACTGTTACTAAAAATAGAAAAATTGTTTCGGGATGATATCTCATGAAGGGCTTGACAGATTTAAATAATTTTGGTACACCTGTGTAACATCATAAGATACAGGTCAAGTTCGATTTGGGGGCTGGTGGGATCAGTGTCAAGGTCACTGTTAAAAAAAAAAAGAAAAATCATTTCCTGATGATAACTAATGAAGGGCTTGACAGATTAAAATAATTTTTGGTGCACATGTGTAACATCATAAGATACAGGTCAAGTTCAATTTTGTGGCTGGTGGGGTCAATGTCAAGGTCAGTGTTACTTAAAATAGAAAAATGCTTTCTGGATGAAAACTTATGAATACTTCTTAGATTAAATTCATTTTGGGGACATAAATGTAACATCACAAGATACAGGTTAGGTTTGACTTTGGGGCCTTTGGGGTCAATGTCAAGGTCACTGTTACCTAAAATAGAAAAATTGTTTCTGGACCATAACTCATGAAATACTTCATAGATTTAATTGTTTTTGGGACTCAGATATAACTTAACAAGATACAGGTTATGTTTGACTTTTGGGCCTTAGGGGTCAAGGTCACTTATTTAAACTTCAAAACTTCATTTCCACTCAAGTAACTATATCTTGGAATGAGATTCTTGAATAAAATTTGGTGTATTGGTAGTTTCTCTGAAGATGACTTTTTGGATTTAAAGTAAGGCATGTGGGGTCAAGGTCACTGTTACTAAAAATAGAAAAAACTGTATATGCTCAATAACTATAGTTCAGAATGAGATATTATGGTGAAAATTGTTATATAGATAGTGTAAGTATTGAAATGAGTGTGGTGGGGTCAAGGTCTTTGTTCGCTGTTACTAAAAATAGAAATAAGCATTCCCAGTTCAAGTATCAAGCACACATGTGGGGGTATTTAATCACTTTCAGTGATAATTCTAGTTATGATAGTTGTAGCCAATTCACATCCGAAATAATGGTGATTGTCTTAAGGTTTCAACATCAATTTAGGAGACCATCAAGTCTCTGAACTATTTTGGCCAGAGCACAATTCAGATTACAAGCCATCTCATGTTTCCAAAGCTTCGTTAAACTGACTTTATTTTGCTTGTTCTAAAATAATCAGTATGAGGTCAGGTAGTCATTTAACCAAACTTTAGGCAATAGAAAATTAATTCCTAGATTCTCATCCCTACCCGCCCCTCGATAATTACTCTGCCCCAATGTTTTTTATTTTGAAAAAAAATGCGGTACATCAAAATTTACATTAGGAGTAATCGGTAGAGTATGCAAACACAGTATGAAACATTTAAGTGTGAATTGGCTATTCATAGTCGTCTAGACGCTTATTTATCTTTGCAGTACACAAGAGTCACTAAAAACATGGAGAATGATAAATAAAAAATAAAACCTGCCTACCCACCCCTTTTTTTTCCAAAATTGAGAATCTAGGAATTAATTTCTATTGCCTTATTACAGTTCAATATTTCAGTTGTAGAAACTATGCTGTTGCTTTTTATCAGGACTTTTTCAGCTAGTCTCACAGGGCCAGTATTGGGCCCCATTCCAAATGCTGAATTGGGTTTTTCCCAATTTCAAGAAAAAAATCCCATTTCAACAGAAATACCTTTTGCCTGTAAAATAGAGAAACAAAAAAACCAAAGAATCCAGTTATAGTCGAGACACTTTCAAATTATAAAAAAGTGATCTGATCTGTGAACACTAAATTCCTTAAATTTATCTATTTAACTGGGTCTAAAAAACGATGTATACCATGTAAAAAATTTCTAATTTGGGTAGGGGCCTTTTTCCCTGTTTATGGAAAACTATAATGCTGTCAAATGTATGTATATACATGTACATATATACGGATTCAATATAAACAGAGATTTATATTTGGAAAGACCAATTCCATTTTATGTCTTCTGCCAGATATTTATGAGGCTTCTCTGACATTCACAGAGAAATTTCTGGGAAATGAAAATCTAGCATTTGTTAGTACATGTACCATCACCCTTCAAAAATTCAAATGTTTTCATGTTTTTACCCATTCCAATGTCATGCAGTGATGATAACATTTATCAGGGTTATTCGATCAAACTTTGTTGGGGTTGTCCAGGCTAGCTAAGTTGGTAGCATGATGGTTATTGCATGGCAAGGTGCTGTCGCCATATGGCGCAATATCAGTAGTAATGTTTCTATCATAATTGTTTGTTTACAAACTCTGCCAAAAATGAGCATGGCAGCAAACAAAAGTTATAAACAAAGAATATAAGTAATATTAATAGCAGTACATGTACTTTGTTTCTAGTATACAATCATGAATTATGCTCCTGATAGTGAAGCCTATTAGTAAAGAGTGCAGATGAAATTGCTTAATGTTAAAATACTGTTATAATGTTCTATGTATACCTTAGTAATCCCTTTGATCCATAGATTCACTTTTGTTGCGTGGGTGAACAGTGTAGATACAAACAGCCGGCACATCTGTGCCATCTGATAAGGATCTTATTAAAACTGTTCTTTTTGAGATTCATTAGGTTATTTCTAACCAAGATGTGACCAGTGCAGAAACAGATCAGATGGCACGTATGTGGATTCAGATCAGATGGCACACGTGCTGGCTGGTCTGGATCTACACTGGTTGCACTTGCATTAAAACACATATATATGGAGAAAAGGTTATAGGAAAGTGTATTCACACCCATGCTTGGTTAGTTACTACAAAACTGATTTATACAACGCATGTCATTTAGTTGAAGTGGGAGGCGCAGGAACCCTTTCCTCAGAATCTAAACTGTTCACTTTATGAATCATTTGGTTATTTTTTTACCAAAAGGCAAACACTAGGTACAGATCAGATAAAACAGCGGTCGTAGCTGATCTGGATCTAAACTGGTCAGCTGATCTGGATCTAAACTGGTCACCTAGGTGACAAAAAGCCTATGTGGAGGAAAGGTTTAAGTTGGTTTTGACAAAGTATCAGAAATTAGATGTAAATAACTATGTTTTCAGAGAGAAGTCTATAATCACCTGATACATCTCCGAGGATTGGCAGCAGTGTACAGGCTAGCTGACGACTTGTCCTCATGTAATGGTGACATCTACAGGCATCCAATAATACCTTCATCTTCAGGAATTCACAGCAGTCTTAGTTACATTTGTATATAAAGTGGAATCAGAGATATATCCCAGTAAGTAGATTTATAGTATTTCAGTTTTGTCTTTGATATTTGCATGTATTTATAAATTTCTTTAATATATATTGCAAGTGATACTTTTCAAATTAGTATTAATTTTCAACTGATTTTAAAATGGGTAATTATACTAATAATGATAACTCCACACAATGCCTTGATAATGTTTATGCATAAAAAGGCAGGGGCACAAAGTATACTGACTTTACTGATTTTAAAACAATGTTATTAGTGCTTCTAATAACTGTAATAGTTAAATAAATGAAGAGCTAGGGTCATCAACTATTTTCTATAATTCGGAAATATTAAGTTTGCGGCCTTCAATAAATAACTCATCAGAATCAGGTTATTTTGAATTGTTTATCATTCTTCCACTTGATTACCAATCATAACTAGACATAACTAGACAGGGTAGAATATAATCTTTCAAGTGGACATTTTAAAATATGTCATCCCATCGGAGACAAAGTTGTTCATGATCAATGAGAGCACCTCTTGACAGTCTGTTTTGTCTGTTTGAGAGTTGGTTACAAACCATACATTGCAAGCCTTTAAATGTCGGTACTATAAATAAACTGCATCTTACTCCCTTTTCTACCCAATAAGGACTTGTAAACTATTTGATACTGAATGAATTTTGGCTAGCAGAGGGCTCGAACTTGTTACCTCTAGACGGCTGGGTCTCCTGCTGGAATTTTGGGGCGACATATTACGCTATTTTGAATGTATATTTTGAAAGGTAATTTGCATTTAAATTTGTTATAAGACAAGTTTAGTACAATTACTTCAATTTTGTTTTACCTAATTATAACCATTTAACATTGATAAAAAATCATTTGAAATTACGTCAAATGTCTGACATTTTTAGTTGTTTAATACTGAGCTATACTGTTTCACAACATACTTAAATATTAGCTAATCAAAGCACTGAAGGTACTGGTGTTGTTTAGTGTACAAAAAGTCACATCTCAGTGTTGATATCTGTTTAACTTTCTATTTTCAACAAAAAAAGCATGCAGTCCCAGTGGCCAGAGATGCCAAATATTTTTTAATGTTTTATTTTTTTTCTGACAACTACATGATTTATGTTTGCCTATATTGTTTAAAAAGTTTCTATATTTAAAAGACCTACGGTATTTCTGTGGAAGGGAAATCACTGGATCGGAGTTTGGCAAACTCCTCACTGCAGTTACTTCCCCTGACAGTCATATAATGATGTGTCATTGTATTCAAATCACCCGTCATAATAATTGCTTTGATGATGAAACCTAAGGTTCAGCATTCTGGATAATTCTCTACAGAAAACTTGTTAAGTCACACCACACAAAAGTACCAAACTCAAAAGCTGAATGATCACAATGTTCCAGCAAATCAGATTATGCAAATTTCCGGACCAAACTATTTTATCAGTCAATAGTTTCTGTGAAATAAATATCAGCAATATTTTATTCTACCGACAATGCATGGAGTAAGGCATGGAGTACTGCTACTGCAGTGTACATTATCTTGCTAAAAAGTTCCATAGCCCAAGATCATGAAACTAAATCTGGAGATAAATCTCAAATCTCAAGCATCTGATTGACTAGAATGGCGACCAGACACCATTTCAGCTAATCAGACGCTTGAGATTTAAGACTGGTCTCTAATCTTAGTTGAATGATCTTGGGCCTTGTTCTAAAGCACAACTGGATTTCTAGTTGCCTTGTATCTGGTGCATTTAATGACACTTGTTCAGCCCGACTCATGGTGCACATCTAGCAACACCACCTGTCAGCACAAAGTCTTGCATACAGTGTCTCTGATTATAAACCTGTCTAATGTTAAGTGTACTATAATATTATTGTTAACCCTTTACTCCTTAACTCTTTCTTCCATATATACACATTTTTACTCATGTGCGACCAGTGTAGATCATGATCAACCTGATCTGACGGCATGGATGTGCCGGCTGATCTGGATCTAAACTGTTTGCCCATGCAATAAAAGTGTGTCTATGGAGGAAAGGATTAAAAAGGCTTCAATTGCATGTACGAGATCCAGATCAGCCTGCTCTGTTGTGCTGTCGAATCTTGATCTGTGATTTTCTTGGTCAGAAACCATCAATTCAGTCTAAAAGTGAAAAGTTTAGAAACTGATTGGACTGCACAAATGTGCAGGCTTATCTGGATCTTACCACAGGGCTGGAGGTTATAAAACTGAGATTGGAAACCAGTCTCAAATCTCAAGCATCTGATTGGCTGAAATGACGACCAGTATCAGATGCTTGAGATTTTAGACTGGTTTGTATTCTCGGTTTTATAACCTTGGGACCTGGTTTGCTCAAGGCCCATGGAGTAATTTAGGGTTTATGGAATAAGCTTGATTCATGGGGTTATGTACACTGTGCATGAGTCTTTATTTTGTAATACTAACATTTCAACTGCATTATCTACAATGAAGTCTTATTCATCTATGAATCGTGAATACTGATGGTGCATTGTGTTGTATTGTTTATTACTGTTACTAGAAGATGATTGTGGATAAGTAGCCAGTCACATGATACGCTGTTTATATATCCAGAAATGATCTTCAATAATAAGAGAAAGCGGTCAATTAAATATTCCAGTGATCATTACACATCAAAATAATGTTGTGATATCAAATTAATGAACGTTGCTTTTAAAACCAAATTTTGATGTACTTGTCTGTCACTTGACTGAAGTGTTTACATGTAGTTATTGCTAATATACAGTAGATGCTGCATGTGTTTATATAGTATTTTAAAGGAATGTGAATGCTTAAATACCGAATGAATTTTGCTTGTGTTTTCAGAGATGAATGTCACAACGTAAGCTTTATTAAGTTGAAATATTGCTCTTGTGTAACAAACGCTTGTTTTTATAGAGATATAGAGCTATATATAACAAGATTTATGTGTAATCTGATGATGTAATCATTGCACTAACACCACTCAGCAACACTTAACCCTTTCTTCCATACGCATACACATGTGCGACCAGTGTAGGTCCAGAGCAGCTGGCATATCGTGGGAGGAGGGTGCACCTCTGCATGGGTGAACAGTGTAAATGCATATCTGGATCTTCACTGTTTGAATTTTGGGTAGAAATAACCTAATAAATGAAAAACCGATCAGTGTAGATCCTGATCAAATGGCACTGATGTTTGCCCACACAATGAAGGTGTAAATATGGAGGAAATGGTTTACCTTTTACTCCATAGATATAACATTTATGACACGGGTGAACAATGTTGATCCTGATGAGTCGGCACATTTGTGTCAATTGATCAGGATCTACACTGTTCACTTTTTGATTCATTGTCTTCTTTGACCAGATGTAGAAAAATTTAGTTCCTGATTCAGGTCTCTCACTGGACTTGAAAATCAGGGAGAAGTTATGTCACAGAGTTTTGTTCACTGAATAATGGAGAAGTTTTCAGTCAACAGCATTCTTTCCGTTACTCACAAAACTCATAGAAGGGAGAAGTCGGGTCACTTTTGGGAGACCACTTCTCCCGCCTTCCTCTGGTGAGAGCCCTGTGTTTAGATGGCACCAAGGATGTGCCTGCTGATCTGGATCTACACTGTTTGCTGATGTGATAAAACCCTTATATATGGAGTTAAGGGTTAATAAGCTATTTTCTATGGATTTGGTTGGGTCCAGACTTTTAACTTCTGTTTTAGTGATGTTTTTTCAGAAGTTTATTTACTGTTTATGGAACAATGTAGACCCTAATTAGCTTGAGTGAGGCTGATATGGGTCTACAGTGGTGACCTTGACTTAAGTGTGACTTTCATAAAACTGTTGTGGAGAGCTGCTCTAAAGAAAAGGTAATGTTAAATCAACTAATAGTGCAGCACTCTAATTTGTAAATTGATAATACATTTATGAATTTTGAAGGCATAAATTATTTTAGTTTTCTGTTAAACAGCATTTTTCTGAATTCTTAAGTTTTATAAACTGATGTTATGCACAGTTTAGTATATCATTGGGGTTTAACCCTTAAAGATAACTCCATATAAACATGTTTTATCGCCTGTTGTTTAGATCCAGAGCCAGATCCAGATCATCTGGTAAATCTGCGCTGTCTGGTCGAGATCTACACTGTTAACATCTAGAAATAGCCTAATGAACCAAAAAGCAACAGTGTAGATCATGATGAGACAGCACGAACCGGCAATAAAATGCATAAATATTGTATTAAAGGGTTACAAATTGGTAAATCTGCTTCCCGGCCAAATTCATGAAAATTACATGTACATGTAATACCCGATTTCACAGTTAAAATGTATTCACAGTGACCTCAGAGATTGCCTTATGGGGAAACAAGAAGTTTTGAGTTCTTTATCAATTAGATTAACAAAGAGTGAGTGAATAACAAACGTGCAAAGTTTAAAGCTTAAGGTCAATTGGTTTCTATGATCAACACATGCACAAACACTGTCAAAAATTCCATTCAGCTGCAGTGGGCTAAAAGATCTACATTTATTTAACAACACCCTTAGTTTTCTTACAGATGTAAATATGAAAGTTAACCTTTACTTCATATACATGTATTTAAGTTTAATTGTTGCTATGACCAGTATAGATCTAGATCAGGTGGCATATCCTAACCTTCTGATCTTGATTTACACTGTTCACTTCTTAGTCAGAAATAACCAATGAATCTTCAAGCAAACAGTGTTACATTGATTAACTAGCTATAATATTTTATTAATGAAATGTCACAGGTAAGGCCAGAGAAAATAAATTATTAGATTCTCATCCGGATTTTGGGGAAAAAATGGGCAGGTGGACACTTTTTAATTTTTATTTTTTATTAACGAAGTACATGTACCTTAGAACAGAAGTAAAAACTAAGTTAACTTAAAATTTTGAGAAAATGGCATTTATAGTTACCAGAACCTTACGTGTAGAATATTCGTCAATTTTTTCAATTTCTTCCAAAAAATCATGATAACAACTTACAAAAGTATCAGGTTGGTGCCGATTTTTGCTTGAAAAGCCATACTAGTCTTTAATAGTGACACTTTCACTTTTGGTAAGCTTTGAAATGATGAACATTTTATTTCATTGTTGTCAGCCATGTTTTTTTCCATATCCGGGATGGTCTAAAACCGGTTCTGTCCGGAACAGAATATGTTTTGATTTTTTTACCCATAAATTTTTTTTGGGGCGGGTGGATTTGGACAGATGCGGGCGGGGATGAGAATCTAAAATATTTTTTTCTATTGCCTAATGTGTTTTTTGGTAAGAAATTTTTTTATTGATTCAATGTGAATTTTTATTCTCTAATTGGGTAAAAAGTTCATGTTTAGCTGTTGGGAGCATGACCGCGTGTCAGCTATAAAATAGACCAAAAACAATCCCTGTAATTATATAAAAAAGACAGTAAAACCCTTTACTCCATCGATACAAATTTTATCCCAAGTGTGAATAGTGTAGATCTGCTGCCAATTCCATTCTGTCTGATCAGGATCTACTCTCTGGACATTTAGATTTATCTGGATCCACAATTTATCTGTGTAATAAAAGGTGTATGGCCATCGAGAAATGGCCAAGTTCTCAGACACTTTGTCCATTGTTGCGGCATAAACACACTATTATAAGGGCAGCACATTTCTGTAACAAGTTACCACTTGATTCATAAGTTGCTTGCACACTTTGGTTTCATGTGCAGTAATGTTACTGGTATTGATGTGCAGGCTGTATTATCAGTAAATTGTGACACATGATCTTTGCTGAAGAAACAAAAACTAGTTCTGAATTTTCAACAATTTTGTGCAAGTACTGCATGATACATGTATTGGTCTACCAAGATACTTTGGCGATGTTTACAGTTATTAATAGAATGTAAACACTGGTAAAGGCGACTTTGCACATTAAAAGTATTATTTTGCAAGCTGCATATCCCGTCGCCTTGGTAGCACAGTGGTTAATGCTTCAAGCTAGCACTGGTCTAACTTTTATCTGACACAGGTTCGATTC
Organism: Corbicula japonica; assembly: GCA_038501625.1. Taxonomy (NCBI): domain Eukaryota; kingdom Metazoa; phylum Mollusca; class Bivalvia; order Venerida; family Cyrenidae; genus Corbicula; species Corbicula japonica. Next base: position 95,442 of record JAZAYU010000293.1, read on the forward strand.
ACAGAGAAAATTTTAGATTATTATCTTTTTAAGTTTTATTGTTAAAGTTATGTCAAGAATATAAATGTATAGCTTCAATTTATTTTATTTTTTCGTTGTCTTGGAGGCTGCTTCCTCTTCACTATATTCAATAACTATTTTTACTATTTCTGCATCTAAAGAGCTCAGATACAACTTTTTCTGTTTTTATTTGCTATTGTTTAAAGCAGGATACATGGACACAACTGTTGCTTTTTTCGAGGTCTTATAGAAAATGTTTTTGAGTAAAAATAAATGTATTGAAAAACATGATTGGGACCATTAACCTTTAAACTGTTGTAAGCATTGCAATTTCTAAGTTTTATAGATGGCACTTTAGACCATTCGGCTATTCAGACATGAATTAGGAGCGTTACACTTTATTTTAAACAACGATTCAAATATTAGTTCATTGTTCACATGTAGCACCAATTTAAACATTGCCAACTTATCTTTGTTGAATAATAACAAAAACAACACAATAGCAGAATATTGCTCATCATCCTGATACAATGTGTATAGTATAAAAATGATATTTTGGATCAGATTCTAGCAAGGTAAGGAGTGAGACTTGAATTTTTCTAGGTAATTGTTGGTAAAAGTATAATTGTGATGTAATGAGACATATTTAAGGTTGTTGAACCATCAGCTGGAACGTTCATGCTGTCTAATGAGGATCTTTACTATTCGCATATTGGTCTTAAATAACCTAAAGTTTGTAGATCCAGATCAGATGGCATGGGTGAGCTGGCTGATCTGGATCTACACTGCAGCCGTGAATAAAGTTATGTATTTGGAGGAAAGGGTTTTTGATTCATTTGGTTATTTAAGGCCAAAAAATAAACAGTGTAGATCAAGATCAGATCCATGGATGTGTCAGCTGATCTGGATCTAAACTGGTAATCTCTATAGTGAAAGGTGTATCTGTGGTGCAAAGTGTTAAGTGTGCAGTAATGTTAAGATGCAACTATGTTCATTCTAAGCATTACCAGGTACAAAGTTTTATCATTGTGTGAAATAGGCAATGTTCTGGAGAAAAACTTCGGGGAAAATGTCCTCTCTTATCTCATTCTTCTAGTACTGTGTCCAAGGTTATAAAACTGAGCATGGAAACCAGTCTCAAATCTCAAGCATCTGATTGGCTGAAATTGCAACTGGTGCCAGTCGCCATTTCAGCCAATCAGATGCTTGAGATTTGAGACTGGTTTCCAATCTCAGCTTTATATCCTTCAGCCCTGAGTCACTCAGTGTAGAGATGAGATTTTAATGTATAAAACATACATTGTAGATAGAAAGTGAAAACTCGGCTAACAGATATCTCTCTGTTACACAACCAAGACCATTTTGCATGGAAACAATGATAATTTGATATATTTAGTAAATAATAGATCTATTATACTTACTTGCATATAACAGAGAGAATTTGCACGTCACCAACACCTTGTTATTAAAATAGTGTATAATTATGTACTTTACTAAAGCTGCTTTAATTTATTAATATTTGTGATGTGCAAATGATATTTGTATTACATAGGAAATTTTTCAAGTTTTTTTCTATATATTTTTATGTTAAATTTGTTTTGTGAAAAAACAACACAACCTTTTACTAAATTCCAGAACACCTGGAGGGATGTCGCTCGAAAAGACTGATGGGGCAGGTGCAGAGGAACGCACTGATGTGCATATGCTGCTAAAAATAGTCATCTTAGGGGTCATTGGTCTTGTGAGCGTGGTAGGAAACGGGATTGCGCTGGGTACATTAATCATCTACAACCGATCTCTGCGTGTTACAATCTACATTGTGATTGGTGGATTAGCTCTCGCTGACATTGTGGTGTCCGTCATGAATGTTCCTGATCAGATTATCTCTTATGTATGTAGCAAGTTTTACATGTAACTATGTTCAGTTTTAATGGCAAATCAACTTGTTTAATTCATTAAGTAAATGTTTCAAAGGAGACTGCAAGCAAAATTTAAAGTTAGTTTTCTTCATTGTTTTAAGCTCTATTTGTCCAGAGTAATCAATTTTTTATGCATTTAAACAACAGCTAAGTTAAGTCAGTTAACCTTGTTGACATACGGCCTCCAACTGCCCAACTCACATCTGGTTCAAATACATGTACACAGACATGATTCTGTATTATTTTACAGTGTAACAACTAAATGTTGGAAATTTATTTTTAACCCTTTCCTACATATTTTCACCTTTATGGTGTAAGCAAATAATGGAGATCCAGATCAGACTGCACAGGTCACATCCATGCCATCTGATCAGGATCTGCACAGTGTGCTTTTTAGCTTGACTATTTGAAGAAATGTCAAGCTATTGTACTCACTCTATTGTCGACGTCGCTGCCCAGCTTTGGATAAAGTTTGCATGCAACCTACTTATATCTTTAAAACTACTTAAGCTACAGCTTTAAAACTTGGTACACTTGTTTCCCATCGTATCCCGAGTGTGTGTGACAAGAACCATAACTCTTACTTAGATTTAGATCAAATAATGGCCTTTTTCGACTTATAATTTCAGGTTAAAGTTTGTGTGCAAGCTACTGTACAAACTCATAACTTCCACACTACTTATACTACAGCTTTGAAACTTTTAATACTTGTTCATCATCATATCCTGAGTGTGTATGCCAAGCACCATAACTCTTACTTACATTTAGATCAAATACGTAATGGCCCTTTTTGATTTAGAATTTCAAGGTTAAAGTTTGCGTGCAAGCTAGTACAAGCTGGTTACTTTCATACTACTTGTACTAGAGCTTTGAATCTTAAGACACTTGTTTGCCACCATGACCCTGAGTATATATTTCAAGAACCATTACTCTTTTGTTGATATTGATCAAATTATGGCCCTTTTTCGACTTGGAATTTCAGGTTAAAGTTTGTGTGCAAGCTACTGTACAGACTCATAACTTCCATACTACTTACACTACAGCTTGGAAACTTTCAACACTTGTTCATTATCATATCCCGAGTGTGTATGCCAAGAACCATAACTCTAAAGTTTGTGTGCAAGCTAGTACAAGCTCATTACTTTCATATATCTTGTACTATAGCTTTGAGAATGAAGACACTTGTTCCCCATCATGACCCCAACTATGTATGTCAAGAATCATAACTCTTTCGTGATATCAAATTATAAATCTGTTTCGACTTGGAATTTCAGGTTATAGTTTGCATGCAAGTTGGTGTACAAACTCTTAACTTCCACACCACTTATACTGCAGCTTTCATATTTTGAACACTTGTTTATCATCATATTCGAAATGTGTACCATACCATACCTCTCCACACCATATACCATACCATACCATACCATACCATACCATACCATTGTAATTAATTTATTTCTTAACTAGGATCTTGGATAAAAGAAACTTCTGTTCCGATCAGACCCTTTAACACAGTGTGTTTTGTCAGTTGTCTGTTTGGGGGTGTGGTTGGGATGCCAGTCCACTTGTAACCTGTCCCATCACTCCAAAATCTTTTTTTTCTTTCAAAACTATGAAAATATTTTTTTGGTTGGGTGGGTGTGGAAGGATCTAATTGAACTCCTGACACACTCCGCAGTTTAAATGAGGCCCAATTTAAAATGTGCTTTATTTCAGACTATAAGTAGAGCTTGCAGTCATTTCTGACTGGCTCTTGTTGATTTATTAGGTTATTTCTAACCAAAAAGCGAACAGTGCAGATCTTGATCAGTCGGCATGGATGTGCTGGCTGATCTGGATTTACACTGGCGGCACGTGCAATAAAATGCATATATATGGAGTAATGAGTTAAATATTCTGTTTAACATGACTTGACATGTGTTCTTTCTGTTTTCAGGCAGAAAAAGGAGATCTGAAGTCAGATACATGGTGTAAATTTTATGGTTTTCTGTACAATTCTTGTCAGTACATTGCTGCATTTCACCTGGTTGTCTTAGGAGTTCTCAGGGGTATACTTCTCACAGATCGCGCAAACCATGGGCCAACAGCCCTGCACGCCTTAATCACAAGTGTCATCCTTTGGCTTATCTCCCTGCTTGCAAATATTCCTATGGTTTCCTCTTCAAACCATCATTTAATGTCAAAACAATGTGTTGTTGCTTTTAATAAAGATGAAGAAACAGGAACAGAAAAAATTGGCTCGAGTGCCGAAGAGCTCTACAGAATTCTCTCCGCAGCATTTTCATACTTTCTACCTCTGCTCTTGATTATTATTATTTACTTGTTTACTGGTTACATGAGCAAGAGGTTTTTTGAGGATAGTTACTCAAGACGAGAAAGACGCATGTCAAAAATGATTTCTAGTTTGATTGTTACCTTTGCATTATTCCGTTTGCCTTCGGAGACTGTAAACCTTTTGTTGTACTATCAATATAAAAACAAAAATGTTTTGTATGTTATTGAGACAGAGAGAGAAACGTTCAGGTTACATGTATGGTTACATGTAAGAGACTATCTGCAAATTCTCTCAATGTTTGATATGGCAATACGGCCAATTATTTATGCAACAATGTCGCGGGAGTTTGGATTTGTTTACGATAAAGTGATTAACTGTACGTACTGCAAAGAAGAGGAGGAGGAAGAGCTGCCGCCAAGGTTACGTCGTCGTGGTCATGAAATTGAAGAGGTTTTGCACACACCATTACGCCAGAATACTGAAATACAGGAGTTCCCTAACAACGAACCAGAGGAAATTTTCTGATATTTTATAGTGCTGAATATTTAGACTTTTAAAAACACATTTAACATGCTAATGACAAATCAATAGATTATGTTCGTTCAATCCATTATGAACAGTAAAGCACAACAAGTTGGGTACGATGTAAAATCTGCTGTCTTCTGGAAGGATCCCCTGGGCATTAGTGACAGTTGTGATTTTGTACACATGTCTAGTCAAAACCCAGCATTTTATCATGGGTGCTAATATCAACAGAAATAACCCTTTCCTCCATATATACACATTTATTGCGTGGGCAAACAATGTAGATCAAGATTAGTCAACACATTTCTGCCATCTGATCAGGATCTGCACTGTTTGCTTTTTGATTTATTAGGTCAATTCTGACCAAAAGGTGAACAATGCAGATCCTGATCAGATGGCTCAGATATGCTAGCTGATCTGGATCTACACTGGTCACATATGCGTAAAAACATGTATATATGGAGTAAAGGGAGAAACTGAGCAAGATGATGCAAGCAAACTTGATGAACACTTCAAAGGAGAAATAATTGTGTGTTGATGTCTTTGACTTATTATTACTGCTAATTGTTGAGGATTGATACAAAATATGTAATATAACCATTTACTGTATGGGATAAGGCTGTTATCTCATGTCGAACAGTGTAGATCCAGATCAGCCAGCACATTTGTTTTATCTGATCTGGATCTACACTGTTTGTTTTTTGAGGTTATTTCTGACCATGAAACAAATAGTGTAGATCATGGATGTACACTATTGGCTCATGTGATAAAACATGTATACATGGAGTTAGGGTTGATGTATTGTATTCTGCAAAGATGATTGTTATTTCAACAGTATTTTTGTAATCTATGAAAACTTGTTAAGTTGTTATCTTATAAAACAGCATTGTTTTGTTGTTTTAGTGAACTGCTTTGTTAGGAAGTCATTAATTGCTAATCATTATAATATAGTTACTGTATTACAACTCATTTGTCTTTATCAGATAAATAATTTACGAACCATTTACTCGAGCAATTTGTGAAACATTTACTTTAACAATTTGTGAACCATTTATTCAAACAGTTTAACCCATTCCTCCATATATATGCCTTAATGAAAAGGGTGAACACTGTAGATCCTGATCAGCTGTCAAATGTGTGCTGTTTGATCAGGATCTGCAATGTTCAGTTTTTGATTTATTAGGTTATTTCTGACTAAAAATTGAACAGTGAAGATTCTGATCTGCGTGATTAGATCTGGATCTAGACAGGTTGCACATAGGATAAAATGCATGTATATGGAGTTAAGGGTTTCAAGACTTTTCAAGAACTTCTGTTTTTGATTTCTTAAGTATTTTATTTAGAATAAATACTCTTATATGAATAGTATTTTAAGAAATAGATTTTCCGCTGTTGTTTCTCTTCATTTTACACTTATTTGTGTTTTAAAGTGTTTTATCATGATGTTATTCCTGTATACATTAACATGTTTGCTTAAATGATTTCTGAATGTTTTAATGCTCAATATTTGCCAGTAATGTAATTTTTTTAATTTTGATTGCTAATAAATATTTTGTAATATCATTAATGTTATAACGAGATTTGCTTTCCTAAGCAGATAGAGAATTGTGCCCAAGATCATGAAACTTAAACTGGAACCCAGTATTATCAAATCTCAAGCATCCCATTGGCTGAAATGGTGACTTGCCACTTCTGGTCAGAAATAACCTAATGAATCAAAAACGGGCAGTGCAAACTGTGATCAGATGGGATGGATGTGCGAGCTGATCTGAAGTTACACAGTTAGCCCATGGAATAACAGCCATATCCCATGGAGTGAAGGTTTATTGTGCTTCAGAATCAATGAGTTCATACTAAATCAGTTAAATACCCAAAACAAGTTCCCTTTTGTATATTTTATTGACAAAATACATTAATTATAACCAAGTAATCAAATTAAAAAATCATTTGCATATAAAATTTTGTTAAATGAAATTTATAAGTCTACTTGCCTCATATATTTGTTGTAAAACTTCCTTTCAAGCATTTTATATTGAGTTTTAGGTTTAGGTATTGTTTTACTGAGAACTTTTATTAACAAAGTACTATGGATTTATGACAATATGAGAGAATTTTATTAGCACCAGGTAAACTGACTTCACTCTCATGTTATTATAAAGGAATAGTGCACTGTTTACAGGTGCTAGGATTTTACATGTTGGTTATTATGCTGAAAATGTCTTCTTCCTTTGTTGTGTTCAAACATTTGTTACATGTATCAAAATTTAATTGATGCACATTGTTGAAATTGTTAAGTGTACATTTTAATATTAGCTCATAAAATTTGAAAAAAAAGTCATTTTTCAGTTAACTGAAAACAACAACACTGTACAAAGCTTCAGTCATAAAAAAATTATTCTTTTTTTTTAAAGTATCAAATTTCAAACAAATCATGTACATGTTCCTAGTCACTGCTTATGTACCTAATATACTGCACTGATGTAGGTGTGTTTTACTTCATATATAGAAATAACACCTGTGCGACCAGTGTAGATCTAGATCAGCCTTCACAAATGTGCCAGCTGATCTGGATCTATCTGTTTGCCCATGCAATAAAAAAGATGTATCTGTGGGGTATAGGGTTAACAAAGTTTTACAGTAGAACTTGGTGTAGACCTGGCAAGGCGGATTTCCTGAAATGATGAAACAATTTGCTTTAAAAAACAGTTTGGATTTCATGTTGAACAATAATGGGTATAGGTAATAAAAATGATGGAGATTTTGAGATTTGCTAAATCAGACTAAAATCTTTCATATTTTGATATTTTACCATTTATTCTACATTTTCGTTAAAACATGCATACCTTTTACTTTCGTTGGGAGAAGAAATATCTTTAAACTAACATCCTATTTATTACCAAGAGTAACTGTAATCAGGATCTGCACTGGTCGCATTTTGGTCAGAAATACCTTATGAATCAAAAATGGAACAGTTTAGATCCTGATCAGACGGCATGGATGTACACTGTTCACCCACGCAATAAAAGTGTGTCTTTGGAGGAAACGGTTAAGAGTATGCATTTTCTTTTGACACATCCTGGTTCTCAAAATACACGAGAGCATAATAAAATCATGTTATGTAGTATTAGTATATAAAAATGCAATCAATTTGTTTTACAGCTCATTTGAAATCAGGTTTTCAATTTTAGAGTAATATTTTATAGTTTGATCAACAAGAAAAAAGACAATCAAATTTATATACAGTACTCCAAATAATAGTTTTCATTTAAATGAAAACTGACAATTAAAAGTTAGAGTCATCTCAGACTTGCCTTGCTATTTGACCTTTTACTCCATAGATATGACTTGCAATGCATGGGCAAAAAGTGTAGATCCAGATCAGCTGGCACATTTGTGCTGTCTGATCTGGATCTACACACTACTTAGATTTATTAGATTGTTTCTGACCAAGAATTCACCTGTGTAGATCCTGATCCGATAGTATCAAGATGCTGGCTAAACTGGATCTACACTGGTTGCACTTGTGTTAAAACCAGTATATATGGAGTAAATGGTTGATAAATATTTAGAGAATTTTGTACAGGGATTTTATGAAACTGACAATTGGGATATGGATGGGTTTTGCAAGTAAATTAAACATTAGGGCAAGCCCATCAGTTTAGGCAATGTTAACTTGTACATACTCATACTGTAAGAGTTTGGGCGATTATTGCTTTTGCATGTTTCTGAAAGTATATTTTAAACCGCGATTTTCTCATTTAATATAGCTCATAGAAATCCATCGCTTATTGAGAGGTTTGAAAATAAAGGCATTACATTTGTAGCAGTTAGTCTGTTGTATATAGCAGCGTTAAACAAAAATATTGGTCTTTTGTATATAGCAGCATTAAACAAAAATAGTGGTCTCTTGTATATAGCAGCGTTAAACAAAAATAGTGCTCACCTATTGTGCAAGTTATAGTGTCTTGGTGCAAAACAGGGGTATATAATAGAATTCTGAAGCTAAATATAGGCCAGTTCTGCACTAAGCCTTTGATTTATAAATATGTTCCTCAGGAGTCCGATAAATGTGATGTTCAACTGGAACTGAATGCTGCTTGTTGATTTTAACCCTTTATTCCATTATACAGGTTTTATCACAAGTTTGTTTAGTGTAAATGCAAATCAGCTGGCACATCTGTTCTGTTTGTTTCTTAACCCTTTCCTCTATATATATGCATTTTACGCATGTGCAGCCAGTGTAGATCCAAACCAGACGCCACATCCGTGACGTCAAGATCAGGATCTGCACTGGTCGCATTTGGTCAGATATAAATTAACGAAAAAAAGCAAACAGTTTAGATCCTGATTAGACGGCACAGATTTTTTGTCTGATATTGATCTAAACTGTTCGCCCACGCAGTAAAGGTGTGTCTATGGAGGAAAGGGTTAAAGAAATAACCTAATTAATAAAAAATAAGCAAACATTTAGATCATGATTAGGCTGTGCAGATTCACCAGCTGATCTGGATCTATACTGTTCGCCCATTGATAACAGCTGTATGCCATGGAGTAAGGGGTTAAGGTTTTGTTTTTACTGATGTCAGTTTAGTTACACTTTGAGTGCAATCTGTTTAAGACCACCTCCAAATATAGATTCAGGGGTTATAATATATATTTTGGAATATTGGATTTTTATACAACTAGAATTTAATTATGATAATAATTTATACGAATGTTCACAATAGGTACATAATTTTGTAATTAGTACAACAAATGAAAGTACCTTGGTACCTGTGCAGAATGGCAATGGCTTACATGAAGGTCAGCTGTCCACCACAGGGCTCTCACTAGACTTGCAATCAGAGAGAAATTTTGTCATTATAGTTTTCCCGAATCATGGAGAAGTTTGCAGTAATAAGCATTCTTCCCCCATAAAGTTTCTACAAAATGACTTCACCCATAGCTCAAGGAAGGGAGATGTCTGGTCTTTTTTGGGAGACCACTTCTCCCTGGTCTCCCTCTAGTGAGAGCCCTGCACCAGCCATTGAGTTTAGGGGACAGAAGTTAAAGCATTACTAAAGTGTTCTGGGTGATATTGTTTTCTGTTAACTCTTTCCTACATATATATGTCTTTATGCCGTCTGATCAGGATTACACGGTCTTTTTTATTTATTAGGTTATTTCTTATTTTGTGCCGGCTGATCTGGATCTACACTGGTGGCACATGCGTAAAAAACATATACATGAGGAAAGGGTTAAACAACTGCAGGCATGCTTTTGGAAAATGTACATTCAATTTGACAACTTTTGACCTGATGCTTGTTTACCAGTATCTTAGACAGATATGTTTGTTACTTTTTATTTTTACTTGTATCTTGCCACTGGTTCAACTTGAGAACAAAGTCGTTATTTTGTATACTTGAATGCCATTCAAGTTGAATGGTGTTGCATCTGTAGTTAAACCTTATACTCCATGAACTGTAGTTTAACCCTTAACTCCATACATGACTTTTTTCACATGGGTGAACTGTGTATCTGGCCATCAGATCTGGATCTACATTGGTCAATTTTTTGACAGAAATCTGAAAGTGAACAGTGTAGATTTTGGTAAGATGTATGGACTTGCCAGTTGGTCTGGATCTACACTGTTTCCCCACATCATATAGGCATATCTTTGGAGTAAAGGGTTAAGAAAACTTAAACTCCCAAGACCTTTGGTGATATCTATTAGTTAACCTCAAGTACAGCGTTTGTCAAATGTTCAACTAGCGTAGACCCAGATCAGCTCAGTCTGTAAAGTGATCTGGGTCTATACCGTTTGCAATTAAGTCAATTAATTTCTGCAAAATAACCAATATAAACAATACATGAATTTCTTAAACTAGCATTAGTTACATATGGGCCCAAGATCATAAAACTAAATCTGGAGACCAGTCTCTAATCTCAGGCATCTGCTGGCTGGTCACCATTTCAACCAATCATATGCTCAAGATTTAAGACTGATATTCAATCTTAGTGTTATGATCTTGATCTGCATCTACTCTTGTTCAGAAATAACTTTAAATTTTAAAGTGAACTGTGTGGATCCTGATCTGATAACGCTTGTGCCAGATGATCTGGATCTTCAGTGGGTGCCCATTTGATAAAAGTTATATTTAGAGTTATGGGTTAAATATTTACAAAAACAATTTACTTGCTGTGACTTTTATTATTACAAAATGTCTTATTGACAATGAGCAAATGATACAACATTTAATTGACAATTTGTATTTGTTATAATTTGCTCATTTTGGCAACAATATGGTATGCCACTACATTAGGCATGTTAAGAGTGCCAGCTAATATTTTGTTTTCATTAACAACAGAATATTGATTTACTTGTGTTTGTTTTTAAGAGCAGTAGACTCAATGACCTAGTCCATGAGAGAAAAGTTACATGGTTGTTCAGTAGTAATATACAGGCTAATCAGCACTGTTATTTAACGGTTATATTTGTGAAATGATAACAATTGACTTTTAATAGGGCATTACATAATAGTATGAAAAGTTGTGATGTTTTATTTTATAAAAAATTTGAGATGTATGCACTTTTTAAGAAGATGAAGTGAAATCTGTTTATTGAAGTAGGTAGGTACCCTGTGAATAGAAACTTGTTGGACGTTTGAAAAAAAAAAATCTTCTTTTCAACCATTAAAATCCTTAACCCATAACTCCATAGGATACGGCTGTTAAAGGGCAAACAGTGTAGATCTAGATCAGCCTTTACATCCAGGCTGTCTGATAAGATCTACACGGTTTGCTTTATGCTTCATTACATTATTTCTGTCCAGGAAGCAAACAGTGTAGATCTAGATCAGCCTTTACATCCAGGCTGTCTGATAAGATCTACACGGTTTGCTTTATGCTTCATTACATTATATCTGTCCAGGAAGCAAACAGTGTAGATCTAGATCAGCCTTTACATCCAGGCTGTCTGATAAGATCTACACGGTTTGCTTTATGCTTCATTACATTATATCTGTCCAGGAAGCAAACAGTGTAGATCCCGATTGCACTTGTTGCAAAAGCCATAAAACCTGTATATTATATGGAGAAATGGGTTAATTTTGTTTTCAAAATTTAAAGATTTATAGCTGTATCAGATGAATTTGTGGAAAGCAGACCTTGGAATTTTGCTTTTGGGAAGTTTTGTTTTTATAATGTTGCAGACAACTTCTAATAACAACACTCAAGTTCACCATTTACTCTATAAATACGACTTTAATGGCAGGGGCTAACAGTGTAGATCACACAACTGTTCCTTCTGATCAGGATCTTCACTATTCGCTTTTAAATTCAAAAGATATTTCTGACCTAGAAGTGAACAGTCCAGATCCAGATCAGATGGCATGCATGTGCTGACAGATCCTGATCTACACTGATTGCACAAGCTATAAAACCCATATATATGGAGTAAAGGTTCAAAGAGGTTCACTCAAAAGTTGTTGTTGATTGTGGAAGAGTTAAAAGTTCATTTTTTTAATTTGACTATATTCTGTGATGCTTCTGTTTTAATCATGTTTGTTTTTGTTTGTTAATGCTAAAAAGAGATTGATAGCAAGTGCTGGTTTGATTTGTATTGCTGCATGTCTTATATTTACAAATATACTCCAAGTACAGATTCTTAATAAATGATGAAGCTTTAGATAGTTCTTGCTTTTTATTTTGTATCAAGGTTTGTTAGACCCTTTCCTCAATTTATATGCCTTTATGGCATGGGCAGATAGTGTAGATCCAGATCAGCAGCACATCTGTGCCATCTGATAAGGATCTGCACTGTTTGCTTTTCAATTAATTAGGTTATTTTATACCAAGTTGCCCCCATTGCAGATCTAGATTAGACAGCACAAATGTGGTGATCTGGATTTACACTTGTCGCACATAATTTACTAGAATGTTGTGTTCAGCGGAACACGTGTCGCCTGCATGGAAAAAGTTGAAATGTGGGATTATGTTTAATCATATATAATAAAAATATTTTATTTAAGTTGATTTCAATACTACACCACAGAAAACATGTGTCATCTAAATTGCATTTAAAGGGGGAATAACTAAAATAATGGTGAAACCTGAGTTATCATCTTCAAAAATTGGTTTGTACACGCAGATGAGTTATTCAAATTTTTAAGTGAATTGAACAAGTACTTTCCATTTTACAGGCAACAATAAGTTTCATGTTAAAGTTGCATTTGAAAGGGGCATAACTGCAAAATCTTGAAACCGGAGATATCATTCTTGTCACAGTAGGCATTGTTCATGCTGATGATATATTCCAAGAATGAAGTGAATAGGACAAGTACTTTCAAAGTTATAGGCAACGTTAACTTTCAGGTTAAAGTTGCATTTGAAAGGGGCATAACTAAACAAATATTGAAACTGGAGTCTTGTTGTCACAGATGGCATTGTTCATGCTGATGACATATTCAAAGTATGAACACAGTGTCCAAGCGTACAGTTAACCGAAACGGAAGTTGCTGATCTGTACGCCGATGATCACATAGTTGCTTATAAAAAAACATGCGACATCGGCTTTTTATTTGTAATATATATTCAAATTAAATGTGCGTTTTGCAGAAATTATTTTTATAATAAGTACATCGTTGATTAATGGTCTTACTGTGATCTTGAAGTCTTCTTCTAACGGCTAGTTAAATTGCAATCTGTAATCTTTTCACACTTGATCAGTACAAAATGGGGAAAAAGAGTGGAGAAAATCTGCATTTGTGACCTCATATTTTATAATGTATATATTGGAAAGGTATATATTTGACTTCCCGTGAAAGAAAAATCATTTCCAACGCTCACAAAATGCGTTGAACGGTGCTTGAACGAATTAGCACCGAGAAAATGGTCTTTCTGTGCAGCAACCGAAAGTGACAAGACTGTACGCAAAGTTGCAGTACTTCAATGTCAGACTGTAGGAACAGTTGCGATCATAAGTGCATCATATACTGATCAACTGAAAAGCATCAATGAAGCAAGAACTTGTTAAAGGAATCAATCAAAGGAATCAATCAAATCTAATGTATTATTTATCAAAAATAAAACCTTATATGATCACATTTTAGAACTGACAAGCAAGTTTTGAGCTATAAATTGATAGGTTTTTTACTCTGATCTACTGTTGAACCATATGAACGAATTGTTACACTTTGTAAATAAGACACCGGTAATTGCTAGAAATCCTAAATCCCGAGTGTGACATTAAATAAAACCTAGTAATTATAAACCTGCTGAAATCCCTTCCGGTGTTGGCAAAAATATACATTATGCACAAATATTATCCAATATCATAAAGACTTTAACAATCTGGTCTTTGACAGGAAAATTCCATTAAGTGGTTTCAGATTTTGACTGAGTTAAGTTAGTCTACAATTACATCTGCACCTGCTAAGATTTTCATGTTTAAGGTCGTTAAAATGTCGAGTTGGATTTCATTTTGGCCGACTTTCATTGGTAGATTTCATTGGGGGATTATGTTAATCTGATTGGAGCATTCTATGAAATCTTTAGAAACTATGGTTTAAGTACTAATGCGTATTTGTCCAGCTATATTATGGCTTCTACTGTTCGCACTTCAGATAAAAATGGAAACATTACAGCGGGCCTTTACATATCTTACACTGTCTTACCACTGATATAGCTCGGTTTGACTATAGTCGTTTTTTCACGCCTCCTTTCATGAAGAGCTAACATAAGATTTAAAAACAAATCTGACTTTGAAACAGAAGCCAAGATCAGATATTTGTTTATACAATTGTATTATTAAAAGAATGAGCAAATTTGTTGAAAAAATATGCATTTTTCAGGTTCTCGTACAAGAATTATTAAGGTTAACTGAAGCTAAAATGATAACCTGTCGATATAATCAGAAAGCATTAACTGGAACCATAAATTGTTAATGATCTGTTTGACAACTATGCGTACAGATGTTAGGCATCTGTTAACAACTAACGATCGCGTACAGTTGCAACTATGCGTACAGTCTTATCATTTACAGTAACATAAAGAAAGTATCATTTTCTTGTTGCTAAGTCGTTCAAACTCAGGTCAACGAAGTACACAAGTTAAATAAATGAATTTTCTCCCATACCAACACAAATATGGTCCAAAATCTATTTACACAAAGAAATTTGAACCCAAAACGTCCCGTTTTGTTCAATGTTTTGCTCCTATTTTCACTGATCGAGTTGGGAACAATGATGGATTATAACAATACAGCAGGACTAACAATTAACGTTGTACTTACCACAGAAATATTTTTTTCCAAATGCACATTAAATTTGGTTTATTTACCAATAAACGATTCTATGTCGCAGGTTTTTCTGTAAGCAATTATGTGATCATCAGCGTACAGATCAGCAACTTCCGTTTCGGTTATCTGTACGCTTAGACACTGTGATGAAGTGAATAGGACAAGTACTTTCAAAGTTAAAGTCAACATTAAGTTTCAGATTAAAGTTGCATTTGAAAGGGGCATAACTCAAAAAATATTGAAACTGGAGTTATCATTCTTGTCGTCACAGATGGCATTGTTCATGCTGATGATATATTCCAAGTATGAAGTGAATAGGACAAATACTTTAAAAGTTATAGGCAACATTAAGTTTCAGGTTAAAGATGGGGGACTACCGGACAACGGCACCGATGACGCCGCCGCCGGCGGACAATGGGATCCCTATGTGTCTACCTGCTATCGCAGGCGACACAAAAATGCGTATCTATGGTGTAAAGGGTTTAATGGATCTTGTACATCAAGGTTTAGCTTTTTGATTAGATCAGGACACAGACCTAAAATTTCCAGGATAGTTGACTGAATATGACAGGTTGAGCAAGGTGCTATTAATTCAGCCTGGAACAGAAATGCACACACCTGTGGCTAGCAGTTTAATCTAGCATATAATATGCAAGTCAGAAAAATTTTGTGCATTAGATACTGTTTAACACTTGGCTTTTAGATTCATTAAGTCCGATCTAACCAAGATGTGACCAGTGAATATCCAGCTGATCTGAATCTACTCTAGTCACACACCTGTTTAAACATGTATATGTGGAGTAAAGGGTTTAATCTTTATAAATAAAAAGTTAAGTCCCCCCAACCCAAAGCAGGACCAAGAAGAATAATATACTAAAATATTTTTTAATACCTAACCAAAACAACACCTATGTCTGATTTCACAACTTTATTTTGTTCCTGTATCACATTCATCATTACACGAGCATGAGATTACACAAGCAGTACTGCATTAATACATCCATCATTCTCTGGGTTATTGGTTATCTGTGCATATTTTCCTGCAATACACAAAAACAACATCAACTACATGTAAACAAAGCAATTCTTTGTAAATATTTCTTGAAACCATGTAATAATTAGTGATAAGTGACTTTTTTTCTCAAAAAAATGTTAACAGATCTAAAACTGTCAAAAACTGTCACCATTTCTGCCAATCAGATGCTCGAGATTTGAGACTGGTCTCTTATCTTAGTTTTATGATCTTGGCTCCTTCACAATCTCCTTATTGACCCCTTTTTCCTATCCTACCATCTGTTGTCTCACTTATGCAGAAGTTAAACAAACTGAGCTGTATTTTTTTACAAAATGGTGGGAAACAAGAGCAGAAATGTTTTATCTCCATTGTAGACTTAGTTAATTTTGCCAATACACAATGCAATACCAGCACTGTTAGTAGGAATCATACCACAGGACAGGCAGACTGCTTAATATTATAGTTATATACATCTAAAAGAAGAAAGCTTAAATGTACTTCTTACCCCAGACAACTTTTCCTCCCTGAGTAACTAGACCAAGTTCACTTATATTAACCTGAAAATACACATAAATTATAACACAATGGTTTTGCAAAAAAAACTTGGCAATAAAGCCTTACATGTATGAATACTTCATAGATACAGAACATTATACAAGAAAAAAACATCGCCATGCGCCGAAAACCAGGTTTTCATTTAATACTTATACTTTTGTAAAGAAAATATCTGATATGAAGAAACTGAACTTCTATTTTTAGCAACAGTGACCTTGATCTTGATCACAGACTTCTTAGTAGAAATCCCGAGTTGTGTCTTGGTATCAGCTACCCAAATAAAGTTTGGTGTCAATAGATCACAGCTAACCCAAGTAATAAGGAGAAACCTAAATTTCTATTTTTAGCAAAAGTGACATAGACCTTTATCACAGACATCTGGGTATCAATCCTAAGTAGAGTCTTGATATAAGCTACCCACAAACCAAGTTTGGTGTCAATAGGCCAAAGAAAACTCAAGCTATTGAGCAGAAACTGAATTTCTATTTTTAGCTACAGTGACCTTGAGCTTTATCACAGGCTCCTGGGTAGCAATCTCAAGCTGCATCTTGATATTAGATACCAACACTAAGTTCGGTGTAAATATACCAAAGCAAACTCAAGTTATTGAGGGAAAACTGAATTTCTATTTTTAGCAACAGTGACCCTGACCTTGATCACAGATACCTGTGGCAATCCCAAGCTGCCTTTTGATATCAGCTACTCATATACTAAGTTTGGCATCCAGAGGTAAAAGCAAACTCAAGTTATTGAGGGTAAGCTGAATTTCTATATTAAGCAAGTGACCTTGACCTTTATCACAGACACCTGGGTAGCAATCTCAAGCTGCCTGTTGATATAAGCTACCCACAAACCAAGCTAAGCGTCAACAGGCAATTTGGCATCAACAGATAACATTCACAAAATACTTAACAAAAAATCTAAGTCAAAAAGGGGCATAACTTTGGCAAAACACAGTCAGGGGTTATGAAACTTGACCTGATAATTGGCACTGTGATGTCAAACAATTATGTTAAGTTTCAAAGCTATACCTTGAATGGTAACTGAGAAAAAGACAACTTTCACAAAAAACTTAACAAAATTTCTAAGTGAAAAAGGGGCCTAACTTTGTCAAAATACAGTCAGCGATTATGAAACTTGTCCTGATAATTGGTATTGATATGTCAGACAACTATGTTAAGTTCAAAGTTGTACCTTCAACGGTTACTGAGAAAAACACAACTTTCACAAAAAAACTTCACAAAATGTTGACGCCCGCCCGCCCGCCTGCCAAACGACATACCCCAATCTAATAACCAGGATTTTTCTAAAGAAAACCTGGTTAATGACATGTTTAACCAGTTCAGATCCCAGTTCAGCCTGCACATCTGTAAAATCTGATTAGGATCTACATTGATCATGTTTATATTCATCAGGTTATTTCTGACCAAGTACCTGATGTATTCTTTTTTTGTATGCTTGGTTTGCACAACTTTCTCACCACTATTTCTGTAAGAAACATTACTGTAATTATCTAAAAATACTCAGTTTTTTAAATGGGACTCTTAGACCTTTATTAATTTTGCTGCCATGTACCTCTATAATTGTTCCTTTGGTGAGGACCCCTAAAGATGTGTATAATGGTGATGTGGGATTTTTCTTTACGCCGAGGATTGGTAGATGAAATGTTGCTTTCAATTCAGGATGTGTGACATGAGCCTTGTTGTATCTTAAACCCTGAAAATAAACAGTAGATAACTGGTATATCAAACAGTAGATAACTGGTACATTACACAGTAGATAACTGGTACATTACACAGTAGATAACTGGTACATTACCCAGTAGATAACTGGTACATTACACAGTAGATAACTGGTATATCGAACAGTAGATAACTGGTACATTACACAGTAGATAACTGGTACATTACACAGTAGATAACTGGTACATTACACATTAGATAACTGGTACACTACTCAGTAGATAACTGGTATATTAAGCAGTCGATAACTGGTATATTATTCATTATATTCATCATAAACGCTTTCCATGGTTTAAATCAATGTGATTAAATGGATGCAATAAACAATATAACGTTCAGAACTCTCCATTAACGGCAATCGCCATGTACTTTTGCAATTTGTGGGTGACAATCTGTTTTGTTCAGAAGGTTGTTGATAAAACTTAAAAGCATGTTTAAGTGATTTGTTGTCAGGTCCTGATAGCGCAGCAGTTTTTAAGAGATGATTTTAATCAGATTGCAGTTTAGACATTCAACTATATAAATTGCTGTTTAGACATTTAACTATATAAATTCCTAAACTCACAAGAACGATAAACCTAAAGCCCTACAGACTACACACTATTTACAAACTCAGAGAAACCTTGTTCCCACAAAAACAGTTTACCCCGGGTGACAGATTTTTCCATCTTCACCTCATACTCATCCAAGATTCTTAGTCATAATAAATAGGGATGGCATCGACTACTCGAGTACTCGATCGAACGTCCTAGTATCGAGTACTAAATCTACTACTCGAGTAATCGGAAAAAATAAAATTTTTAATATAAAAGAAATCCGTTTGTTTTGTTTAAAATTCGTTTCGATATACGGCACGTCGGCAATTAGACACTATGCGCGATGCACTTAATCGCCACAGGTGACGTATTTTACGCTTTGAAGTTGAAGTGTCATTGTTGTGAAATAACAAACTGCCAAATAAGGGTCCCAACCAGCACTTGTCAATAATGTCAATTAGCAATGTTTTTATAGCGGTAATACAAATCTATTGTTTGCCAATCACCTGTGGTACCAATTTTGCACAAATGTATTGTTTGACAATTAGATAATTAGCGCTCCATACAGAAAATCAGGACCGCCCAATATAGTCATTAATTGGTTCACATGCATGTGATGATAATTTCTATTTTTTTATTGGTAAATGACGCGAACTAGTCTATGAATATTAATGAAAATAAAAAGATAAAGTAAAACGATGGTAATGTTTAGTATCACATTCTTTAATTAAACACCGAAATTAAAACCTGTATTACATCAGCAAAATGCCTACCGCAAAGTCGTCTGCGTGGAGTTACCGTCATCGTTTGAATATAAACCGCACTTTTTTTCCAGGATTCGGCGAAAAAAAGTTGGGGGTGCGGCTTATACATAGGTTTAGGTTTCCAAGACTTTTTTCCTTGCCTTCAAAACACCAATTTTTTACCGCGACGAAATTGTCAAGCGCACTGGTATACGGATGCTGAACGAGATATTTGTCACGTCTACGCGTTTTTTTCGAAAATATTTTTTGATAGGTAAAACAATGTACTAAATAATAAACTATTATTGCAATCCTATACTCTTCTTTTTATTTTGAGTACCAGTAATTACAATTAAAATAATCGTCAGTTTGCAACTTGTCATGATCTCCAATCCGGGGACGTTTCAATGCAACGAGGTAATCATGTGCGAACGAAAATAATTATGATTGCCACAGGCAAACAACTGCTTCGAAATGCTGTCACAAACTTTACTGCAAATACAATTACTGGTACGTAAATAATCAGCAACATTTACGAACGACAAAGTAAACTAATTATTATTTACCGAATGCTAACATATTCCAACATTTAAAATATATCCTAATCTTTAATTTATTGCTTTTATCACATTTCAGTAATTATTGCATCACACAAGCTTAAAATGACACGCGCACACTACCAGGTAGATCAAACGTTTTTAAAGCAAAGCCGAAATAAACACAGATGGTTGTTTTGAGCCGACAACGTCTTTTGAAGTTGCGTTTGATGTTCGGCGGTATCGATTTTTTTGCCTCCATACGAAATAAACAGCATGGTCGTGTTTTTGTAAGGGATACATGCGGTTTTTATAAGTAAACGGCTGTTTTTCAAATTATGCGAATTATAAATGTAATAATTAAAGATAAATGGAAAAAAAATGCGGATTTCGTAAGAACCGATATCATCATCAAGGTAATTATTTTAACTTATTTAAATCATGCAAACTGGCTTTTAACAGTGTTTTACGTATTTTATGGAACAAGTGGGGTCCACTAGTCGATCACGTTTTATTTAATTACCCGTATATCAGATTGATAACTTCAAGTAAAACGTGCATCGGTAAAATCACAGTGACCGTAATGTGTGAAAAACTGTGAAAGCCAGATGACATGTTTAAGATTCCCTTGGTAAAATCAGTGTCACCCTTAATTGGCAGCTTGGTCTCACCTGCCTTAGAGGGTATGTCACTTGACTAAGGTGTGAAAACTGAAAGCATAATGCTATGTTTGAGATTCTTATGGAATGTTTGACAAGATATTGAGATGACACGGTCGACTCGAATTTTATTTAAAACTCCCACATTTTGGTCAAATGTCATTCCCGCCAATTTTCTCGAATATTACTCTTCAGTTAAAATGACTATACCTTCAAATTGTCAAACATAATAATTATCATGTGTTAAACGCGTATCTACTACACTGAAAAAGTATAGCTGGCTGTTGTTGCCTACGCTGAGGCACATGGGAACTGGCGATTCAAAATGGCGACCGGTCTAAAAAAAAAAGATACCGCGGCTTATACATAGAGTTAGGCTTTTTCCACCCATTTCAATCGGGGTTTTGGGGGGTGCGGCTTATATACGAGTGCGGCTTATATTTAGACGATGACGGTACTTCAAACGGGCAGCAGACGGAAAAACAGTCAAATGTAGTTCCCAGTTGGTCTACAACGGGGGAACTACAAGCATGCTTAACCATGATACGAGACCATGCCCAAAAAGCAGACAGACGAGCCCCATGGTTTTAGTTTAGTTTGATTAATTAATTTGATTTGATTATTTCATGACATAATATTATTCTGACCACCGTATCTGTACATGTTCGCATGACTGTGTTGTAACTTTAATACAATTTGTTGATTTATTTTTAAAATATAAAATAATAAAATAGCAAAACACAAGTAAAAGATATAACACACTTTTGTTGTGTAAGTATCTTTATTATGTGATATGTGGTATAAATTCTGAGTAGGTTGAAGCTGATATAACACGAACGGAATTATCTCTATTAAAATCAGAAATCGTTCGAGTATTCGAGTACTCGATCGGAAGATCGTCCGAGTACTCGAGTACCAATTTTACTACTCGTTGCCATCCCTAATAATAAATAATTTGAGTTTTCATCAATTTGTAACCAACAGACAAAACTTTCATCAGAGGGTCAGTATATTACTGAGGGCTTTTCCATTTAAACATAAACCCCACCCCAGGAAGGCACTTTCAAATTAGACCGTCCCCCATTAGAAGCAGAAAAAATGGAAAAAGGTCCCCCCTATAGATTTTTTTCATCGATTTTGGTCCACCTTTAGAAGAGATATTTTTAACCCTTAGAAGTTTTTTAAATGTTGAACGCCATTCATAAATACATGTTTCATGACTGGTGAGGTTATATTAATTTGCCTTATTAGTATTAAGTTTACCATCACGTGACTGTCTAGTTATTCTTTACATACTTAAATCTACCCCCAAGGACATTACATGTTAATGGATGAAAAAAAGATAATCGCTGCCATTTTTTTGCATAGTTTTTCCTTATTTATATATAAAAGTCAAACAGACCTACCATTCATACTTTTAAAGTGACTTCATTTACCAAAGGACAGGACAGACATCAAATGATTTTGATAGAAAGCTCTCATTTAGTCATGATCCAACAGTCCCGCCCACTCTTTTGATAGTTAATTCGTTTTGGATAAACTGATTATGGTTTCAGTCAAAGAAATTAAAACATTTATGTGTTTTCCCGTGTAGACTTTGGTGAGTGAAAAATCCCGGACACGGACGTGAAAACGGACACGGAATGCGCATCCCGTAACCATGGAATACCAGCCTTACACTCTCCACCATGATGGTGTACATTCATTACGGGGATAAGCGGATGCCATCAAGGCAACCGATTACTATCGTGATGTCGCATAGGATCCGCCGTGGTTGGTCGCGCGAACGGGCTAACAATTAGTAGTAAATTTTGTGTCTGATTATGTTTTGATAACATGCACATTTCATTTTCAATATGAGTAAAATACATCTTAATTCTTGATTAGTCAATTTGATTACAAGAGCCAAAAATGAAACTAGTGCGCAAGGTTTCAGACCGAAGCGTGTTTTGTTCTCTCCGAATCTGCATTGCAATAAATTTTCTCGCTCTCGTAAAAAAAAAACACGCATGAACACTTCTGCTACACTGAAACCTTTATAGCAAAATCTGCGAATTTTTATTAGAAAATTCATTCAAATTGAAAATTAACTTTCGCATTGTGTATGTTATGCATGTACGTTTTTCATCTTTAATAATTCGAAGATGTGTTTTGTTAATTTCATTTATAGCTTTACGCGATATTTAAGAGATCTTGATGAAAGCATAAAAAACGGACAACGCACCATTTTATTTCTTGCAGAAATAAAAATCTAAAAAACATGTTGCAAAGGTTATTTTACTGGTTGGCAACAGCATAAACTGCCTTTCTGAAAAAAAAAACTGTTTTGAGGAATCTGGCATACGTCATAAAATAAGGCCTACTATCAGATGTCTAGATATTATGCGGTAAAAAAAACACATGATGATTTGTTCGAAATGCACTGTTTGTTTGCCGCTTACATCATACATATATGACGTACAATTAACAAAACCTCAGACCTGTGCAATAAAAAGGAGATGATTTACACGAAAAGCACTCTTTTTGCGCGCAGCATGTGGAAAGTTTTCGTCGTGGGTGGTAATCTTTTGTTTTCTTATTTCTCTGGGAAAGATTCGCATGATTGGCACGCTATTTGCGAGCAGAAATTACGCATTTCTCGATCGTAGATCGAAAGTGCAGTTATCAACATTCAATTATTTAACAAATATCATAATAAGTGTACATCCTCTTTTGAAAACGAACATTTCTAATGTAGACGTTGTAGCATCCTTTCTGCACTGAACAGGCTAATGTACGATCTTTTACAAAAGATTTCACCAGGTGTCATTTTTTCCAATGTCTGGTCCAATATTTAGCAAGTTTGGAAAAGTGATCTCCCTTTGACATACTGACAGGAGGCACTTTCCGTTTGGTCAAGAACAGGTTATCTCCCTTTGACATTGTATGATTCTTTTATTCTGTTTATATTGAACAAATATCCAGTGTAACTCTTGAAAGTAATAACTATATAGTACAACAGCACTGTGTTTACATGAGCGTGAGTGTATAACATATTTTTTCAAAAGTTTCAGTTCTAAATAAACTACTTAACGAATAAGCTTGCATGCTTCAAAGCCAAAACAAAACACATCAACGGCTTACTGTACTGGTATTTTACTCAGCTATTTTAATTAATATAAAGGAAATTGAAATTAATGTTCCTATCAAAAGATAGCTATCGATCGCATCGAGACGCACGCGAGGATACATGACCAGAGCTCTGCATTTTAGCGCCAAATCATGCAGACCCTGTCTTTTAAACGCTTTTATCCCGCTGTGCGTCACGCGATGAGATTTGGTGGGAACTTATGTATCCAAAACTATATCGCTTCACGTTATTCTGATGTCTTTGTTTAAAATTACTCCAACAAACCAATATAAACTGATCTTAATCATTCAATTAATTTGAATATAACTTGAAATAGTCATAATTAGTAGTTTTTGTAACAAAATTTCAATATTAATTTATTTCAACGGATATAGAACATCAATTTACTGAGAGTATGAAAATGGTAAATAGATCTAATATATAAATTGAATTTAAAATAAATACTGGAAAGTTTTGATTGCCTTTTCTAATCAAATATTGAGCGTCCACGCTTCTACGCGGTACTTCACTGCAATTGCTATTCATATCGTCCTTAAAAAGTTCGGCCCTCACGCCGACGTTTTTCGCCCCGCACGCCGACAATTTTCTCGCCTAATCTTTGCTAAATTATACCACCAAACTATCGTGTTTTCCGGTTTTTTTAACAGGCAAAATAACAACCCCCTTTAGAAGTGAAAACTCTATTTTTCCCATCCCCATTAGAAGTTTTTTTATTTACAGGACCGTCCCCCAACAGAAATTATTTATTTTGCCGTCCTGGGGTAGGATATATGTTTAACTGGAATAGCCCTGATTGTAAGTAGCTTTGATCAAAGATTAAATACCATAGGTCTTATGAATCTTTCGAACTTGGGTGGTTTTCTGGTAAAGCCCTCTCCCACAAAACATGGCATTTTGACCATTCTCTTCCAAGCTTTACCTGCAAATGAAAGTGTAAAGTTATAATCAATGTGATTATCTAGTAAGTTGATGTTTGTTTAGTGCAATATCAAATAACATCCAATCAATGTTCAGTTTATAATAACATAACAACAAATGAACACATTTTGAAACAAATCATGATTGTTAAACCAACTGTTATCAGATTATGATGAAAGCAGTTTTTAATTTCAGATAAAGAATCCTGATTCTACTCTATGTTTATGTTGTTTCAACTAACTAGACAGTATGGTTAATTTCATGAAATTAAGATGTTGTAGGACTTACGTCTACTTTTGCCAGTTCTGACAACTTTGAACACATCGGTTTCACTCATTCCTTTCACTTTTGGCAGAGGAACTTCCCATTTACCCTTATTGAGAAAACAAAAACAAATAAAAATAGGTTGAAATCTAAGCACAAATATTTCAGCAATATGTATGAAAGCTCTGTCAACTTAATTTGTATGAAATCAGAAATGTGCAGCCCCAGTTGATATATATTTAAGCATCTGGACAATGGATTATAAATCCTGAAATATATCTCCTATGGCTATTTATTACTTTAATTCTAACACAAATTCTAATTCAACTTTAAAAAGATGAGCTCTGCTTCGTGAAGTCATAATGTCAAGCAGTTTATTATTTAAATCAGATGACATCATTCAAGAAATTTTGAAAAACAAAAACATGTCTATTTTACAGCTTTTTTGTAAATTGATACTATATATATATATAAATCTATGCTTATGTGATTTTTGAAACTGTCACACTTTTTTGTAACACTCAGATAAAGTATCTAAAATGGCCAAACATTAGTACATTTTGGAACCATAAGGTTACATCTGACCAAAAATTTAACAGTGTAGATCCTGATCAGTTTGCACAGAGGTGCAAGCTTTTCTGGATCTACACTGGTCACATATAGAATATAAGCTATATACATAACAGGGATTTCAATAGCTTTTGAAAAACAGGGGTAATCTGACCCCTGTTTGGAATTTTCAAGGGGTCATAATTAGATGGTCATGAGTGATATCTTGTTTTCAGTGAACTCTACTAAGTATAAAATTGCTTTAAGTTCATTTTAACTTATTTTCATGGTTCAAATAAACATTTACTTCATATCTTAAATGCAAAAGACAGAATATATATCTTTACTTTTGAAATTTTTACCCCTTTTCCTAAATTCTTCTGCATCAAAATGACCCCAAGCTCAGTTAGCTGGGGTCAAAAGTGAAAAAATTCAAATTTGCTTGCATAACACCAAAACTCACGGCTTTTTCTTTCCGTTTTTGTTTAATCATGTTGGAGAGGACTTTAGCCCTGCTCTGCCCCTCCCTGTCTAGCAGGTAGGCAGGCACAGCCCCTTCTGGCACATTCTCATCAGTTTTCTGTCTTGTCTTCCTCTCTTCATGCATTTTTATAGTTTTCTTCATCTGTATTTTCTCTGAATGTCTCTGTTTGTTATACAATTTGGCTGAAACACAAATTTAGATATACTTCAACAATCTTAAAACTTTTCTCATGCTTAACTGTTTCAAATAATTTAACCCTTTACTCCATACATAGATACACCTTTATTAGATGGGTGAAGAGTGTAGATCCAGATCAGCAAGCACATCCTTGGCATCTGATCAGGATCTAAACTGTTTGCTTTTTGATTCGTTAGATTATTACTGACCAATATGCCTGGTTGCCGCCACTTTAGTCCCACATACATGAAAACCCATATATATGGAGTAAAGGGTTATGACACATGAATCTGTTTACCAAAAATAATAAAGGTCTAAATGTTTCACTTCTTTTTACCCGGAGCATTTTATTCCAAATAACATATTCAGCCTTATATCCCATGTACAAAAAGTGAATATCCAGATCAGCCTGTGCCCAAGATCATAAAAACTGAGCCTAGTCTCAAATCTCAAGCATCTGATTGGCTGAAATGGCGAATGGTCATGCTAGTAACCAGCATATCTTTCAATCAACTGGCCTCGGATCTTGCTCACTTTCCAAGGTTTAACCCCTTAAAAAGCACCATGCATTATATCTGTTCCTTTACCTAGCATTTTTCAGTCAAATTCTAGAAAGTTACCTTTAATCCCTCTAAGTTTCTGTGCCTTTTTCGACATTTCATGAGGTTTACGACCCTCCTTCTTCCTCTTCTTCTCATGGTAGTCCAGTCGGTAACCATGGCGCTTCCTATGAAGCTCGATGTGTTCGTTCTGAGGCTGGAAAACATTATAAAAAATTACCTGATGTATTGCAAAGTGGAAAATATCTAACAACAGTACTCATCATCCAAAAACCTGCACAATAACATTCCTTTTTCTTAAACAACATTTTAAGATTAATTTATCCTTAGTAAATTCATCTTGACTTGTTTACAGAGAGATAAGCTTAATTCTTTCAAACTTGCACAGATGAGTACACGTGATGTGTAAATATTCCTTTACGACCGACGATCTACACATCCTGCTTGATCATTTGTTCAAGTTTGAAAGAAATCCACCGAATAATAAATGAGGAGTTGATACTGCACATTTTTTTATTACTGAAATTAACTAAGGGCCATAAATCTCATGAAATTGATCATTGGAAAAAATATTTTCTTTATGATCATCTACACATCCTGTTTGATCATCTATGCAAGTTTGAAAGAAATTCACTTGAAAGTTAATGAGTTGAGGTCACAAAATTTTATTAATTTACTGAAATAAACAAAGGGCCATTATTCTGGTAATAAAGGTCACAGGAAAAATTTTTACCCGTATTGCCTTGATTCATGATCCCTGCATTTAAATATACTGCTTGATCATCAGCGCAAGTTTGAATGAAATTCACCTGATAGTTAGTGAGAAGTTGATGCAACAAATTTTTATTACATAAATTAACAAAGGGTCGTAATTCTGGTAAAAATGATCTCTGAAAAAAAATACCCCCCTCTTCTTAGACGCAGGGGGTATAAATATTTTCTCATCTGTGCAAGTTTGAAAGATATCTGCCCGATAGATAATGCGGAGTTGATGCTACAAAATTTATGACTGAAATTTACAAAGGGCTATAACTCTGGTAAAAATGGTAGCGTGAAAAATAATTTCTTTACGATCATCTACACATCCTGAATGGTTGATAAGACCTATCATTCATAATTAGCAAGCATGAATAATAAACTTATAAACAACAGCTAATAAACTTTATAATCAGTTATAAAAATACATCAGGATGTGTAGATGATCGTAAAGAAATTATTTTTCACGCTACCATTTTTACCAGAGTTATTTTATTATATTTATATTATTTTATTTAAGTTGGTGTTAAAAGCTCTACAAAGCTTGTTGTTTTTTTTAACTATATGTTTACGTACATCTGTATGTTGCACATATATTGGTATTAACCCGACTCAAAATAAATATTTATCAACTTGACATCCTGCTTAACATCATAAAAGAAGAAGATAATCTGTGCAAATTTGAAAGAAAATTTTAAGAAATCCGCCCGATAGTTAATAGGAAGTGCCCAGTCGAGGAGACCCAGAGTAGAGAATATACACGTAGGACTGTCTCCTCGACCGGCTCCGGTCTAGGAGAATATTCAGGTAGGACTGTCTCCTCGACCGGTTCCAGAATAAATAATTGATAATAAATTGTGTTTAAACATGAACATCGGACGCAACAATTGGGAAAATTATTTAAAAGTTTGGTTAAAATGTTTGTTTGTTTTTTTATGTAAAGGTGCTTTCACATGTAAAATAATAATGGAAGTAATAGTAGCACCAATTGCTTGCCCTCTGATGTTTCGGCAATTAAAACTTGTTAAAACTATCAATACTAATTGATCTACTCAGTTTGCAGTTAAATATGTCACAGCAGCTTTGTTAAATGCCGCTGTTCACAGGGTTGAAAATTAGCCTATTGTTGTGGTTACTTAATAAAATACAACAGATATGTCTCTATCATTTGGTCCTTATTAAAATTAAAGAACAATTTCATATTGGCACAATTATTCTATGTAGATTCTAGATTGGAATAATAAACATGGATGTGGGAATATATTATTTGTGCTAAAGTTTTTCCATAGAATTTTCATTCACCAGTTTCAAAATGTCTATCAAATTTCAAATTGGAGAAACTTTTCCGGATTATGATAGTTTGAAAGTAAAAATTGTTAAATACCAAAAAACAAGACAATATGCAGTTGTACAAAAGAGATTCAAGATCAGTTGCTGCAGTCAAAGCGCAGGCACCAAAGAAAATCTTTAATGAGGAAATTAAGTTTAGCGAATTGACTTTCAGTTGTATTCACGGGGAAAGGAAATTTAAATCATACGGCAATGAAAAACAAAAAACAAATGATGTACCTTATAAAATTTTGTCATATGTGTCGCGGGACCATGCACGACTATTAAAATGCTCAATTGCAAGCCGAAATTTTATCAAAGTTTTGCACTATATAATACAATCAAAACACGTAAATTTACTTATTACTCACATGAGGAGTTACTTACATTAGGAAAAAGGATCCCCATAAAAATAATCTTCGTTTACAATTTGTTACTGACTGAGTGCCAGGAAATCAGTCGTTTTGGGTATCAAAACTGTTTAGTATTCATGACATTTGTGTCACATTTTTAGTTTCTTAAATGAAGTTTAAGTGTTATACTCACATTTGTATGTCACATGTTCAGTGCTCACGCTGGCTGTTTTAAAATAATAGCCACAAAATTTTTGAAAATTAAATTAATAGCCAAAGTTTAACACGTTGTTTCCACATCCATGGGAAATAGCATTATAATTATTTGTTTTGTTTTTTAATTAACATGATTTATCTAACATAACATCTATGTTATGAAGATTAACTGTTAATTATTACTTTATTAATTTAACCTAGTCAATTAAAATAATTGGCTTTATGTAAAATTACTGATGATTTTTAATAATAAGGCATTCTTCACTTCACTTTTGCAGACAAAATAAATTGGATTCAATGCTATGTAAACATACCAAAAAGAAAGGTCTAACCTTCAAAGCAGTCTTAACCAAACAAAATTGTAAAATATTGCATTAAAGTGTTGGGCAAAATAATTTAATTCACATCAATTTTCTGCTTAGAATGAGTTTATATGCTAATGGGTAGTGGCAAAGACGATTCAGGATTAGATTAATGGTATCCCGGTGTAACCCAAATTCGGCGATGTAAGAACATTTTTCTATGCTATTTTAAACAAACCACAGTAATCTTTAATTAAACTTGTTATAAGTTTAAAAAACTATTTATACGTAACTTGGGAATAATGACAAAATCTGTAGTCATTCATCAGTTGCTAAATTAAACAAGAGCCAGTCGGAAACGACTGCAAGCTCGACTATTCGAAAAGTCAGAATTATTAAGCACATTGTAACTGGGCTTCATTTAAACTGGGGAGTGATTCAGGATTTTATGACACCTCCAACAAACACACATGAACAAAAGTTTCTTAATCCAAGTTAGGAAATAAATAAATTACACTTAATTTATTATTGTAGATTTTTTTAGGGTTAACACAACCCAGCCCATAAACCCCTGATCCGACACCCATCAACCTACTATCCCTGCCCACCTAAAGTGGTGTGGCGTGGTGAAGTACAGTATGGTATGCTGGTTGCTGGTGTTGTCATTGTTGGTGTTGTTACTGGCGGTGGTAGTGTTGTTGCTGGTGGTGGGGGTGTTGGTGTTGTTGTTGTTGTTGGTGGTGGTGGTGTTGATGTTGGTGGTGGTGTTAATGTTGTTGGTGGTGGTATTGGTGTTGCTGGTGTTGTAATAGTATAGTAATAGTAATAGCATAGTAATAGTATAGTAATAGTAATAGTATAGTTATAGTAATAGTAATAGAATAGTAATAGTATAGTATAGTAATAGTATAGTATAGTATAGTAATAGTATAGTATAGTAATAGTATAGTATAGTAATAGTATAGTAATAGAATAGTAATAGTAATAGTAATAGTCTCGGTCTCGACTAGGTCTGGGTCTCGGTCTGGGTCTCGGTCTGGGTCTTGGTCTCGGTCTGAGTCTCGGTCAGGGTCTCGGTTGAGGTATCGGTCTCGGTTTGGGTCTCGGTCTCGACTAGGTCTGGGTCTCGGTCTCAATCTCGGTTTGGGTCTCGGTCTCGGTTTGGGTCTCGGTCTCGGTTTGGGTCTCGGTCTCAATCTCGGTTTTGGTCTCGGTCTCGATTTGGGTCTCGGTCTCGGTCTCGGTTTGGGTCTCGGTCTCGATTTGGGTCTCGGTCTCGATTTGGGTCTCGGTCTCGGTTTGGGTCTCGGTCACGGTTTGGGTCTCGGTCTGGGTTTGGGTCTCGGTCTGGGTTTGGGTCTCGGTCTCGGTTTGGGTCTCGGTCTCGGTTTGGGTCTCGGTCTCAATCTCGGTTTTGGTCTCGGTCTCGGCCTCGGTTTTGGTCTCGGTTTGTGTCTCGGTCTCGGTTTGTGTCTCGGTCTCGGTTTGTGTCTCGGTCTCGGTTTGGGTCTCGGTTTGGGTCTCGGTCTCGGTTTGGGTCTCGGTCTCAGTCTCGGTTTGGG
Organism: Corbicula japonica; assembly: GCA_038501625.1. NCBI lineage: Eukaryota > Metazoa > Mollusca > Bivalvia > Venerida > Cyrenidae > Corbicula > Corbicula japonica. Next base: position 126,823 of record JAZAYU010000293.1, read on the forward strand.
TCTCAGGCTCGGTTTGGGTCTCGGTCTCGGTTTGTATCTCGGTCTCGGTTTGTGTCTCGGTCTCGGTTTGTGTCTCGGTCTCGGTTTGGGTCTCGGTCTCGGTTTGGGTCTCGGTCTGGTCTGGTCTGGTCTGGTATAGTATAGTACAGTACAGTATAGTATAGTATAGTATAGTATAGTATAGTATAGTATAGTATAGTATAGTATAGTATAGTATAGTATATGCCCCCACCCACCCCACAATTTCTCAACACTTTCAACCAAAGTATGTAAAGTACATCTGTTTTAAACATTTTCTAAAGCATTACATATGAAAAACACTAACATTGAACCTTTAACAATTATTTATAAGTCTTAATTCTAATTTCAAGTGAAAAGGGGCAAAAACCAAAAATTCTAAGTCCAAAAAGGGCAATAATTTGAACAAAATTGAAGTTAGAGTTATGGTTCTTGGCATACAAACTTCAAATATGATGATGAACAAGTGTTGAAAGTTTTAAAGCTGTAGTATAAGTAGTATGGAAGTTATGGGTTTGTACAGTAGCTTGCATGCAAACTTTAACCTGAAATTCTAAGTCAAAAAGGGGCATAATTTGAACAAAATAGAAGTTAGAGTTAAGGTTCTTAGCATACACACTTGGGATATGATGATGATCAAGTGTTGAAAGTTTCAAAGCTGTAGTGTAAGTAGTATTGAAGTTATTAGTTTGTATAGTAGCTTGCACGCAAACTTTAACCTGTAATTCTAAGTCGAAAAAAGGGCCATAATTTGAACAAAAGTAAAGTCAGAGTTATGGTTCTTGGTATACACACTCGGGACATGATGATGAACAAGTGTGCCAAGTTTTAAAGCTGTACTATTAGTAGTATTGAAGTTATGAGTTTGTACAGTAGCTTGCACGCAAACTTTAACCTGAAATTATAAGTCAAAAAAGGGCCATAATTTGATCAAAATGAAAGTTAGAGTTATGGTTCTTGGCATACACACTCCAGACATGATGACGAAGAAGTGTGCCAAGTTTAAAAGATGTAGCTATAGTAGTTTTTAAGATATAGGTAGGTTGCACGTAAACTTTAACCAAAGCGGGACGCCGACGCCCAAGTGAGTACAATAGCTCGACATATTCTTCGAATAGTCGAGCTAAAAAAATATGGCAGCTGTAAACTCTAACCTCGGTCTGACAATGTGACCTAAATTCGACGATTCTAATTGGTTGCAATAAATCTTGTTCCAATCAATGAAGTACGGTGTCCAATGAGAGTAATAATAGTGTCTTTGTTTACTTGAATGTCAAACAGTCAAAAAGGTATTAAAACTTTAAGGTTTCTAAACTGTTTAAACTGTTAACATACATGTATATACACCGTTTCTTGTTTATTTTTTATACTTAACTGATTACAAGTGGGGCAGAAGAAAGTGTCTCCACCCCTAAAAACTTTAATTGGGGAACAGAATTTCAGGTGAACCTATGAGTCACATATATCACATTGACCCCACTGAATACTCTTTATGACATCAGACTTCTCTTTGTCTGGAAAGAAATTTCTACACACACTTCACTCCCATCCAATTTCGACCTCTTTTTGGATCATGTTTGTCACATAAGACAAAAATAAAGACTATTGTCCTTCTACGCTTCCATACTTTTTGTTTTGAAGCGGGAGTGTGACATAGTGCGTCACATGACCTCGATAGTAAATACAGCCATATGTAAATGATGAATGTCAAAATTTCAAGCAAAACAACTTTTTAATGAAGGAAGTGATCTTGGCTGTATAAATTGCATAAGGTTAAACACACTATTGGATCATATTTAGATATTTTTGCTCTATTTTCCTGTCGTATCTCCATGTTTTGTCCAGAATATCAATCAACTCGCATGTGGGCCGTGGGAAATAAACATGGCTGACCTTCACCTCCAAAATCGCACGAGAAATCATGTTAGTAACAGAAAAAACAAAACATCGCCGTATTTAGGAGAACGTTGGATTTGGGTTACAGTAGGATATGTCAAAAATAGATGTCGCGAAAATGGATGACAAACGTAATTACTAATAAACCAGCAGAAAATTGCAATGTGAAATAACTTTTCCAAAGCAAAAAATAACCAAAGCAGCTGATTAAACACATTTTTGAGAAAATAGGAAGTATTTTCTCCGTTAACAGGGTTAAAAAATTGGCAATTCATACCGCGAATTTTCGTCCGATTCATCACTTGAGGTACAGTATCCGGCTAGGTTTTTGCTTTGAGAATGGATTTAGAATTTGGCCAGTATTTAATATTAGATTAGAAAAAAGGACACACCATTTATTCTTATTCTTAAAATATTTGTCTGCTTTGTTAAACATAGGGTAGGGGAATCCATAATATTTAGCTATAAATAGCATCAACCTTATAATTCCCTTGTCATGACGTAATGGAATAGCCCAAAATTTACCGATTACAATCATCAATCATAGACCCGTAGGCAAGGACGCCAAGGTGATTATCTTAAGTGACACTTTGTTAGTTCAATTAGGGGATTAACGACCCACAATTATCAGTTATGTGGCGACCGCTCAGGGCAAAGCCAATGCAAATAAGCTAACAATATCTTGCTTTTTTGACAATTATTTAATCGCCAAATTTTACCGCCAATTCTTTGAAATAATCGACAAAAACGTAAAATTATCGCAAATGGCGACAATGTCGACTGACAGCGTGAGCACTGCATGTTCATTCTTTTCTTGAAACAAAAGATTTTCATTCAAGTTTGACGCATTGTTAAACATGTCTTATAAGAACATTGAAGAGACAACCCAAAAGTGGTCTTTGAAGACAGGTTGTCTTTGTTCACAGATAAATTTGTGCTTAAAATCAGTCAGTGGGATAAATACAGTTCAACCTACGCTGACAACCAACTGAAATTTAAGACAACATATGGATAAAGAACCTTTGTATTTGTGCCACCGACTGATTTAAAGAACATATTCACCTGTGAATAAAGACCATGTGCCTTCAATGACCACTTTTTTATTTCCACTTTTGGAGTAATGCACTAATAATCCAGATGTATGTTGAGGCATTTTGTGACAGACGGTTGTAAAAAGATTTTAAGCGTACATCTAGTGCAAACAAACGGACGCTAAAATATACAAGATTGAAATGAATGAAGATTTCTCGCTCACAATCATTTTGATAGTGGTGTCACTTACAGTGAAGGCTGTAGTTAGTTGGAAGATATTTGAATATAAGTTTTGAAATGATTAAACAATGTGTCAGCCTAAAATCCTTTCCTGCCGGGATGTGTGAAATCAGCCCGAGTAATCGTGAATATACATGTTGCTGTCAAAAAGTATGTGTATTGAGAAAAAATATGTTTTACAACGGTAAAAGTTAAAATAAGCGAAAACTTTTTATTTTTATTTCATTAAAAAATAACTTATAAGTTATCATAAAAATTATCTAATGGTTGTTCTTGTATGTGATTTTTTTTCATTCTTATCAACCTTTACTGACATAAAACAAAATTATTATGATGTATCGTCACACCACATATTTTGATGCACCATATATTTTGACGCACTGTTTGTTTTCACCTCGCTTCTAAATATGTGATTTCCTAATGATGTAATTATGCTGCAAAATGATCAGTTAACATTCATCTGACCATTTAATAAATTAAAGTGTGTAAATTATGCAAACTGAAGCCAGTAAAATATCATTGTTTAATGATATAGTAAAAATAACACTAATTACTTAATACTTTTTCTCTTGTTGAATAAATCCTTAATATTGGTACCATTTTACACAATTTAAAACAAATTTTCCTGTTGTTTGCAACAAATGACAAATCTAGCATCAGTCATGTGATGGGCATGAGTGCAATATAATGTTGTACTAAAATTTGTCCCTGTTGTAAATCCCTTACATGTTATATTGTTTCCATACATTTTTACCTTCATTTATAATTTATCATCATTGTTATTTTTCACTCTACAACATCAAAATATTAGAACTGCAAAGGACACTACCCCAGGAGATATGGTTAGTCAAGGAAAACAGGAAAGATACCGCCAGTCATCCAAGAGTGATGTCTTTTCGCACCTAAAGCAGACTAGATGCAGAATATTTAATAAAATTCCGTTTTCCAATTTTTTACCATACAACTATTGTCGAAAACTTATTCTAGATGATTAAAATAATACCATTCATGTTCTTTTGTTGTGCCAGATGCAAGAGAGTGTGTAAACTTACTTTTAACTAATTAGAAATGTGGTTACATTACATGTGTCAAAATATGTGGGTGAAGACCAAAGTTAGCATTTCTGGGGTTGTCATGTTTGTTTCTTGCTCTACAAAAAAAATCTTGATATTTTTTCATAATTGCAGTTTTATTCAAATAAGGAAGGATGTATGTTCATGATATTAAAGTTGTTTTGGATTTAAAGCTTGTGCTTCAAAATACGTGACACCAGGATATTTTTGTATATTTCAACACATAAAGTAGATTTAACTGAATATTGAAATGTGTTTTTATTTCAAAAACATTTTAAAACGCGATAAAATTATCGATAGTACCGAAGTACCCACTTCCGTTGTTTAGACCGGAGCCGGTCAAGGAGACAGTCCTACGTGTATACTGGTCATCATTAGTGTCGCGTCATCATTTGTCTCGCGGTATTTGCGTTGCGCCCTCTACCGTTTGTTTATGATGTCACGTTGCTGACCTATATTTGTGGTTTGACGAAAAAACGTTTTTTCAACAGTTATGAGCAGTTTCTTGGTGAGTATTCGATCCTATACATCAAATATAGTGTTTTTGTTAGAAATGAAGCAAAAAAACTCACCTTCAGCCCTTATTTTTGTCCTATTTTGCTTTGTTTACAAGTTCGTCTGCACCTCCCATAGCCCCGGAAGTGTTTATATGTAGTTAGGTAACCGACCACTAAATTTTAAATTGGATAGGTAACCGACCACTTAATATTAAATATGGAATGAAAGTTCTTTCAATTGCAAGCACTGTCCAGAGGAGTAATTTTTTACAGTCAGTGTGATTAACAGTTGTTATTTGTTAAAATTAAGTTAACAGTTAAAAGTTTGACATGTTCACCTATCACACTTTAAATGACTTGTTATCTGATTAAACGTTTAGTTTTCTAAACCTATGAGTGTTCGATTTATTCCAAGAATTTTCACATACCGCGAAACTAATGATGACGTCATGAAGACAACATGGCGGACACCAATGAAAATCATATGGATGCATTCTATTGTTTTTGGATATTCCATGGTCATTTTAAGAATTAAATAACAGGAAAAGGTTGGAATAGGAGAAATAAATCAAAATTTAACAGGTTAGTTTCTTTTCGTCTTTACTTCATTGTGATAACTGTTAAGTAACGCGAACCAACAGATGACCAGTATATATTCGAGGAGACACTTCCTAGTTAATAAGGAGTTGATGCCACAAGATTTTGAGGAAGTACATACGTACGGACGGACGAGTGTAACTTTATATGACTCCCACTTTGTAGAGACATAAAATCAGACAGCTTACCATTGTAGTACTTTAACAAAAAATAAAGTTGTGAAATTTTACTCGTGTTGATGTTTTGCTTTTGGTACAGGAAGTTTCTTGTGCGCACGCGCAGTCATCAACTACCGTAAGGGGAAAAAAGGGGAAAAAATGTGAGAAAAGGTGGTTAAATTAATATTAGTTACATCAATGTGAAAAAACAACAGCAATAAACAATGATTATAAAAAATAAAGTTAATAAATTGTTATTATAAATGCAACATGTTCATAAACAATATGAAAATGTACAGAATAGAGCTGTTAATACTCGTGAATTTCTTCGATAATTAATTTTATTTTATGCTTTTCAGTGAATTATAGAATTTTCCCGGTGAAATAAAGTGGTATTTCACTGTTTTTAAACAGTGGAATATCATTTTTATTTTCACTGCTTTTTTCACGTTGGTATCCAAACGCACATACCGAATGAGAACGTTTAGAAAACGGGCTCATATTTAGATATTTGACGTCATTACGTCACGTCATCAACAAGCGGTTTTGTCGCCATTTTTTTGCATTTTTTTTTCTCTCAGGTATGTGCACTAAAAGCATCAAATAAAAAGAAAATTTGTTTTTACCTGTTCAAAGTGAAATATATTTAATTTGAACTCCGGAATATGTATTTTCACTCGTGGCTTCACCACTCGTGAAAATACGAATTCCAGAGTTCATTCAGTGAAATATATAGAGGATATTTGTTTTTACCAGTGTAAGATAGAAATTTATTATACTGCAAAGAAATTTCCTTTAATTTGATTGGATAATTTGCCGTTGATGTTTGTCCGTATTTACGTATCAGCCGTAGATATTAACTGCACGTGTCTTTATATATTTCCCCCTCTGGCCTCCCACCTTTTGTTGTCGTCCGCCATTTTGATTTTAACTTCGGTAAAAATTCATGTTGTTAAGCCTACGTCCTAATTTATTAAGCGGTATGCTTATAGATTACTTAAATTGTTATAGGAAATAAGTGTGTCAAGATTATAAAGTTGAATTCAGTCAGATTATTTTTAATTTTGTAAAATAAAAATCGAATGAATAGTCCGCTGAACTCTATAGTAGTGACGTCATGCAGGTAAATCAATGACGTCAGACATGTAATTATTGAGGTTCTCAGAGGGGAATTAAGCCGTTCGGCATTAAATCAGCGAAATAATCGAAAAATCGATGTTTTCTTATTAATTTTGTCTGAAAAAGTCTTTGCAGTATAATAAAATAATAACAGTGAAACCTGCCTTAGCAGCCACCTGCGAATAGCAACCACCTGTCTTAAACAGCCAGTTTGAATATGACCTTAACTGACGTTTTGTTCTATAGTTTAACTGTCTATAACAGCCACCTGTCTTTAGCAGCCACTTTTCGTAACTCCCTTGGGTGGCTGTTAAAGACAGGTTTGACTGTATTTGGTTCCTTGAAAGGGTATGTGAGGATATATTGCCGGTCTGGGTGTCATATTATCCCTCGCCTGCGGCTCGGGTAATATGACACCCAGACCGGCAATATATCCTCACATTCCCTGTCAAGAAACCAAATAACTATATAATATTTCACCTAGTGAGCTCTGGAATTTGTATTTTCACGAGTGGCAAAGCCACGAGTGAAAATACATAATTCCGGAGTTCACGAGTGAAATATATTTCTATCTTTCACTGGTAAAAACAAATTTTCTTTTTATTTTATGCTTTTAGTTCACAATTTACTTGAATTGGACAGAAAAATTGCATGAAATGGCGCCAAAAACGTTTGTTAATGACGTGGCATCATGACGTCGCATACCAAAATTAGAGCCCGTTTTCTTAACGTTTTCATTCGGAATATTCTGTACGTTTGGGTACCAACGTGAAGAAAAACAGTGAAAATAAAAATCATATTCCACTGCAATCTCCACACAGAGTTGTCGTTCCTTGCAGTCTCTTAAAGCGAGTTAAGGAGCGACAACTCTGGATAGAGATTGATTCCACTGTTTGAAAACAGTGAAATACCACTTTTATTTCACCGGGAAATTTCAATAATTCACTGGAAAGCATAAAATAAATTTCTCTCTTACACTGGTAAAAACAAATATCCTCTATATCTTCCGTTTAAAGGTGTTAAAATAAAGTTATGCATTTTTGCATCTTAAACACAATAAAGATTTTCTTTTTAAAAACAATTAATAATTTTAAGTATGTTTGTCCATTGGTAAGAAATTTTACTATTTTACGCGTAAAAATGTAATTACTTCAATACTTTAGTCTGCTTCATCACTGAAAAGTGACATTACACCAGTCCTGTATACACCTGTTTACCGTCCTATGCATACCATCGTTTGAGATGGATCTAATTGAACTGTTTATTGGTGTTAATATTTGTTTGCGATCAACCCGGGAATAGGCGGCGTGGGCACTAATATGCACTTCCATTACTACCCTTATGCATTTCCATTACTGCCCAATAACACGTTTAAATTAATGAAGCCTGCAATATTTTTATTTTTGACGTGTTCGGTGGCTTTCAAATTTCCCTTTTCCTCTATTTATATCTGAAGTATTTAACAAACTAAATGCCACACGACTGTTAAAATATCAATAACATATTTAATTATTCTTCATATTAATTTCCGACATTCTGAGAATGGTTCAATATCTTTGATGTCATATTTACCGACACATCTTTGAAACTTTCTTTTCAGGCGCTCTGCAGGCCTGATTTACCCGTATATAGATCATTATGTCTACCTCTTTGGTTGCACGACGGTGACAGGGGTTTAAGGGTTTATGAAGGTTTTAATATAGGGAAATCTTTCTTAAATCTTTTTGGCTTTTCAATGCTATTAGCTTCTTATGTTTTATATGTTTGTGTGCTTGCGCTGTTGCAACATTCTTGAGCTGATGGCTGGGTTGGAGTTATTTCACCAAGACAACTTGTACTTGTTTTGTGATATGAGAACCTGTTCAACCATTAAGGTCTATATCCAAAGGGATGTAATTCAATCAAAATGCAAGTGTAATTTTGAAATCCTTTCTTAAATGTTATTGTAGATTTGTAACTAAATGATCAAATAAAACAACCAGATTTAAATAGACTAAAATGTGTAAAACAGTATTGTGAAAATATCATCGCGTCGAAACCGGGTTCTCCATGATATGCACATTCCGACTCTACTTTACGCCTCTTTAGGTGTACTTTGTGCTAAATTTTTGTCATGAAACATAAACAGATAAACAACAACATACAGCTAAATGGTCAACACAACAATATCATTTATTGCAGTAAATGGACATAATAACATTAAGCATTAAAAGAGGTAAGTTTAACACTTATCAAACTATTAGAGCTGCGATAGGTCATTTGCCGTGTTTACTGTAGATTATACAGGGATGGCTGTCGTACTTTTCGACCCGAGACTTTTCAACCTAAAGACTTTTCGACCCCGAAGAATTTTGGCCAGGACTATCCGACCCAAAAGACTGTTTGACTTCAATACATTTCAACCCAATCAAATAAAATAAAAATTTTATTTTAAAACTATATTTACTGGTTTTGAAATATCTTGGGTTTGATCGAGTCATGTCTAAGAGCTGGCACAGAACTGTTTGGATGGCAACATAAAAAAGTGCAAGTCAAAATTAGTTTTATTTATAGGTTATTATACATATTACTGTACAATATGGGAATATATTTGGACGAGTACACAGCTTGAAAAGTCATATTGGACGAGCCGATAGGCGAGTCCAATATGACTTTTCAAGCTGTGTACCAGTCCAAATATATTCCGTATTGTAGAGTTAAATGTATAATAACCTTTTTATTATTGGTTACATTTATTAGATATATAATAATGTGTTTTACTAATGCTATTTTTATAAACAATTAAATTTACGGGTTTATGTAATTTAGGATCCTGGTATTACACTGCAGACTCTTGATAACGCGGTTCGTTTAGATCCGCTCTCCATTATAACACGGTCGTCCTGTGGATCCCCTTTTTTTTTTCTAAGTCCATTTTTAACCATGAAACGGCAAAAAATCGAAACCGGAAGTCATTATTGATCGTAAAACGGCAAATAAATCGAAACTGGAAGTCACAACTGTAACATGTACATAAGTGACGCACACATTTTATCCCTAAAACAACCGTGTTTTAACTCTCAGTGACAGATATCAGCCCGAGGCAAACTTGTGAATGCTTACTTATCATTGATCCATTACTAAATTCGATTGTCTCTATAATTATCACATAATCAGCACAATTCAGAAAGAAACAAAAAAATATTCCCAATCATGTTTTAAAACCTGTTGGTAGTTCATTGATGTACATTTTGCTTTGATCCGCCTTCCTGTTAATTTAATGGATGTTGCATTTTTTTACTATGGAGGTAAACAGCGATAATATCTGTCAATGAAATGTGACTTCAAAGAAAAATGTCGGCTCGTATCGAGACGGTGATGTTTTGTCGGCTCTGCTATGAAATCGTTTGATCTACAAGAAGTGTGTACGTGACATTTGGCATTTTTTAGCTGGTTTAAGTTGGTTGATGATGCAATAATACTGAAATATTATACTGGAGATAAAATTAGGAATTTTATAAATTATGGAATATGTTCATGATGGTTAGTGTTTTAATAGTTATTTTACATTTACGTTTGTAAATGTTTGAGTTTGTGTCATAAAAAATATAATATTTCTGCAGGCATCTAAACAAACTAGATATAAGGTCTTTAATTCCATTACAATAATTTAAGGCCGATCTGATTTTGATCTTGGTGTTATTAGTCAGTCTCTTGCCGGTTTGCTTTTTTATTTGAAATTTGGTAATTGTAAGTCTTGTAAGAAATATTATTTGTCGAGTACAGTGTGGGGAATCATGACGTTACGTGGAATGATGCATAATCTCGTTAGTTGTGTATTAGGTAGTATATTTGCGCGGGAAAATCGGGTCATGTATTTTTCGCGGGAAAATCGGGACATGTATTTTGCGCGGGAAAATATAACGCGGTTTCACTTATTAACGCGGTCGGGATGATGGACCCGCTATACCGCGTTATAAAGAGTCTGCAGTGTAATTTAATCATATTTTATCTATAGGCATTAGAGCATTTTAACCAGAATAAATTCCCCCTCTTCAGCCGTGATATTATATAGTTATTTGGTTTCTTGACAGGGTGTGTGAGGATTTATTGTCGTTCTAGGTGTCATATTACCTGAGCCGTAGGCGAGGGGTAATAAAATTATGACAACCAGACCAGCAATATATCCTCACATACCCTTTCAAGAAACCAAATAATTGTTTTATTATACTGCAAAGAGTTTTTCAGACAAAAATAATAAGAAAACATCGATTCCTCATTTATTTTGCTTATTTAATGCCGAACGGCTTAATTCCCCTCTGAGAACCTCGATATTTACTTGTCTGACGTCATTAATTTACCTGCATGACGTCACTTCTATAGAAATTGAATGGACTATCGATCTGATATTTATTTACAAAATTTGAGAATAATCTGATCGTCTTCAACGTTAAAACATCACACAAGTATTTTCTGTAACAATTTAAGTAATCCTTTAGCATACGACTTTATAATTTACAAAATCGGCTTCAAATTATGCATTTTTACGGAAATGCAAAACAAAATGGGGGACGACAACAAAAGGTGGGAGGCCAGAGAGGGAAATTTAGGCATGTGCGTTCATATCTACAGCCGATCCGTAAATACAGATATACATCAACGGCAAATTATCCAATCAAATTCAAGGAAATTTCTTTGCAGTATAATAACATGTTATTCATACTGATTCCATAACTTTGATATCCATGTGTTCTTGCCTGACCCCAAGACTTTTCGACCCCAAGATAGCTAAAACTAAATTTGTTGCACTGTTGACCCCAAGACTTTTCAACCCTAGATTGGAAAAAAAGTTGAGACTTTTCAACCCTTAAATATTTAGAACCTATTGTTGATGCTTTGTTGTAATAAAAAGTGAAACAAAAAGTTGTTTTTCCATCAAATATTTGCATATTTGAAATGTTAACTTAGAACGCAATAAACTCATTCAGCAACTAAAATTACCCCAGTATAATGCATATTCCTCCTGCATAATTTGTTGTTTGCAGGTTAAGTGAAGATGTCAGATACTTGGGATAGCATCATCAAGAAGTTATCACTAGTCAGTGTAATATGGATCATTGCCGCAGGGGTGCTAGTAAGTACAGCTTCTCAGTCATAGTGGCTGTTAAGGGGTGCTAGTAAGTACAGCTTCTCAGTCATAGTGGCTGTTAAGGGGTGCTAGTAAGTACAGCTTCTCAGTCATAGTGGCTGTTAAGGGGTGCTAGTAAGTACAGCTTCTCAGTCATAGTGGCTGTTAAGGGGTGCTAGTAAGTACAGCTTCTCAGTCATAGTGGCTGTTAAGGGGTGCTAGTAAGTACAGCTTCTCAGTCATAGTGGCTGTTAAGGGGTGCTAGTAAGTACAGCTTCTCAGTCATAGTGGCTGTTAAGGGGTGCTAGTAAGTACAGCTTCTCAGTCATAGTGGCTGTTAAGGGGTGCTAGTAAGTACAGCTTCTCAGTCATAGTGGCTGTTAAGGGGTGCTAGTAAGTACAGCTTCTCAGTCATAGTGGCTGTTAAGGGGTGCTAGTAAGTACAGCTTCTCAGTCTATTCTCCATGGGATATAACTCATATCCTATGGGCATCCAGTGAAGCTAGCTGGAAAATCTGTGCAGTCTGATTATAATCTACACTGTTAGCTTTTTGGTCAGAAACAGTGTAAAGAATTAAGTGACTATTGTAGGTCCTGATCAGACTGAATAAATGTGCTGATAGGATGCCTGTATACAATGATCCCACATGGTATGAAAGCTGTATCTATAGAGTTAATGAACAAGGAAACAATTTGTATTCATGGAGAAAATGGCCAATAGAATTTGCTTGATATGTGGGGTTATGTACATCTTTTGACCTAACATATAGAAAACTATTAAAGAGATCAGATGCTTGTCTCTAGATTATTTGTTTAACTTTTCTAATTTGTCTTTCTGAACAACAGTTCCACTTAACCCTTTACTCTGTATATACAGGTGTTTTCGCATGTGTGAACAGTGTAGATCCAGATCAGCTGGCACTTCCATGCTGTCTGACCAGAGTTACACTGTTTACTTTTTGGTCAGAAAAGCAAACAGTGAAGATTCTGATCAGAATTCAGATGGCACAGATCTGCTGGCTGATCTGGATCTACACTGTTTGCCTATGTATAACAGTCACATCCCCATGTGATGGGGGCCATATCCCATCAGATAAAGGGTTAAAGTATTTTATCAAAATAATGTGATAAGTATACTGTAGACAGGTGTGTCACACACAAATATGGTAAAATGTGACTACATAATGGCAGTTACTTTACTTTCAAGTGAAAATGTTATGTACACTCCTGGTCATGTGCACAACTTATAAGATTCCTTTAATTGTTTGTGGTAAAAGAAACATGAATTTTGCTGAGCAGAACTTGAGCAAGGCTTTTAGTACTTGTTTATAAAGCTGTGATGGAGTAAGGAGATTTGGTTGTCTCCCTTAGACTGTTGCCTGTCACATTTGAAAAAAAAAGCTTGTCCTTATAATTTCAGATTTTCTTCCTAGCATTTTTGTTTGCAAAGAGACAGATCATGCGCTTTACACTAAAGTCAAGGAGAGGACCTTATGTTGCCATAGGAACCAATGCACCAAAGGTCAGCATACAAATGTATTTCATATGTTTCTATTTATGGAATTAGTTTACATAAACAGTAAACTTTACAAAAGATATCCAGTGGTACTCATTCAGAAGTGTTGATATTTTTTCTTTTTTATTCATTCTCTATTCATCTCTCCTGTGCCCGGCTGATTTAACATTAACTCAAGGTTAAAATGATATTGCCCTTAGTGGGAATCGAACCTATGCTGTATGGTGACAGTGCTAGCCGTATAACTCCTGGCATGTTACATGAACAAAATACCAATAAAGTTAACGGTTAAGAAACTACATGCAGATTTTTAATTATTTGAAACTGTGAAGTCAGATTTTTCAACTGAAAAATAGAAAAGCTTTGGGTTCTTAAGTAAAGTTACTTTTGTCGTTTTTTTTTTAGATTCCAAATATCCCTTTAGAACTATTCAAAATGTAAGTCATACACAGGAATTTTCTTGCTTATAAGTTACACAGGAATTTTCTTGCTTATAAGTTCTAAATTAAAATAATTTTGGCAAAGGTTTTACATAAGACTGTATGTAAGTTTATTGCAGTGAAGGAGAGTTACGACGTCCTTGCATGCAACCATCAAATGTTATAATCAACCTAGTATGATTTTTGTAAGATGAATGATATTCAAACTCTGAATTTTGAGTTTTGCTTATTTATATTTAGATAGACGACCACTTTGCTTAAAAAATTAGTTCTGGCACTGCAGACTGCATACTATGTAACTATGTAATATCCCGCAAAAATTGATATCCATCACCTATGTTGAAAATCTTAAGCTCAGACTCATATAAGATTTACTGAATAGTAACTCTATAAATTAACAACAAGTTGAATTTCAGTCTTTGAAACAAGAGATCATGAGGCGTTTGGATTGTGTACCAAAAATCCGGTTTGAACCACAGATGTTGAACCCCAAGATGGAGCAGTATGCAACGTCTGGTAAATATCTGTTTGACTAATACTTAGGTTTCATTTTTTCCATATTTTACATATTAAGCTCTGGTAAGTACACATAGACTCAAGGGAAGAAGCTTTCTAAAAAAAAACTAAGATTTTTTAACCCTTTCCTCCAATATATTTGCCTTTTATTGCATGGGCAAACATTGGAGATCCAGATCAGCTGGCACATCCATGTTGTATGCTCAGGATTTGCACTGTTTGCTATTTGGTCAGAAATAACCTAATAATTAAAAAAGCGATCAGTGTAGATCTTGATCAGATGGTATAGATTTGCCAGCTGATTTGGATCTACACTGTTTGTCCGCACCATTAAGGTGTAAATGTCTATGGAGAAAAAGGTTAAAGCACAACCAGAAACCCAGGATCTGTACTGTTAACTTTTAGGTTCATTAGATCCAAATCAGACTGCACAGATGTTTAGGCTGATCTGGATCTACACTGGTCACCCATGTTATAAGAGCCATATCCCATGGAATAAAAAGTTAAAGGAAAACAGTTCACAAATCATTGTAAAATAGTTATATTAAATAAAACAATATTGGAACCAAAATGTCCTATTTATTTGTATTTAAATCTATGTTGAGAATTTTGATACCGAGCAACTGTTTCTCTAAAGATCTGTTTTCATATGGCCAACAAAGATTTTTGTGATTCAGTTTTGGTCAGTTATAGACATGTGTTACGCTTAACTATCGGAACATTTTGCTAACTTGGCATTATATAATTTTTCATAAATATAAATATTATTTTTATATAATTTTAGGGCCAAATCATTTTTACTACAGAATGAAGGCTGTGGATGCATTTTCACAATTTGGTAAGTGGCTGATAAGAACAATATCTTATTTTATCATTATCCTACTCCTTATAAATGCAATAATTTTGAAGTACTGATTATTTACTGTTCAAAGTATTTTGATAGAACAGCTTATTAATAAACCAAACAGCATTTCGTTTCACATGGAGTGTTGTGGCAAGGGCAATGGACTAGTCCAAACACTATAAAAATAGATAATTTGGTTTATTGTTGCCCTGTTTCAAGGCTTTGAAGAAAGAGGAAACATGTGTGATAGGAATCACTTGATAGGTAGATTTGTGCAGAAAAGCTTTACATTAGCTGTAACTTTGCCTCATTTTAATATATATATTTCTTCTATCAAATTTTCAATATTTTCTTCTTATGACAAAATGTATGTGAAGTAGTCGAAACATAAAGTTAAAGGTCTTTTTTGACAGAAAAAGTCCCTTTTTTATTTGGATTTGTTAAAAATCACTTAACAGGGCTATTCACTTTTCTTAAATCCATTTCTAACTATTTCTTTATATTTTTATTGCAAAATTAAGTAGGTCAAAATTAGGTCTGCAACATTATGCCACTTTTTCTACTGAGTATTGTTAATTAGACTATATGACAAAAATAAGGAAATAAATTAGGGTTGGGGTAGGGGGGACGGGCAATGTAAGTGTTCTACTGAACTGCTGAACTCCCATCTGGAAATTTCATTGTTTAAACTGAATCCATGAGTGCATTGCTAATGACCTTTTTTTGTCTTTTTATTTTGCCTGTTTTATCATTGGCTGAGAAATGATCTTAGTACCATTTAAGTAGGAGTTCTACTGCTTATGCACTAAGGTGATAGTATTTCAGTTATATACCACTGTATGACATTATTGTTGATCTTACCAGATGATGTACTGAGACGGGAAGTTCCAGCTGCAGTTCGACATCCGAGCCAGACCCTACGTGACTATCTGACCACCATCTATCCTGTCTATCTGTCCACCACTCCACCGGAACTTGTCACACAGTTTATAGACCTGTATGAACATGCAAGACATAGGCCAGAGGTAAAACTATTGTTTAAGTGAACATTTTATTATTACTACCTTTTCATGGTATTTTTTTTTCTTTTTTAAAATTTAAAAACTCTCTTTATTATACTGCAAAGAAATGTGCTTGAATTTGATTGGATATTTTGCTGTTGATGTATATCCGTTGTACGGATCGGCCGTAGATATGAACTCACATGCGGGAAGGTCTAAAATGCAGAATATTGCGCAGAATGCAGAATGCAGTCTGCAAATTAGGGGTCTAAAATGCAGAACTGATCTGCAGAACGCAGAATGCAGATAATGTTTTGGTAATAGGGCATTGGGGTCTAAAGTGCAGAATGGTTCTGCAGAATGCGGAGTGCAGAAAATGCGACACTGCAGAATGCAGAACAATAGTCAAAAGGGCAGAAAGGTAAGCAGAATGCAGATCAATATTTGTTTGGTTAGATCATTAAAGCCATAATTATTCAAACCTTTGTATTTTTCCCTTTGAAAAGGTGATACATGTGATGATCTTACGACATTAAACCTGTAATTTTTTTTATTATAAAAACTAGTTAATTTTTTTTTATATCTGGACATTCACATGATACCATTATTATTTAAGGCTTATGATAAACCCTTTAAGTGCTGAGCACAGTATTGGTCATATTTGTATACACATAGCATCCTGCATTCTTCATAAACAACCAGGGTCTACACTGATGGCCATTCACAAATGAGTACTAAAGAAATATATAACAGTTTTGACCTATTTATCACCAAGAAAACAGACTTCAGGCTTATAATCTAAATTGTATTATTATCTGACACTCGTTTTGCAATCACATTACATTTGTATATGATAATTATGAATATATAATTTTATTATCACTGGAGAAACACAATAAATAAAATGCATGATAAATAAAAGGACAACACAGATAATTTCAAATAAAAGACAAAAGATCGGAGTTGGTCTGAAAAAAATGAAATTCAAATAACTAACTTAAAGTTTATGATAATGAGTTAATTTAAGTTTGTTTAATTGTTTTAATTAAGGTCACAAAAACAAATTACTTAAATTAATATATAAAAAAATAATGCTTGTTCTTTAAAATACAAATAAATCTATAGATCTTATGGCCTCTATCTGGTAAGTGTCATACCAATAAACTGATGATGTGTCATGGTCACACTTGGTAGGATCTGTGATATTGTTGTTTTATGACAGGAAGCCCAAAGTCTTAACCTGTTAGATAACTGTGTAGTAATGTTTTCTTTTGTGCCAAATTTAATAAATTCTGCAAATTAAAATTAAAAAAAAAAAAAAAATCAATAAAAGTTCATTATTAATTTTGTAATATTAATTTGAGAGTTAAACACAATTATATTATCTGAATTAGTGTTATATATAAAAGTTTGTCTCTTTAATTTTGTTAAAGTTGTTTAAGTTAAATAAGTGACGGTCATAACTTAGTGTAGACCCAGATCAGCATATATATATATATATATATATATATATATATATATATATATATATATATATATATATATATATATATATATATATATATATATATATATATATATATATATATATCTTCATAGTAAGACTTCATTGTCTGAGCTGCTAACCAATTATTGTATAAAATGACAAAAGGAACAACAATTTGAAGAAGGCAATGACCGCACAAATTGCGGAATTAGGGTAAAGAGCATATGAAAGATATAAATTCTCTTTAATGCAAGATTGAGGATTGATATCAAATCATCGATAAATCACACAATCATTATCATCTGCAATACCAAAATGATGCTGTTGCTAATGATTACTTGGGCTGACAGTTAGTCGAGAATGATAATGATCAGGATGTCTTTTTTTCTTTATTTTGACTTTTAAAATGTCATGGACATATTGCAAATCATGAAAACTGATCGCATATCACATGTTTATAACTGTAAGCCTTTATGTTGAGATTCTATATCTTAATATTTTAATTTTGTTAGTTATTTAATAATTTAAAAAACAACAACAATAAGACATCACTGTTTTGAACTAAATGAAATGCTTAATTATAATAAAACCTCAACATTTTGGAAGCATGCACTTCACATTGAAAAGGTGTGAATAATTTTGGCTTTAAGGATCCAACAAAAGGTTAATCTGCAATCTGCAAATTGTTCTGCATCATTTTTAATTATCATTCTGTTTTTTGCAGTGTCAAATACATTTTCTGAACTCTGCATTCTGCAGAACCGTTCTGCATTTTAGACTCCTTGTTCCTATTACCAATACATTTTATGCATTCTGCAGATTTGTTCTGCATTTTAGACCCCTAATTTGCAGACTGCATTCTGCGTTCTGCACAATATTCTGCATTTTAGACCTTCCCCTCACATGCCTTAATTTCCCCATCTGGCCTCCCACCTTTTGTTGGCATCTGCCATTTTGTTTTGAATTTCCGTAAAAATGCATAATTTGAAGTTGATCTTGTAAATTATAAATCAGTATGCTTAGCTATTACTAAAATTGTTACAGAAGATATTTATGTTATGTTTTTGAAAACGAACAGATTATTCTCAAATTTTATAAATAAATATCAAGTTGATTGGCCATTCAATTTCGCCTGTGGCTCGGGTAATATGATACCCAGACCGGCAATATATCCTCACATTCCCTGTCAAGAAACCAAATAACTATATATTATCTCATGATAAAGACCCAAGATCGTTAAGCTGAGATTGGAGACCAGTCTCGAAGTGGGAGCTAATTCCTTGATCGGTTGATACATGTGAGAAAAATTATTGTTACCAACAGTCTTTGCAACATTGTCTGTATATCACACAGAAGTTGGAAAATAATATACAAATATTTGGTTTCTTGACATAGTATTTTGAGAATATATTGCCTGTTTGGGTGTTGTATTACCTGAATTGTAGGCTTACATATTTTTATTATGTAGTCAGTGCCAAATAATACCAAAGTGCAAAGGTTAGGCTGATCTGAGTCTACACAGGTCACTATGGCACTGTTGTGGCATTTCACATCCATGTTCAGTATTAAGTGCATAATTATATATTAACAATATCAATATGTTTTCTTTGTATACTCAGTTGATAATATCGCTGCAAAGTGCAAAGGCTCAGGCAGACATAGGTCTAAACTGGTCAAAATGGCTTTGTTGAGAAGTTTCACATCCATGTTGTGTGCAGAATTGAGTGCATATGTATTTACAATATCAGTTATCTTAAGAAAGAATACATTGTTATAAATCATGCTTATAATTTGCAGCAATTTATTGCTTGTTTTTAGGTAAAAAATATGAGATTCTGATTGTTAAATGATTATTTACTGTTGTATTTTTGTAGATATTTGAAGAAATTCATTTTGTGAAGTACTCACAGATGTTAGAGGAAATGATAGCATGGTTCGTATTTACCAGATTTATAATGTATAGATAAGTATGGAGGCAACAATGTGCAGAAGTCACATTCACAACAAGTTATTTTGTGTGCATAGATTCATGCTATTCAATTAATTATAACACATATTATAAAACACAATACACGGTTTAACCATGACTCCATGGATATGCCTTTATCATATTAATGAAGATTGTAGATCCAGATCAGCCAACACATCTGTAGATCTACACTGTTCACACTTGGTCAGATATAACCTAGTAAATCCCAATGTGAACAGTGTAGATCCTGATCAGATGGCATATTGGTAGATCCTAATGAGAGAGCATGGATGTGCAATGAAGTTAATGGTCAGTTTTACTAAGGGTAAACCCAAGCAAATGAAAAAATCCAACAGTCATTTATTAGCAAATGTATATGTTTGGCTTTGCAATAGAATGTGATCATCAAGTTAGACTGCAGATACATATGCATGAATTAAATGTATGATAATTTGTCATTGATGTATGTCTTTATTTTAAAACCGACTGTAAATACAAATGCACATGCCTAAATTTCACCCTATGGCCTCCGGCCTGTAGTTGAAGTCCTTCATATCACTTGGATTTTGGGGAAAATGCAAATAATTCAGCTGATTTTACCTGTTTAAAGGATATTCTAAATTGTTATAGAGATTAACAATTTCAATATCAGGGTATAAGAAGATTATAAGATTTAAAAAAAAACAACAAAATTCTCATACATACTGACCATTGAAGCTTGAATGTCACGCAAGATAGCGATGTAATGCAGGTGATTTTAAGGTTCTCAACAAGGAAATGTATTGCTGGAAATAAAATTGAAAAAAAAATCTTGTTGGCGAGGAATTTTTGGGCATAAAATTTGAAAAATTTAAAACCTGAATGAAATGTAGAACAGTACATGAAAATGATTTTAGGAAATTGAAAACCATGAATATAAAACCCAAGAAGATCTGTTCTACAGAAAACCATGAGATTTCATGCCCAGAATGTTAATGCTTTTACATTATTCATAAACACAGAATTCATCTTTGAGGTATGTTATGATATTAATTCAAACAACCTTTCTTTTCATTTTACAGTTTAGAAGTTGGTATTGAGAAAAAGAAGGAAGCCAATATAGAACAGATGAAACAAATACCTCTAGTTGAGCCGGAAGTGAAAGTCAAATCTCACCATAAGAGTATAAGTAGATCTTCAATACCATATAACCACATGACTAATGAGAAGAACTCGAGCAAAACCCAGATGCGGTACCGAACCAGGGCCAACAGTAGTGAGCAGGCTGGTTTATTAGAGAGTGCGCCATCAAGTCAGAGAAGTAGTGTGGAAGTACTGGTTACAGCCCAAAGCAGTATAGAAGAAAACATTAGACTGGTTCAAGTGAATATGAACACTATGCCTGACATATGAGTGAACATTTCCTAATGGTCATGGGATTTTGTGCAATTCTAAAAATTACTTTTTGATGTTGCAAAAAGGACTTCCACCAATCAATTGGAAATGCACAGTGCCAGTTCTGCATATCAGATCAGACCAGTCGCCATTTCAGCCAATCAATCGTTGGATTTGAGACTGGTTTCCATTCTCAGTTTTATAATGTTCAGCACAGACCTCCAGTGTACACCAGCAGTCTGCTTATTGCCTATGATGGTGCTGCCCATAGAATTTAACCTTTTACTCCATAAGATACATGTACATAGTTCCAGGTCAGCTGGCACATCTGTGCTATCAGATCAGGCTAGATCCAGGTCAGCTGGCACATCCGTGCTATCAGATCATGTACATATATCAGGTCAGCTGGCACATCCGTGCTATCAGATCATGTACATAGATCCAGGTCAGCTGGCACATCCGTGCTATCAGATCAGGCTATACCATGTTCTCTTTTTGATTCATTAGGTTATTTCTGAACAAGTGGCAAACACTGTAGCTGCTGATCAGATAGCTGATGTGGATCTACACTGCTCGTACACAGGATAAACTCGTATACATGGAGTAAAGGGTTGAATTAACATAGTTGGGTTGCTCTTTCTGAGCATTAGCTCGGAATTATTTGATAATGTGTACCAAAATTTATATTTTACTTAGAGAAAATCGACCAGTAGTTAACATCCTTTTTTTTTGGAATGTGCAGTTAGCTTCTGTGTAGATATGAGGTCTATTGTAGTGCAGGGAGATATGCTACGATAAATGAGTAATGGCTGAAAACAGTTTACATGTAAATATCAGACTGGTTCTGATATTTACTGGCTCTTGTGTGCTAGATAAATGGGTTACAGCATAAAGCAGTTTAAACAAATATTAGACTGGTCCAGCTGAATTAAATTCAGTTCCTGAAAAAAGGAATTGAACAGAATATGGTTGCCCCTTTTTTATTAACCCATCTATACAGGTTTTATACAGGTTTTATCACATACCAGAGTGTTGAAGGCTGTTAAAATCCCAAAGGTTTATTCAATTGGTAATGATAAAATGTGCACAATGTCTATCTTTGCGCCACAGAAGTTAGTATTTTAGCAATCAGAGATGATAACTGATAATCTATTTGTGTAGGGACATGTCAACTGTGGATATAAATTTGGATGAATAATCCCAATTTCATCTTGTGCAACTTTTGCTTTAATTATTATTAAATATTAATATCTTGAAAATCTAAGATGATTGTAGGTATTTATTTATCCCTCACCCATTAACATTGATACTGTACACAAACCGGCTTAGTTGAATCAAGTTCAAGTTATGAGTGCCACTGTGTGAACAGACAAGTTTATATTGAGCTAATGCAAACATGTAATCAAAATGTATTCTTATTTCATTTTCAGAGTAATTGTAATTTAATCATTACATTTTGAAAATAGAGTAAGTGTAATATATTGATTACTTGTTTTCAGCAAAGTAATTGTAATTTAATCATTACATTTTCCCAAGTAATAGTCCCAGGCTGTACGAAGCCAATGTAAGCATGTCTGTGGAGACCAGTGTAGGTATGTCTGTGCTAACTGATCAACATTGGTCGCCTCAAGGTCAGAAATAACCTAATGAATCTAAAAGTGAACAGTGAATATCCTGGATGTATACACTGTTATGGATAACAGCCATATCTCATGGAAAAAGGGTTAATAAGATTCTGGATGTCATGTTTTTGGCCTGATCACTAAAATGGTAATGTTATTTGACTATTATAATAAATGAATTAAAGGATTTATATCTTGATTGTTACTGACATTGTAATTTGTTTGATTACGATGGATTTACTGACAGCGAAGCAAAGTACAGACCTACATTAGTGAAAAGTCAGTATTTTGACAATTATGCATAATCCTGCGCATTTGTTTTGCCCGGAAGATTTGTTTAGATTATGTCCTCATATGCCATAAACCTTCACTATTTCACTGTCGTATTTTTGGTTTAAGACCACAAGTTAGAAAATATTCAATATGAATGCATTGGCAGAACTGAAACGATTGTTAAAATCGGCCCACTGGTTGCTGAGATATTGTCAGTTAAATAGGCTGACGGACATTTTTTCATTAATATTTTGTATAACGTAAATAATTTTTATAAAAAAACTCACAGAAAACACTTAAAAGTGCTTTTATAATGAACATCCAACACAATTACATGACAAACTTAATATTATGTAGAGATTTTCCCAATTTTGAACAAGAATTGATGCTGTCACTGGCCACCGTTCAAATTCCAGTGACATCATTAATTCTTGTTCACAAATTTAAATACTTAATTGGGAAAATCTCTTCAAATTATACTTGATTAGACGAGCTAACAGACAGCCTTCATGTCACTAAGCTGCATTATGTCTAACAAGAGTCTTTATGTTAGTTCTTGAAGGACCAGAAAGCCTCTTCATTTCCGTCTTCCTGCTTGAAACTCTGGCCGAGTAGGTTCTATGCTGTCTCCCTGTTACCGAGGTTTGCTTCTGAGTCAGTTGTCATCTTAGCCAGATTATAAAGGGCTTTATGTTTGTCTTCTAGTCTTTTAAGCTGCGAGTAAACCTTGTACTGCAGGATGAACAGATAAGAGTCCACTACTGCCCAGTCCATCCAGTAATTCTTCATCTCTGTATGGACGTTCCTTCTCTGTAGATCGGAACATTTCATGTTTAAACTCATTAGGAAGACAGCTTAACTAACAATGGGGATATATATTAAATCTGGGTTGAGCACAACTCAATATTTACACCAATAAACAGAATAAGTTTGATCACAAACGATGGTATGCATATAGCGGTGAACAAGGAACCTTCAGTGCGGTATTTTCAGATTAATACCATTCCATATTCAGCGGCGTATGGTTCCCAGATAAACTTTGTTCTCATAGCAGAGTTTTCTAAAATCTGAAGAAATTATCTCAGAATATAGATAGCATCCACAGAGGGATTGAAAAGTTGCTTGTTACATTTGTCTTTTCAGAGCCAAGAGGATAATTTCACATCTTTCGAAATTCCTAGCGGAGTAGAGCGCTAATGCTTGCTTCAATTTGCTCGAGGAGATATTCCGGGTTCATGCCTAAGGAGAACCAGTCCATTGCTTCCCAAGATAAATTGCAAGTCTGTTGTATATCTTATGATGCGTTTGTAGACCCAATGATTGTACAGAAGAACGGTGTGATAAGACTACTAGCTGTTTGTTGCATCGGACTGTCACCCAAATAAATCTGGCACATTCTGGAAGCATCATGCTTTAGACTTTGGTAAATAGACACAGGCTGACTAGATATGTTTATTTTAATATATTTGATGAATGATCCTAGAATGGAGCCTGCCATGCCTCGGTTGTCATGCATTGCTACTGTTGCTGCAATAAGCAATATCATCTTTTTTGAAATCAGTTTGTGTTTGTCCAATGTAGACCCTAAAACGTTATTTATTATATAGTGGTCAGCTGATACAAAGTTTGGAAAAAAACAAAGTCCGTCTCCAAAGCACCTGTGTGAAAATGTGAAAATGCACAAAACTGCTTGTTAAAGGTGTGAATATTAACGTTCTTTTTTTTTATTTTCATGCTCTTAATTCTGGTCACAAAGACACGGGGGGGGGGGGGATCGCGCACAACCGTCAAAGCTGGTGAACCGAGAAAATTGTTTTGCAAACGTCCGGAAACGGTACTGTCGATGTTTATTTTGACACCGATAGGTAGGTGGTCAGCTTTGACTCGTTTTTATCAAATGTCCGGTGACGGTTGTCGCAAATGCGATATTTAGCTCCTTTAAACGACTGTGTTTATTTACATATTGAAAGTATGGTCGAGAAATTTACTTCTCCGACGGAGACGTGATCGCCGTCGGAGACGTATGTTTCTCGCCAAATACTTCACTTGCACGTGGGATTTACAATGGTTATGCTATATAAGCCCCGAGTTTATTTTGATAGTGTGATACAACAGTTAGTGTAAATCTTTGTCGGTACAGTGATAATAAAAAATGAATATTTAATTGGATTAGTTGTTGAAATATCGTAGTTCCTATATTTTTCCAGTGTGGTAAAATTAAAGATTTAAAATCCACCACATTGTTTGGTCACGCGAACCGGACGTGGTAGTAACCATAACGTGAAGGAACTTAAAGTGATTTCATCAACTGTGTGATAACTAAGAAGTTTTTTTCTGGATATTCAAGATGACAACTTCTTCCCTGAAGGCCGTGCGGACAAGATATCGGAATACCCTGGAGCGAGAGGCTACAAATCTGGAAGAGATTATTTCCTCTTATCATAATGGTTCGGTGGATGTCAACGAGTGCATTCATAAAACGAACAATGGAATTCGCTTGATAGAGAGCTACTGCTCTTAATTAAATGTGCAAATGAATAAGATTTTGGAAGCTATAGGCGATACTGATGATTCATTAGTGAGAACAATCGTCGATGGAGATTGTAAATTGATACTGAAATGTGAAGAGGCTATGCTTGAAGCTACACATTTCATTGAAACAATTAAAGAAGGCAGACGTTTGTCTGATATTGAATCAAAAAAAGTAGAAGAAGAAGAAAAAAGTGCGAGAGAAAGTGATCGTATATTCAGTCTCCAAGGACATGCACAAGCTGATGCTTGCTCAGATGAACCAACAACGAGAATTCTTTGAGACAATGTCTCAACAAGAAAGGTCAGTAAAAAAATTATGTTAAACTACCTAAGTTAGAGTGGAATTCATTCTATAACGATAAGACGAAATGGATACCATTTTGGGACGCGTTTGAATGCACCGTACATTTAAACACAGGGATATCCGATATTGAAAAGTTTAATTACCTGCTGAGCAAGCTTACCGGAGAAGCAAATCATGCTGTATCGGGCTTAGCCATCTCCGGGGACAATTATCCCGTAGCAATCGGTATTCTGAAGGAGCGGTTTGGAATGAAGCAGGACATTGTAGACATGCACTATAAGGAGTTGATTAACATCCCTGTTGCTTCAAATAGTGTTGAAAGTGTTAGGATGTTACTTGATTCCATCGAAAAACACCTTAGGAGTTTGGAAGTGCTAGAGGAAAATGTAAATCAGCAGGTGTTCATATCAATGATAAGGTCGAAGCTTCCAGAGTAAGTGCTTTACCAACTTGAATTAATGAAAGGTCGCCGAAATGAATGGTCGGTAAAGAAACTCAGAGAACTACTTTTCGATTATGTGTCTGCTTGTGAACATTCGCGCTCTAAGGAGAAGGAGGTCAAGGACACTACTAAATCTAGAGACACGCACAAACGGCCTTCCCAGAATCAAAAACCGTACATTCAACAAGAACAGACGAAAGGATCTGCCGAGACTCTCTTAGCTAGTACTCAGGCAGTTGCCAAAGGTTCAACAGTTAAACGTGATCACCGTAGGTATTGTGAGAAAAAACACTGGAGTGATGTATGTCCTACTTACCGGACAGTTGAAGAAAGGACGAAAAGAATCGTTGTTACCGGTGTTTGAGAGATAATCACAAAAGAAGTGACTGCAAAATTAATAAGACGTGTGTATATTGTGGGGAGCACAGTGTACATCACCGTAGCCTATGTCCAAAGAAATTCAAACGGAAAGGATATAGTGAGAGTGCTCATTTGTTAGAAGAAAAACAGAATGAAGAACAACAGAGGTCCTCTCAAAATTTAGCAGTCCCACAAGAAAATGTGATGATAACTTCTGGTGAAATGGTACTCATGCAAACAGCAATATCATGTGTAGGAAACACAAAAACAGAACAAAAAGAAGAAGCTCGACTTCTTTTAGACAGTGGTTCACAAAGAACATATATCACCCAGATGCTTGCAGATAAATTGGGTCTACGAGAAGAGAAAGAAGAAGAGATCAGACTCATAACCTTTGGAAGTAGAAACCCTACAGCTATCAAAACAAAATCAACATCGCTCTATTTGCAACTAATCGATGGTACAAGAATGCAGATAAAGGCAAATATAGTACCGGTTATTAGTAGCAGTATTCAACGGAGACAGATAGACATTACTTCCAACACTAATCTGAGTAATCTTGTTCAAAGTGTTAGATTGGCAGACAGTATTCCAACGGGCAGTGAAACAACGAGCATTGAGTTACTGATAGGTAACGATTATTACCTTGATTTAGTGCTCCCGCAGAAAATCGAAGTGCAGCCTGGTCTCTATCTTCTTGGATCTAAGCTAGGCTGGCTTCTGACCGGACGAACTTCTGACATCGAGAAAGACAACGAAGAAGCTAATTTGCTGTTATTAACTTGTGGAAAGGAGATGACGAACACAGAAGTATTTCAAAGTGTTGACGCTTGTATTCCGAAAAGACCTGACCTTGAAGACTTTTGGAATGTAGAAGCGATAGGTGTTGTTGACAATGCTACTTCAAGTGACGATGAATTGGCCATTGAGAACTTTAAAGATACGTTACAGTTTCAAGATGGAAGATATTTTGTAACATGGCCATGGAAAGATGATAGTTTTGAACTAGCGGAGAATAAAGGTCTAGCCCTCGGGCGTCTGAGGTCATGTGTAAGAAAAATGAGGAGCAACCATGAACTCATGAAGAAATATGACGGAATCATCCGTGATCAGCTCGAGAAGGGAGTCATTGAGAAGGTGCAACCCACCGATGGGGTGAAACATTACATTCCCCATCATGCTGTGATCAAGCCACAAAACACGACAACAAAGATACGGGTCGTGTACGATGCGTCAGCTAAGTCTAGAAACTACCAGAAGTCCCTCAATGATTGCTATAGGAGAGGACCTGTCATGCTTCACGACTTGTGTGGAATACTTATGAGATTCAGAACGAATGAAGTAGCAATCGTGGCAGATATTGAAAAGGCTTTTCTGCAAATAGGTTTACAACAAAATCAAAGAGACGTGACAAGATTTCTATGGCTCAAGGATACGGACAATCCTTCAACAGAGCAGGACAACATCGAAGAATACAGATTTTGTCGAGTTCCATTTGGAATTATTTAAAGTCCCCTTCTCTTAGGGGCTACTATCGAAGCTCATTTAGAATCATTTAGAGGTGATACTGCTTAAAAGCTAAAGGATGATATATACGTTGATAATGTAGTCACCGGTGCACATAGTGTTGCTGAAGCTATTCATTTGTACCAGGAGGCAAAATCAATGTTTAAAGGTGCTTCGATGAACCTTCGCGAATGGCGGTCCAATAATGAAAATGTAAATGCAAGTTTCCCTATTGACGACAAGGCTAAAGACACAAAAATGAAGATCCTAGGGCACACGTGGGATTCTGTACAAGATATGTTAACAATAAGGAAAACAAGTAAACTGTCACCTAATGATGTGCTTTCAAAACGGAATATGCTGAAAGTAATAGCATCAGTTTTCGATCCAATGGGACTGTATTCTCCGGTTTTGGTGCGAGGTAAAGTTCTACTACAGGAGCTGTGGAAACTTCAGTATGATTGGGATGACCCAATTGAGAATGAGAATATTCTTTCAAAATGGAACAAGATATTTGTTGACCTTGAGAGACTATCGGAGTTCCCAATAAATAGATGCATTTTTGAGCACAACAGGGCGGAAAGCGGTGTATATAGTCTTTTGTGTTTCTGTGACGCCTCTGGAAGTTCATATTCAGCAACAGTGCACTTACACCACCAATTTAAGAACGAGGTAACGACTATTCTTGTGTTTGCTAAGACCCGTCTAGCACCTGTCAAAGAAATGACAATTCCTCGTCTAGAGTTGATGGCTGTGCTGATAGGTGTGAGATGTCTATTCTAAATGTAGGTACAATAATATTTTATCGTAAGAAACAACTTTCTTAATAACTTGTTTGCGATATTATTTTCTGCCTTGCTTGCAGGGCAGCTCTCCGCCGAGAGCGGTCTCTACATACGGTAGATTCCGACACGACACCGTCTGTTACTTGTACGGCTGGCATCCTGTTGTCTCCTATCGAGCACTCAATAGGGTAAAGAAGGTTCAGTTCAACACTTTTCCTGATGATATAACTACTGTCGCTGCTCGTATATTTTCATCACGACTTGGTATAAGACTTGTTATTTTGCCGATTCTCCAGCAACCTCGTGGTAGATTTTCTTTAATCAAGACAACATCATCTGCATGTGCTGTATATGGGGAGTTTATTCTACCTGATCTAAGCGATGTTTGTGTTCGTTCAAAGGTGAAGATAGAAATCTGTCACCTCGGGTGAACTGTTTTGGCGGGAACTCGGCTGAGCCTCGTTCCCGCAAAACAGATCACCCTCGGTGACAGATTTTTCCATCTTCACCTCACACTTTTGCAAGATACTTACAATACATTGCATTAAAGCGCCAAGAATTATTTCGAGTGCAACATTGGTCTCTCTCTCTCCCCCCTCTCTCTCGGTTGGCTTTTTTATGCATAATTAAATTAAATGTATGTATATATTATGTACATTTGTAATCGGTGAGAACCTTCTACATCTGACACCTTATGGCAATATGTAAAGAATGGAACTTAAAATATGGTTAAGGCGTAAACTATATTATACTTTTATTTCTCTTGTTTATGTTCTAAAACATGTACATTTCCATGGAAAGCACACTATTTACATGTACATAGTTATGAAACTAATATTCTACTCAAAATTTGATAAGGGCCACTTTTGTAGTCTGTTGGTTTTCCCACTTAGTTAATATTATAATCGTGTTTCAGTTCAATAATTCAACTGGGATGACTAATTCATCGGTCTATCAAAAACGATAAAAACAAAACTTAATACCGGTACATTATAAACAGTTCAAAAAGGTAGCCTTGTTATTAAAAAAATAATAATCGCAGAGTCCAAAAGTGGGCCTCAACATAATTTCAGTAGTATATTTTTGCATAGCTTAAGATTTTGCACAAAATAAATAACTGTCGTAGACTTGCTAACACCTCCTAGAACGGTTCCTTATATTGGAACAGCGGATATAGGGATCATAAGACACATTATCTATATTTTTAACAAAGACAACAGAACGCAAAAGATAAAACAAAAACTACAAACATTTTGTTGTTTTTCCCCACCATATATGATCACGTGGTAGTCCTTAATGATGCAGTACACATAAAACAAAATTTGAAATTTCTTGATCATTATTTTTAGAAAACCTTCATAGCTTATAAAACAAAAAAAATGTATCACTAACTTTCGACATAGATTTACGCAATGAATGAGGTGATCATTTCATGCCAGTTCCATTGCTCCGAGTTGTTACTTAACAATTATCTTCCCGTTGGCAGTATTTTTTATTATTAATTAACTCTCATATTGGCCCAGCAATTCCCGTATTGGCCCAGCAATTCCCGTATTGGCCCAGTTGAGTCTTCATATTAGTTTGATGGTTTTTGATATTTTGCTTTTTTAGTCTGTTAATTAATAAAATTGTCTTTAATCAAGTGAATTCACAATGACCATGTTATTGGGTCACGGCCAGTCATATTAGCCCTCGGTCCAATACGAATTCACTTGATTAATAACATTATATAACAACTGAGGCCATTTAACCACTTGATAAGCGTCGTTGGAATATACTCTATTCCAAAAGATGGTGTTCACATTGCTTTTGGAGATGTTTTCATTAACTGCTTTTCTAATTAACTGCTTTTCTTTATGCCTGGGTATTTGGTATCAAATACATGTATGAGGTTAGAATATTTAAATTCTATAGTAACACTATCTATGATCTAATCGCCACTTTGATACAAACATTTAGGCATGAAGAAGTGCAGTTAATGAAAAATCATCGAGATTTCTCGACACTTTCTTTTGGAATAGAGTATAGATTAAAAACAAATATAGAAGAACAAAGATGACTTGTTATGAAGAATGGAACTGTTAGAGGACATGTACCGATAGATAAATCCGGAAACATTTCATATTTTGGAAACGTAACATTTTTAATAGAGTTATAGGTTCACCAAGTAAGCTTTCACTTCTTGCCAAATATGTTTTCTCACGTGCATTTGACCTATTTTACAAATGGATTCAGTGTGGTAAGCATTCAATTTTGACTGATTGTTGACAGGTCACAGTACAATGGTTGTCTCAGTAACTGGTGTTGGCATGAACCGTACCTACACGCTCCCAAACACCTAACATAGTTCAATGTGCCGACGCTATATTACAGACATCGCTTTAATCGAGAAAAATATATGGTTTATCTTTTATTTCAGATTATCTTTATTACAGTCAGTAATATTTTCACTCTTTATTCTATAGGGAATGCCTTTTTAAACAGTGTAGATCCAGAGCAGCCTGCAGATCCGTGTTCTTTATAGAAAATGTCATATATATTTTTATAAACCCGGTGGATATTCCCGTATCTCTCTCTCTTTGATAAATTTCTATAAAAAAACATATTTTCCAAAGTATAATTTATTTGACAAAAAACCCCTTCCAAGTCATTTTGGGAAATGATGAATGCGTTGCTAAATTATGACACTATTGCTCAGTAAAATATAATGTGCAATGAACCTTTACTGCTCCTGTTAAGGAATTTGAAACTTAACGGGTGTTTTTGTTTAATAAAATAAAATTGCGTTATTCTCATAACAATGGCAGTAACTGGATATAGTTAACATTTTGGCATTTCGAATAGACAGCGAGGGATAACTTACATTCTATTTACAGAATTATCGAACATGAATCGATTAAGAATCGTCCACAGCATTCTTCCAATAGTCCTTTCCGATAAGTGTTGTTATCTCCCTTTGCTGATAATCAGGTCGCGGTTAATTCTACTTCCGGTAGGCAAATATGATCACCCGATTTACCTTTACCGAAAGCGCCATTTTTCTTAGTTATGACCATTTATTTTTATTGGATGTGATAATATAATTAATGATTATTCGAATGTTGCTGATTTAATACAGAAATGTTCATTCAATTGGACAAGAATAATGTATTTTTCATATCGCTCGCTCATATACTAAGCAAGCGAATATCTGAAAGCTGGCCGCCGAAAGCTAGTTGGAATAACCGAATGCGTTGTTGTATGTGCATTTTTCTTAGTTACGACGATTAATTTTTATAAGATGTGATAATATAATGAATGATCATTTAAATGTTGCAGATTTAATACAAAATGTTCTTTTAGATTGACAACAAGATCATATTTAACTATGCACTTATTTTGGTTAAGAAATGTGATCATTTGAACACCGATTATTTTATGTATATCAACTCAACGAATAAGGTTACTGGCTATTTTCGCACCTTATATACAAATTGCCAACTTTGAATATACATAAGCTGATGATGATATTCACTCATATTAATTAGTACAAATTTGCTGTCATAATTAGTAATGTCATGTCAAAACTAATGTTTCATTTACGGTTTACAGATTCTTGAATAAGGCATCTGATGTAACAAACACCTAGTATGAAAGGAAACGGTTCACTTATTATTTTACTTATTATATATAAAATGAAAAATTTCCATTGAATCATTAATTAGCAACATGACATCAAACAACAGGTTAGCGATATTCGACGATAATTACTTATGCCGTTGCCCACGAGCAGGGTTGTTATATAACAGGGTTACTTGTTATATAGACCCTGCCACGAGTAAAACAAAAACATTGCAACACGTACATTTTCGTTTTTCATTTCTGAATCCCCGACGGAAGAAAAAGTCCGCTTTTAACTTTCATAACTACAGATCTCTTAAAAATGAATAAAAGGAAATAATAAAAAAGAATGTTTTTCAAAAAGTGCATGCAAAATCGTGAGCGAAAATTATGTTTGTGAATTATTTGTCTATTGAAAATTCGCAGATTACGTTTTTCCACATTGATATGAATTTACGTATACTTGGAGTGTACATGCTTGTATCTCTACACTAGCGTGCGAAAAAAAAGATATGATTTAGCGGTATGAGAACATAACACGTTTCGATCAGTTAGACTGTTCGGTCGTCATTTTCATTGTTGACTCTAAATAAAATTAACTAATAAAGAATATTGAATTAAATTAAAAGTTAGCGATGGAGTTGGCACTGTTGCAAACACTTCAGTGGGATGAGAACTGCGATTTGCCATTGTTGTTGAGCAACTCTAAGTGAATTTGAATTAACATCTCTCTTTGCCGGACGCTCGTTTTTAAAAAAACTTTTTGGTAATTTTTAGACTTATTTTTATTTGAGAAGGAAATGTCATGAATCGAGAACTTTAGTTTTTTAAATTACGACCTCAGCGCATTTACCATTTCATTAGGTATGTGTTACCTTTCATAATCAAATTTTGTTGTTCGTCATTTGATGATCATAATTAAAAAATCTAGTTTTCTTGTTTAGATAATTAGCGATCTAACAAAAATGATTTTGGTAAATGAAATTCTGATCAAGGTGGATATGAGCAAAAGCAGCTAAGATTTCAAAATTAGTAAACAGTTAAGACAGTTAAGACAAAAACTTTAATTATATTTTGAAATCTGTTTGCTAGAACATTCGGGTTAAAAAAAACAAAGACTTGTAATTTTCCATTTTATTGTAATCTTTCGGTTTTTTGAAAGCATAGTATCAGTAAAGAAAAATCCGAAATCTGACAAGAACAAACAAACATAGATCATCTCTTTTTTTATTTAACGAACTGTTTTGCTCGCTTTCTCTTAATATTTCCTTGTTCGTTTTACTCTCCGACCGGAAGTAAACTGTCTCACTCCACGCTAAAGAGCGCAAAGGAACGGTAATTTGCCAAGGGAGATAACAACCCTTATCGGAAAGGACTATAAGAAATACAAGTGGAGGGCAGAATTTGAATATTTATATTGTCTGCAATGTTATTTTCCACTAAAATTGTGTGCTGACCAATTTTAAGCAAATTTGAAAGTCAAAAATCAGTATAACTGTGTTACAGGAGGCAAACTTAGGTTTTAATTAGGTTTGGGGCCTTTTTTAACTGTTTTTGCCTTAAAAATGCCACAATTGATACCCTGTGTGGGCCATTTTGCATGTGTCAGCTCAAAAAGTGAGTTGCTTTAATTAGTTGAGATGTTTTACTATTATTCATAACCATGTTTTTGAGAAATTTGATGTTTTTCAATTTTTATTAGAAAGAAATGAATTCTTAGGTTTAGGCGCTTGGCCGCAAACGCGTACCAGAATAGGTGGTGTTGGAAAATTCCTCATATTGAGTTCACTTTTGCTAACTGAATGCTGAAACTTGGTAGATATATTGCATACATCATATTATTGAATAAAAACAGAAAATATAAGATATTGAAAAACACAAGTTTTCTTATAGGCTAATTACTTGTAAATAGTCCACCGGATCTTCCTACACGGGCTAGTCAGACAATGGCTGACACTAAATAGTCCCAATTTTTTTGTCTTTTGGGGGCATTAAATGGCAAGTATGGCCTGAAGGAACATGTTAAGTAAATGAGATGCTTTTACTGACACACTGATAGCAAATTTATGTTTGGAAATGCAGTATATGAAAAAAGGCCCTGGTTTAAGGACGGCATATGTAAAACAGTTTTGAAGTTCACACAGAAGTGAAAAAAACAGACCACCGGTTTCAAGGTGTCAAATCTCTGTTAATTGAAACATGACCCCTACTTTTCTTGCTGGAAATGGACAGTAGAAACAATTAGCTTTAAAAGCATGTAAGTTAGCCCTTATTAAAATGGTACCAGCTATGATTGCCAGCCTTTTGAAACATGTCATGTTTGCTATAGTTTATATAGGGAAGTCTATTTACAGGTCTTACACCTATAGAACAGTGTGCTCTCGCTAACACAACGTAGCATACTGCCTCAAAAGTCCCCACCATTTCTATCAGTAGTAGTCTTGAATGATAAGCTTGAAAGATACGGATCGTGTCGCACGCTTTCAGCAGATCTAATTTACCCGAAGCTTGGACACGTTCATTCGTTCGTCTTTGCGTTCATTCCTACGAATGTTATAGAAAAATACAATCACACAGAGACATACAGATCATAGCGATCTAGTTACTATAAATATGTCCTTTGGTATTAATTAATAAAAATTAGCATTAGGTCCAAATTCAGGTGTTTTGCTGTAAAAGCACACAGGTTGCACAACAAATGTTTTGGTAATATTTATATTGGCACAGTCTCGCCTGAAGGACCATTTTACACTGCATAAACTGATCTTGGCAGCCGGTTTTGTCCGCGGGGCTTTCGGTTGGCCCTGAAATCAAAATATTTCAGTGAAAATGTAACATTTTACAAAAAAAGAACAAAATACACAGTTCAGTACATTTTACGTGCTGAAGAGGTATAAAACGGGAATTCAGGGGCGGAAGCAGATGGGGTTCAGTAGGCTTTCTTGAACACCTTTTTGGCCAGCAATATTTAATTTTCATTTATCAGTGTTTTGGCCATTTACTTCGAAATTATCATTTAACCACCCTAAGACTCCCTCAAAATTAACCCTGGACATTTTGCATCCGACTCTGTTCTCCAGTCCTTAATATTATTTGATAAAGAATGTCATACATGTACTATTTATTTTAGGAGTCGAACGTAAGCCAGTTGTAAGCAACACATAACAGTCTGATAATTGTGAAATGCAAAACACTCAGCTACTGACCGAGATTCAGTGGAGGACTTGGAACGAGAGTGGATTAAATTGGACGGAAAAAATTTTGAGAAAGAGTAGATTACATGTTGTTAACATCATATAAACTAAGGCCGATATTCCATAGTTCCGTGATGCGTGATCCGCGTCCGCGTCCGTGTCCGACGCCGAACGGACACGGAGGTATGGAATATACCCAGCGATATCTTTGGCGAGTGAAAAATCGCGGAAACGGACGCGGAAGCGGACAGGGACACGGAATACGCATCACGGAACTATGGAATACCGGCCTAACACTGTGACTTGCGCTGGACATACACATGTAGTTTTATAATTTTGTTGATTTGTTAATTTAAAAATATGATATAAAAATTTAAGTACACGGATATAAGAGTTTGAGTTAGTGGTACATGTATGTTTTAATGATAGCTATCATGGTCTATGTTTTCCTGGGACAATCAGCGTAAATGAAATTTACTACAATAATAATAGTTAGGAAAAAGATACCATTAGAAGCTGAAAAAATAAAAAGAAGCTACTTTTCTGCATAGAGCGCTTACTTGGCTTTGTCACTGCTGGTGTCACGTTTGATGGTCTTTCATCGATAGTATTAGGTCTTGACTCGTCCGAAGGGGGACATTCTCGTTCTTTACAGGGATCTCGCGTTTCCGGTTTGTCACGTTCATCGCAGCCGGAACTAGGTTGCCTATGTCTGTCCAGACATTTTACATCACGTGATCTGTATCCAGAGCCGCATGTCAACGAGCACTTAAAAAGATTGTGTTGCCGAATTAAAGCTTAGTTTTTTTCCTGATATATGTCTACTAATATAGTTATTAAATATGTTAGGAACAACACTCCACATTTTTTATCCAAATATTTTGAATTTATGAGGAGACAAACTTACGCACAATCGGTCGGAATATATATGTTCTGACTAGAGTTGTCAACCTCGATAATAAGGTTACCTCGATAATCAGACCACCTCGATTATAAGACCACCTCGATTATAAGACCACCTCGATTATAAGGCCACTATTTTTATGTCCCATTTAACAGTTTTAAACTATTTTCTACCCCAAAATAAAGACCATCCCACTGTTAAGACCAGTCTTCCCCTGTTCCAATGGTGGTCTTAGTAGAGGGGTTTCACTGTAATTATATTTTGTATTACATGACAACGAGTGTCAGATTATTTGTTATCACATCCTTTAAAAAATATATAAGATAACAAAATCTTGAATTAAGGATTGGTGAGAGGGGAAAATAGAGCGACTTCTAGGCAACGCTGTTTTAACTAAAATAACGGCTAATTAGGAAAATTTTATGCGTCCATTTTGACCACCTATGTTGACTTTTTAATAAGTTTTTGGCTGTTTTTAAAGAAATAACCAAAGGTATAGGCAAGTGAATAGCACCAGCGCCAAGTTAACCTACAGGTGTGTAAGATAAAACTAGACATAATGAATGTTTTTTCCAAAATTTAGTCATATTTGTTTTACTTTACTCCATTCATTCATGAACCATTCCGGACCACATGGTTCCAGAGCACATGACATATAGGTTGCTGGTCGTTCCTCTTCCACGCATGCGCTGTCTGATACCACAGTAACCCTCCCGCCCTGTCTTTGCGCACATGCAACTGCCCGGTTTTGAAAAGCATCACCGCAAGTTGCGTTACACTGGAAGAAAACGAACATACAATTATTTTCAAAATACGTGGGTAGCAAAAGACATCCCCGCAAATTGCCTTACTCTGAAAGATAACCATAAATATATTTTAAAATCCATGACAAAATTAATGCCATGCAGGTATAGATATATCCAGAAAAAAGGTTGTAGCAACGCGTTTGTATTTTGTCGTTTTAATGATTGCATGTCGTCCATTTAGGTAGGAATTGTATGATGTCCTCACTGAAATACGGTATGATTAAAATTTAAATGATATTTTAAGTAAACATGTAAAGGGGAAACACGTTTACTTGTATTTAATCATTTTGCAGAGATACGGGGAGAATGAAACAAAAATCCAACAACATTTGATTTCATTTCACTTGAAAACAAGCAAACATAATTTGGAAATTTTAGGAAAAACTATCCAAAAAGAGTAATTTTAAGTTTCTTGTATATTATACCGTTGACCAAGGTCCAGTCAACCAAAATCCTCCACAGTCGTCATTTCTGCAAGTTTTCTCCGTCGCCGGGCGTTCTCTTTCCGGACAAGCTGTCCTTTCGTTACCGGTATCGCTAAAGCAGTGAACCCGTCTCGTCATCGTACCGTAGGCACACGTTGCTGGACACTGTATTCAAAACAATAGACTTTAACTGGTTTTACCTATTTATTGTTAACAATATTACCTTGCAGAAGATTCGAAATGCTTGTTTCTGAGAAAGTATTCGATATTTTTTTCTGTCGCACATGTCCTCGTTTACAAATTTTATTACATAGATTCCTTCTGAAATGTCTTTCATATCTAGTATCTGATACATGTACAAATCAATAATAATTGAATACATTTTATGGTTACAATAATTAATTAATTTTTGTGGAAATTTCTGTAAATGAACATGCTAAAATTTGATTAGTAAAAATCACATAACTCATCTTTTCACATATTTTCTAGAATGTTCTAAAATAGCTAAATAAAGCTAAAAACATTTTGATTTGCATTGGTGAGGGTAACTAACGAATGGGTTATACATTACAAAATGAAATTTTAACAAAACAACAACATTAAAACAACATTGATTTAAATAAAAATCCAATCAACTAAAATAAATATCTTGTTGAACTTTACTTTCGTTTCATTATAAATACTGAAGGCTCTAATGGACATCCAGGTACTGGTAATAAACATTTCGCGATAAACACATGTACTTAAAAGACCTATACACATGTAAAAAAAGACCTATACTTCACACAGTTTAAAGAGAAAAACAACAAAAGCAAGATAATAAGAAAGAAATAATGAAACACATTGATAATAATGAAACGTTTATACAATATTTGCGTAAGTTAGTATCGCATTGCCTAGCCTAGAGTTCTCCATTCAATAATTCGGAGATTACAACAGTACTCACATTTTCAGGCCAGTCGGTAAAGTACCAACCAGATGAACAAGATCCCATGTCACATGATCTCTCTTCCCTTCTAGGTGCGTCCGAATTGCAATCGTAATAAGAGACCTCTGCACCGTTTGGGCGCGTACATGTATAATCACGTGACTGATACCCGGTTCCACACGTAACGCTGCACTTGCTCCATGGAGTTGGTTTCCAGCTTGGAAATAACATCACAAAAATCATTCAAACATGATGAGTGTGTAAGAAAAAGCTCAAACCTCTGCCGATAGTCCAATACGAATACAATATTTATCGTGGCACTAATAAACATTGGATAGAGGCTCCAAAAAAGATTATAAACAATATATGGAAATAGTCCAAATGTGATGGGAATTGTAAAACCGGAGATAAATCTCCCATTGTGTACATTTTTTATTTGTTTTTTTGTATCAGAGAGAACGAAGGAAGCCTTCTGCGCTGTGTTGCAAATATGGTTCGTTTAGAATGCCAACACTTGTAAAATAAATATTTCTTTTTTAAAAGAACATACACGATTACCGCATTGAAACCGTAAGTGGCAAACTATACATACATATGTTGGGCACCGGGGTTTAAACAAATCATGGTTCCCCAAACTCAAACTTGCTCCGAATGGTTCTTTAAAGACAAATATACGAGATTCCTTGGTAAAAAAACTCTTATATCGACAATGTTGTATGCAAGAGCATGAAAGCATAAAAATTAAAAGTACACGTGTATTAAAGGCGCTGTCATGGAAAGTGGACAGATGATCGATGACCTTTATGAAACCAGAATACCTGAACTATGTCAGCAAGGACTTGTTAATGTACTTGTGCATGTTGCCAATGGTTGAATTCTGTAAGACAGAGTCCTGTTTATGTAGCGGCAAACTGACTTACTAGATAAAGGATATGATACATGTACGTACTAAGTATTAGCGGAATTTGATATGTTGGGTGCTGTGACAACTTTTTAAGTTTCTCGATTTTGTGATTATCAAATTTAAATGTCGACAAGAAGGAATTTATATACATTGTAGATTGCTTTGTTTTCCATTTCAACTTTTTGAAATAATTGATTTTTTCACATTTTTCAAATCGCAATATTGCATTCGGACAAAAAATGAAATCTGGTATTTAATAAATGATCCTTTTGATAAATGTGTTGGTAGGACATCAACCATTTTGGACAGTTTTTGTTTGCCTTTTGGGATGAAAGAGCCTTTTGTACGCGGTTAATCACGATATTTTGATAAATAAAATTCTAGAAATTTACCTGGGTGGACATGGGCCGAAATTGCACTCCCTTACGCCAGCCGACGGTCTCTGGAGCTCACTACAAAACGCGTTCTCTACTTCGACCTTCTTGTCTGTCACTATACACTTAACAATTGAGTACTGCTTGCCTACAATGATATTGAACAGGCGATTGCCCTCATCAGTAAAGGTTAACATGAAAAATATTTTTACTCAGAAGCAATCTTTATTTTACCTTTCATTTCAAAGTATGTTCATGCAATAAACAAAGTTATAATTGATTTCAATCTATTTTTAATTAAACTAACCATGTCCTTAAACATCTAAAAGACGCGAATGTTATGCTCCACACATAATCTTGAAGTCACATTTATGACGTTTGTTCAGGATCTACAGTGTTCAGATTTAGATTCATTATGTTATTTCTGACCAAGATGCGACCAGTGTAGATCCTAATCAGGTGGCATATGCTGGCTTATCTGGATCTACACTAGTCGTACCTGTGTTAAAACATGTTTGAATGGAGTAAATAGTTAAATCCCCTCCACAAACCTTCGTCACATGTCTGGCTGCACTCTGTGTACCCAATCAGAGTCCACGAATACAGGGATGGTATGCGATTATCATTGTTGTACATATCTTCGGAAGCCACAATAGCTTCACCGTCTTCTGTAATCACACCCGATTTTGGCGACTGCTAAAAGGAAACAAACAAAGAAAATTTAGTGCCATATTAAAAAATAAATACCATAAATATACTTTGCAAGTATTAGGAGTTTTGTTGTACATGTAACAGATGTATGTTAAAGGGAATCATCCATTTCGATCTAAAAATGGACGAAATAGTGAAAGCTATATACTAGTAGTGCGAATGCACTTATATTTATTGGTATAAAACTTCGTCTTTGAAAAACGGCTTTTCCAAGGTTTTCAAATTGTTTTCAAGTTTCTAAAATACGGATGACATTAAGTAAAGTTCGTGTATTCATATTATGAGAACCATGCTCATTGTGACTTAAAATGGTGAAAGCTAATGATATACTGTTTTTGTTGTTACAAGATTTACCAGTGCGTCTGTTCTGTTTGTTACATCATCTCGGTCCTCGGTATAAACATAGCCGTCTTCTTCGCTGCTCTCGGAATCTTCTTCTGTTACAACGTTACTGTAACTTTCTGTGGTTGTCTCCCTTGCCTCTTCTACACATCAAAGAAAACATTTATCTTCTCCAAAGAACTTCTGCGCGTATTTGATTTTTATTTTGCTTATATTAATATGAAACAAGGACCAGAAACTGGTTAATATTTAATAGCGTACACGCCTTATTCCTTCACTTTTCCAGTGTGTTCGTTTTATTTTTAGTTGCCTCGTCAGGGCGAAAATACAATCTGATTAAAATCATATCCTGAAAACCGCTACGCTATCAGGATCTGACGACGAGTAGCTAAAACGTGCTTTTATCACAAACCTTTTGAACCAATCAGATTGTCGCCTACAAAATCACGAAAGTGAAAGTAAACATTCTATATTAAACCTTAAAAAATTTTGAGAGCCTGCGTAAGACATATTTTGCTGAATTTTTTTGTGTTTATGTAGTATTGCAATTATTTCTAATGTAATAACATCTTCAGATCATTTTGCGAGCGCTGTATATCATGCTTCCTGTGTTGATAATTTCTAAAAATAGAAATCGGGGAAAACCGCTAAAGCTTATGTACGGTATCTACGGGCCGTCATCAGATCTAACATTTTGTTAGATCTGACTTTAGTGAGATTGGGCGAAAATATAAAGTGCTTGCAAATATAAAACTTTATAATAACAACTTAAGATCTGTTAACAAAGTATACGGGATGTAATGTTCTTTTAGTCAAATGTACAAGTGAATATATTTGAAGCCAATGTTGTTATTGGGTTACTAATTACTAATAAACGCACTAAAATTCACAAACATGTACTGACTACTAGTATTGTAAAATTTCGGCTCCTATTCAATTATTGATAGGCAATATATGGTAGTACAATACATATGAACCACATCTGAAACAATGAAGTATTAATTTATCAACCGTAAATAGGCAGGGTAAAGGCATCTCCGTCGCCGGAAATAAATATCATTTTTGATCTTTGAAGATATCTGAATTCAATTACCTGTTCTCACATGTCGCGACAACGTATTTAAGACGTTTTTTTAATTTTAAAAATGAAGACCTAGCTGTTATAAATACTGTTAAAGATACATGAAATCAAACACTGGGTCTCATAGTTTGTTGCGTATCTGCCCGCCCATACAATGTGAATGTAGCGCGTACAATTTGGAAACATGGTAAGTTTTGTGGTGAACGACAGGAAAACTTCCATTAACACTATACTGACGGTTATTCCCACAAAATAGTAACAGAACTTGAAAAATAGCTGTTCGATAATGGTTTCGAAAATAAAGAATAAAAAATTAATGTGTTAATTTAAGCATATATTCAATGAAATTATATTAACAGAATATAATTTTGTTAGCACTACTTTTATTCGCCGTTTATAATAAAAATATAATTGTAATTACGCGGCAGTATCCGTCAAAAATCAGCGACGGACTACTTTTTTGCCGGACTAGCAATAAATAAATGAACTACCAGTTAAAGCTTGTCCAGTGTCTAGAGTAGTTGTTGTTGGTCTATTCACAACATGCTGGTGGTCAATCTTGTTAGTGCCCGGGGAATCGTCTTCATGCGTGGCATGCACGTGTTCTTTGTGGTATTTTTTAAACTTAAAATCTTGGGAGAAAATAGGAAGCTTTTGGTGGTCGTTTTCAGAATTCTGGCCGGCAACATTACCGTTAGGTACTCTGCCTGCAACCAGAATTTTATGAGGCTTAATGATTTCATATAAGTAATAGCCTGCTAAAATTGGGGATTATTATGAATTTGGGTCATTCCAATGAAAGTTCAGAAGCAAAGAGGTGTTGCACAAGGAATACAGAATTCTATGATATAAGAATCAAACAGTAGATTAACCATTTAATACGATGGCTTTCAAGAAATGCAAAGTTTAAAATGAATAAACATTCCTCTTTCTGTGCATCGACATGTATAAATAATAGTATGTTTAATCGAATATTAAAGATTAAACACTTTAACCAGCAGAACTGACT
Source organism: Corbicula japonica (assembly GCA_038501625.1). Lineage (NCBI taxonomy): Eukaryota > Metazoa > Mollusca > Bivalvia > Venerida > Cyrenidae > Corbicula > Corbicula japonica. Next base: position 169,808 of record JAZAYU010000293.1, read on the forward strand.
CCTGTTACGTCACACATAACGTGACTGCCTTTATAAACTCTTGTCTCCGCAGATTCCGGTCTTTTCGATTCTGAATCAACGGAACTAGGTAGAGGCATAGCTACTTTACATAAAAAACTTTGTTTAATAACTTCCCACCAAACCCTGCCCCCTTTTCTTGGTTTTGTTTAATTTTTCCAGGATTTTACACACCGTCGTGGCTGGAATTAGCTTGCATCAGGCGATAACTTGCAACCAGATTCCAGTGATGGAAAATCGCAAAAAGACTGTCTTTATCTATAACATCTATATTCAGATGATGTTCGAACATGTGGGATCAAAGACTTTTTAAAGGGAGGTAACTCGTTGGCGAACTCCCAACATTGGTGTTAACATATTTTTTTAAAAGGGAGGTAACTCGTTTGACGAACTCCCAACAGGTGATTACCAACTTTTACAAAGTGAGGTAACTCGTTGGCAAACTCATGCGCTCGTGGACGGAGCAAGAAATAACGTCAATTCATATTCAATAATTCTAATGGAAGTTTTACTCAGTTTGCATTCTTAAGCTATATATTAAATATTATCTAAACCCAGCCATGACAATTTTGTGCCAATCCTTAATAAAATAAAAAATATATAAATCATTTGTTTTTAGTCATTGTTGCTGGTTAATATATCTTGCGGTAAATTATGCATAGTTGTTCAAAATTCCTGTAAGAGAGAGAAAACATGCAAAAACTGAAAACGGGAATTATTTTTAAGCGTACTCGCCCTTGATTAATCCATGATACAGTAGCAGAGCGGACATCCATGATACAGTAACAGAGCGTACTCACGATACAGTTATAGAGCATTAGGGAGATAACAGAAAGTGGTAGAATCTCACTACACTATCGCCGAGATGTTCTGGATCTCCACAGGACACTACTGGTAACATGGGTGCAGTTTCCAGTACAACCCATAATGAACATGTTCTTCTCGCGAAAACAATCACAACATTAAATCAGTTTACTTAAAAGACATTAGTGATTAGCTTGGTACTCAATATACATGTTAAGTAAAAAAAATGAAACTGTAATGTGGTCTTGGTTACGCTTATTCCTATGTAGTTGGGTGAGTGAGAAAACGCTGATCAAGTAATATATAAACAGACTTTCAAGAATCTTTTATACTTGCGACTGTACAAGGCATAAAATAATGATTAAAGCATATTAAATGAGTATACCCACATATAAATCTGGCAGAACTAATGTTATAGGTATATCCTTAAAATATGTGAGTATTACATAGTTAAATAACGAGGGAATGTGCACCATTACCCATAAAATATCCATATAATGATTTGTCCACTTCGGTACCCAAAACAAAAGTCATTACTGATACTCAAGAACTGTACTACTGTATATACATTCAAAAGAATATAAAAATAATATGATTAATATGTAAGTAACATTACGCACACTTTTAACGTAATAAAAATGGTAAAGAAAAATGAAGCACCGAAAAGAATATAGTCAAAGATCTATAAAGTTAATAAAATAACATGTATAAATAGAATGTAAATTAACCTATATATTCCAAAAATTGCATGTATATACAATCGTTTGTTAAATTTACACAACTTTAATACGATCAAATCTGCAAACATAATGTTGTAGGTTTGGATAGAAAATAATCGTTTCTGCTATGACCAACTCAAGAAAATGAACTAGTTGTTTTATGTTTACCTCCACCGATGTAGACAACTGGACTGGTTCCCTCGTCTGGTGTATCCGGTATACTGTACGAGGCGGGCATACTGTATGCATAGTCAATGCCTTTGTTGTCTGAATAGGCTAAAATCTGTTCAAAATATACGGGAAACGTATTGCAACCAAATTGTGGAAATAATCTTAGCATTTTAAGGGACGAGAGAAGGAGTTGGTTTGAGGCAGTCTTAGGGTATATCATTGTAATTTCCAAATTTCTGACCTTAATCCCCATAAAAATTAACTATTTCTTACCCAAAGTGGGGTTTGAGCAACCTCATTGAACCCGATCTGGATCCGCCCCTGATTATGACAGTAAGACATAATTTAACAATTCATAAATGGATTGAATTTTTGCAAATTTGCATTTTTGAACAGTAGCTGTTTTGAACAATAAAACATAGCTTAGTTTTAAGAGGCTGAAATGTTGATCAAATTAAAGAAGTAACAATTCAACACGTACCATGATCTCTACCGACACGTCAGTTGGTCCGGAAGCCGTTATGCATTCCTCTGGACAGTCTGGCCCGGAGCCTCTCTTGTACTCGAAGTTCGTGCCCACCGCTGGGTATTCTCCAAAACGACTGAGTCGGAAACCGGTGTTGATGTGAAAACTGCCATCGGTAGATTTTATTGCTAAAATATACAAACAATTTAAGGAGCCTTTCCACCAAGAGAAATTTTACAAGGACAGCGTTTGTAGAAACTAAGAAATTATTTTTTAAACAACAAAAAACCAACAACAACAAAACACGAATATATACCGCTTTTCTTAATTTCTCAATAATTTGTATCAAAACTGAGATTTAATCGTAGATAGTTTAACTGATCAAATTTCAATTGTGATACCAAATATTCATTCATAAAGAAAAGCAGTCGATGAAAAAATCACCGACAACAAAGTGCACGATTTCTTTTGGAAAAGAGTATAGTTTGAAAAATGTTCACAGACATTACCTAAATAATTTCTAGATTGTCCCACGGCTTCCTTAATGACGATATTCGTTGAACCCCGAGGTATCGTGGCAATATTATGATACCCGTATTTCACGTTATCGGTGAAAGTTTTATGGACACGTCGGCACGTGGTACCGTCACCGTCACAGACACCACACGTGTCAAGCGTTGCTTCAGATTCCACCACTCCGTCACATCCGACCGGCTGATATGGAAAAACAACGTTTAGGTTCATACTAATTGGGGCAAGCCACGAGAAAATGTGTCTCCGCTCATATATTAATATATTATATATATTGTCATAGATTTGACAATTTACTTTATTTAAGAAGATTACAATTATCTATTATTACTTTCTCTTCAGTGTATCTTTAAACCAATAAAATGGGTTTTTTTACCGCAGGATGTATTAAAATTAACAAAAAACCCTAATAACTTCACATATGCGAACTATCGCAAGTTCACGGCTTCTCCAACTTGACTAACTTTCTTGTATTTTGTCCGACTGAAGAAATTGGAATAACTACATGTACTTGCCTTGCAATATCCTGATATGCAAACATGGCTTTCTTTATCTCCGCAGGGCGTGCCGTCGGATACATTTTTTCCTAGACCGAGAAAGAACCCGGCCCCAACAGGCTGACATGCCATCTCACACTCTCTGGAGGCTAATTGTAACAAGTGAATAAGGTAAGTCTTAAACTTTATAATATAGATCAAATCAGTGTAGGCCTACATCAGACCTATATAATTATGTTTTTTCTTTTATTGCATGCATTATGGTTTGGAGTATTTTCGTAGAACATTCTTTCGCTCTCATATAATAAAAAATTTAATTAAAGGATAACATACTAAAATATTTGAACGCTTGCCGCTCGGATTAATGTTGAGTAGTAATAAATAATTTCAGCTGCATTTATCCCCCTTCTTCCAAATGACGCGCATTATTGGGATAAGATTTTAAAAAAGGCAAAAAGTAAGCGTAAATACCTACGATGTTTGTAGGGAATCCAGCGGTACCGCTTTCCGCCAAACATCCGGTTCATTAGAGGTAAACAACTGTCATTGACTTCTTTTATACATCCCTGCAATTATGTATGGGCCCAAGATCATAAAACTGAGATTGGCGACCAGTCTCAAGCATCTGGCTAGCTGAGATTGGCGACCAGTCTCAAGCATCCTGCTAGCTGAGATTGGCGACCAGTCTCAAGCATCTGGCTAGCTGAGATTGGCGACCAGTCTCAAGCATCTGGCTAGCTGAGATTGGCGACCAGTCTCAAGCATCTGGTAAGCTGAAATGCAGACTTTCTTGGACAATGCTCCATATAAGCCAATCGAATTGTTGATAATTGAGACTTGTCTCTAGATTTAGTTTTGTTTCAATATCTGGCATATAAATTCTTTCATTATCTGTCCTAGTTGACACGTGACCTCCACCTATTTCTTCTATTTTACTTTAAAATATTGAGTGGACTGGTGTTTGGGGCGATCATTTACTGATCAAGAAACCACCCTGTAATGTTGTGTTGTGGTTTGGTCGTTAAATTTTCTAGAAGCCAATTAGCCAAGGATTAGCTGAATAGCACTTTCAATTTTTTGTTGTATACAGAACTGACCGTATCTGGGGTCCAATCCAAAAAGTTGAGCTGGGATTCGTTCATTTGTTATTCAAGTTACGTCTGGCATTTATGCTCTAATCAGTTCAAGAAAACTCACCGTTATTTCGCAGATTTTGATTTCTTGGTGTTTCCCAGGACAAACGGACGAATATCCCCTGAAAAAATAATCATGACATTGACGACGTGTTTAACTGGATCTTCGATGGTTGTCTTTGCGCGGTGTCTTAAGCCAAAATAAATATGATCCAAACTTACTGGAAACGACACTGTAATGTCATGCTGACGAAAGCACACAAGCTGGATTCTGTACTCCGAACATTTGAAACGTATTCTCCTGTAGCGTTATATAGAGTAAAGTTCGAATGTAGATTAAGTTTATTCGGGAAACTGTAACCAGTAATCCATTTGAAATTTGGATAATTTGATGAAATGTAATTGTGTTCATTGGAATGCATTTGTAGATTAAGAGTCTAAATTGTGAACAGGTGCAGACACAATTACGACTAGCAGGGTACTGCAGAGTCAGTTTATTTTGCGAGCTTTTAGTTTCATATATTTCGCGCTTTGCCTTATGCTTAGGGTCAAAATTATGGAGAAAAAGGCCGAGCATTATTGCGTTTAATGATTAGAAAAATATATTATGCCGGCGATTTAATGTCCGCGGGAAACTGTCATTTTTAGTCCCGAGTTATTTATCGATACGTAACACATAATGTAACTGACTATACTGACTGTTAGGTGCTCAAAGCAGCGTTACCCTTAAATGACATGCGCGGATGTGTAATTGCAAAAAGAGCAAACAGTTATTCAGTTATTATGTAATTTAAGCGCAAATCATGTTTTACGATAGCTTACAGCTTCAAGGTCGATACGATATTTCTTGACGACACATTTGGCAACGAAAACACAAGAAATAGTTTTCTTTACGTCTCCATATCCAACTTTGCTCTTCATCGGTTAGCAAAAATCGATAACGAATTTCTCAATAGATTATGAAGGAACAATTCAGTTTTTTCTTTACCACATTTTTATTTCTTAAACAGTCGAAAAAACCCATAGTACATATTAAAGATAAATTTCTGCCGATTAAGATGGTTATTTTTATTTTAATTTATCTTAACGATAATTTGGTCCTTTTTGACTTTGAATACAGCCACCCTATTTTCCCTTTTATTTACATAGAAACTGTAGAAAAAGTTGGATTTTTTCGCTTATCCTTACGTATTCTATTGTTAATATCTTTTATCCAAATAATAAGTTTTAAAAAACCCAGGTTACATATTTTGCAAAAAATATTAAGCTATTGTTTAAACTATTTTTTATTAAATTAAATTTAAAACATTTTGGTCCTTTTTAGCTTTTTCTAACACGACTATCGAATATTTTAAGTGAAAATTTAAGTCTCCGTAAATTTGCGAACATTCCCGATATTTTACGATCATTGACGGAAGATTGTTTAATTCGGCAGTCAAGTACAGAAAACAATATAGAGTCTTACTAGTTTAATTTGTAGAAGTTGGAGTATTGTTTGAAAATTGTGTGATATGACTGCATGTCACTAATCATTCTGATAAAAACAGACATCCTTCCTTTAACATACTATACAAAGATGATTTTGTTTTCGTCAGCCTCAAGGGATGAGGGCAATTTATAAGTTTTAACAAATGAAGTATTTTATTTAGACCTCTTTTTGTAATTTTAATGTAATTTTCCTTATAGGCGTGTGCGTTTGCGTACGTACACCATTTAAGGAAAATCTGAGACTAGAATTCAATGAAAAATTTCATAACAATGACAAACTACAAACCCCCAAACATTTTTCATATCCATAAAGTTTGGTCATTAAAAATGTCCGCATAAATCATGCATTAATCAAAGACATGTGTTTTCTAATTATATTATTCAATTTAGTTTCTTTTGAAAATACAGTCTTTACTACAAAGGAATTATAAAAATATTCCCTATTAAGATAACATCTTTAGGCAACAGTTATTGAAAATAAGTTTTATCTAGCCTTTTTGGTTATGGTGTTTCTTTCAAGAACGAAACTTCTTCAAGTTCTTGTGGAATTCTAAGCAAGAACATTTTCAAAGGACATGGTAAAAATCTACTGTAAACAGACTATCTTAAATATTTCTTAACAATGTTACACAATCCAGTTAGTCCGTCTTTCTAAGTCCAAAACATTTGAATTGGCTTCGAATTTTGAAACGTTGACAAAGACTAGTTTCTAGCTGTGCACTTCGCTGAGTACTTAGCACATTTTAATTACATTATTAATTTACATCGTGATTCGGCGATGTAAATTAACATTTTAACATGTAAAATGATTTGTTTACAACCATTCAGCAAAACACTTGAAGAAACGAAGATTTTGTTGATAATTTTGTGGAAAAATTAAAATAATATTATTACTGAAAATGATCCAAAGTAGTCTTCAAATTGATTCTGACAAAAGACATACTTCATTTAGTAATGCGGAAAATGTTACGATTTACATTTAACAATTTTTAAGAAAAAAAAGTGAAATGTGCATATCAGGAAATCGCCACACTCACACAACACAGCCTCCCCTCGCAGCGAAATAGAAGAGAGGAGAGAGCATGTTTGTGATAATTATGTCAATTCAAATAAGACGCCACAATCAACGAAAAAGAGAATCCTTGGCGTTACCGCCTTGGAACGGTCAGTGACAAAACAAATTGCCACTGGGGGTTTCAAGCAGTCTAGGGTGCACAAATCTCACACTTGCCCCAACAGGTTCTCATATCACAAAACAAGTTGTCTTGGTGAAATAACCCACCCATCAGCTCAACCATGTTGCATGCAAAAGCACACAAACATATTAAACATAAGAAGCTGATACATGAAGCATTGCAAAGCCAAAGGGCATGTACTCAATGACCTTACCGAGACCGGAGCACCTGGAGTCAAATCAGCAAGAACACGATGACAGGAATAAAAAAAACAAGTCGAGCTTCAATGTTCTTTTAAAAAAGATCACACGTCGCAATAAGCTTCCACAGTCCGTAAATTAGATCATTACTACTTGAGAGAAAACCAGTCCATTCTCCATACTCAAGCAGTTGATTTAATGAAAGTGATTTTAAACTGTCCGATTAAAGACTTGCAGTTTTAGCATGTTATTTAATCTCATGTGTGTGATCTTTAGCCGGGTCCGTATGGTTATGCAGATGATATGTAACGAAACTAAGGGAACAGTCAGTAAATTTCTCCACACAAGTTTTGTTCTTAGGCATTTTGACAAGGTAACGGCACATTTGATTTTTATTACAGTTGGCACCTTTCTCTGTAACTGCGAGAGAACTTGTAAGGAATGTTGCCAATCTATCATTAAAACAATATATGTGAAGCAATTAACTCGGGTTAGAATACCGGTATCTGCTGGGAACTTCACAAAGTGGTTGTCTCAAGTTCTCAGAATACTGGCTCGGTAGGCAGTTTCGAAAATAAAGTCTTATATTAATTAATTGTTTAAATAAATATGCGTTTTTTTTTCAAAATATTGTTAAAAGACAATATTGATATATACCACTGAATGATAGTCTGTTACGGTTTACTTAACAATTATAATTTGTTAGCATTCTCAATCTAGACCATTCGAGAAAATTTGTAAGTTTTTTTTTTAAATATAACCTGGAACGATCATAATTATTTAATATGAATCACATACAAAGTACTATATTTTCGTCAGACAAGTTAGCACATTAATTTTACTGCACTTCTTATTGCAATTAATGGAAACCGTGCAAATTAATATGTTTTATTACGTTCCAATACTTTTATTACATACGTGACGAAATGTAATAATTATGCAGCCATTCAATTTTAAGAAAATTGCTAACATACACGCATAAATCAAAAAATGCTACATTAGAAGCTAAATTATATACTGGCGCATGACATTAGTGCATCCAGCCGCTTGAGTCACGTGACTGAATCTATCTAGAATTCTACAGTATACAGAAACCCATTGCCGTTCGCTATTTGGGAACATTGCAAGTGAGATTTAAATACCTATTGGTCATTGAGCAAATCTTATAGAGGCTCGGAACATAAGATTTGTACAATAAATCAATAAGACTGTAATTCGAAGAGGTCTACTCTACTTTACTGTGGAAGTCGGTCTGAAAGGCCGATAATATCGGCGACAGTTTAAACCCCTTTTCCAGGTCGAGGGGTAAACCATAAGACCAACTCCATCTATGATAATGATAACACTGTACAAGTGAAGGTACTTTATTAAAGAATGAACATAGTATATTTTATGTATAGGTATTCGGGTATACTTTTTAACATTTGGCTAGACATTACGGTAGACAGTAAATTAACTAATAATCAAATATTTTCACGTTGGGTCAGAAACAATCACTCAAAATGTATTTTTAATTTCGTCACGTAGAGAACATTTTTTCAGAAAACGCAGTGACATAAAGATTGCATATTTTACCTACATGCTGCGATTTCCAAATTATGGGAAGATGGTTAACAAAATGTAAAGTTATTACGTAATTAACCCTTTCCTGTATAGATACACCTTTATTGCTAGGGCGAACAGTTTAGATCCAGATCAGCCGGCACAGTGCCGTCTGATCAGGATCTAACTGTTCGTTTTTTTGATTCATTAGGATATTTCCGACCGAATCGCGACCAGTGCAGATCCTGATCAGACGGCACGGATGTGCCGGCTGATCTGGATCTACACTGGTCGCACATGCGTAAAAATGCGTATATATCAAGGAAAGGGTTAACAATTTGAGTTAGAGTCTAAGTACTGTTTATTACAGTATCTTGTTGTAATTTAGCAAAAAATTCAAGTCTAGAAGACGTATGTTATACTGCTCACGAATATGTTGTCGGATTTTAAGGATTATCAAAATTCCAACAAATTAATGTTACTTTATAAATGAGAGAAAGAACACCAAAAACCGCTAAGCATGACACAAATAAAATTAAGACAGGCTCGGTTTGATAAGGCCTGTCCATGGGAGGGGATAAAATGCATATAACTGCAACCACCTAGCTCTGGGTAGATCGCAACTCAATATTTACACAAAAACAGTATCAATCACAAACGATGGTATGCATATGGTGGTGAACATAGAACCTTCAATGCGGTATTTTCAGATTAAGACCATTCCATGATCAGCGGTGTAAGGTACCCAGATAAAAGAATGACGGAGAAAAACAAGAAAACAATGGGCGCCACTTAACAGAAAACTGAAACTACACTTAGCCTTGTATATCAACTAAACATGCACTCTTGCACATTTAAATACTATACAGTTTTAGTTTACCGGAGTCTAGATAGTAAAAAAAAAGACCAAACTCCAATGCGAAAGACAAAATCGGAAACAGTCCTAAAGTATTCAATCGCCGCAAACTCCAGATATCACTTACCCATCAATCATTGAGCGACAGTCACGTGATCTTGAGGTAACACCAATCCCACAATCCACAGAGCACTGCGACCACGCCCCCCAGATATCCCAGCGTGCTTCAGGAATGTAATTGCTTCTTTGATGACTACGTTGACTTTCATGTCTACGCTGAAATGTAAGTTTGAGAATGCAAAGTGACTCGCAACATGTAGCAATAAGCTATTTAGCTGAATATAAGTGATTTTAAGTATATATAAAAACTTACTGATATTTGCATATTTCAAGCTTAAGACACTGTAAACCTCTCAGTCATTTTTATTCGTATACAAAGACTCGCAAAATTAATATCACATTGTTCTCAGTAAAAAAATTAGGATGTTATAAGTATTCGCTTCAGAAACACCATACATAATTTTAGTTTTCTTCGTTCAGTGTATGTATGTTTATATGCTATAGAAATCGTATATATTTTATGCAGTAATCTTATCTTACGCATTTATTTTATTATCATAAGACATAGTGTACGTTTTTACTTCAATTGAATAAAGCTGTACAGTTGACTTGGCCAAACTTTCAGGAAAATAATGGATATTTAATCATAATTTGATATCTTTCTGATATTTAACTGGTGTTGTCAATCTTTAATCACCGATGATATCACCCTGATTGCTGAAAAAGTGTACTAAAGATTCTGGAAACATTATAAATAATGTGAGTTTTTAAATATAATGTCTATCACGCTGGCATGATTTGTGTACTCAAACTTTCAGATATACTAGAAGCATTATTCGTGTGCCGCGATAGTCATCGAAATCCCATATATCGTCAATCTCAGCCCTAAAAACTTGCATAAGATCTGGAGAATGATCTCTAGCATTACAAGATAAATTATTGCTTCTTTCTGAAATATGTAATAAAGCGATCTTAAAAACGTTGCGTGGGTTTGAGAGTTAAACTTTTTATTCACGTAATATCAGTATACCTAGGGAACATTAAGCAATCAGTTTAATTGTTTTCTGTCTCCTTAATAAACTCAATGAAAAACAAAACGTTTCAATAAAGTGCATACATTTTAACTTTACAGTTTACCTTCAAATGAATAATATGAAAACCATTTATAATGATTAATTTAGAATACATGTTTAAAACAGGTTAACCTCAACACAACGAAAAGTATAAGATAAGAACTGGTCCCAAGGTAATAAAACTGAGCATGGAAACCAGCCACAAATCTCAAGCATCTGACCAGTCGCCAGTTCAGCCAATCACATGCTTGAGATTTGAGACTGATTTCCAATCACAGTTTTTATAACCTTGGACGCATGTCAATATCCAAAGCAGCATTAATCATAATGTAAATGCATGTTATATGTCCAATTTATTGTAGCCTGATAACACTTGTTAAAGTTATACTGCCATAACTACATACGTACAAGTTTACAAAGGTTCGGATGAAATATATCCAGAAAAGAGGTGCGTTTGGGACACTCTTGGTGTAGTTTCCAGCTCGCTGGCCAATATCCACATGAAAATTAAATAATGTTGCCCTAAAAGGGGATTCGAGTTTGCCTACTACACCCACTCTTGATCCGTCATATCATTTCGCTGTTTTCTCCACTCCTAATTTCAAATTGTGGTTTAAGTTATTTGTTAACAATGCCATGTGAATATTTTGAAGAAATCATGTACTGTATACCATAAAGTAATGTTCTGTTATGTTCTGTTCAATAACGACCATCTCATAATGCTGGTAATAGACGCTAACAAAAGTTAAAGTTCTGTGTCTTTTTTCATTCAGTATATAACAGTTTATCAAGATATATCACAGCTTGAAACATTCTTTCCCATTAAAATTGACCGTAAAATAACCGCGGGGGAATTCTTCCAAATTTTATAGCAGAAATAAGGTGATTAAACTTTTGGAAGTGAAACGAAACAACTAGATGAGGCATTTAGCACAAATAAAACTCAAACGGATTAAAAATTCAAATCTGACAAAGTCGCAGGCACTGAAAAACTCGTGGGAACGATTAAACAAAATACTGTAAACTAACTCACGTTTTACTAGAAACATTTTTGAAGAATTAATTCGTCTCAACATGTTATTTCTACCGGTTTCAACACCTGAACACATTTTGCTATATGCACACCAGGAATAGCCACATTCAGAAACGCAGCATACCCACAATGTTAACAAAATTAGCGAGCATGTGTAAACATGCTATGATAATTAAAAACAAAAATAAAAATGACACACCCGACAATTTACAAAATGTAGAACCCGATGGGTTACTGGCTTTGAACGGTTAGTGGCCACTGGGTTTTCAACAAGGTTCTTGGGTGTACCAAGCTCAAACGGTTCTCTACAGGATCTTATCAGAACAGAGAAGTGCCAATTACCTTGTTGAATTTACTCCAACCTACCAATCTATTCGGGAAAGTTGCATGTAAAAGCACAAATTACAGGAAGATAATAGCATGGTCAAGCGACTTGATCAACGTTTTTCTGAATTTGTGGTACAGATATGCCTGTTTCAAAAAGTTTCCAATTATGCAAAATTGTCTGCATTTAAATCTTTAACATTGTTAGAAAAGAGACAAGCTGTGAAATATAAACCATGTTTGATGCTGTACGCAAGATATCACCATCATAAAATAGAAAATTCCAACATAAAATGTTTAAATTTTAACAGTTACAAATCTGTTTGAATAGAAATATTTAGGTCAATTTTTTTCCAAAGTGTATGCTTTATTAAGCTGTAATTTATTAAGATACATTTTATCCCAGAGTTCGACATTTTTTTTATCTAATTTGAAGAAATGTTCACGGTACCTCGTCACAATTTTGCATAAATTAATTAATAGCCCGTTACTTTTTATCTGTGTATTAATGAAGCTAACAATAATGTATTTCATCTATAATTTTCTTGATTTAATTACTTATAATCTATTTGAAGTTAAAAATTACAATTAAAATTTTAACAGCTCAATTACGCATAATATCGTCAGGTTTTATGGTATTTCTTTAAGCCTTAATTTCACACGAAGGCTTTGCGGTTTTGAAAATAGAACTAAACTCAAGTCTGTATGGCCGCCAGCCAACAAACGGTAATGTTCACTGGGTTTTATTTTAATGCATGCAAATGTAAATTTACCAAATGAATGTGCTAAATTTAATTTAATGAACAAAGAAAGATAGGGAGAAGAAAAATAACAACAATGACAAAGCAACGAATACATGTCATCAAATCATAAAAAAAAATTAAAAACAAATATCATTAAAACAAGGAACATTGAAAATAAACATAATGATCATTGGTTTAATCATTGGCAGACTGCATTGGCTGTCAGTGAAAATGCCATGTAACAGATGTAAGCAAAATCAGTTTTAATTGAAATTTATAGTCACATTTTGTTAACAAAATTTTGTGACAGAACAGTCAGCTGCAGATGACCTTGTTACAGTCACTGAAAATAAGCTGCCGGAGTCAGTGGCAAAAAAAGCTAAGCTTAGGTATTGGAACAATCCATTGCTTAAGTCTTGCACATTATTAATAATTAGCATTGTAAATTTGTTCAATCATTGGCAAAACATGTCTCGGTCATCGGCAAAATTCTTGTAGCTTGGCTTAGTCACTTCCCGGTCATTTTCAAATTAATTTTAGCTCAGTTACTGGCAAAAAAAAGACAAGCAATTTTTTTTAGTTATTTACGAAATATCTCGGTTAAGTCACCGCTCAGCCATTTGCAAAAATGGATCTGTAATAGAAAAATAACCTGGCTCAGACATTGCTCAGTAATATGCAAAGTACCTTAGCTAAGTCAGATTTGGCAAAAGTGTTAGCTCAGTCGGTGGCTAAATGCTTCAACTAGCTTGGCACCTTTATTCACAAACTATTTGACAACTGCAGAAGCTAAGTCAAAGGCAATATAAGTTACCCAGTTGTTCTTTCAGTGCAAAATGCATTTGTACACTTACTTGCAAAACTCATGGCTCATAAGAAGTACATATCGCTGCTCTTAATAGAGCTCGTTGTTTGGGCGGGGAGGATTGAGGGCAAATACATAGGCTTGTTAGGGTGCACAATGCATGGACGCATGAAGTGGAAAATGCCTTGATGCAGTCAATGGTTACAATGGCTAATATATAGATTCATGAAGCCAAAATATCCTCGCTAAAAACTGCCTTTATTCAGTCACTGTTAAATTTTGAGACTTCAATAGCTCACGAAGTGGCATTTAGATTGGGTTCAGAAACTGGCAACAACATTGCTTAACAAAACGTGAGCAACTGCTTTGTCTCAATCTTTGACAAAATCAAATGGAACAGACATGGCTAAATGCTCAAGCTGAGTGACTGGCTAATGATTTGTCTGAACGACTTTTCACAGCAAATAAAACATTTTCTCTCTCATTTAGTCGTAAACAAGGCTTTGTCACATTTAATGGCAATTAATTTTGTCTCCTTCACTGAGGCAAAATATAATGCTTTGTTTTGCCTCAGTCATTCCAAGCCAGTGCCAACATCCGAGGCAATTATTGACAACAAGCTTCAGTTACAAGTTATCAAATGCCCTTCTTCATAAAGTGTTTAATTCTCTTTACTCTGTCACTGTAATAACAAATGTTTCATTAAATGGCACTTTTCAATGGCTCTATTGTTAGCATAATACTCTGGCAGATTAAAATCTATCACTGCGGTCAGTTAAACAATAAGAATCAACTTTTTGCTGACAAATAAGCTTTTCGCACCTTATTTTCGCACATGCTCTCTCTCTCTCTTCTTTTTCGCTGCGTGTGGAGGCTGTGTTTTGTGAGTATGGCGACTCCTGATATGCATAATTATATTACTTTTTTGGAAAAGAAACAAGTAAGTCCGTTGGAAACAGTCTGGTTTGTTAGACCGTACGTATGAAAAGTCTTTTTCTCTCTATAAACTATGATAGTCATCTTGGCATCGTAAGCATTTCATCTAAACTGAATGATTTCAAGATAAAGGTACGCAGGAACACGTTAAGGTTGATCTTAAATGAAGCAGACGCCAGAGTGAGTATTACAAATTAGCTGATCATATTGTCGAGTGGGTTCTAAAAGGAACCAGCGAAAGATCATGATATTCATCTTACAGGAAGATTGTACTGCTCATTAAAATAGTCAGGGAACGACAGCATGCTCGACTTTTTGAAAAGTTGAAAATGAAGTAGTCTAAGGTATTAAATCACAATTTGAACGGAGTTACATTTCTTCTGGCGAGTCAGTCAGTTTTTATTAAAAACGAACAATAAACCTCAGGTGAGAAATTTTGTTGATCTAAGTTTAAAATTAGTAAACAAAAAGAAAATTGGAAAAACCCAACTATGCGCTTAGATTCTTTTTTTTATTCTATCATGATCTTTCGCTGGTTCCTTTTAGAACGCACTTGACAATTTTGCGTCTGGTTAAAACAAAATTTTAAAATGAAAAAAAAAACCCAGATCTTTATTTATCTTCACCAACTAATCCCTACAATAAAAATTAAAAATGTACTAATTTGAGTTTAGAATTAAAAAGTAAACAAATAGATACCTCCTACACCATTTGAAGTTTTTTTGGTTTGAGGATAAAAAAGAAAAAAACAATTAAAAATAAAATGAAAAAGAAAAACAAAATCGGAGTGGGAAGTGTGTTAGTTCGGGGGATGGATTTGAGGTTGGAGGTGAGTGGTCACCACCTCCACCCACAACAGGTGTTGGTTTGAGTTTTGCAAATTATAAAACACTACTATTTGTGGGGTCGAATGTACGCTGGGTAAGGGATAACCTACCCACCAGATCGACGGGCGATCACCATTATTACTCAAATAACTCAAGCCGAAATATTTATTCTATTTTACTCGCTATATATGAGGTTTAATAAAGCCTAGAATTTAGATTATTCTAGATTTCTGATGCAACACAGAGGACACCAAAACACCAGTGTTTATTAGCAAAAACTTTGAAGAAAAAATGTTTCCGAATGAAATTAAAGAAATACAATTTTGGTTTAGTACAAAATTTCAAAATATTCGCGACGGTACTCCAGGGGTGCCAGTCTCATTGCATTAATTATTAACGTTTGAATGTAGGCATGTGTGAAAATGCTGCGGGTCTCCGTGGCGAACGTAAATGTCATTCTTTACATGACTAAAATAATTGTCTCATGCCAGGAAGCCGCTTGTTTGATAGCGCTCCGAATTACAACAAATATATTCCATCTGTTGAAAGTATTTAAACTATTTCTCCAAAGTCACGAGACGGTGAAATATGCGAATTATTCTGCGTGACAAAATGTCAATAGACAACTAACACTGTAAATAAAATGCAATTCGTCCTGGCATCGTTTTCGTTGGCATGTTTGCTGCTATTTTCACTCAAGTTCATGTGAAGTTGGAGTGTTTTCCTAATTAACAGTTTCAATTTCACTGTACAAAAGAATGTGTACTTAAACAAATGCAGCAAAATTAAAATTAACCACATAATAATTTCTATCATAAAATTAGTCTCACAATGAAAACAAAAAATGCAGAATAACGCTCGGGTACAGAGGCAGGGGATGTGGCGTTTCTGATATCATTGTTCTTAAACTGTCATGGATTTCATTGTACTATCAACCATGCTCTGGTACTCTGACTTGTTCATTCAAATTTAAAAATGAAGACTTTTCTCTGGTACAGAACCGAAAGCAGATTGTTAAGCAAGATTATATTTCATATAAGGATTTATGACAGATCATATTATTTGTTATGCATTTATTGATTCTTATCTGGATAAATAAAATTTAATAATTCTTTCCCACAAAACTCTTTATAAACTTATCAATTGGACCATGTTGTTTCCATAGCTGTAAAGAATGCAAAACATAAAAATTTGCATCATCACCGGCTGTTTTGAAGCTGAGCTGGTGTAAGCGGCGTTTTGCAAATTCTATCGTAACGCAAAACAAAACACCTGTTAGTGATCTTTACCTTGTGGTTTTCCTGTGCAAGGGCGAGAGTTGATAGGTACTCGAAGAACAGCACAAACAGTGGAATGATACACGGCCATCTGAAACTGAACAAATAACATTGATTGCAGATGACACACAGCATTAACAGAATAAAGCACAATAGTAAATATTTGAATATCTTTGATCGTATACACACAAGGAGTGCACTGTAACGTGCACCACGTGACACAAACAGACACTCTTGGTAATTGATGATGTAAAGCATGTGTTACTGTTATCGAGAGCTTGTACACATTGTCATTGCACTGAGAAATCTATATCACTGTGCAGTAGGTTATGTCAGGTTTGCTGAAAATTTTTGTTTGATCAAAGGCACGTGCTCCATAATGGATATTCCTCCATGTTTAGGATAGTGTTTATTAATGAGCATTTATAAAATAATAGATGAAAAGGGAACTTTGAAAGCCATCGAACAATATGAAAATATTGCAGGCTCGGTTTGATTGAGCCTGTTCATGGACAGTAATGAAAATGCATATTTAAATAATACTGCCCACGCCGCCGAGCCCCAGGTTTAATAGCGGCGACAGGTTTAATTGGTAAATGCTTATTAATTAACCCTAACCGACTAAGTGGTTGAATTATATGTAGTAAATCTATTCATTTACTGGGTAGATCATTCAATGATGCATAAGTTCTAATTTATAGAATACGTTAGTCCCAAATTTGAAAAATTATGCAAATTTATATCATTTCAATCACTAAAACTGCAAATGAATTTGTGAATGCAAATAATTTTTCGGAATAAAGTAGGTAAATGATTAATGATTATAAGGGAAATATGCAGCAAAGATCTACATGTTATTGGAATTGTCCTTTTTGCTGGTAGTGTAACAATTACATTTTTGAAGGGCACGTGAGAGTGGAGAGTGATCTCCATTTCTACCAATCGGGTGTTTGGTATTTGATATTGGTCACCAATCTCGTTTTTATCACGGATCTTGGGCGCATGCGTCCAACTTCTGAACACATGGACATTTCGTGCTCTGTATTTGTTCAGGAAGTTTGATAGTATACTGTACTGATAAAAGTAATTTTAAATAAGTCTAATACAAACCTGTTTAAATTGAAAATGAAGTTTCCAGTAGCTTGCTAAAAACTCGTAAACACTGCATAAAACTCTTAAGACATCTTAAAACAAATACTTATTACATCGGTAACGCAATAACCGTTAACAATTAGAAAACCAGGCCTACAAATATGTCTAATAGTCTTGAAGATTGATAGAATTTCTGTTACTTCCATTGAACTTCATCACCCAAGCTCTTAATGTTCATAACCTTGTGATTTCGTAACTGTTCATGTTTATGTTTCGCCTATGATGATACTGCTCATAGTTGATTAATGAGGATAGAGGTGTTAATTTCTCTTTCTTTTGATGGCGGTTTAACAGCAAGTTTTACATGCAAAACGAATACAAAAAGTAATGATTAATACTATATCAACGATTCAAAATACGCGTTGATTTAATAACGATTGAAAAAAAAAGCAAGCATTAATTGGTCTTCTAAAATGAATCAGAAAAGATTTGACGTTTTCTTTCAAAGAAACAAAATAGTTATCTAAATTATTAACTTATTAATTAATCAGCATCACAATGTTTAAAAAACAACAGAAACAATAGCTGCACAGAGTATAGGGTCTGGCTGACATGAGAATTACACAGGTTCAGGGATATATGACTGTTTGCATATCATAAATTATCTTGTTCGCGTGGGTTTAACGTTTGCATAATTCGCGTTCTAGCAAACTATATTTACTAATGAATTGCTGCTTCATAGATGCTTCATAGTAATATCTTCAAATCCTTATGTCCGCACGAAACAGACATATTTCGCTTATAGGCAATAAATACTGCTAGAAAATTGTAACACATCACCATTTTGACATTAAAAACAAAGCCCAAAAAGAGTTAAATACAATAACAATCTGATTAAAATCATCTCCTGAAAACCTCTGCGCTATCAGGATCGGACGACGAGTAACTAAAACGTGCTTTTATCACTAACCCTTTGAACCAATCAGATTGTCACCTACAAAATCGCAAAAGTGAAAGTAAACATAGTATTTTGAAAAGTGTTGACTACCTGCGTTAGACATATTTAACTGAAGATATATGTTTTTATGTAGTTTTGCATTCATTTTTAATGTAAAAAAATGATATCTTCAGAGCGTTCAATGAATCATGCTTCCGGTGTTGACAATTTCTTAAAATAGTAATCTGGGAAAACCGCTATAGCTTATGTACGGTGACAGCGGGCCGTCATCAGATCTTACAGTTTGTTAGATCTGACTTTAGTGAGATTGATACAATTATGTTCTATTACATTTTTACAAAACTGAAGCTAGTGGTTTGTTCTGTTACATAATTTTTATGCTAAGCGGGCTCTTCAAAGTTTGCGAAAATCATGCACGGGCTCCCAAAAATACTCGAGCAAGGATGAGGATGTTCTTTCAGTAAATAAGATTTTTTTCTGTGGATTTATGTTCAAATATACCAACCATTTATCAAAGTTGTTAAACTATATCAAAAGTTCAGCCTTTCTGCTGCATAAACTTTAAATCCTGGGGTTTTTGAATAAGTATAACGTTACTGTATTTCGTTGATAACAGTGTAAGGCCTACTTAATAAATTAATCATTTTAATTTTTATAATCAAACACTTAAAGATGGCTATGACAAGATGCAAACCTGTTGAGTAATCGTCTCTTTCCAGGTTGTTTTTTTCTGAGACAATATACATGAAGTGCCTGAAAATCGTTTTGCAACGTGGCACCCGTCTTTCTCCTGTTCTCGGACATCCTTCACCCGTACGAGGGACTATTCAATTGCCCAAACTAACCTAAACTTTTTTTAAATATCAATTGCTTAATGTTGTTTTTTCTCAATTTCCATCAACAAGCTAAGTATCGAATGAAAGAAATAATATAATACAGTCTGTGGTTAAGGTTTTAGCACTGAAGTTGGAGGCTTTTCTGCCGTAAGCTGCTAAAGCACAGCTCAGAGTTTACCATCTGTTTTATAATGTGCCAAGGAACTGTTGGAAGAAACCAACCAACAGCTGAAATTTTAAGACCATTGTCCAATTTCTGACGTTTTACATAATGGTCCCCTGTATTAGATGTTTAACATAAAGATATGAACCACTGAAAATAAGGTATTGAGACCTTTTGTAAAGCGAGCTGTAACCGAGTTCAGATCGGAAATGATTTTAAAGCAAGAAACAGGTGAAAAATCTGGTGTAAAAAGATAATATCCCATCTCTTTTACCATCATTTACTCCTATTGGCTAGAAAATGTGCTAATCAAAATGTGAAGACATATCAATTTTTTTTCCACCCAGTAATCCTATGATAACAACAAATAAACTTGCGTACACATTCTGCAACGTTAAGATTTTTTAGCACTTTTAATTACAAAACCAGGCGTAAATCATGTTAATAGTCTCAAAGACTGGCTGTCTTTCTCTTTCTTAGAGTAAACTTCAACATTAAAAATCTGAAAAGTCGCAACCTTGGCGACAAAATCTCCTTCTCGTTAACGGTAAGGCGCTTAAGGAGTGCGATCGTATCTATCGGAAGGAAAATCGAGCACTAGAAGTACTAGTATCTGTCTTTATTTTTAACATGAATCGAAGAAAAAAACCAGATGGCTAGATTTCTTTGAACTTCGTCGCAATTATCTTTTAAAACATTCATGCCATGCAATGAGAAATCGGGCAAATACAAATTAAGGGGAAGACGTGAATTCAGACAACACACATTAATGCAGTCTCCGTTTTAGCACATGTAAAATTATCATACGATTCCATTCATTTCGAATATTAAGAAACAAGAACGTAAACTTTGCAAGACAAAAAAAACTTTTAAATAAAGGTTATCGGTTTCACAAGTTTAGGAAAACCTTATGCAAATTTAAATATCGCCGATACTCAGATTTGATTCACAATACATATACAGTTTAGAATCACTATTTCGACAAAGTATTTCACATCTAGATTCTGTTCAAGACAGAATTTATAAACTAAAGAAAATAAAAGGAAATATTAATTTCACCACGTTATTCTTAAAAGCCATCTGTAAATTAAAAATGAAAGGTTACTGACATGCTATTCTACAGCGTTCTGCATGCCTTGTGATTAACCCATCTTCAGTTGATCACTATGCTTACCTCTTTGGTTGCGTGACGTTGACAGGCCCGAGGGGCTTATGAAGTTTTATGGGAAAATCTTGTAAAAGAACCTATAAGCTCGATCTGTTTGTTTTATCCCAATGTGTTCTTGCTGATATGAATCCAGAGCTCTGGTCTCGATATTTTCGACCGCCCTTTTGCTTTACAATTCTATTAACTTGTTATGTTTTATATGTTTGTGTGTTTGTTGCATGTAACATTGTTGAGTTGGTGAGTGGGTTGGAGTTATTTCACCAAGATAACTTGTTCTTTCATGTAAGAACTTGTTTGGGCACTCTAAAACCTGGTATAAACACCAAGTGGCAAATTGTTTTGCCAGTTACCGTTCCAAGGCGGTAACCGCAAGGGTTCTTTTTATCGCTATTTCAAATTGGTGTCTAATTTGAAATTGATTCTCGTATAAACTCATGCTTTCTTTTCCACCCTACTTTTCGGCTACGTGGGAAGGCTGTTTCTGTGATTGTGACAATTCCTGTTATGCATATTTCACTTGTTTTGGAAACTGATTTGAGCGTTAAATAAAGACTAGGGTATATGGGCACTTAGACAGCATTGTGATTATAGCAACATAAAACAAAGAATGACATACTTTTGACTTCAAAATGCCAAATGTTGGAAAAGCTGTGAATGTCAGACGTGACCCAAGTTTACCTTTAATTGCTTAGACTCAAATTTTAATGTTTTTTTTCAACCAGCGAAGCTGGTTTTACTAATCACAATTGTGAAATCGGTATCAAACCAAAACGAGGCACTGGCAACCGGCGATTTACGCATTTCAGAGTAATCAGAGCAAGCAAAGTAGTCCAAGTTTCCTGTTACGTGTTAAAGTTGGCTCGTGCCACGTTAGTATCGCTAAAAGAATACTTGACTGCTTCACTGAGCTGTCCCTAATTCAGAAAACAATCAACAAAAGAAAAGCAATTTTATCTAGGGGTTGTAGCCGCCAGGGATTCTTTAGCGAGCCACAGATGTGTTACCTTTAGGTAGAGATATAAACGATATTCCCGATGTTAGGATATTACAATAGCTTAATATTAATTCTGAAATATTTAATATATCTTTTTCTGCTAATTCGAAGCTCAAAATAACAGTGAAAACATTTTCTTTATTTTGTCATTTTAAAACCATTTCAATATTGGACGTTTGTTCCGCTGCTAAACTGTTTGTTTCACGTTTTTTTTTTTTATCATTAACAATAACGATAATGATAAATTTCCATCGTAGCATATTTTTCTTCAATTGTCCACTTAATGAAATAAATGCGCAAATGCTTTCACTTGAAATTTTCAAGACATATTGCGAACATTTGTTCATTATTTGATGATAAGCGTTCATGATTGTTGTAAATCACTGAACATGAAGCAATCATCATTGCTGAATATTTTAATATATTGGATTTCCACATATAAGCCTGAACAGTAAACAGTAAACTATTAAGATGTGTAAAATTTTACATATTAAAACTAGTATACCGGATATTACAACTTAATACGGTGGAAATTTATGGTATAAGCTATAGTAATTAATTTTCCTCTGAAATTGTCTTCAATTTTACATGTGTGTTATCTAGCATTAAATTCCAATGCTTTCGGCAATGTTATGACTCTCGGTTGTTTTATCTTAATATGTAGGATTCTCAATTGTATGATTTCCTTTACATGTTGTTCACAATGAAGGAAAAAATTATATACTTCTTATTTCAAATAAATGCATAATCATTCCCATCGATCGGGTCTCACTTTTTATATCATTTTTCGTGTTCATTCTGTCTTTGGGATGTCAGTACACAGATTTCACTATTATAATTTCTTGCTTAAAACACTTTACTCAATATATACGCCTTTCATCACATAGGTGACCAGTTCAGGTCCCAGTCAGCTGGCATAATAGTGCCATCTGATCTGGATCTAAAATTTGTGATTACTGCTCAGAAAAAATTAATGATTCTAAAAGCGAACATTTTAAATCCAAATCAGATCGCAAAGATATGCCAGCTGATATGGATCTAAACTGTTCGCCCAAGCTATGAAGGTATATCTATGGAGTAAAGGGTTAACAGAAGCCTTCATCCAGATAATACATGGAAACCCTTATTTCCACTATCATATAGACAAGATGAAGGTCTTTGCGAGTGAAACAAGTTCTTTTGCTTTTTCGTAAATGGATACATGTATGAGAATCATGGCACTGGTTATTCTCATGAAGCAAAATCGCTTCGCAGATTTTCTGTACTTTCAGTACTTTGATTAATTTTCATGTACGCCCTTACATTATTTTGAAGGATTGACACTAATGATTGTAGACTAGCATATACTAATTTTAGGTATGAGTTGTTTTAGTATATTGTCCATGAATTTCAGAGTTCTTATACAAACGGTTTTTTCTTTTGTTTTAGTATGAGCTTGGTAATTAGAACATGACTTAGACTAAACTGACCTTGCAAAAATCAGTACGTCTTTAGATAAAAACATTTCTTCACTAAAATTAAGATTGCAATGAGTAAATTTCCCTAAATTCATTTTTGAAAATTTAGCCAGTTTTCGCCATTTGCAATGTAAGTAAAACCTTAAAATTAGGTACCTGACAGAAAACTTAATATGTAAACACATTAAGAATCATAGGCATGTTCTCAATGTTAAAACCGAGACTAGCTGTCAAGGAGATAAATGCATATCCCGTCCGTCTTCAAACCGGCCAGTCATAAGTCCAAAGTATCTAATTTCAGTTTAGACGTTATGTGCCAAGGTATTTTTTATCACTTCTTCGAATCTTTGACCAATCTCCAAACTGTCAAAACTAAAATCTGACAATTCTCCAAACTGTCAAATTAAAAGCCATACAACGGTAACAATTCTCTAAATTGAGAAATCAAAAGCTATAACTTCAAAACAGATAGACATTTTCGATTCACTATCTTGGATATTGATGATTTCATCTTAAGAAATCTCCGATATGAGAAATGCACTGCAAATTTTGAATTAAACTCGTCCGTGAGTAAAAACCTAACCGAATTTTACATTATATGCGATTTTATCTCAGCTTGGGTAGATGGAACAGTTGGGGAATTCTTCACATGTTTTAAAACCTGGCAAAATATGCTCTTAAATGATGAAATCTCAAACAAATATGCCCACCCCCCTACTGCACTGAATTTAGGTTAATCAAAATGTGCAATCTTAATAATTTCCATTATGCTTACAAAGGCTTACAGTAAAATCCTGCATTTTTGTCATATTTTTACCAATTTTAAATTTAAAAACCACGCGTAAAACGTGTTGATAGTGTTAATGACTGACAGTTTTTCTCTTTCCCTTAGTAATTTTCATCACTCAAAACTGTCTGAAAAGTGACAATCTTGCTGACAAAGAACTCCTACATGTAAGCACTGATGTTAACCGTTTCATGCCAAAACTGAAACAAATGAAAAACTTTGAATAGCGAGTTATTTTTAGTAGGAAGAGGTAATTGAGCATTCAAAAGTTTGACAGTCATACAAGAATGGTGGTTGGTGTCTTTGAAATAGATGAAAAGGGAACTTTGAAGACCCTCGACCACGACAAATATGAAAATATTGCAGGCTCGGTTTGATTGAGCGTGTTCACGGGCAGTAATGGCAATGCTTATTACTGCCCACGCCGCCTAGCCCCGGGTTGAGCGCAACTCAATTTATACACCAATTAACAGTACAACTTTTATCCATATTTGACCTGTAGTGCATGAATCTTGTCAAACAGTCAAAGTATAGCTGAATATAGACAAAACAGATGCAACAAGTCGGTCCCATATCCAACAGATCTCAAATTTAATCATAGGATTTCAGTTTGAATATTAAGAAACAAATAAGATATACTTTGTCACTTAGTAATTTCAATTCAGCTTTAAAAACGAAGTTCAAATCCGTCTGTTTTAGCACGGCTTACATCATTGCAGTTTGTCACCAAACAAACATAGTAGCAAATAAAAATGTAGTATAAAGAAAAAAATGAATGGGACAACCTGCTGTTCTGCGAGTTTTATTTGCCCCGAGCTGCTGACTTCCTTTGTCAAATAAATTATTCTGAAGTATACCTTTTGCAGGAGAGTCAATAGGCAATAGACCTATCTCGTAACCTATATGTCACAAAATGACAATAACCTATCTCGTAACCTATATGTCACATAATGACAATAGTAAACAGCTTTCGTGCCATGAGAAATTAACTGAAACTATTGTTTTGAATGCTGCGATAACAATTCAAGATCATATCCAAGGCAATAAACAATTTTCAAAGCTTCATTTACGATTTTGAAAGAAGATTTCAGCAGGTTACCGATTTGTTGGAGATATATGCGAATGTTTACAAATCCTAGTACGTGAAATACCCAAAAAGAAGTTCATCAAAGTTGATCATTTACTACTTATAAACGTTTTGATAACTGTTTTTAAGTAAAATAGTAACGAATGTTTGTCCGTGTGTGTAACCTGATTTAAATTTCATTTCTAAACTGTATTAGACAAAGTTTCTTTAAAACTCTTGACAATGAGCAGATTGAAGCGACGAAGACGAGTCAAAGAAAGGACAAATCTGCATAGTAGATTTACTGAGATTGTAAGGTTTATTGAAGTTATTACTGTTATGAGTGTGGTCGACGACAAACGTGACCGGATGTACAGATTTATGTTCTTTGTTGTATTATCAAGGTGATTAAAATGAAAGCTGAAGTCTACACTATATTTAGTGTTGATCTGACTGAATGTGAAATATAAGCATCAATAAAATTACTTCGGGGAGCTATGCAACGCTGCATAGGAGCATCACCAGATAAATATTTTTTTCTTTTATGCAGTGATTTTCAACGCATAAACAGGGCGACCGCAACGCACAAAGCGGAAATTTCTTATATGAGGCGCAACTGTGCCTTTTTGCCACATAAAGAGGATTTATTAAACCGTTCATTATAAAACTTTAAAACGGAGTTCTAATTGTTGAAGAAAAAGGTGGTGATGACGTTATTTAATTTTATAGCATGGGAGTCTCCAGAGTTGTATTCTATTCATTGGTGTAGGAAGCTGTTACCTGCTTTAGTTATTTATATTTTTATTGTACCAGTAACGACAGAATTATGGCTATTGATTAAGTCAAATGAACTAGAGGTTAGTCTTTAGGTGATCAAGGTACAAAATCAACCGGTTTCCAATCGATTGTTTAAGGCATATTTTTCTTCTGTCGACTGTTCACTATTATAAACTATTATTGTTTATTTTTAAAATAAAATTATTGTGATTATCGAATAAAAACGTTGATCTTTGTTAAACTATACTTTTCTTTGATTTAATCTGGTCTCTAAGTTTTGACCCACGTTCACCAAGATTACAAAGCATTATGAGTACGCTTGATCGTTATCAGATAAAACATTATTCTCAATGATTTTGCATGACATAGTCACATAGAGAGGTCTGAGTTCTGACTCCAGATACTCCACACATAACCCAGATTACCCTGTGAATATGCATACGATTGACAGCGTGTGAACGAACGGGGACAGTTTTGTTACAATACCTCACACTCGGTAATTACCTAAATTAAGGTAAAACGACCACATTGTTGATATCAAGACGTGTGTAGCTTGTGAATATCAACATATCATCTGTCCAATATTGGTGATTGTTCGCCATTTTCAGCTTAACTAAAATGAGCCAAGAAATATTATGTATGGCCTTTATTTACACCAAATAATCATATTGTTTTCCTCTATACGTTCCATTGTTAAGGTAACTTAAATTCCATTGTAAAGATAACATTAATTTAAATGAGCAAAAACTGAGTTGTAGGCGTTGGCAAATGGTGCTAGAATGATATTTGAAAGCAACAACTAACATTTTCTATTTATTTAACATGATCTTGCCTCTATCTGAGAGCGAACCCGCACCGTCACGGTGACAGCGCCAAGCCCTGCATTTCTGAGAACGCAACCAACTGAGCTAACCGGGACAACCCCAAAAATGTTGATCGGATAGCCCTGATACACGTTACCATCACTGCATGACATCGATTAACAGGTTATTTCACTAATTACAGTACTGACTATATTAAACCAGCATGTCGTTTTCATTAGTGTTTTTCAATGTTAATGACATCTAGCGCAACACACTTTAACGTATATCACGGTGTTAGATGGTCTGCCACACAAAGAACCTCTGCTGGGGTTTCGCGGGCTACGAAGCAGTGTTTAAAATTTTAGTCCCAATTGTGAAGTCCTTTATCTCAGTTTTATCATCTTCGATCAAGGGTAAAAATTATAAAACAGAGTTTGGAGTCCGGTTTTATATCTCCAGCAGCTATCTAGTTAAGCCCGAGACGACTTTTAAATTGACCGTTAAAACAAAAATGACGTTCATCAATATCAATCTAATGACGGAAATCTGCTGCTAAAAAGATCAAATCACAGACAAATGTAGAATTTTCCCCAATTGGCTTGAAGCTGTGATACTGTATTATACATGAACGTTTCTTACAAAAGCTTGTTTAAAACTATGCAGCTATACAAATTGAAACAATATCAAGTGCAAAAGAAAAGACGAACTGAATAGTCCTGCAGATTGACAACGTATCTATTGTTTGTAAACTTCATCACTTAAAATTTAAATAGCCACAGCATTGTCGGCAAAATTTTCTACTGGTAAGCCGTAATGACGCCATGTATTGAATCCAATGATTGTTTTCGATTAATAAATTAGGCACTAGGGAGAGGTAATCGAGCATTCAGATATATCTGTCGCTTTTGTACAGGGTTTCGCGAGGTGTACCAGATGTACTTGACTTTCAAAAAGCCATAGAATAAGCGATTGGTAAGGTGCATTAGCTCAATCCGCCACATCAAAATATCAAGGTATCGTTCGAAATTAAGAAACAAATAAATGTTACTACATTATTAAATAATTAACTTAGAAAAAGGATTATGTTATCCTTTAAACTTTCTTTAAAACAAGTAAGCTGTATTTACAAGCCTATAATATATCAAAAAAGAAATTGTTGAAGAACAATTTGTTAAAATCAAAAGACCTGCACAGTAAATTAATACTGCGGGTAACCTTTCCTTTATTATAGTAGTTTTGATAATTTCTTTCGTGATAGCAATGAAACTGAACAACAATGTAACGTATGCGCACCAGATTTGCATGTTAACAAAAACACTGATATCATAAGAACCAACTGCAAACAGTGTTTTTGTCGAGAAAAAAGGCAATTTTTGAAAATTCTGATGGGTACATCATGCTATTAACTGTCTTGTAAGTAAATAACTACTCTAAAGAGCCAAAATTATCAAATAAATTTAATTCATACACCTCCCCACTCCAAATCTTCCTCACTTTGACAGCTTTTACCCAAATAAATGTTTTTTATTTATACTGACTTTTCACTTAATATTCTTTTCAAAGGTTGGCAGCTTTGGAGAGTGGTAAATTTTAACAGAAACAAAAAAAAATGATATTAAACATAGGCATGAGCAGAGTTGGGCGACAATTTTTACATCATGTGAACACAGGCGTGCTTCCAGTATGACATCATTTTAAAGCCTTATAAGAAAATTAATGCACACAAATGACAACAAATCAATTCCTGAATGGATACAGTTTCTTTCCGGTAGGCAACTGCCTTAAGATACTGAATGTGTTATACACCACAGTGAAGCTTTTATGATAGGTGCGCAGACTTGCCCCACACCACTGTACATGGTCTTAAAAGACAATTTTTGATTTTCTAATAAACATGACATATATCGGAATTTTGTGAAGGTTTTGTATGCTTTAAGGATACATTTCATTCATGTGAACAATAATGAGCACAGACATCTGCTTTAAATACATGCGGTAAGGTATCAACAATGATATATGGCGATTTGATCTTCAATTGATTTTAATAACCATTGGTCAATTCAAAAAGCGGTTTGCATGATTTTAATTCTAGCGGGAGTTTAATAGCATATGGCAGCCTTAAGTGGTCAAGATTATTTTTTTTCCTCCTCTCATCTTCTTTCTGCCGTGATCTCGTCTTAGTTATAGAGTACCTTCTACATTTTGCTTCCGTTCTTTTAAGTATATGCATGCGTTCACGTTTTCATGAATCGTTTATGGTGTTTTATTTTAAAATAAGACGTATAATAAGATGCCAAGGAGCGAGTTCGGTGCGGTTTCGCGAATCCCCCTTTTTGGGCAACAATATTTACATTTCATGAGGATTTTGGTCAGAAACTTGGAAATTATCATGTAACTGCCCTAAGACTTTTCCTTCCTGGAAATTTTGCATCCGACCCAGGTTTGCTCACAATCGCTTCTAGTTGATCATGGTTTCCTTGACAAGAGTATTTAATTGTCCGGTTTGAATTTGTTCCAATTTGACGACCTTTTTTCTAATTTCTTATCTAGTTTTTAGCATTTAGATTTTCTTAACAAGTCCTAATAAAACAATAAACTATAACTAAATCAAAGTTACAGGGTAATTAATTGTATTCTTCAAAACAGGTGTTTTCACAGTAGAATGTGAACGTAATATCAAAATTATGACTCAAAATTGGATGGGTGGTTACAAATTATACATAAAAGTACATGATATATTGATAAGATTTGAATATTCTTGTTTATAAGGTGTTTAACACTGTAAATTTGCACACACATGGGTTATATCCAAGAATGTATCAATCGGATTTAAATGACATACTGTTTAAGTAAATCTACGTAGTTGTAAGCGACAAGTTCATTTATTCCAGAAGATAAATGCGTATTAAAAATTGTTGTACTTTCACACACTCTGTTAATCAACCAATTTTTAATACGCATTGAATATATACTCGAATAAATAAATGCGTCGCTCACAGCTTCGTATATAAATTAATATCATATACCCTATGAATTTAAAGCATTCTGATTGGTCGAGAGCTCCGCACTCGCGAGTCCGAAAAAAGTGATAACTACCCCGGGAATCAATAACTACCTTTGCTATCATCATCATCATCATCATCATCATCATCATGCTTTAAATTCATAGGGTATATGATATAACAAGTAAATACTAATGTTGAGGTCGATATGTACTTTTGCGGACCTGGGTAGTGTGATATCGACCTCGAACTTCGTCCTCGGTCGATATCACACTACCCAGGTCCGCAAAACTACATATCGACCTCTACATTAGTATTTATTTGTATAATAACCTATTACTATATTATTATACATAGATACACTCATTCACGTGTCATACATCATTAATCGACTTCCATAGTGAAGCCGGTCGGAACTCTCACATAATAAATAACTTCTAGCACACTATAACATGAAAAGCGATGTAATCTGAACACAATACAAAGGCACGTGTACTTTCACGCACTCTGCTTATCTGCCAAAATGGCACAACCCCAGACAAGTTAATTTATTGCATTCTTTATATAACATCAATTACTTCCCAATGTCTGATAGATGTGGATTGTTTTTCCTTCAATTTGTTTACCTTTAATAATCGTGTTTACAATAATAATAATAATTAAGTTTTATTCAAGAACAATATTTGTATTCAATAATTATTTCAGCTTATTTGTTTTATGTCCTTTCAAATTTTTAAAATGGCACAATCAAAGGATTTCAACCAAACTTCAAAGAAAATTTCACCTTAATAAGGCAGTGTCCCGTTCAAACAACATATCAAAGGTCGAGGTCACTCTTAGGGTTTAAAGGTCAAACTATGCAAAAATCGTGTTTCCGGAATTTTTGTTATTATATGGATATAAGCTATGAAATAAAAAAAAATGTGGGAATGACAGCATATGCGCCCCACCAACCCCTCCCTCTCCCACAAAAATGAAAAATTTTCATATTCTAACAAAAGCTATGACTGTATGAATAAAAGTGATATAACGGTCCTATCCTCCCCCACCCATAGTTTTTCATTTTCAAAAATTCTCCCCATAACCTTTTTAACCGATCTAAAAGCAGCTTTCACAGTGCGCACTGATCTGAAAGCGAGATGTATACATAACGTAAGAGATACGTTCATATATCGTGAGAAAAAACCAATGTAGAGTGGATATGTCACAAGTGCTTTGGTAACAGACGGAGAACTGGCTTAATGGCAAGTTCAGTAAGAATACTAGCAATTATTGTAAAATAAATGTTCGCGTTCTCTTATGTAAGATGGTTCACATCGTTATTCATACAATAAGGAAAGGTAAAGCAATAAATCTTTCTTTGAATTGTTTACTATAAAACACTACTGTCTTAAATGAAATAATGTGTTAAAGAAACGACGAAACTGCCCAAACATATCCGGCGATGACTAGAGCACTGAATGCCGGTCATCCACCGAAGCCAATTAAGAAGGGTTAGAAAAAAAGTAGCAAAAATAATACGATATCATCATTTAAACATTTTAAAATAGTAAATGGGTCATAAACGCCTAAAGAACAATGATGAAACATGAAAAAATTCCTCTCTGATTGCTTGTGAACTACCAAGGCATTTTAATTTTGAAACCGAAAGTAGGAAGTATTCTACAGAGATTCGAATTTCTTTCTTTACTTTTTTCAGAAAAATTGTAATTACTGTGTACTGTAAAGACCATATAGCAGGCACTTTATTTATACATAAAACGGCGAAATAGGCAGGAATAGCAACATCAACCCAAAACAACTTTCCCAAACTGATTAACAGTTGATAAGAGTTAAACTTTATAATTGAATCAGTTTCAACATGAAAGAATAACAAGAAATATCATCAATTAAGTGGTGTATTGCGTTAAAGTAGTCAGTGGCAACGCAATGGGGTTTAAAATGATTCTATGGTCCAACAACCTAAACAAAAAACGGTTTTATAAGAGCTTTATTTCATTCAAATTTGAGCAAACCGCAACATCACCACAATATGCACTTAATTAAATGATGCACTTCATTACAGCAAATGGATAGTGAAAATCTCTTTTGAAGGAGTAGTTGTGCACGGAGATAGAAAATTTACTGAGCCATACTAGGTGTGTGTCAGGCAAAAGTGTCCTACATGACTAACATACATTTTTGTTTAGAGTTTCAGTTCAATATCTCGAAATCTGTAGAAGTACTTCGCAAAAGACTTTACAAATTGTCAACCAAACCCAGCAAAAAGTATGAAAAGTATGAACGCAGGTCTGCCTTACATAATGAACAAAAGATTAAAGTTTCCAGTGAATAATTATGTTGAAAACTGTTACACTAGAAGTTAGCGTTACAAAATTAAAATGATACTGCTTCTCCCTCTCCTAAAAATATTATGACCTGAGCCACGCTAAAACAAGGTTGCACACATACTAGTTCGCATTACAAAATGTTTGCAACAGACAGTCTGTCCATCCGACAGACTGATGGACTAACCGACGGACGTACCTTTGAACTTCGTTTGCGGGAATGTAATTATACAAGAAATTTATATCTATATAAGATTTTTAATACTTCCGTTTAAAGTTATCATACAAAAGGAATAATAATATATATTGTGTGAAACAATGAATTTGCCTGCACTGATGGGCCTTCTGTATGACTGAAGTGTCGTGAAGTGTTGTCTGCTGCATAATCTGCTTTTAAATGCTTGTGAAGCTTATTCATGAGGCATTTATGTTAATAACACACTTTTAGTAAAGATGCACATAGTAATTAAACATATTTCTGTAAATAATGGTAAATAATACTATTTTGTGGGAACTTTCTTTTATTTCACTAGACATTAATTAAAGGGGTTAACCGGTATTTTTCAATGTTGGCATTCATAATGCCCAAATAGTGTATTCTGTATATGAATTAGTAGCCTATACAGATTAATTGCTTAATTACGATATTTGTTTATAATAACAGACATCCGTTTTGTAATTAAACCGCTAACAATTCGACGTAATCAAAAGGATGTTTCTTTGATTAGTCCTCCAAATATGAGACTACCAGCATGTCTCTACAGCGCGCGCTAACTAGTTTTGGTCAAACTACTTTTAGACAACCGGTCCACGCTATTCGATGAAACGTAGAGAATTTTTTCCCTATCCCTTTAAAACTGTATTTAATTCAGACTCGAGAATAATTACAGCTATGAATATTAACATGTATTAGATTTATTATAGCAATAAACACATATTCAGTAGCCTTAGCAACTTTAAGCAACCAGTTGGTAACAGAAAGAAATAGATATAAGTTAAAGGCTTTAACCATGCGATAGAAGACCAGACGGCATCTGGAACAGCTGAATTGCGGTATGCATCTTCACTAACTTGTTTTAAGTCTTTAACAGCCAAATATTTGCCACTGACACCAGTTGACTGCCCAATGTTAACAAAGTTCCGCTGTGACCTTTTTTACAAATCCATTTGTGATTCAAACCGAATCTGTAAAATATCGAAGAATACATCCAGGCTCAAGGTTATAAAACTGAGAATGGAAACCAGTCAATCAGATGCTTGAGATTTGAGACTGGTTTCCATGTTCAGTTTAATAACCTTCAGTTCTAATGTTTGGAAATCATCATACGAAAATCTGCTATAAAATTGACAGGTAATCTACCTCACAATCGGAATATATTCCCAACAGACTTGAAGCTTTCTTTAACAAAAATGTGCAGACTTATCAAATTGTTTTTACCAACAAAAGCCCCAATAAAATCTCTGCAGCGTAAATATTTGTAACTATTTGTAATTAGAAAAACAGGCGTAAAAACATGTTAATAGTCTTGAAGACTGGCGGTTTTTCTCAGTTTTTCAGTAAATTTCATCACTCAAGATCTAAAAGGTCACAACCTTGTCGGTAAAAACTCCTACTCGTTAGCGCTAATGTTAGCATTTTAATGCCAACAGTTGAAGGAAAAGAGTGAGAACTTTCAAATAACTAGTTATGTATTAGGATGAGGAAATGGAGCATTCTGGAAGTTTTTGCTGCTATTTTTATAAGGTTACAAGAAGTATTCCAAACGACGGGTTCCTTTGACCTTGAGCGCATAAATCTTTCAAACCAGTCATGAAACAACAGGAAAATATAGGAGAAAAAAAGAGGTGTGGATAGGCAGCAAACTGAGGCAGTTGACGGCGAAAATAGGACGAAAAGAGATAAAGAACAGACGCAATGCATACTATTGAACAAAACATAATAAAGAGAAGAATCATGTTCAAGAAACCCGTGGGATAGTCTTGTAAGCCGCAGCCAGTCTCATTTCTTTTACATATCTGTATATTAACCGTATGGTTTCATATAAGGAGACTCGAACATGTTCATTGGGTTGGTAATGCAAAACGTTGAATGAGTTTTACCTAAAAACTGATATATTTTCAAAAACTAAAAATTAGACCATAAAAATTATCATTAGAAACAAAAATCTGAATTATATGTTTCGTATATTGTGAAAAAAAAGATATATGCATATCTGGAATCGCCACACTTACAATACAAAATCTCCACGCTGCAAAAAAAGAGAGAAAAAAGATAGCATGTTTTTATAAGTATGTCAAATTCAAATAAGACGCCACAAATAATTAACGAAAAAGAGGACCCTTGGGGTTACCGTCTTGGAACGGTCAGTGGTAAAACAATTTGCCACTGGGGGGTTAAAACCAGGTTCAAGAGTGCACCAACTTCACACTTGCCCCAACAGGTTCTGGTCTCAACACACAAGTACACGTAATGTAACACCAGACGCCAAAAGCGACTAAAATCAGAAGAGGCACTAGAATGTAACGATAGTTTTCCAGGATTGAGTGCAAAACAGTTTTAACTGTGTATGAATAAATGAGACAGTAACTGTTGCGCAGAGTGATGATACACACATAATAGTAATAGATCTACTTGAGGAGTATGTTTCGATCGTGGTTACAATGTAGAAAAAACATTGTAACCACAAAGGCTTTCATAGGTTATAAATGAATGATAACCAACAAGTGGAACTAACTGAAACATTATAACTGCAATATTGGATTTTATTTGCGGAATCCGAATTTCTCTGTAAAACTTGAGTAAAATCATTATAGAAACTTGTTCAGGCATTACCGAATAAGTGGCATTATAAGACACTTATAAAGACAATAACTCACAATGTATTGAAAAAGCTGAATATTCGAAACACTTAACACCGTTTAAATATTAAGAGGATGAAGATATATGAGAAATGTAACTTAAATTGGATGCATAGTTTAAGTTAAGTACCCATCAGTTAATCATTATGCTTACTTCTTTGATTGCAAGACGGTGGCAGGAGTTGAACAGTTTATGAAGGTAAATGACGAAATCTTGTAAAAATCCCTAGAAACTCCGTTTGTTTCTTTCAGACCTGTCATCGTGTTCCTGCTGACTTAACTCCAGGGGCTCTGGTGTCGGTAAGATCATAGACTCAACAAAAGTTCTAATTGGTCACTTTTTGTCCGTATTTTTTATTAAAAAGACATTGAATTCACTCTTTATTTATGATCATATGCCAACATCAGTCTTCAACTTAAGCTTTAATCTTGTAATAATTGAATTTGGAACAGTTTGGCAAGAGTTATCCTTAATTTTGCTAAAAATGCATTTCTTGCATAAAAAGGTCAAGTTCTCAGAAATTTGCTCTTAATTCCTTGTTTTATTTCAATAGATCCCCTCATTAGTAGGAAAAACAGAAAACATGATTAATCAATAGCACATTTGTTTAATTACACCCCTTTCAAAGTATCCAATTTTAAAATTACCTCCCTTTTAATTAAAGACTATTCAAATTTTGACCCTGCGCTTTAAGTAAATGATATTGGATTTGTTTAAGAAAACAATCAATAAAGATTAAAAAGACAATAGATAATTAATTTCTAGACAAAACAGTTCTTTCCACAACCCCTCTTGACGTAGAGAGCATACGTTGTAAACATATACAATGAATGACCAATTAGAACTTTTGTTGAGTGTATAGTACCCGCCCCATTGGCTTCACCGTATATAAACCGATTGTATCATCTACCGGATATAGCTCGGACCACACCATAATGTCCTCGGTCAGAGGCGGGAGGGTCCATAAACTGGGAATAAACGACAACAACTACCGGATATAGCGGGGGCGTCCGTGGCCGAGTGGTTAAGGTTTCCGACTGACAATCACTTGCCCTTCATCGCTGTGAGTTCGAGACCTACCAGGGTCAAGATCTTTCATGTGAGGAAGCTAACCAGCTAGCTTGCGGAACGTCGGTGGTTCTACCAGGTGCCCGCTCTAGCCTGAAAATTGACCGGAGGGGCACCTGGGAAGCTGGTATGTCCACACCATAATGTCCTTGTCACAAAAACATAGTAAACAGTTCAAAAATGAGGAGATTTTGTATGTATTGTAATGAGAAATACAATCGACAAATACATGTTCAACAGGCGATTCTCGTAGCACTTGTTTTGAAAGACGTTATTACCTTTTACATGCAATATACTTTTAAAAAAATCGCTTAAATCACTCACACAAAGTACCGTTTGCATTGTGTACAGTTATAAAATCAGCGTACATGTTTTTGTTTAAACAGGTTTTGAGAGGTATTCTCATGCTAGCGATGATGAAACATATCATTTTTATTCTTACAATAATAATAATACCATAGCTGATCAATTAAACATCAAAACATTACACCAAACATGCATATAGCTTCGACCCAGACTGTATCATTTATTGAACATGTTAACTCAATCATTTGTATGTTTCTAGTAATCTATGTGTATCAGTTATGGCGATTTTTTAAAGATGATTTTAGTATATTTTCCGGATTTAAGAACAACGGCTTGATGTACAAACATGTATTAAAAGTGCTTCGTTATATATGTGATACGTTATGAAAAATAAGGGCCTCGGTGCCTTTTTATACTGCGGCGACACGAAACAATAGGATCTACCTGACTTCATTAGTTAACACCAAGGTCGCTCTGAGAACTACTATTTACAACAAGCGATAATTAATGTCGTCCCAAAATGTTTTGGATTTGATAAACATAGTCTGAGGTGGGCTTTTTTTAAATAGTTTCGAAACTGAAGGTTCATGATTATAAAAACATACGCAGGTAGGCGTGACATACAAATTCTAAGGCAGAGCAAGTTATTTAGCTGGAACATCCATGTCATTTGATCGGAATATACAATGGTCACTTGTATTCAGAAATATTCTAGTAAATATAATAGCAAACAGTGTACAGCAAAAACAACGTACTACATATCCCATGAGGTTAAGGGTCAAATGGAACTTTAGCAAAGGAATCAATGTCTTGTTTTCCGCCCAAGGATTGACTATCACAAAGGTCTTCCCTTGAGAGTCAGGTATGTTCCCATGCTGATTTCAGTTAAAGAAATTAACGAATTCGCTTTCTAACATATTCTCATAATACATTTATACTAGCCATTAAAATACGGTTTTGACAACTGATTTGTGTAAACTATGTGTATGCCATTTTATCAGTTACCAAACAGTGTATAGTTTATTTCGAGGTTTGTATGAAAAATTAAACGGTCGCCCAGCTGCGTTGGGCCTGACAGTTTAATTTTTATACAAGCCTCACAATAACTAACAATAACCTATAGTCACTATTGTTGTATCATTCTGTTTTATTATTTTAAAGTTCTTCTCTTTGTGTTTTTGTACGCCATGATTTATTATTTCACCAAATATACCCGAATTGTATAGACAATATATGTAGACGAACTCCTCCATCTTACCTAAAAGCATACACTTGATGAAATCAGCAAATGCGCATCGCCATAAGTGATACAGATTATTGGAAAATCATTCAACGAAGATCGCACTTCATGATACAACAGAAATAGGTGTGTTTGCTATAAATGATAGTATGATAATGCTATAGATGATACAGTCATTACGAAACACACCCCTCACACATTTTAATAATTTACACTATCAATATATTTAAAGCAATACTGTAATGTAATAATCTTTATATTAATGTCATAGAGTCATATAACTAGTATGTATTTGTGCATCAGAGCGTTTATTTGTAGAGAATAACAGTATTTTGATACAATCATGTGGGTCATTTGCCAGACCTTCTTGTGATTAAATGCAATTTTGCAAGTTTTTATCCCTCTATAAGCGCAAAACAAATGGTATTACAACCAATAAGGACTATACAAAATATAACGTACTTGTTTTTGTTGAATGTACTTAAAATGATCCTAATAATTCCGTTTTCAATGTGTTATTTACGAATTGTTTATATCGCATCCATGCAATTACCTTACTATATCCGGCATATGATACAATCGGTTTATATACAGTGGGCTTTGCAATGTTATCAGCTTCTTATGTTTTATTATGTTTCTGTGAATTTGCATACAACGTTATTAAGCTTATGGGTGGTTTAGAGTTATTTCACCAAGACAACTTGTACTTGTTTTGTGATATGAGAAGCTGTTGGGGCAAGTGTGAGGTTGGTGCTCCCTTGAACCTGGTTGAACCCCAGTGTCAATTTTTTTTGCTACTGACCGTTTTACTAACCCCTCAGATTCTCATTTTTGTTTGTGGTTGTTTTGAAGCTCATTGTATTAACCATGCTCTCTCTTTCTCTTTTTCTTGGTATTTTGGGAGGCTGTGTCTTCTAGATGTGGAAGTTTTTGATATGCATATTTAACTTTTTTAAAAGATCGGAAACGGAACGGGTATACATTCCCTATTTTTTTCCTTCCCTCTTATGTATGACAAAATGTAATGTAAATGAAAATCAGACGACATATAAATTTCTTAATGGTATCTATACATAAAGTTTTGAAATTTCGTCAATCATCTTTTTTCTTTTTTTAATGAACGCATCCTTAAAAATGTTACGGAGAACTTACATATTCCACTTGTGACCTATTTATGCACCCGCAGCGTCACTGCGACAGCGTCTCGCCCTGCAATAACGACGTCGCAACCAATTTGGCTAACCGGGACAAAAAAGGTTCATCGGATAGCCCTGATATACGTTATCATCACTGCAGGACATCGGTAACGGGTTACTTTACTGATAACTATTTTACTGATAACTGTGAAGTACTGACTATATATGTACGGGGAGACATTTTACGGCCGCCACACTGCACAAATAGCGCTACTGTGAATTTCAAATGATATTGCCTCTACCTGGGAGCGAACCCGAAATGTAAGAAAGGTGAAATTGACAATAAGCCTTCGTCTTTTCTGAAAAACAAAAACAGCGTTGTTATCTACGATTCGCGTACAACGTAAAGTTCTAGTAAATATTCGAT
This sequence comes from Corbicula japonica, assembly GCA_038501625.1. Classification (NCBI taxonomy): domain Eukaryota; kingdom Metazoa; phylum Mollusca; class Bivalvia; order Venerida; family Cyrenidae; genus Corbicula; species Corbicula japonica. The sequence goes on from JAZAYU010000293.1 coordinate 208,953, forward strand.
TATTTTTCTCAGCGCAATTAATTATTTTTTAACAACATCGAATTTGTGATTGGCATGAACATGTAATGCACTGAAAATTTGTTTTAATAATTGTAATTCTATTGCCCCCATACTGCACAAACAGTTCTACTGTGAATTGTAAATAATTGTAAGCTTACGTTGGGAATCAAATAAGGCCTAGTAAGTCGAGTACATATGACAACATCTGACGTTTGCAGTTTAGCATTGTTGAACAGTACAACTTAAAAGTTACAGCAGTGACAGCAGTGAGATGATATTACTGCCGCAGTGGCAACAGTAGCAGCAGTAAGATCGTTTTTACTGCGGCAGTAACAGCAGTGACAGCAGTAGGATTGTTTTTACTGCGGCAGTAACAGCAGTGACAGCAGTAGGATCGTTTTTACTGCGGCAGTAACAGCAGTGACAGCAGTAAGATCGTTTTTACGTATATATTTGTTTTATTCTAGGAACATCTCACTGCTCCAACTGCTATTACTGCCGCAGTAAAAACAATCTTACTGTTGTCACTGTTGTAACTGCGGCAGTAAGATGATCTTAATGCTGTCACTGCTGTAACTGCGGCAGTAAGATGATTTTTGTTTTATTCTTTTTAATCTAAAAACATATTAATGCTGTAACTGCTGTAACTGCCGCAGTAAAAACGATCTTACTGCTGTCACTGCTGTAACTCCGGCAGTGAGATAATCTTACTGCTGTCACTGCTGTAACTGCGGCGGTAAGATGATCTTACTGCTGTCACTGCTGTAACTGCGGCAGTAAGATGATCTTACTGCTGTCACTGCTGTTACTGTCGCAGTAAAAACGATCTTACTGCTGTCACTGCTGTTACTGCGGCAGTAAGATGATCTTACTGCTGTCACTGCTGTTACTGCCGCAGTAAAAACGATCTTACTGCTGTTACTGCTGTTACTGCTGTAGTAAAAACGATTTTACTGCTGTCACTGCTGTTACTGCCGCAGTAAAAACGATCTTACTGCTGTCACTGCTGTTACTGCTTCAGTAAAAACGATCTTACTGCTGTCACTGCTGTTACTGCCGAAGTAAGAAAGATCTTACTGCTGCCACTGCTGTCACTGCGGCAGTGATATCATCTTACTGCTGTCACTGCTAAAACTGACCACTGCTAACTTCACATTGCTAACAAGGATGTGTTTTATACTCATTGAAGCTTAACGAAAAATGCGTTAACACATGAGTAAACGAACATCAAATGAAACATACATATCGGCAAAAATAGCATATAAACAAATTTTTGAACTTGTGTGCAATACGACACGAAATTTTGCGTTTTAGTGAACAACTAAGGTTTAAAAAAGCCGAATCCATTTTTAACTGCTTAAACAATGTAGTTGGCCTATATTTCAGACCTATATCTCTTAAATTTAAAGCAGCGTTAAAATGTTTAAAGTCCATAGCAAGCTAATGGCAAATGCCTTTTAGTACCATTAAAACTGTACACAGTTACAAAAAAAATCCAACATTTCCTGTTATATAATTGTTATACAGCGATAAAGGACTTGAAATTAAAAAAAAAGAGTTTAACCTTTATTTTAAATCATTTTAGTTAAGGGGTTTTATTTATTATTACTTAATTTACACAAAAATACTTAATCTTAAATTGAAATTCCCTTTTCAATTAAGCCCAAATGGACATGAAAATATTTTCGCGAAAATGTAAAGCATTAAATGTTGACATTTGTAGTTTTCTCCAGAATTTACTATTGCACACATTTTAACATATTCATTATTTACATATTCATAGAATGATAAATTTTCAGCACAATTTACGTATAGATATTTCAGTCATGTACAATTTATTTCAATTAATACATAAACTTGTGAATGTAATAGTTAAACAAGCAGAACATATCTCACAGGCAAAAGTAAGCGATCTATTTTGTGACTGAACTTGCAATTTATAAAGATATCATTACAATAAGAAAGTGTATAAAAGAAGTTCTTGAAAGCTATTTCCAAGTTTATCTGTACACATGGCATACATGTACAATGTACGTTACCTATTAAAATTAAAAAAGGTGAAATATGCATATCAGGAATTGCCACATTCAGAAAAAACAGCCTCCCCACACAGTCAAGAAGAAGAAGAAGAGAGAGAGCATGGTTAATAAAATGATCAGTTTAAAAAAAAAAGACACCACAAACAATTAACAAAAATGAGAACCCGAGGGGTTACCGCCTTGGAACGGCCGGTGGCATATCAAATCGTCACTGGGGGGGGGGGGGGGGGGGGGTTAAACCAGGTTCTAGGGTGCACCGACCTCACAATTGCCCAAAAAGGTGAATCTGAATCAAAGCTGAATCATTGATTTCATGTAATTGTTTAATTGATGTTGGTGTATATCTTAAGTTAGCAATAATGATCGTTGTTGTAGTTGTTTGATGACATTGTATCAAGACCTGACTGGAAAAATGGGTTCTTTAGAGCAAACTACTTACTATTTTAAAGTTATTAATGTTTTAGGATAACGATCATTAGGTAACAATAAACGTGCGACTGTATTGTCTCTTAGCGTTCTCACGATACCATCTTATGTATTCTTCAGTGAATCGCAAATAAAAATCTTGTTATTCAGGCATATCGCCACATACTACTAATACTTGCGCAATGTACCTTTCACGTTTCAGTAAAATCCTCACGTGGGCACTTGCAAAAATATGCATAAAATATGGATAGTTTTAGATTGTTCTTAAATCTCAGTAAACGTTTGAAATATTTGACAGGATTATATGATAATGGGACGACTCCTTAAATAGCATAGCTCTTTGAAAACTAACTATTTATGGATATTTTTGCATGCAGCCTTTCTATTTAAATATGCAAATATCTTTTTTTTTAATTCGAATACAGCGCACGAGCGAATTCGCGGTTGTCCATGAATAGATAATGAAGTGAACTAATATTTTAGAAAAACTTATGAGAAATGAAGATATCGGAGTTAATTCAACCATACCCATGCATTACATGAAGGCTTAATTGTACTATGCACGAATATATTGATTAAAACGAGAACTTTGAAAGCCAACAAACGCAACAAATATGAAAATATTGCAGGCTCGGTTTGATTGAGACTTTACATGGGCAGTAATGAAAAAGCATATTACCGCAGACGCCGCATAGCTCCGGGTTGAGCACAACAAGTAAACAGTATCAATCCATGGTGTGCATATGGCGGTGAACATGGCACCTTATTATCCAGTATTGTCAAATCAATACATTTAAATATTTAAATAAATATTAAACCTGTTTTTGTAACGTGAAAATGCTATCCAACTTGCTCAAGGTCTGTTGTTGCACCCAGGTTCTCCTTCATGCAGGTGCATTAATGAATGCTTATAGGGTCGCGCAGATTCGACAAACATAATCATCGTCTCTCGTCCTAGAGAACTCAAACCGACAGCTGAGAGGGACCTTTAACGGTCGATAACTCTATTTCATATAGGCCCTACGAATGTTCAGTAATAAAGTTACTTGTACCTTGAAATATGCCAGCGTGATAATCATTCTATCAATTAAATTATAAAGGTAATTATTTGTGCGCCAAAACCCACAAATTTTTGTTTAAAATAAGATGCATTTCAAATTTAATATATGTCTATGCACTCATGCTTTTAAATGCTATATACACCCTTAATCAAATGATCATTTTTATTGAAAACAGGTGTATGTATTACCGGTAAATACTATCTAATACATAAACAAATTACTCGAGTTTATTGCTTTTATATATTTTTTTTCTGATGAGCATGCACTAATATGACAAAAGATAAAGGTTGAACCAAAGTAAATCCAATTCCCATAGACATCAATGTTAAATTCCTAATGTTCAATGTACATTTAACATAATTTCCATCATCTTAATTTCTAGATTACCATATATTTGTGTGAAGATCTACATTTCATCTATTCAAAAACACACAGGAAATTGGTGTTAACTTACTTGTAAGACAATTACTGATCTCTAACCGAACAGACCCTATTTTAAACGCCGTATCGCAAATACGGTGCAAAAATATACATCCGCTGTTCCGGAACTAGTAAGCCTCTACCAAACGAGATATAGGCATGAAATCGCTTTCATTTTTTCTGACATGTTATTCTTGCAAACAAGCCACAAACAGGCCGATTTCTTTCTTTAAGAGGCCCCCAGATGAAGAGAAAAAACTAGCATATTAAATATATATAAAAAAGGACTTCATTCGAATGGACCACGGAGGGATACGGCGTGATTTGGTGTTATTCAACCTAAATACAAAAGCACAGTGCTCAGTCAACCGGCAGACAGTAACTGTTAAAGGATAAAATGAACGACAGTTGAGTGAGTTTGGATTCCAAGTCTTTTATTATTATATATAAAGTGTGATAAAAGGTAATATGTCATTCAAATATATACTTAATGATACTCAAGCCGTTCTATTATCGTTAATTTTCTATTATATATTCAGAAAGTCATGTTGAGTTCTTTGTTAAAACCCACTTCAAAATAGTGAATCGTTAGACGATATTTACTGTGACCATAAGGAAACAGATATTTTTTTTTACACGTAGAAGCTAAATTTATTCCATTATACATAAAAGAAGATCAAATCACTAGAAAGCAAATTAAGGTCACATGGTCAGACGACTGACGGTTGATGCGATGTCCTATATACCTATGGAAATTGTATACCGCGCTAATTATCGGTTCCAAGTATACTTGTGAAATACACTTGATGCATTTTACATTGAAATTATAGAAAAGCTATATGATAATATTCCTTATCTTTATGCATTTTCAATTTTTCCCTAGAAACATAAGATCACAATCCGATATCAAGTGCATCAAGAAGTTCTGGAAAGGTACACATATTTAAACGATGCACGGTAAGTTCTGGACACAGCTGTACCCAGGACCATGTTCAGCAAACATGTACGCCGTACCCAGTTCCTCACAGTTTTTCACTTTATCACCTTTTTCCGGAAGAAGTTACAAGTAATTTCTTGCCATAACTGTTCCCAGAACCTGTCCAGCAAACATGTATTTAAAATGTATCCCATTTATTAACCACTTCGTCGATTTCACCGTCTACAGTTAACGCTAGTGCTTTTAGACCAATGTTAAAGAGATGATGATACCTGATGATCGAAAATAGTAAGCTACTTACTGAGTAGAATTATAAATATTGTCTAAAGAATTTAGTTCAATAATAATAAGTCAGTTGTTACCGTGAAATAACTCATCATAACTTACTCAGTATATCGAAATTTCACGGGAAAAAAAGAGTAGAGATTCAGGATCATTCTCTATTTCCCTGTCACTGTACAAATAACAGAATGACAAACTCGAAAACTAGACCCACTCAACTACATGTCTATACGCCAGCCTCTCTAGCTTTGCGTCTGCCGGTTGACTGGTGATGGTAAAGATCTTGAAAAACATGTTTTAACCTGGTGGGTGTACGTTCTTCACCATCGCTCAATCGTACAATGCAGATTGTTTGTTAAATAATTTACATATTCTATACACGATCAATTTAACTTCCCAGATGTATTACATGCAAGTTTTTTTTTTAAACGCTGTTTTGAAATTGAGAGTAGGGTTTCATTCAGCGAAAAAGGTAAACATTTAACGCATGTTGTTGGGAGCTGCCTATACCCGCATCTGCAACCTACATAGTTCCAGATAGCCCTGCTCATCTGTGCAGTGCATTCGGATCTACACTGTACGGTCAATCGGTTCATATATCATTTAATGTAAATTGTATTAAAATCCATTGGTTAAGCATTGCAAACTTCTTAAATACATTTAACGAGCTAATCAAACATTTCATGTATGTCAAATGCATATCTTAACTAGAGCTATCGGGTGACTTACCCCCGCAATACTGCTGGTTATAGTACTTTTCATACAAGTTTAGCCCTTATTCAGTCAAAACTGTCTTCTACGACCACACCTCGGAAACTCCAAATGTGGTGTTTGAAGGCAAGTGGTCTTTGTTCACTTGTCATTTTGCTCCTTTAATCAGTCAGTGAGGCAAATGAAATGTGGCTTTATCTATTGATATCAGGTGATCTTTATATCAGGTTGGTCTGTATCGTCGCTTGATTCCCATGAAATCTTTAAAATAACTAAGTCAAGTGCCCAGAGTTATAACTGAGCATGGAAACCAATCTCAAATCTCAAGCATCTGATTGGCTGAAATGGCGACCAGTCGCCATTTCAGCCAGTCAGATCCTTAAGATTTAAGACTGGTTTCCAATCTCAGCTTTATAACCTTCAGTCCATGTCTGCTGATCATATCATGAGAATTAAAGAAAACTTTGTCCTTCCTACAAATAGCGTAATTAACCACATGAAAATCGTGTCAGAATTATAATCTACAGTTGATGATATGGAAACGCATAGGGTCCCCCCCCCCTGATAATCTACATCGCGATAATTGTTTTAACGTCAAAAATTCTTAGTGTTAAACAGTTCACGAGATATTTTTTACCGTATATCTGCAATATTTATTTGGTTAAAGACAGATATTTAACAAGAGAACATGGATATGTTTGGCGTAATTTTGTGTTTTACGCAATATTTTTCGCGCCAAACTTCTTCCAGTATTACTTCATCATGAACATATCTCTGAAAGTGATGAAATGGTGGCTATATCTATTATATTGAAAGTGTTTGGACAGCCAATAGAGAGTTTTAAAAAAGCAAAGTAGCTGATAGTTACTTGAAAATAGAAGAGAAATAAAAACAGTAAATTTAATGAAAATTGATTCGGTCGAGAGTAGAACATTTACATATTGCCCCTGAAGAAATAAAAAGTAAAAATAAAAAAATAATGGAAGGTATTTTTAGAGAGACGTGGTAGTACATGAACCACTAACAACCACATCTGAGGAAATGTTTATCAGTCAGGTATCCACACCCAAATTCTCTCCACCCCCACCCCCTTGAGCTATTTTTTTTACCTCGCCCATCAACATTTCTTATCATTACACAAATGCCCATACAACCCCTTTCCCCATCTTAAGACTATTAACGTTTTTTTTTTGTTGTTTTTTTTTTTTGGGGGGGGGGGGGGGGGGGGGAGTAGGGGTGCAAGTTCCCACACACAACCGAGACCCACCTAACCCTAAAGAAATGGCTCAACGAATCAAACAAAAATAACTGTATTTTTTGGTAGGGATATGCATTTCCACCTCCCACCCACCCCTGAATAAACTTTTGTCGGTTTGAGTGTAAAATATATATATATAAATGGAAAAGAAAAAAGTAGGGGGAGGGGTATGGGGCAGGGCAGGGTAGACAGGGGTACTCCGTCTCACCATTTGTGGTAAGTTATTTTAAAACCCGCCAATAAATGACTGAAAACATGGTCCGGACAAAGATTTGTCAAAATTAGATCCTGAAAGTCTATGTGTGGTCTAGACCTTCAAGGCAAGGTCATAGTTCATATACGCGACACACCGTCTTACCATGCGGAACATTTGTGGTAAGTTATTTTAAAATCCCACAATAAATGACTGAAAAAAGTTCGGACAATGAAAGTGGACGGACAGACAGAATGACTGACGGACGAAGAGTACAGAGTCATCCCACCCCCATCCCCCGCCCCGATAAACCGGTAGGGGGCGTATAACCAATGTTAAGGCAAATCATCTGGTCATTGATATTCAATATGCTGTAAATTTGATGTTAAACAACATAAAAATTCCTCCTTTTTAGAAAGTTTTGACATGGCTGTATTCATTTCGCGAATGACATGGAAAAAAATATCAGCTCTGTGTGCAAAGTTTTTGAAGTCATACAAAGATGTTTTGGGATTTTCATGAGAAAAATATTACGATATACGTGATAATTAAGGTGTTATCGCGCGTAAAAAATATCGCGATCTAAATTACCAGGGGGGGGGGGGGGGGGGGGGGGGGGGGCTATGCGTTTCCATATGATGATGAACATGTTTTAATCTTCATATTTTCATATCAGTATATTCAAAGCTGGAAAAGATGCCCTGCCGCCCTACGCCTCTCCACCCCGACCCTTACCAAACAAATAGAAATTTTGGGAATATTTAGGTCTAGCTAATTTTCTTAACATTTGTAAATAAAGATACCTTTATTTAAATTAATATCATTTTTATGCCAAGTTTTATTGAACAGCATTGTTGCCATTAAAGAAGAAGCAATGACAACTGTAAAAGGTCATTAAAATGCATTAACTTTTCTCCAAACTCGGTCCGTGATTATAACTTTTGAAATTTCGTAGTATTTGCAGGGGACTTTGTGTGGGCGTCAGGGGACTTAGTGTGGGCGTCAGGGGATAAGGTGAGGGCGCCAGGGGATAAGGTGAGGGCGCCAGGGGACTTGGTGTGGGCGACAGGGGACTGGGTTAGGCCGTCAATGGATTTGGTCGGGGCGTTTAAATTCAGACACAATTTCTATTTTCCAACCATGAATGATTTTTTAATGAAATAACAAGAAATTAAATATTACCGAATCATGCATCTGAGTCATGCCCAATCATGATTGACAGTGAAACGAGAAGTGTTTTATGACAAGTACTTTTGTCTGTCTGTGATTTAAGAGGATTGTTGTTTTATTTTCCAATCATAAACGAAGTGGAAGTTAATTTTAGGCAGAGACGTGTGCCTTGTTCTTGAAACTCCCACGCGCAATAGTAGACATATAATGGCTATTTCCGGAGTTTTGAGTGTTCCGGCGCTTGCCAGATGTTTGTAGTGTTTGCATGTTCTTTAACTCGAAAAAATACCGTGATTCATATTCTTTGCTGATTAAAATTTTAAACCTTTTGACACTTTGATAAAAAATCTTGTTGTATTAATAATTAAGAATTTTATCATGCGGAGACCGCATTAACGCATTTGAAAACAATTACATTCTACAACCTGGTTATTGTCATAGAATCATATTACCGGCGCGAAGTATAAAGAATTTTGGCTGTGAACGTTACATTATTTTACTCTTTCGGTTCTTTTAACAAACATTTCATTCCTTTTATTGTACCCATTCAGCTTCACCCCACCCACCCCACCTCCCCAGAAAATACGCTGCTTAAAATGAAACAACATCGATGCTAATGTTAACGTCTAGCGGCTAGCGCTTACTTCAGATATCTTTTGATTTTGATTCAGATATCTTTTTATTACTTTTGATCATAACTACATGAATATGCATTGTATGTTTGTATTGTCTTTGTACTGTTGTGGTAACAATCCTGTTTGTTTGGATTTAAACCAATAAAATGATTTGATTTGTTTTGATTTGATTTGATTTGATATCTAGCATGGAGTATTACATTTTCAGCTTGTTTCGTATATTTCGTCCGATGTAATCAAATATCGTACCATGAGTGCAAAAACAATATAAATATTTTTGGAATTAGAAGACGTTATCATGCTTTTGCACTCATTCTTACACAGTGCTTCACATAATTACATAATAAATACTTGGTTATTTCGAAATAGAGGCAATAAAGTCGAGTGCTTCAAGAGTCTGATCTCTGCAGAATGACTCTGCCATGATGTAATTATTGGTATTTCTCTATTTTGAAGAAAGACCACACGTCCATGTGTTATTTTCTGATACTCACACTCAAGTGTCATTTTCGTGTCGTATTTGTTATAATGCAATGTTGTATATAATTGTTTTAATTGTTATGTTATTTATTTTTTTATATTTAATATTAATTTTTAAAGTACGTCCGTGCAAAATAGAATCTAGACATTTTGAGAACATGCTTAAACTGGAGAGGGCAAAGTTGCTCGCCCTTTAATTGAGGCGGGATATTACCAGAGTTGGCATTTTATCGGCTTAATAATGTTCATCAAGTAAACCTAATTGGAGGCAGTATATTGCATTCTGCGCTTGCAAATTAAGTTTCATTGATGCAATATTGTGCAAAGAATAATCACGAATCTCTGTTGTCAGTATATATTTTACGACCTGTTTCGTTCCACACACGTGCTTACCACGTAACGTATACTTTATGCTAGAAGTAAGTGTGCACTTTGTTTTTGGGGATTTTTCATTAAATGCTTTTCTAAATGGCTAAAATATTTGGTATCAAAATTTAGATTAGATCATATTTAATAGTATTAAAAACTATCTCAATTTTGATACCAAATATTTAAGCATAACGAAAAGCAGTTAATGAAAAATCACCGAAAACAAAGTGTACAAAGTTCTTTTGGAATGGAGTATATATTGTATTCTCATTAAATCCTAATAAAACTAGAAAGAGTATCGTTTTCCAATCTTACGTTTAACTGATGTAAAGATTCGTTTGCAATTTAAAATGACATAATTGCTTAAAGACTTTTTGAATTTGAGTACAAAAAGGTAATTCAAGATCGGCCTAGATCTAAAACTATGATGGCAGACCAGTCTTAAATCTCAAGCAAAGGACTCGCTGAAATGGAGACTTGTCTGATTATGCGACCAGGGCTTTAAGTTGTTAACACCTACACTATAGATACACTAGACACTTAGATTGGTCGCAGAATTCAGTGATGTGACCCTGGGGTATGGCGCCTTTAGCTTCCAGGTTCACTTCTAAGTTCTAAGTAATCACAAAATGTCACAATGCTTTGTGTCATTTTTACTTTCCGCGTTTACAGTGCATATTAACCCGTTACATGTGTTATATCGGAATATTTGTACGGACATGATTTATATATTTTTAAGGTTTGCAGTGGTGCAAAAAATTATCCGTCGACTTAAGCATTATTGAATAATCAGATTAGGAATGCGTGAAAAAAAAACAACGGCAAAAGACATAATATTATGCTTCTTCAAAACCCGGCCAAGTATCTTCTGGAGCCGAGACCAGGCTGCAGTATGATGAAGCAGTTCGAACAGAACGCGACCTTTCAAATGTTTGTAACCTATATTATAATTGAAGCTTATACATGAGTTGAATCTATTTCACTCAACAATCAAATTTATTATAAGTCTTGCATTTGATTACCAGTTGACGTACACAATAATAAATTTCCAACTTTAACTGATTATGGATAAGAAGGCAGTCACGTGATGCTCTTTAAATTCAAAAAAAGATCTTATGTCAGTTATGTTTAGATTAAATATTTTCCCGTGATCAATAATTAACAAACTTTAAAGAATATGGCGATATAAAATTTGATGGTGAACCACACTTTAATTGTACCATTGTGTCACGTGACTGTCTCTTTATCAATAACGTTCTATAAAGCTGAAACAATCAAGTACGAAAAAACACTGAAACAACGCCGAGATATATTATAGCGTTCAAAACGATTTACTGAAGGCATTCAAAATAGCGTCTCAACATACTGCAGGAGATTTTAGCTTAAAGATAAACCAATTCTCGTGTAAATTGTATCATTTGATCATAAAACGATTTTCTTTATATTCAGAGTGACATATTTAGTAAATTAAGTACAAAATTTACAAAAGTTAGTATTCATTTGTCATATTATCTTTAACTGAAAGTTCGATTAACTGTGAGGGTGCGCCGTGGCCAACACCGTCTGGAGTTCATGTGTTGTTATCATGATGATGTGTTAGGAAATCTGAGCACGTATATTTTATGTCCTTAAACGGCTAATCCCTTAACTGCTGTGAAGCTATTGTAGAAGTTTTTATCTGTTATGAAAGCATCAAATCATCCGTGCAAACCATCTTATACTTTGAAAAACGAAAACATCGCCTAAGCGGTCTGAACAGTGCACTGCGTATTTTTAATAAATATTTCAACAATATTTAAATGCGACTCCGTCGCATATCGATTTGAAATTGGTTATAAACTAAGCGTAAATTAGATCTTTATGTGTAAGACTTTACAATGTATTTCAATTTGCAACAGTTAACGAGTTAAAACAATAAAATGGCCATACTTAATTTGGTTCTTGGCCAAGTAAAAAAATAAGAAGGCTTAAAATGTACAAGTAATTAATGAAAATATATCGCTGTGACAGGTGCATGCAGATACCTATAATGACAAATTGATTAAAAGATAATTGATAGTACAGCAGCTTATCAAAGTATATGATTTCAAACAAACGCTATAGTAACATATAATAATTATCGTATCATATTGACATTCTCCGCGTCATACTGCGCGTGCAGTTTCAATTATATTCGCATTTAAAAAGATTTCTGCGTCGAACGTTTAAAGAACTCAAACACGAAAAATAGTCTTGCTGTCTTGTCTTTTTTTCAATAAACATTACAACATTTTATATACTAATGATTTACGGAAATGCCAGCTGTTAGGATGTTGCACTGAACGCCTATAGTACATTGGAATAATTGCAATGGGCGTTCTGTTGTTACAAAATAATAATTAAAGAAAGAAGATAACTGATTCGATACATTCAGACATTCCAGTAAATAGGATAAAATATGAAAAAAACAACATCTGGATTATACAGCTGGGATTTTAAATCTCTTTAATTCGATACTTAAAAAATAATTAATTTAAAATGTGGCTGCTATTTTTAAATAAAATTTACCTACATTTTTTACAATCTAAATCGCTGCATAAACAAAACAAGTCGTAGTATATAGAATGCTTTATATATAAATTTAACGCTATAAAAAGGTTAGAGAAAAAGAATGTACCTTTTAAGCATCATTTTGACTGACAAGGATCAGGCATTTAAATCCAGGTTCAGTGACACTAACAATGTTTTGCATTCAACTCAAATATCTTATTTCGCCAAACAATAATCCCAGAGAAAGATATCCCATGTTTAACTTCTGTTTTACCACATCAGATATAAATCTTGAGTTTGCACTAAACGTTATAGCATCGCAAATCAATTAAATATAATGCATCGATGAATTGTGGAATAAGAAATCCAGCTAATTTCGTAATGTCTCGATTTACTACAAGGTCCACTTAATTCTGCATTGCATTTTCTATTTGCGGTATATATTAACTTCTAACAATCTTAATTGAACGCCACAAACTGTTAACATATCAAAGGAACGCAAGTCATTGCAAGCTTCCCGAGGAAGAAAATAAAATGATGTAAGAGTAATGATTCAGGGGCGTAGATAGAAATAACCCGGAGAGTAGCACACACAATCCACTACGCTAATAAACTAAAGTTTAAAGATGTATTTCTATTTTCGATGCATGAAATTTCAAGGCTGTAAATTCGACTTATTACAAACTTCTGTAAACACAACAGTCAATCGGCTCATGTCGAGACTGGGTCAGACTCGGGGAGACAGTTCCGCAAAGAAAGTTCGGTTATATGTTTCAAGTTTTTTTCTTTTTATTATTTATACAATATGGTATTGAAGAAATACATCGTTAAAATGTGTTATAAATGAGCATGGCTCAAAGTAGAGGGAGATTATAATGCCGACGAGCAGGATTTTCTCTTGGCTTGTCCTAGCTATGTACAGTGCTGTCTAGATTGTAAAATCCATTTCTAAGGGTATCTGCAGTGAATAAAAAGTTACAGAAATGATAATATTTGATTACTGCGTTTTCGAATAAAAATAGTCTACTGAGAGATTAAATGTTGTCTATTCGCGTTAATTCACTTGTTTAACTGTGTTTTAATACATAACACGTGATAACTTGCTCAATGTTAATCGAATATTCGTGGGAGCAGTATGACATGTGTTTCATTTATATTAGATTCTATAATGACATATTTTTGTACCATAGAGTATGAACAGAAAATAAAATGGAACACACGAAAAACTGTATCCACCGTAATCTCCGTTTGTTCCAGCCACTGGGTGTGCCGGTTGACAGGTGTGATAAATGGGATCAGGCATATAAGAATCAGTTATTGTTACTGATGTGCATCTTGAAATACGTAGATGATACGGAAGCCCATGCGTACCTTTTGGTTTTGTATTTTTTTTACGTAACACTTTTATGATATTTATTATTAGACTGGTATTACTGTTGCCTGTTCGGGTTAACTGGATGCAAGCATGCTTATGGGGGTGTGGCGGAGGGGGGAGGGGTGCGGGGGATAATTCACGAGATTTGAAGGAGTTTTGTTTTTTAGATATTAATATATAATACGCATGTGACATGCCATTTCCGGTCGAGTATATTTCGCTGCTCCTACATATTTTTTGTTCGTTTGGAAAATGTTTGATTTCAAATGACCGTATCCGTAAGTTTGACACGATTTTTATTTCATTCCCTAATCGGCCTGAATAAACATGATAGAGAACATAGGCCCAAGATCATTAAACTGAGATTGGAGACCAGTCTCAAATCTCAGTCATCTGATTGGCTGAAATGGCGACCAGCCGCCATTTAAAACCAATTAGATGCTTGAGATTTGAGAATAGTCTCCTGATTTAGTTTTATGATCTTGGAGAATAAAGGTTGTACTGTACGCGTATTTTGAAGCGCTAAGCCAAGGGTCATTTCTGTTTTAGAAAAATAAAATATTTCAGTGAAATTTTGACTCGTAAAAACGTTGCTCTGTGGTGAATTTTGAATGCACTGTCACAGTGATACTTTTCCAGATGGCGACACATACAGCAACTAAATGGCAGGACTGTGATAGTTACCCCATTTCCAACCCACTATTTAGCTTAGAAGATTATAATTGGTCATACGACCGAAAGGATACTTGTTCCGGTGGTTCGTGTTTTCTTTTCGGTCAGTATGCTCGTGTTGCAGTGTAATCGGTAGAAATATCAGATCTCAAAGTCGAAGTGACAGTAACAACAGCTTTTATAAATTTACTTCTTAAAATATAATTGTTTCCAGAAACCTTGAAATTGTTCTTGATGCCTTGTACTAGCCATCATATAACTGGATGATGTCTTGTGGAGCCGCTGGATTTCTATTTTAAAAAATATTGCCCCGTAAATTAATTTTTTTTCATGAAAAGTACGGTCCTGTGGAACTGCTTTCTTTCTGATTTGCTATTTGCACGACCATGTTGTACATGCTATATTTTCATTAATTTAAATATTTTGCGGTAATTCCTCAAGAGTTCTTTTTCGTTAATTATTCAAGTTCTTTGTCCAAGGTTATAAAGCTGAGCATGGAAACCCGTCTCAAATCTCAAGCATCTGATTGGCTGAAATGGCGACTGGTCGCCATTTCAGCCAATCAGATGCTTGAGATTTGAGACTGGTTTCAAAGCTCAGTTTTATAACCTTCAGCCCTGACCTGAAATTTGAAATTGATCATCATATTTATAAACGTATGACCTCCCTTTCTATGTTCAGGAGTTGGCAGCCTGACAGCGTGAAGTGGCAGTCTGGCAGCCGGCAGCTTGAAGTTAGAAGTCCAGCAACCGGGCAGCTTGAAGTAAGCAGTCTAGCAATCGGGCAGTTTGAAGTTAGCAGCTCGGCAGCCTATCAGCGTAAGGTTAGCAGCCTAGCATACTAGAGCGATATTTTTGTATGTAAAGCAACTTGAAAAAAAAAACATTAAAAGTAAAATAATGAAATAAATCAAATGTTGATGGCAGTTTCATTCCTAAGCAACACTCCGATGTGACACCCCAGAAGCCTGGGCTGCTAGTCTGTCATCAGCCTGGCAGACAAGCATCCCAGCAGCCTGGCAGCGAGAGTTTTATAACTTGACGTATATGATGTTTTCACGTGATTTTATTTTTAAAGCCATGTGCGGTTGTATATATGGTCTCGTACGGTCTTACACGGTCTCTCACGGTCTTGTACGATCGCTAATACGATCATACACGGACATGGCACCCGTGTCAGTTTTTTCGGCGTTAGCTGTCTAAGCTCACTTTTGACCTAGTTTTGCGACCAATGAAATGTTGTAAATAATACTCGTATTCTTTTATTATGCAGAGGGGAAATGAAATAAACTATTTCGATTGGTAGCTATTTACACCAGAGAGGCATCTAGCAGGGTGGATAGTTATCTAGTGGGATTTTTATTATTATGCAGCGGAAAAATCAAATAGATTATTTCGATTGGTTGTTAGTGGGTGTTGTATTGGAGAAAAACATATTTACGATTTAAATTACCAGTTAAGTCAATATTGATGGCTTAAATACAATTTTATATGGAATATTCTTGGGTCTCAGGTAAAAACTTGCGTACAGTACACAGTGTAAAACGAAAAGGAAGTGTAGATATTTCTAGTTCTCACTGGTTCCTTTCTAGTTCCTTTGATACTGATTGTTAATTTCAAGTTCAAAATACAATTTAATTGTAGTGTAGTTGCTAACACTCTCGCCTCGCAAGCGTGAGGCCCCGGGTTCAATACTCAGGACTGACACTTTTTTTAAAGTTAATTTCCGTAAAAGTTGGTAGATTTCGCTCATGTAACAGGATGTTTTATTTATTTATATTAAATTTCAAGGACATTTATTCATCTTGAGTTCTAACTCTACAAGAGGTATTTTATTGAAACTGAATAAATGTAGATCAAGACTTGTAATACATTGCTTCTTTAATCGACTTGTTATCACTGTATGAAATTGTTGCAACAGCTTGAACATTTTTTTTGGAAGACACTTTAAATGAATTTATAAGTTGTCATGATTCGGTCGCTTAATCTCTTGGTCATACTAAGAAGGCAGGGAGGGTTCGTCAACAGCTATAACAAGTAAAATAAACTAACTAAACTGTGTCTGCTTCGCCTCTCTGTATTTCTTTCTTTCTTATATACATGTATATATAAATCTTTTCCACGTTTTTTAAAGATATTTCTTGTTTAAAGTTTTAAAAATCATACACGGCTTTCACGGATACACTCGAATGGTCCGAGTGTAACTCGGATAAGGCCACGGTTGGTTCGGTTGTATGTACGGTTTACACGGGTGGCCAACCGTATAAGCCGTCTGTTCTGTGTGAGACAGGCTTAAGGCAAATACAGAATGTTTTATGTATTATGAAATGTTTAGCATTTAAGTTCTTTTAGTGTATTCCAGAGCAACGGAATACGTTGTGTACCGTTGACAATGTTTATTGTAATACGCATGCAAGTTCATGTTTCTCGCATAGATTTGTCCAGTGAAAGATGTAACCAAGAACTTGGAATGATTGACCGCGGTATATCCGACTCACAAATCACGGCGTCATCTTGGCAGCTCGATTACCCACCAAAGTATGCTCGGCCACAACATCAAGGATGGTGCTCAGCAGACGACACAAAACCTTACATACAGGTTAGATACATGCTCTATTCAGTTTATGTCTCATTGTAAATTAACAATCCGTATACAAAATAGATTATTATTTTCAAAGTGATAATGAATATAATTATTTCGAAATGTTGCATATAATACAAATCAGTATCTCGACTGTGTGGACTTTATAAATTTTGCTTTCGTGTAAAAGCTTCAACAGGCGTGGGCAGCAATATGCATTACCCCTACCACAAAAAAGGCTCAATCAATCTTAGATATATTACAAAAAGGTGAAATATGCATATCAGGAATCGCCACATTCAGAAAAAACAGCCTCCCCACACAGTCAAGAAGAAGAGAGGGGGAGAGAGCATGGTTAATAAAATAATCAGTTTCAAAAAAGACACCACTAACAATAAACAAAAATGAAAGCCAAGGAAATAAGATTTTATAAAATAATAAATTTCAATAGGGATGGCAACGAATTCCTACTCTAGTAACCGAATACTCGAGTAACCGATAGCTCGATCGATCGTTTGAGTATTATACTCAGTCAAGTACTAGTATAAACCTATTTTTACAAATAAATATGAAATTCGTTTGTTTTATTTTGAATTTGTTTGATATACGATGTTAAAGAATAGACAAGCTTTCGATAAGACACAACAAACAATAAATTTTATTCCCACTGGTGAAGCATTTAACGTTTTGAATTGTTGTGAGAGTTATGGTCCCAAATTTGCACTAATAGCATTTGTTTTCGTAACGCATATTAATGTAGCTTCCGTTTTAATGAAGATTATACAAAGCCTTTTTAGAGCAGTTTTACCTAGTAGTATGTAGGTTGTATAGGGATCGTGTGAATTCTTGTTGTAACTATTCCTGATTTTGCATTTTTCCCTGTTTATCATATTGGTTTCAGATTGATTTGAGATTTGTCACATCTACATAGACGGTATAAGACTTTATAACTGGTTTAATCTTGTCGAAACTTTGGATAAAAACGTGCGAATGAAGACCGTACATGTGGAGGGCGCAGCAGCGTTTCATATTGAATATGGAAGAGAAGAAAATAATTTGACAGGCAAATTGCAGGTAGAGGTGAATTGTTTCTTTCAAATTGATCGGCATATGATCACTCCAAAAATCATAAATTATATACAAAGTAATAGTGTAATAGTGAAGTAGAAGATAAAACGCATTTTTGTTAAAGTGTTCCATATTTTCAAATTTTCAATGTTCGCATTATCTGAAAAATATGAGAACGTGAAAAATATATATATAGACATGCGTTTATAATTATATAATAGTTTTAAATCACGTGAAAACATCATCTACGGATAGAACTCGTGTCGTTCTTTTCTGACAAAATAATAGAAGCTGATGTATCGATAAAAGTGCTTTGTTTAACGATATAATAATATCTTAAAAATATTTTTATATCTTCACTTATGTAATGGTTTAACTTTTATCGCTGACAGGCTGCTTGGCTGCTAAGTTCACGCTGCAAGGCTGCTAAGCTGCCTCATAAACGCTACTAGGCTGCCCGCAGTTTCACGAACTTTCTCTTTCGCTATAATCTGGCTATTTGGGGGAGTTTCCTAAATATTTGTGTCTCATATATTTCGGAACGTTTTTAAAAGAGATGTTTCAATATCCCAACTACGTAGTGTCAGGAAAATTATTTGATGATTTAGCTTGGGCCGAGTCTAACTGCTAAATCTTTTTGGTTATTTGAATGCTTTGTGTTAAATTAGTGTGGTTGAACGGTAAAGTCCGAGGACTTCCGTTGGAAGGTATAAAAGCAATTACCGTTCATTGATACAGGGCAGTCTGTCGCCGAGTGTCGAGGTATTCACATCGTTGAGATTCAACATTTTGGTCTGCATTATAGGTCCAATATAGTACATCTCTGTACTAGGGCATATTGACCGGGTTGTTTCGTTCAACATGTATGATGTGAATAGTATTCGTTGAAGCTAGGGTTGATAGGGTTTTGAGATAGTGTCTTCAGACGATTGCTGGAAACACATGCGTCTGAAACACTTGTGTCCCGAAGGTAGCTTCAGAGTAGATGTTGAGCATAGGGTATTTAGATAGTGTCTTCAGACAATTGCTGGAAACACATGCGTCTGAAACACTTGTGTCCCTAAGGTAGCTTCAGAGTAGGTGTTGAGGATAGGGTTTCTAGATAGTGCCTTCAGACAATTGCTGGAAACACATGCGTCTGAGACACTTCTGTCCCTTAGGTAGCTTCAGAATAGGTGCTGAGGATATGTTTCAGGTTAGACAGTGTTCCCAGACTATTGCTGACGAACAGGTTCTCGCATCCTCGGGATATCACATAAGTCTGAGACACTTTTGTTCAGCAGCGTTTTAGTGTTGAGGGTATGTTTGATGGCGTTTTGCTTGAGGTTTTGTTTTGATGTGATTTGTTGACTTTGTTGAGCACAATTTGAAAGTTTTAGTTGCTCAGGTTTGCTTGATGTAAGTGTGTTATTGTTTGAAGATCTGTTGAAAGTAGTTCGAAACATCATTGTGTTCCATATAGTTTTATTGCTCAGCATATGCGCTGAGATCGTGCTCAGCAATATATGTTGAAATCGCTTGGGTTTTTTTTGAGAGAAAAATTATTATATATTTAAGCTGAGACAAATAGTCTGAGTGCCTTCCGCTCGAGGCACGTTACAGTAGTACTTAGAGATTTGGACTGTCTGAACCCTATACCTTCTGTATTTGAACTTTTGCCTGTAGTGTTCTCAGTGATACGCAGGATATTTTATTTTCAGATCAAGATCACGCATGAAAACGAAAAACTTGATGTAAACAAACAAACATTGTGTGTACATGCTTTGTTCCCGATGCAACTGTAAAACCTTTATCAGTTTCTCGCAAAGTGACCGTTCAGTACCGGTTACCGGGATTTCATAACATGTTTAGCCCTAACAATACCAAATCGAGGTCGTAAACAACATGGCGGACGAAAATGCATCGCTTTGAATAATTTGGTAAGATTTTATGTTTATCAAATGGTAGCAGCCTTTTATTGATAAGAAAATTACATATCTTTTGAAAATCAATAGTATCATTCAATAAATTGATAACTAAGATAATTAAAACTTTGATTCAATGAAAAATCCATGAAATGCTTTAGAACGTTGGTTCCGGATCATAGTATGTTCCGGATCAACAAAATTTTAAGGTACTTCATTCTTCCAGATAGTACAGGTGTACTAATGATGAGCTGTGAAAATTAAATTATCATTTTTTCAACAATTTCCAAGCAAACTGTTATTATATTGTTACAAACAGATGAATATTGATAATAACAGGAGACAATTGTTGAAAAAATGAATTTTGTTAGAAAAGTAATAAAATGTGGTACCTGCTATGTTGTCTAATACGGGTGTCAAAATAAAGCAAATTTCTACTCAAATAAATCCAAAACAATTAATTACAATATCCAGTTCAATGTACCATCATGGGTCAACCAGTGTTACTTTTTCAAAATAACTTGAAAATATTGATAATATGAACTATAGGTGCTACCTATTTAACGGGGAAAGCCAAAGAACTGCTAAGAGCGTTATGCAACCTAGATATGGCCCAAAATGTGCACCTCTGCGCAAAGAGGTTGATTTGTAACATCCATAATGGTGACCAAAGTTGACCAGAGTAACCAGTCACTCCTGATGGATTTATAAAATACACATGATAAAATCATGAAACACTGAGGAATATGGGATGGTTACCAGAGGTGACCAAGAGTGACCAAAGAGTAATAGTAGGTCACAAATGAACATGTATGCATTGAGGTGCGCATTTTGGGCCATATATGGTGCAACCAGCTGAAACCCTGTGTTATCTGCGTACTTGTTGAAATATATATTAATTCTTATGGAGTTCAATAAATCTTCATTTCTTCTGTATTTTGGTGAAAATACTTAACTAACATATCAGTGTAACATATACCAAGAAAAGACAAGAGTTCGGCATATTTAGGTCAAACTCAAAGCTATCAAATATGGAAATGCATGTGAACAGTTACTGTCCATAAACAGGCTCAATCAAACATATTTTCATATTTGTCAGGTTCGAAGGCTTTCAAAGTTCCCTTTACATCTATTTCAACATAACTCATTTATCTTGGTGATAGAGATGCATCGATAACAAAGAGTTTGAGTAAAAGTTATTGATTAGCTTAATTTCTGTTATGTTAATAAACAGCAGCTTAGATAATCCATCAAATTATTTTGAAATTTCAATAGATCTGTTTTCGTAAAATGATAACTCTTATTACTTTACAGCAAAAATTAAGTAAATAATATTAGTTTAAGGTAAACATGATGATTGAATTGTTTTGCAATATATTCACAAATACAATCCTGATGCTATGACAGACAGATTTATGATGATAGTGCTTTAAAGGAAGTCCAAATTCAATATGGCGCCTTGGAGTGGGAACCGAAAAAATTGTCTGACGGGTATATATTTTCATTTTTGAAATCGATCATTTTCAATAATTACACGCTGCATACACATTATCTATAGGCGGGCAAAGCCCGCAAAGCGCCCTTTGGGCGCTTTGCTTGGCTTTCCCCGTATTATAAATCAAAATCCAAACACATCATCATTTGTCCCATGAGATCACTCACCCATGCAAAAAGCATGCAAATCATGCCCACTAGTGTTTACCTGTAGGACAGTTTAATCTCTACATGTATAACAATGTAAATCTTGTGTGATGGTATTTGTGCAATATTTTGAAATTCATTTGTTTCTTTTTACGCATGTTAGTCTTGTCTGTCTTTTTCATGGTGTTGTATTTATTATGTCCTGGACCCCATTGGAAATAAGTCAATTTGACTTTCATGGGCTATCCATGCATGACATTTCTAGTCATTACAAGTGCACCAATAACAGACTAATTTCTTTTTAAGAGGAGGCATACCTGGAACATAGTTGTAGTTAGACTGGCTTGGGAATTCAGTACCACTCTTAGTAGTTTTACAATTGTGTTTTTTACTTTTAAATGTAGCTAATTGTATTTTATATATTAGTTAGTTACCATTGATATTGTAATTTCCCTTCCCATCCCCTCCCCTCCCGTCCGTCCGTCCATCTTTACAGTCAATGTTTAAAAAGTTATTTTGAAAAAGTAACACTGGTTGGCCCTAGATGGAACATTGAACTGGATATTGATAATTTAATTTTCACAGCTCATCATTAGTACAACTGTACTATCTGGAAGTATGAATTACCTTAAGTGTGTAATTAAAGCTAGAACAAAATAATATATGTTATTGACTTTTTTTTAATTCATGTCTTAACAACTGATTTCATACCTTCCGTACAACTGGACAGTCCTGTTATGCATATATCATTCAATAAAAATTGTACAATAAGACACTGTGTCATAAATTATACTAAGCATCAAAACGGAAGCAAATTACTTAATTATCACTCTTCTTGAATTACTGAATATGATGGCCATCATTATCATGATGCTTAATGCTGTTTTAAAAATAGAAATAAAAGTGTTTTCCGCTTATTAGAACTAGAAATTTTTTCATTAAAATACAATTATAAGATGTTTTTATGACATGTTACAATTTATTACTGAATAAAATAAATGTTTAAATTTTTTCTATTTTTAACATTTACTAATCTTATAATATGCTTTGTACATTAACTTTTATTAGTAAACCAGGATTTAGGTGTGATTTTAAAATGGTAAGAGCTATCATGTAATTTATGCATACTCGTAATTTTTTACATTTAACCAGGAATAAACTAAAATGGTCAACTATGTGATTAAGGCTTATACATGGAAAAACTTTAAAGGTTAAGCTAAGTACGCATTGAAATTTTCAACAAAGGCTTAAACATTGGGAACCAAAGTTTATTTTTTTCTTTCAGAATAATAAAAGAAAAATAGAATTGATAATGATGCTACAATTGCTGTTAGTAGACATACGCTTCATTGACGTCTCTTCTTAAGACAACAACAATGGCAAGAAGTGTACCCTGGCAAAGAACATGCAATGATGTTGTTTTCTGGAGACAAACCCAAGCCCTGAATGCAACCATTTACATACTTAGAGAGACAGGTCCTACTGGGTTTCTCTTAAAGGAAGAGGGCGAAACAAAACCCTGCAAAGTAAGCAACAATTAATTACTCAAGAAACAGTGACATACTGCATTGAAGTATTTTTTTATACAGGATGTACTGAGTCTGGAATCAATATTATATGGATGGTTTTATATTATTGTGTTACTTTGTTCTAAAAATCATTCATATTTAAACCATTAGCAAAATTGAACCCTCCAATATTTTGACACTTTCAGGCATCATTATTGCCTGAATTTATGCTTAAGAAAAACAGCCATGTGTAAATATTGTACACTATAAACAATTGATGTTGATTTGCTGACAAGATAATGAGAATAGGCTGACAAGCCCAAGTTCATTTGCCAGCAAGCCCAAGTTCATTTGCTAGCAAGCCCATGTTCATTAGCTGGCAAGCCCATGTTCATAAGCTGGCAAGACCATGTTGATTTTCTCACAAGACCACATTGAATCACTGGCAAAAAAATCTTGATTTGTTGGCACGACAATGTTTACTTGATGGCAAAGAGTTGTTGATTTGCTGACAATACCATGGTGATTTGCTGGTTTGACACCTTGTTGATATGATTGCATGACCATGTTGATCAGCTGGCAAGATCATGTTGATTTGCTGGCAGGATTGTGTTGATTTGCTGGCAAGATCATAAGAATATGTTGGCAAGACCATGTTGTTTTTCTGGCTAGACAGTATGGTTTTGCTGGAAAGACCATAATGAATTGCAGAAAAAACCACATTGCTTTGCTAGTTGGAATCTTAATTTAAATCTGATCTTCTTCAAACTTGGTCAGAATGTTTATCACAATGATATCTAGGTCAAGTTCGAAACAGGGTCATGTGACCTGGAAATCTAGGTCACTAGGTAAAATAAAAAAAAAGCTTCGAAAATTGGTCATGTGACCTTGAAAACTAGGTCACTGGGTCAAATTAAAGAAAAAGCTTGTCCACACTCTAGTAGTCTTAATTTTGGTCCGATCTTCTTTAAACTTGTTCAGAATGTCTATCTCAATGATATCTAGGTCAAGTTCGTAACTGGATCATGTGACCTTTTAAACTAGGTCACTAGGTCAAATTATAGAAAAAGCCTGTTTGCACTGTAGCGGTCTAAATTTTGGTCCAATCTTCTTCAAACTTGGTCAGAATGTCTATCTCCATGATATCTAGGTCAGGTTATAATAAGGTCATGTGACCTTGAAAACTAGGTCACTAGGTCTAGTTAAAGAAAAAGCTGTTCTGCTGTTTAGCGCTCTTAATTTTGGTTGGATTTTCTTCAAACTTGGTCAGATTATTTATCTCAATGATATCTAGGTCAAATTCGAAATTGGGTCAGGTGACCTTGAAAATAAGGTCACTAGGTCAAATAATAGAAAAAGCTTGTTCGTGCTCTAGCTGTCTTAAAATTGGCCAGATCTTCTTTAAACTTGGTCAGAATGTTTATCTCAATGAAATCTAGTTCAAGTTCAAAACTGGGTCATGTGACCTTGAAAACTTGGTCACTATGTCAAATTATAGTAAAAGATTTTCAGCACTCTAGCAGTCTAAATTTTTGTCCGATCTTCTTCAAACTTGGTCAGAATGTCTATCTCAATAATATCTAAGTCAAGTTCGTAACTTGGTTTTGTGACCCTTCAAACTAGGTCACTAGGTCAAGTTAAAGAAAAAGCTTGTCTGCACTCTAGCTGTCCTAATTTTGGTCCGATCTTCTTCAAACTTGGTCAGAATGTTTATTTAAATGATATCTAGGTCATGTTCATAACTGGGTCATGAGACCTCGAAATCTAGGTCACTAGGTCAAATTATTGAAAGAGCTTGTTCACACTCTAGCGGACTTTATTAAATTCCGATCTTCTTCAAACTTGGTCAAAATGTTTATCTCAAGGATTTCTAGGTCAAATTCCAAATTTGGTCATGTGACTTTGAAAACTATGTCACAAGGTCAAATTATAGAAAAAGCTTATCTGCATTCTAAAGTGTTAATTTTTTTCTGATCGTCTTCAAACTTGATAAGAATTTTTATCTCAATTTTATCTAGGTCATGCGACCTTAAAAATTAGGTCACTAGGTCAAATTATAGAAAAAGCTTGTTCCCACTCTAGCGGTCTTAGTTTTGGGCTGATCTTCTTAAAGCTTGTTCAGATTGTTTATCTCAATGATATCTAGGTCAAGGTGGTAACTGGGTTATGTGACCATAAAAACTAGGTCACTAGGTCAAGTTATTATAAATGCTTGTCTGCACACCAGTGTTTCTAAAATTTTCGGCAGACTGGTCATTGACCGATTTTCGGGAAGAATGTCCGATTGAAATTTCAAAATTGGTAAAAAAAATCGGTCATGAATAGTGGCCTATAAATTGTTACAAAAATTACCAACATATACATTTTTACATCGGTCATGAAAAGTGGCCCATAAATTGTTACAAAATTTAGCAACATGTACACTTTTTTACAGCTTAATCAGCTATAAATCTGTCAATTATTGATTTCAACAACTCTGCTACCATGACTACCACGACTACATGTACCGTGAATAGCCTGCGGCATAGATGAAACGGGATGTGGTTGGTCTCATTTTAACAACGGGCGGGTTTGTTTAATTTGCAAATGAACTGCGCTAGTCAAAAGCTGTTTGATGTCAGAATTAAAAGTGGCAATACCCGTGTAAATTAACGTTAACAAATATTTAAAAAAAGTTTGCATTATTGAAAGAAGCGTTGGTCCGATGTGCGTAATTCTAAATGACCTACGACCGAATAAAATAAAGTACTTTTAAAAATACTGTTTCGCAAATTTAAAGAAAGCTTCTATAATGCGGATTTTACTTAAATTGATTGCCATTCACAGCAAAGTTGAAAAGGCTCAAATGAATATATACTTAGTGTGAAAATTAATCGAGTAATCGGCTTTCGTACCGGCCCATAACGATTCAAATATATTTTAAATTTCCAAAAATCTACGTAACATGTTGCATACGCAGACTCGTGTAAGTTCTTGTAGATTCAAGAATTACTGTTTTAGAACTGTAATATGCACTTTTGCCGATTGGGATTTTGTTGTTTTCATTTCCAAGTACATTCATTTAGACATCTTAACAAGAGTTTAAAAAAACATTTACCGTGCGTAACTCGGGAAATTCAGTATTTTAGAAGGGGACCCTCTATTTCGAAAAATGGGCTTAAAATCAAACATACTAGAAGTTAAATTCATCTCTATTGATTCAAACCTTGTAAAATTTTGTAAAATAAAAGCTAATTGTTAAAAGACATCATACCTGAACAGGAAAAAACGAGCATTAGGTTGGGAATTTATTTCTAACTCTTTATAAATTGACTTTTTTAAGTGCACCCCAGCTTCGGGAATGCATATTTTTCCGAGCTGCAAAAATTAAGCAAGTTTTTATCTGTACTTTTCGTGCATGTTTAATGCAGTAAAATAATTATGTTATACATAAAAATTATCTGCAATGTGTATAGAATCAAATTATAAAAAAACAAAGCACTTCACCGTCGCGTTTTCATTTTATTGGCCTACAAAATAGGTATCTAAGGCCCAGACCAAACGGTTAAAAACCACAAAAACCAAAGGGCTTGGTTTACGAATGGTCATTTTTGATACCATCTCAATTTTTCTTTTGAAAAACAAGAAATACGCAAGCAATCAGCTATGCTGGTTAAAATTTAACTTAAAATAAAGGTAATTTTGGCAACCGTAACCATAGCAACCAAAGCATTCTTCTATAGTGAAAAATCATCGTGCAAACACATAAAATTAATTTTATTGAAGACAAGTATACCAAAAATACTGTTCAAATATAGAAACAATAAAATAGCAACATTTTCCTAAATGAAAGTACAGATTCCACAATCATTTTAGTTTCATATCGTGATTCTGTTGCTGTATTATAAAAGAATCAGTATTTTGTAATAAAATATCAATACAATATTTCAGTTTTCATGACTACTAAATGAAGATGAAGAATAATAACAATTATTTCCAAATTTTAAATTAATTGATTATACCATTTTTCCCAAAAAATTAACTCACAATAAATAAAAAAAGAAGAAAAAGGAAAAGAAGTTCCTCTCCCGAGGATTGAACCGGGTCCGTCAAAATGAACAGTCCTGATTGTTACCATTGCGCCACAGAGGATTAATCTAATGGATGTCAATATCATATAACCTGTATTCATTGCTGAGTGTTGTTCGTCTACATTCTTTTTTTTGAGTATTTGTTATGAAAATATTTATTTACATTACATCAATTTCATATCCGCATTTTTTATTATTTTATTTAGTTATTAATGACGTCACAGTTGTGGGAAACACCTAAAGAGTAGTCTCCAGTTACGAAAAATAGTATCAACCGGAAACGTACGAATCGGCGTTTGGAAAACACGAATAAGGAACGGCATAAGTCGATGTTAGGCGGAAATATTACAGTTCTGAAACCTTAATACATTCGGTAAAGAATAAAACAATATTTCAAACAACTATAATATCGTGTTACAAAGCATGACATAATCGACGTATATTTACGTAAAGCGAATACATTACTTACTCCCGTAATTAGGAAAGTTAATACATGTTCAATGAACTAAAAAATCCACTTCACAATCGCTATGAACACTGCTGTAGATTACTATTTTGAACTGTTACGTCACATTTTAAATGCATGTGATACTTGTGTATTACAACAAAGACTCCGATCGTCGTAAACTTTAAACGTCCCGTGCCGCCCTTATAAATTGATCAAAGAATTTTTCCGTATACAGCCCGAAAATCGTGAAATAAATCTGTTGGGAGGTTGTAGGATATTGTAGACGAGAAAATATGTTGTAAGGGAGGAATGGACTGGGGATCGGGAGAGTTAAATGCGCTGAACACCTGACCGGAAGTCGCAGTACGTGCGGACCGGAAGTTGCTGTTTGTGCGAACAGGAAGTCGGGGAATAGTTAATTTTGGCACCAATGTCCGATTGGGATTTTGAAATTTTAGAAACACTGCTGCACACTAGCGGTCTTAATTTTGGCCTGATCTTCACTTTCATTACCATAAGATCTTGGATCCTTTCTAGAAATTGCCATATTGCATTATGGGTTTCAGAGTTATGGCCCCTGAAGGTGCTGAAATTAACTATTTAGACCTTGTCTGCACAATAGAAGCTTCATTATTTATTTGAGTTTAATGAGACTTGTACAATACTTGAGTTACTATAAGATCTAGGTTCCTTTCTTGAACCAGCTAGATTCCATAATGGGTTCCAAAGTTATGGCCCTTGAAAGAGCCAAAGTAAGCTATTTTTACCTTTCTTGGAATTTCTCCACAATAGCAGCTTTATTTTTTGACTTGATTTTACCAAACTTGCACACAACTCTTGCAATCATTGAGCAGTTGTTGACAGGTGAGCGACCCAGGGTCCTATGGACCCTCTAGTGTTAATGTCACAGCACATTTTATTTTTATTTGTAGGCCTTTCTGGGGGATCCTCACAGTTGTACATGCACCCAGTTTATGAAAGATCGAGATTTATGCAAACATATATGTTGGCTGTTGTTGAAGAAATTTAGGGTGCCACAGACAAATCCAAGTAAGTTTTACAGCCTGCATCAAAGGCAAAGTTCCACCATGTTCAGTGTTTTCATAAATGTTTAGACAGGGCATAAAAAATGAAAGAATGCCATTTATTATATGCCAGAGTATATAAATACTGCCTTTACAAGTCATGACTGCCTTATACCTACTGACACCAGATACCAACCAACACCTGATTTAATTTCAGAGCAGAGCATTTGAACTCTTGGTCAGGATCTTTGAAGTGATTTTCTAAAATATGTGGTCAAATGAATTTGTATTACACTGTATCGCAGCATTGTTATTGATGCTTTCAGGAGTAAAGAGCAACACAATATTAATCTTCATAAATTTACTTTGTCTGGGTCAAAGGATGTCTGTGGTGTTCTTACGGTGCCTCTGGCTAGAAAAAGTATCTTTATAACAAATTTCACACACATTTTAATCCCATGAGTTTTCGTGTCAAACAGTCTATAAATTTGTGAAAAAAAAAATTGTGAAAGTTTAATGCCCCAAAACAACAGGACACCTTTTACTATTAATGTGCATGTTGTCATGACCAGTATTTATTATTTGTTAGATGAATTTTATTATTTGTTAGATGAATAAGACATCATCATAGACAATGCAGTTGAAGTGTAAATGTTAAGAACCAAAGGTCATATTCATGATAATTTTATGTAAATGTCAGATGCATTTATGACAATAGATTGGTTTATATTTTTCAATAAAAAAATATTTTTTATAGATATTTGATGTAAAGATAAATCATCTGTTTGTATTTTAGTTAAAATCATACATATAAATTGTAATTTATTTTTAGTGTCATGGCAAAAAGGTCTGGTTGAAAGAGAGATAAATGAAATTCTACGTGGCCTAACCCAGCAGCAGCGCAAAAAAGTTCCAACAGCAGTGGCAAGATGGCGACGCCCCCTGTCAGCAGGTAGTGATGCAAGGGAGGTAATTCCACAGCGTGATATTGCAGAGGACGATGTGTGCCCTATCTGTCAGGATGAGTTGCTGGCTAAGAGACTTCCAGTCACATACTGCAAGTATGTAATACAATCAGAAACACCATTGATCATTCATGTATTCATGTATACTAATAGAACAGATTTAAAATTAGGAATTGTATTAGAAATTTAAGAGACATTTTTACAAGTAGATTATTGAGGAAACATTCTTGTTAATGAGTGATTAAAGGACTTGCTTTTTTCACAGCAGCTCCTGACAAAACAACCATGCATATAGAAATTGTCTGAAGAGTCTAACTTTTTTTGTACCAGTTTTATTTTGGGCATTCTCCAGAGCAAGTGTTTCATTGCATTATGAAATCAGTCTATATATTGGAGCTAAAGAAACAGCTCACTAGCAAATTTTGGCAGTTGTCTGTAATACTTATCTTTTAAATTGATAAATTTAAACTAAATCAGTAAGAAAATGGAATGACAAAATTATTTCTAATATTGCTTTTTCTTCCGTTTCTGTTTTCATTTTCGGACATCTGGCTAAAGCCATATACTGATTAACCATACGGCTTACATCACATGTGTGACCAGTTTAATCTGATCAGGATTAACACTATCTGCTTTGAGTTTCATTAGAGTATTTCCAACCAAGAAGCTCTCGATCACACTTGAAGGATTGGCAAATTGATCTTGAAGCTACACTTGCTGTCATGTGATTAAGATCTAAAAAGAGAAAAAGCTTTCAAGATTTTGAATTGTTCTCTATCTTATTTTGCAGATTTGGTTGTGGTAACAGCATTCATATAAAATGTATGAAAGTTTGGGCCGAGCACCAGAAATCTCAAGGGGAGACCACAGTTAAATGTCCATTTTGTAGAGAGGATTTTGGTCCCTTTGAAATGCTCAAGGTAGGTTTGTTGAACCCTCTAAGTGCTAAGCATGGCATTTGTCTAATACAAGACCAGTGTAGACCATGATCAGCCTGATGTTATTCTTACTACTTCCATTATTGAATGGGATAGAAATTGTAAGTCCAATACAAAACAACATTTTTTCAGTGCTTAACTCTTTACTCTTAATACAGGTTTCATTGGATGGGCGAAGAGTTAGATCCAGATCAGCTGGCACATCTGTGTCTGTTGGCCTTTTACAAAAACTTAACATTCGCTTTGCCATTTCTAAATAATTCTACAACTAAATTTCAAATTATATTGCTTATGATTATAGGGTTATGTTGATACCCAAATCTTTAGGTCAGTGTCACATTTGATGGAATTATGCCCCATTTTATACTTGGATTTTGTAATGAAAACTTAGCATTGGCTTTAACATTGGCGTTTCTTAATATTCTCAACAAACTTCTGAATTTGAATCAGTTGTTTTTTTCTGACAAAGTAACGGAGGATGACACTAATGATCAACAGAACATCATCTAGTGTACTTTCATTGTAGTATGAGAATCGTAATGCTGAGGGTGCAGGGCCAGGTGGACGTATGGACAGACATCTAGGGACAACATGTCAGAGTTGTCGTATTTCTCCAATAGAAGGCAAATGTTACAGGTATGAATCACTTAGCTTATAAAAACTAGTGTAATAGTTTCTTTGGTAGCTTGGATTGAGTAACCTTTTCTGGCAAGGCAAAATAATTTATGGCATGAATCAATGGAAAATCTGTGCCATTTTATCTGGATCTGTACTTTTTGCTTTTTGATCAAAATTAACCTAATGTATCAAAGAACAGTGTAGATCTTGATCAGACAACACAGATGTGCAGTGTGATCTGGATCTACACTGTCCATACATGGATAATAGCCTTATCCCATGGAAGTTAAATGAACACAAAGGCCCGAGATGATATTAAAATTAAAACTTGAGACCAGTCACAAATCTCAAGCATCTGAGTGTCTGATATGAAGACTAGTCTCTAATCTCATTCTCTTTGAACGAGATATCATTTAAAATCTTCTGTTAAGAACAAGGCTTAATTTTGTATAAAACCACTTGTGATAGAGTTTAGTTAGTCATGTCTAGGTAATTATATCCTCAGTGTTGAAACATTAGTTGATAGAAAATAAAACAACTCAAATAGGTTTGATGTTTTTTGGTGGTTTTCAGTTTTTGGTCAAGGTCAGTTTTACACAAAAAAATAATAGTCAATATCATGGGTAAAAATCAGTGCACTTACAAAAACATTTTTGTGTCTTAATATTTGAATCTTTAAGACAGATTTTGGATTATTTGTTATCAAGCTATCTGTTACTAAAGATTGAGAGTCAGTTTTCCAGGTAGTTGGAAGTAGAGAGATTTTTATATGTTAATTCAAAGAAAAAGACATTTTTCAAGCATGTGTCAGATATTACAGACATGTTTCACATTGTCATTAGGTATTCTGTGTTGCACTTTGCAAGACCATAAAAAGAAGTACATGTTATAGTTACATAATTCTTAGGATGATTCATGTTCTAGAATCCATAAAATGTCGAGGTGTGACATAAAAAGAGATATTTTAGTAAATGGCAAAACATTTGTCTTCAAAAGTGTGAATTTTTTTGTTACACAAGATGAGACCAGAGAAATTTAAGTGTGGATAGCCCCCTGTTTTCTTTAGATTAGTTAATTGACACCAACATTCGGTTGAGTGGGATAGCTTCCCTATTATTCAAACTGTCAAGCCAAAAC
The DNA here is from genome assembly GCA_038501625.1 of Corbicula japonica. Taxonomy (NCBI): domain Eukaryota; kingdom Metazoa; phylum Mollusca; class Bivalvia; order Venerida; family Cyrenidae; genus Corbicula; species Corbicula japonica. The sequence continues at coordinate 241,412 of JAZAYU010000293.1, forward strand.
CTTTGATGCAACTAGGTGGAATCATTTGTCAAGTTCTAATTGCACTTTAAACTTAATTCTAGAGTGTTGAATTCAAACAGGCAGCCTTAACCATTTCCTGACCTTTGTATGGTCTTCAATTTTAGCTTCATAACTAGTCTTTCTTTTGGACTGGTATAGTTTTGATGAAAATAAAACAACAAGATAATTCATCTTTTTTCAGATGCAGTGTTTGTGCAGATTTTCACTTATGCCAGTCTTGTTTCAACACACCTATCCACACACAGCATCCTTTTGAATATAGACATGTAAGTATCAGATATAACCTTATTAGTGCTGAAACCAGGGCCCGAGATCATTTAACTAAAATTGGAGACTAGTCTCGAATCTCCAGCATCTTATTGACTGAAATGGCCACTGGTCATTTTAATATCATAAAAACATGCTCTGATTAATGTGTGTTGGAGGAGTGGGGTCTAATTATATTGTGGTAGTTTTTATGCGGGTTTGTCCTGCATTTCACTACAGGAATGACTTTCTAATGTAAGAAGGTTAATTCTCTGAGCCCGGGCTTGTGCGGGTCCCCATGTAGTCTTAAAAATAAATTATGTAAACCAATTTCAAGAAATAAACACCTTTTTAAGTACTTTGCAATAGGGTAGGTGTTCTTGGTGTATTTCAGAAGAGAAATCAGCGCTGGCGAGCAGCTGGAAGAGCGTACGGTGCTGTGTTACCTCAAGCAGTTGTAGATGATCTCGTCAACAGAGAAATCTCCGATAATGATTATGATCTTCTAATGCAACTGGATAAGTAAGCCATGTTTTACCTTGTGTTTATATTATGTAAAAAGTTAACACATAAATATTGTATTCAATCATGTCATTTAACCTATAAAATCAGAGGCACTGGAAATATCATTTAGGTAAGTGATAAAGATAATTCTTGCAATTGCCAGACTGGTTGTATTTTGTGTTTATACTGGTGTCTGAAAAGGTCATCTTTCACCAACATGTAAAATGAGTCACATCTCTGACACATGTTACTCAAAATTTAGCAAGGGCCACTTTTCTTGTCGGTAATTACATTGTATTATTGTTCAGGTTAACATTGTGAACAGTTAATGATTCGTGTTGTTTATTTAATAAAACCCACAAATTGGTCATCTGAGTAGAATTATTGAAATAAAGCAGTAGTGTAAAATTATTTAAGCAGAGAAACTTACAGACTACAAATTTAAAGTGTTTTTTATAAAATTTTGAGTAACTTTCACAATTATTGGTAACTAATTCATTTTTTTCTGCTTATATGAAAAATGATTTTTGAAATTATAAGAAAAGCATAAACTGATAAACTGGATATGTGGTATGCAACCAAAAGCATCTATAACACTTGCTTGAAATTTCTATGTTTGGAAATTCCTTAATTGATTACCACTCAAACATATTTTCCTCACGGACATTTTCCCATCTGAACCAGGATATATGTTAGATAACAACAGAACTTCTGTAAGCAAATGTCAAAACAGTTGTCCATATTAAATTGTTTTTTGGTGGATGGATCTATTCCAGGTCAAACAAGCTACATCTATGCTGTGGCAAGATCACAAAGGTCCCAAAATCATAAAACTAAATCGTGAGACCAGTCTCAGACCGCAAGCATCTGAATCTGATTGGCTGAAATGGTGACTGGTGCCATTTCAGCCAATCAGATGCTCTAGATTTGAGACTGGTGTCCAATCTGAGTTTAATGATCTTGGGCCTGGGCATATAAGTACCAGTGTTCACCATGCTGATCTTTTTACTTTGTTTTTGAAACAAATTCTATTTTAAAATAATTTGATTCATTTAAACATATATTTGTTTAAGTAATGCCCAGGCGACAGGAAGTGACATCCCAGAGGAAGTGGTCCAGTCATTTCCTCTTGAGAAGGTACGCCAGAATGGTCCCCTGCTTCAGCCTGGAGTTCAGTGCAGAATCTGCTTACATGGGTACCAGCTTGGTCAGTTTGTCAGGCGTCTACCCAGATGTAAACATAAGGTAATGTAACTGTGTAACAGAATAATGCCTGATGGGTCATGTATACTGACATTAGAGGTCTCTGTAAAATTTTAAACTATTGATGTTATAACTAAGTAACTATGTAAAATTTATACTCTCTAACTTCAAATTTTGGACACCTGTCCTTTATCAAGAAAAATACAGTTTTTTTTATGCCCCCGCCATGAAATGGCGACGGGCATTAAGAGTTGCTCCTGTCCGTCCGTCCGATATTCTCGTGAACGCAACTCCTCCTACACTACTGGTGGGAATTAAATGAAACTTGACCACAATGCTTGGCCTGATATGTTGTTGTGCATGAAGGTGGGGTTTCGCTCTTACATGTTCCGTTCAGAAGTTATGGACCTTTGATACTTCCATTTACATTAGTTTTAATAGGAGTATATCTCGTGAACGCAACTCCTTCTACACTACTGGTGGGAATTTAATGAAACTTGACCACAATGCTTGGCCTGATATGTTGTTGTGCATGAAGGTGGGGTTTCGCTCTTACATGTTCCGTTCAGAAGTTATGGCCCTTTGATACTTCCATTTACATTAGTTTAAATAGGAGTATATCTCGTGAACGCAACTCCTCCTACACTACTGGTGGGAATTTAATGAAAATTGACCACAATGCTTGGCCTGATATGTTGTTGTGCATAAAGGTGGGGTTTCACTCTTACATGTTCCGTTCAGAAGTTATGGCCCTTTGATACTTCCATTTACATTAGTTTTAATAGGAGTATATCTCGTGAACGCAACTCCTCCTACACCTCTGCTGGGAATTTGATGAAACTTTACTGCAATGCTTGGCCTGATACGTTGTTGTGCATAAAGGTTGGGTTTCACTCTTACATGTTCCGTTCAGAAGTTATGGCCCTTTGATACTTCCATTTACATTAGTTTTAATTGGAATATATCTTGTTTCTTATATTTTGTGTTAAGCAAAATATGCATTTTGCCCATAACTTTAAAACTACTTGAGATACTGCCTTGAAACTTGAAATATATTTTCACCATCAAAATCTACATCATAACCAACAAGACCCATTACCCTGCTTCCAATATTTTTCAAATTATGCCCATTTCACAAGTTACTGTTGTGATTCCAAGTTAATGCCCCTCCTATTTATGAACAAAAACATTACACCATAATACAAGCTGCATTTTATGGTTTAATTTGATAACTGTATATAAGACTTAGAATTTGATGAGAAACAATGGCAAAATACTCAAACCCTTTGCAATAAATAAAAACTCTCAGCAGGGGTCTTTAGATTGCTGTTACTTTTCACAATGCGGCAGTGGTGCATTACATCAAGAATAGTCCAAGTTAAATATAACACTGTGGAAAACTTTCTAAAATTTCAAACTACTGGCAATCATTTTGCAGACTTTATCACAGCTTAAGAAAGAAAGAAGATCTAACCTAAGCATAATACAAACACAACAATTACAGCATATATGATGCGAAGGCAGCAGCTGGTAAAACCTCTAATCAATAGACTTGTGTGACCAGTTCAACTGTTTACTCAATGTTTACATGTTCTTTCGCATGTGTGACAAGTGTAGATCCAGATAGCTGGCACATCTGTTTGCTTTTTGGTAAGAAATAACCAAATAAATAAAAAAACAAACGGTGAAAATTGTGATCAGATGGCATGGATGTGCCAGCTGATCTGGATCTTAACTGTTCCCTAATGCTATAAAAGGGTATATATGGAGGAAGGGTTAAGATCATGCTGTCTACCTGGTTCACCATAATATACACTGTTTACTTCTTGGCAAAAAATAGCCCAATGTATCTAAAAGCAAACAGTGCAGATTCTGATCAAACTGCACAGATCAGGCTGATCTGGTTCAACACTGGTCACACAAGGAAACAGTTACGGGTAAAAGAATAGTCCTCAAGTGCTGTCACCTTATTCAGCATGTATTGTGTTCGAGCGATCATTCTGAAAACATTAATGTCACTTGTAATGTAGTTTTTCATACCAGATGCCAAGTAGGCACTGGGAAGTTCACAAATAGTTGCAATTCAACTTAAAGGACATTTCAATTTACATTTTACATATGAGTCATAATTTTCCATTTCTGGTGTGTTCTTATTAATGCTGAGTAGTTTAGTAAACCAGGAACCATGGAAAATGTCTGTAAGAAACTTTCTGTCCTAGAACTTCAAAATGTTCACTCATTTCTGGGGATGTATGAAGTGATGATAACATTGACCTTTTGGAATATTCCTCATGTTTTATTTTTTGTTAGAAAATAAAGTATGTTAAACAGCTCCTTTTTAGCTCACCTGTCACGTAGTGACAAGGTGAGCTTTTGTGATCACAATTTGTCCGGCCTCCGTCCGTCCGTCGTCCGTCTGTCAGCCGTCTTCCGTCCGTAAACTTTTACTGTAAACAACATCTCCACTGAAACCCCTGGGCCAAAGTTGATGAAACTTGCCACGGATGTTCCTTGCATGAAGCTCTTCCAAATTTGTTCAAAGAAATCAATTCCATGCAGAACTCTGGTTGCCATGGCAACCTAAAGGAAGAACTTTAAAAATCTTCTTCTCTGAAACCACAAGGCCTAGAGCTTAGATATTTGGCATTTAGCAACCTCAAGTGGAACTCTACAAAGATTGTTCAAATTATTTCCCTGGGGTCAAAATTCGCCCCGCCCCAGGGGTCACTTCATTTTACATAGACTTATATAGGAAAAACTTTTAAAATCTTCTTGTCTGAAACCACAAGGCCTAGAGCTTAGATATTTGGCATTTAGCACCCTCTAGTGGAACTTTACTAAGATTGTTCAAATCATTTCCCTGGGGTCAAAATTGGCCCCGGCCCAGGGGTCACTTCATTTTACATAGACTTATATAGGAAATCTTTAAAAATCTTCTTCTCACAAACCACAATGTGTACAGCTTAGATATTTGGTAAGTAGCATTGTCTAATGGATGTCTACTAAATTTGTTCAAATTATGTCCCCTGGGCCAAAATCAGCCACGCCCTAGGGTGTTCTTGGTTTACATATAGTTGTATAGGAAAAACATGAAAATCTTCTTCTTTAAAACCACAAGGCCCAGAGCCTTAATATTTGATATACAGCATCATCTAGTGGTCCTCTACCAAAATTGATCAAACTATCCCCCTGGGGTCAAAAATGGCCCTGCCCCAGGGGTCACTTGTTTTACATAGACTTATATAGGGAAAACTTTAAAAAATCTTCTTCTCTAAAACCACAAGGCCTAGAACCTTGGTATTTGGTATGTGTCATCATGTAGTGGTCCTCTACAAAAATTGTTCAAATTATTCTCCTGGGGTCGAAAATGGCTCTGCCCCGGGGGTCACTAGTTTTATTACTTAGTGTTATATAGTAAATCTTTAAAAATCTTCTTCTCTGAAACCGTAAGGCCTAGAGCTTAGATATTTGGTATAGAGCATCATCTAGTTACATTTTCTCCACAATAGCAGCTTAATTTTTTTTTTAATATTTGACTTGATTTTACCAAACATGCACACAACTCTTGCAACCATTGAGCAGTTGTTGACAGGTGAGCGACCCAGGGTCCTATGGACCCTCTTGTTTCTTGATCTTCCTAACAATTGTTTCCATTTGTCCATTATTAAAATGATTCTTTTTCACTTTTACAATAATTTGCGTATATTTACACATGCCCTGCACTTTTCTACCTTTAATAATATTCTTGATTGTAGCTTCCACTCACAATGAAACTCTGGAACTTAGCTAAAAGTTCCACTCTTAAACTATTAGAAAATGTTTTGACTTATGACATTAACCTGCATGCACATTTTGCCATTTGTTGCTATGAAACAGTGAACCTTCATTTACTTGTCATTAAGGTGGCTGTTCAAACATCCATTTCTAACAGCTGTTATTATCACTTACTTTCCAAAGTTTTCAAATTGAAAAGTATTTAGAATATTATAAATATGCAGTTATAAGAATTGAATTGATAATGTTTTCCCATTCATCTGGTTATGAAAAACATATGAATTAATTAAAGTAAGCAAGAAGCCCATTGGGCTTTACACAGTGTAAACAATATTAATTGATGAACACTGTGAAGTTTTCTTTTAATCCTTGATTTAAACCATCAATATGCAATGTCATCAGCTTTATCAGGATCTACACTGATTCTGATACCTGAATGATTCTAATAACTGACTCTGCATTCACATGACTACAATAACTAGCAATATAATTGACAATGCATACCATATGTAGCAATATAATTGACAATGCATACCGTATGTAGCAATATAATTGACAATGCATACCGTATGTAGCAATATAATTGACAATGCGTACCGTAATGTAGCAATATAATTGACAATGCATACCATATGTAGCAATATAATTGACAATGCATGCCGTATGTAGCAATATAATTGACAATGCATACCATATGAAGCAATATTATTGACAATGCATACCAAATTAAAAAAGATGTTACTAAACAAATAATCGTGTTTATTAAGTTCTAATTATCAAAAGAGTTTGTTAGTACACAAATTTGTAATTAAAGATGTGTACTGATGCACTGTTGTAAATATCGTATAGGTTGGTAAGTGTCCATGTTATTTGTGAAAATCAGATGAAGTAAAAATATATCGTGATAAATTGTCTGCCTAATGTCTGATGTTGCAATTTTAAATTTAAGGATTAAAATGATATTTGATGGTTTTGATTTGGGTATGGAATACAGTTGGGCTTCACTCGTATTTTAAATGGCTCAGCTGTTACCCAAATGAAAACCATTAAATATTGATTCAGTCCTTATATTTACATTCATAAATACTCTCATTCAAACAGATATTATTAGAAGAATTCATGTTATTACAGCTTTTTTTAAAAAAAAGGTGAAATATGCATATCAGGAATCGCCACATTCAGAAAAAACAGCCTCCCACACAGTCAAGAAGAGAGAGGGAGAGAGCATGGTTAATAAAATGATCAGTTTAAAAAAAGACACGACTAACAATAAACAAAAATGAGAACCCGAGGGGTTACCGCCTTGGAACGGTCAGTGGCAAATCAAATTGCCACTGGGGGTTTAAACCAGGTTCTAGGGTGCACCAACCTCACACTTGCCCCAACAGGTTCTCATATCACAAAACAAGTACAAGTTGTCTTGGTTAAAAAACTCCAACTCACTTATCGGCTTAACAATGTTGCATGCATCAGCACACAAACATATAAAACATAAGAAGCTAAGAGCATTGCAAAGCCGAAGGGGCGGGAACTCAATGATCTTACAGAGACCAGAGCTCCTGGAGTAAAATCAGCAAGAACACGATGACAGGGATAAAAGAAACAAATCGAGTTTCTAGGTTCTTTTAAGAAAAGATTTCCCCATAAACCTTCATAAACTCTTAAACCCCTGCCACCGCCGTGCAACCAAATAGGTAAGCATAATGATCAACTGTAGAAGGGATAATCACCAGGCCTGCAGAGCGCTGTAAAATATCATGTTGGTAACCTTTCTTTTTAGCTCACCTGAGCACGAAGTGCTCATGGCGAGCTTTTGTGATCGCCTGATGTCCGTCGTCTGTCGTCCGTCCGTGCGTCGTCAACTTTTTCTTCAACCAACTTCTTCTACTGAACTCCTGGGCCAATCTTGCTGAAACTTGGCAGGAATGTTACTTGCATGAAGCTTTACCAAAATTGTTCAAATGGTTCCAGTCCATTGCCTATGTAGGTCACAGAGGATGAAAATAGATTTTGAACATGAAATTTTTAAAAATCTTCTTCTCTGAAACCGTAAGGCCTAGAACTTTGATATTTGGTGTGTAGCATCACCTAGTGGTCCTCTACCAAGATTGTTCAAATTTTAGCCCTGGGGTCAAAATTGGCCCCGCCCGGGTGGGGTCATGTGTTTTCCTTATAAATATATAGCAAAAACTTAAAAAACTTCTTCTCCAAAACCGCAATGGCCAGAGGTTAGATATTTGGCATGAAACATTGTCTAATAGACCTCTAACAAAGTTGTTCAAATTATGGCCCTGGGGTCAAAATTTGCCCCGCCCCAGAGGTCTTGGGTTTTCCTTATATCATTATATAGCAAAAACTTAAAAAATCTTCTTCTCCGAAACCGCAATGGCCAGAGGTTAGATATTTGGCATGAAACATTGTCTAATGGACCTCTTACAAAGTTGTTCAAATTATGGCCCTGGGGTCAAAATTTGCCCTGCCCCAGAGGTCATGGGTTTTCCTTATATCAATATATAGCAAAAACTTAAAAAATCTTCTTCTCCGAAACCGCAATGGCCAGAGGTTAGATATTTGGCATGAAACATTGTCTAATAGACCTCTAACAAAGTTGTTCAAATTATGGCCCTGGGGTCAAAATTTGCCCCGCCCCAGAGGTCATGGGTTTTCCTTATATCAATATATAGCAAAAACTTAAAAAATCTTCTTCTCCAAAACCGCAATGGCTAGAGGTTAGATATTTGGCATGAAACATTGTCTAATGGACCTCTAACAAAGTTGTTCAAATTATGGCCCTTGGGTCAAAATTGGCCCCGCCACAGGGGTCGCCCATTTTACATAGAATTATATAGGAAAAATCTTGTAAAAGTCTTCTTCTCTAGAACCAAAACACATAGAGCTTAGAATTTTTACATGTAACATCACTTTGTGGACCTTTACCACGTTTATACATATCATGACCCCAGGCTCGAATTGGCCCCACCCAGGGGCTTAACAATTTTTACATAGAGCTAAATAGTAAGAACTGAAGACATGTAGAATGTTTGCTAGTGTCAAACTACACCCCTTGTTCTCTGAAACTAATGCGACTAGACCTTAGATATTTTGTGTTGAGTATTGTAAAGAGACCCTTTACCAGCATTATTTAAATGTTGGCCCTGGGGTAAAGCTGAAAGTACTTTTGTACTCAGGTGAGCGATACAGGGCCATCATGGCCCTCTTGTTAAATTTACAGATGGTTTTTACGAATAACCGGGAGAAATTAACACTGCCTTTTATCTTCTTAAGTTTATAAATAAAATCTCCTTAAAAAACTGGCTGTGAAATACCTTGTTGCAATAGTGATTTTAAACTGCACCTGTATTTATGAAAAGGCTTTTGGAACAGCAACAATGATTGACACAGTGAATGAAGGCACGCTTTTTCGTAGCTACTCTTGGCAAAACGTGCGTGCTCGGTGACATTACACATTAAAACATTGTGCAACGTCCAACTACTACTGTAGCCACGCCTTTTAAAATAATAATAATATATAAGAAATTATGATCTGTTTGATGAACAAGACTTTATCGCGGACGAAGTTGATGTGTAAATATTCAGCGAACTATACCAAGAGTCAGTTTTATTTACCAAATGTCTATTCTACTGGCATCATAACCAGTACAAAATTCTCCCAACACCTTTGACTACACAAGATCAAACAATCTTGTATGCAAGACAACCTTAAAAAATTGATCTGGTATGCTTTCAGTTTCATCGTGACTGTATTGATGCTTGGTTACTACATTCCCGTCCAACATGTCCTATAGATGGCTTAGTTGTCTGGGATAGGATCTCCGCACAACTTGAGGAAGAGCAGAATAACAAAAACAAGTTAGATCTTTACTTACTATATAATATTTAGATCAAATGAATTCTATCTCCTTCTAGATTCTTTAGTTACTGTATAAATAATTGTTTTGCATTAGCCTTCAACTGATAATTCCATAGAAATTGTAATTTTTTTTTAAAAGTTTCTTGAATTAATTGTAAACCCGTTCCTCCATATATACGCCTTTTCATATGAGGCGACCAGTGCAGATCCAGACCAGCTGGCACATTCCTGCCATCTGATCTGGATCTGCACTGGTCGCATCTTGGCCAGAAATAACCTAATAAATCAAAATTTAAACAGTGTAGATGAAGATGTGCTGGCTGATCTGGATCTTAACTTTTTCGCCTAGCAATAAAATAAATTGTATTGAGTTGCATTAAAATTTGAGTTTTGTTTTTAATTTTATATATTTAGGCCAAGTTCAGGTACCAGCTCCCTTAATTAACTAAATGTTCTTTAAAATCAAAATTAAAATTAATTTTTTGTCTTTAGAGCCAAAAAACGTCAAAGCACAGAACCTTCAGCTCAGTCAGCAGGAGTTGTGAACCTAGAAATACCAGGGATCGGCATTGCAGCACGGCAGCCAGAACCCAATGACAGTACAACCAGAACTCAAACCAGAGTGCCAGGGAGAGCACCACTTAGACGACAACCTGACAGGGCAGACAGAGAGGCAGTGAGGGTCCTCGGAGCTCTGCAGAACAACTTTGCTATTAGTGGCACTGCTTTAGCATCTGACAGGTATTTCAGTTTGACAGCAGTCTTGTTATAGTTAGTGTTAAGTCAAGTTTTAACAATAAAAGTGAAGTAACAGAGAACATCACATGCCTTTAGCAGGATAACCCTTTACACCATAAATACTAGATTTATAACATTTGTGACCATTGTAGATCTAGATCAGCTGGCACATACATTCCTGCTGATCTGGGTCTGCTCTGTTTGCTTCTAGGTCAGAAACCTAATCAATTTAAAAGCCAATAGTTTAGATCCTGGCCATCTGCTTATCACATTTACAAACAGTGTCAATCCAGATCAGCTTGTGCAATATGATCTGTGGGGTGTGCTATTCACTTAAAGGTCAGAAATAATATCATTATTCTTAAATTATACAGTGTAAATCAGATAAGGAGTTGCAAGCTCATCTGGATCTACAGCTGACACAAATGGGATGTGTGAAGTTATGTCCCACAAAGTAAAGGGTTAAACCATAATTATTATCCCTTAATCATGCATTTTTTAATGCATGTGCCATCAGTGTAGATCCAGATCAGGTGGCAAGTCCATGCCACCTGATCTGGATCTGCACTTGTTACATTATGGTCAGAAATAACCTAATAAAAGCAAACTGTAGATCCTGATCAGGCGGCACATTTGAAAATATTTCAACCAAACTATGCATAAAATTTTTCAGTGACAGTACAATGGAGGTACCAGGAGGAAGGTTGTTGAACAGGGCAAGTCAGAGAAGAGCAGCCTTAAATCAACATGTTGACAATTACCAAACAGTGGAAGAAAACATGGCTGTGCAGTCCTCAACAATAGGTTTGTTTTACAATATTACAGTTAATTTATATGTTGCAGATTTCACATATGAACATTTTAGTAAGATACTTTTAAATTAATGCTTTTAACCCACCACTAATGGATGACATTAAAGTAAAATATAATGAATGAATGTAATGGATGACAATCAAGTAAAATAACTTTATTGCAGAAAGTGAGAATATAGACCCTCTGGATGAAGTGGCTGCAGCTAACCTTGATAACTGTCATGATGGTCAAGGTCATTCCCAGAGATCCGAGGGTCGTGGTCTCACTTCAGCAATTCCAGGTCAAAAGTCCAATCATGTATTACAAGAAAGACAACTCAACCACAGCTCAATCTTTGCCAGTGGCACTGCCAACAACACACATGACGCAACTGCTACGCTGTTATCAAATATGGCAAGGCTTTCACCTTATAGAGAAATGCCTAATGGATTAAGTGAAGCCATGTCGCGGCAGGTGATGGAGGAAACTTCAAGGTCAGACGAAATTAGAAGAAATTATGAAGGGCAAAGGTCAAGGTCACTTGGAGGATTGATTCCAGATGTACCTCCAGAGCGAAGACTGTTTGCTGACACATTAGGCACTGATGCTGGCAGATCACATTTAATGTTTGATCCAAATGCTGCAAATATAAGGGGAAGTAACTCTAGTAATCAGTCATTGAAACAGCAACGACAACAAATGTCAGTCAACAGTGCACCTGCTGCAGGAAATCCAGGTATTGCTATTTAATAGTCAGGCAAAGTTGCTTTTTGTGTCGCCTGCGATAGCAGGTAGACACATAGGGATCCTATTCTCCGGCGGCGCCGGCGGCATCCGGTAGTCCCCCAACTTTAACCTGAAACATAATGTTGCCTATAACTTTGAAAGTACTTGTCCTATTCACTTCATACTTGGAATATATCATCAGCACAAACAATGCCATCTGTGACGACAAGAATGATAACTCCAGTTTCAATATTTTTTGAGTTATGCCCCTTTCAAAAGCAACTTTAACCTGAAACTTAATGTTGCCTATAACTTTGAAAGTACTTGACCTTTTCACTTCATACTTGAAATATATCATCAGCACGAACAATGCCATCTGTGATGACAAGAATGATAAATCCAGTTTCAATATTTTTTGAGTTATGCCCCTTTCAAATGCAACTTTAACCTGAAACTTAATGTTGCCTATAACCTTAAAAGTACTTGTCCTATTCACTTCATACTTGGAATATATCATCAGCACAAACAATGCCATCTGTGACGACAAGAATGATAACTCCAGTTTCAATATTTTTTGAGTTATGTCCCTTTCAAATGCAACTTTAACCTGAAACTTAATGTTGCCTATTTCTTTGAAAGTACTTGACCTTTTCACTTCATACTTGGAATATATCATCAGCATAACAATGTCATCTGTGACGACAAGAATGATAAATCCAGTTTCAATATTTTTTAAGTTATGCCCCTTTCAAATGCAACTTTAACCTGAAACTTTATGTTGCCTATAACGTTGAAAGTACTTGTCCTATTCACTTCATACTGGGAATATATTATCAGCATGAACAATGCCATCTGTGACGACAAAAGTGATAACTCCAGTTTCAATATTTATGAGTTATGTCCCTTTCAAATGCAACTTTAACATGAAACTTAGTGTTGCCTGTAAAAATGAAAGTACTTGTTCAATTAATTCACTTAATACTTTGAATAACTCATCTGCATTTACAAACCAATTTTTGAAGATGATAACTCAGGTTTCACCATTATTTTACTTATTCCCCTTTTAAGTGCAATTTAGATGACACATGTGTTCTGTGGTGTAGTATTGAAATCAACTTAAATAAAATATTTTTATTATATATGATTAAACATAGGCCCACATTTCAACTTTTTCCATGCAGACGACACGTGTTCCGCGGAACACAACATTCTAGTATTTAAATAAGTTTAATAACCTTATCACATTTTGTTCAATCTCTTGATATTGAACACATCCTGTGCAGTGTTCAGTGAACTTATTACAGATAAATATATCTTTGAGCCTACATCTTGCAATCCTAGTCTATAAGAATGAGTTTTTGTTCTGTTGAGTTCCCAGTTAGTACTCCAAATGAGAAAAAACTTGTCAAAAAAAGAACTGCTTTATCTGTCTTTGAGCCTAACTGTTCTCATCTTGGTTGATGATGATGAACTTATGTTGTGAAAAGTTCCTAGTTTGTACTCTAAATGTAGAAAAACTTGTCAACAAATAGAACTGCTAAATATCTCTTTGAGCCTAGATACCATCCCTAGTTAAGGGGTTCCATTTGACCCGGGAGATGACACTTTGACTTGAAATTTCCAAAATGCCTAATTTTGACCCCTAGGATTTTAGCTGAAGGGTCATTTTTTCCTTTAATCAGGGGTATTTTAGGCTTAAAATTGAGTGAATCCCTTGAAAATGGAAACAATGACCCTTCAGCAGCTAGTGGAACCCCTGCTAGTTGATATAGGATTATAGTGAGATAAAGTTGTCTGAGGCTTGGGCTAATTTCTGATGTCTAAACTTGATGTTTTCATGGTAAGCTCTGTCAGGGAGGATACTGGTGAGGAGTTTGCTAAAGTAATAATAATAAAAATTAATATGTTAACTCTTAGTAACTCAGGTCATTTGCGACTAGTGTAGATGGTGATCAGGGCCCAAGATCATAAAATTAAGTTTTGTGATCAGTCTCAAATCTCAAGCATCTGATTGGCTGAAATGGTGACTGATCTCTAGATAGATTAAGTTTTATGATCTTGGGCACAGCCTTAGCATCTGAGCAGTGAGCACACACTGTTTGCTTTTAGATCTTAGGGTTATTTCTGTTCAAGAGGTGACTAGCAAAGATCCAGATCAAACTGCAAAGATGTCGCACACATGATTAAATCCATACATGGCTAGTCTCCTGATAACTTCTTTCTGGCCAAAATCCCAATGAAAATTAAATATTGTTGCCCAAACAGGGGGACAATCCACACTGAACGTTCTCTGTATCTGCCCCGATTGTGTACTCGTTGTAAAAGTGTGTGAAGGCTGTACAAAAAGTCCTAAACTTCAATAGACTACATGGTGTGTGAGATCTTAATACATGCTTTATTAACAGGTTTTATAAATTAAAGTTTTGCGTGGGTGAAAGCGCTGTCTTGTAGTGTCTACATGTGAAATGTTGTACTCGCTATAATGCAAATTAAGTTAACAGTTCTAGAATGATAACGTCTTAATAACTTAAAAGTGTGAATATCTTTTATCTTTATTGTCCACTTAGAAGTAATTGCATTTTACAGTTAAAGGAAATGACATCATTAAGAAATTAACATATGTACTTCAATCTTTCTACCTTTCCTTAAAGTTTACTAAGTGTGATGACGAGTGGGAAATTTTATTAACATGAACATATTTGCGTTAATTACTTCTGTTACTTATATGATTAATCTCAAAGAAGGAGAAGTTAATCTTACATATATAAAATTTGTAAATATACTCTTACATTTTATGGATATTTTGCACACACACAATTATTGTAAACATTTACTTTTTTAGATGTCAATATAGCAATATCTTGCATTATTTGCTTGGCAGGATTAAGACTTTACTTCATAAGTATATATACTTCCTATTGCATCTGCACATCTTTGTCATCTGATCAGGTACTAGCTGCTAACATTTAGATTCGTTGAGTTGGGTGATCAAGAGGCGACCAGTAAAGATCCAGATCAAAGGGCATGGATATGCCATCTGTTCTGAATCTACACTGGTCGCAAATGTGATAAAGCCTGTATTTGAGGAGTCAAGGGATGAGTAGTATTCTTATAATTTCTAAAAATTTTCTACCTATCTAAGAAAGAACATGGGCAATTCATATCTAAAATAACTCTGTTTCATGGGCAGATCATTCCCCAATTTTATGCCAGCAAAAAATATATCCAATCAGGTAATTTAAAAATGCATATATGTAATTGATTTTTAATTAATATGATGATGATGATGATGATGATGATGATGATGATGATTATTATTATTATTATTATTATTATTATTATTATTTTAAATTAAATAAATGGTTAAACAGTAATTATCTTGCATTGTTTAATTAAAATTCAACAAAGTCAGTTTTCATTAAATCTAATTCCATGGACCAGCCTAATTTTCATTAGTCACACTGCCAAAGGTTGCATAATGTATCAGTTCTTGATTTCACTGATAACAATAAATCTGATCAGATTAATTTGTATTTATAAAATTAAATAGTTCCTTCAACTTGATAAACAGTTAGTATATTTGTTGTTTTGTGTGACATTATCAACTGTTTTTGTCATTATTTTTTAAGAAATGAGTTCTTAACCTTTCCTCCTTAGACACACTTTTATTGCATGGGCGAACAGTGTAGATCCAGATCAGCCGACACATCCGTGCCATCTGATCAGGATCTGCTCTGTTCGCTTTTTGATTTGTTAAGTTATTTCTGACCAAAATGCGACCAGTGCAGATCCTGATCAGATAGCACAGATGTGCCGGCTGACCTGGATCTACACTGGTCGCACATGCTTAAAAATGTGTATATATGGAGTAAAGGGTTAAGGTTTATGTTCAAACTTGCTAATCTTCTGTGGTTTATTACTCAAGTCTATACCATCCTATATTGAACCAATCTTCCACCAAAACTGTTACACAAATATATAAACACCTAGCCTTACTATGCCTTGATACTGAGTTTTAATACAAAAATAAACTTGAAATCGTTGTTAAATAGAAGATATTGGGTAAGGTAAATATAAACATGTATATTACCAAGTGAATTCTGTATTTTGTATTTTTAAGAGTGGCATGGCCACAAGAGAAAATTCCTAAATCCAGAGTTCACAAGTGAAGTCTGTTTCTGTCTTTCATTAATAACACCAAATTTTCTGTTTATTTTATGCTTTTACTGCTTAGGGTGCATGACTGCTGTACATTTAGAAAATGGCATGAATGAGGCTAAAGGTTTTCATGTTTTTGCTTTATGACAGAATGTTCTCAAAGTTGAACCCATTTTCTAAATGCCCCCTTCGGAAATATAGTGCTGTTTGGGTAATAGGATTTATAAAACGATTGATATGAAAAATGATCATTAACTGTTTAAAGATGGCAGCTATTTATTTCACTGAAAAAGCATATTTTTTTATTGACTGATGTATCAAAAATCATTCATATTAAAGCTCTCATTAGGCATTTTTGCACAATTTTAAATCTGCGCTATTAAATCAATGTTTGCTTAGGTTTTGATTTCACACTAATTTTGGCCACAGAATATGCACAAATTAATCATCAGCATATAAAAGAGATGCCAAAGTTTTTAAAAGCAAATCTGAGTGACTTCTGAAATAATGTAAATATTTGAAATAATTACATGGGAAGATTGGTCCAATAATATCTGAACCCGTCCCTGCATGCTATTAACCTGGTGTTGTGTTCCTTCTCTTTTCATCCCATAGTTGCAGGATTTTCATACCATTTTCCAATCTTGTCATCAGAGCGAGGTCGGCAGGCTGGGAGAGGCTGGTCACAGAGCAACAGCATGCATCGTAACCGTAGCAACAGTAGGGAGCGACCCAGAGACCAGAGTAGGGAGCGACCAATGAATGGTTTAGGCACAGGAACCATTCCAAAGGAAGGAGAAAATCTACTGGAAAGATTAACAGTAAGTTAAACATGACTGGTAGTTCTTGGTTCTATTTTCTTTGCTCACATGCCTGTCTTCCATAAGACTGTAAATTAATGTTTAAATTAAATTTCAAGGGATCAATTTTTTTAAGGACTAGCAGTAGGCCTTATGTCCATGTGTTAAACTGGCATCTATTGTCAAGCCATCATCAACTTTTTTCCAATGAACATATTTGCTTTTGATCCTACTTTATGTTTTTCATACCAAAATTATTCAGACAGTGCACCTGGCACATCAAGGGGACCCACCATGAGGATTTGTAAGACTTTTTAAAGATCTTAAAAGATCTTGTCTTCAAAATCTACAATGATTTAAGGCTTGCTGTTTCAGATGTAAGATCCTTGTTTTGTCTTCTGCCAAAATTGTTGAAGTAATGGGCAAGGTGCCCTCTGGCACCCAGCCCATGGGGCTGCAGGGGCTACGTACACAAATTTATTTTATTTTTAATGGGCTCTGTTTTTTCAATGGCTTACAAAGTCACAGGTACCATAATTCTGGAACCCCTGAAGAATTGTTAAATTTCTTGGTAGAATGTTCAGCATAATGACACAAAAAGGACAGAACATGCAGTTACTAAGAACTTCTTCAAGGAAAAGGCCATACTTGAGCTTCCAAAGTCACAGGAATCAAAGACATATCTGCTCCTTAGATCTTGAATGCCTTAACTATTTTTAAAAATACTTGGTAGAAATGTTCAGCATAATGACACAATGGGCAAAAAATACAGTTATGCCGACTTTCATGCGGAATGTGACACCAAAGTTGTTTCTGCTCCATAATTCTTGAACCCTTGAACAAATTGTAAAATTATTTGGTAGAAATCAGATGGATTTGCAGGCTTATATGGATTTTCACTGGGCTCACATGGGATAAAAGCTGTATACCATGAAAAGATGCATGAACAGAACTATTAAAACTTGTCTGTGCTCTTTGAGTAAAAAACTCACTTTGTCAGTTATATTTAATAATATTTTCATCTGCCTTGCAGTTGTTCACTGACTTATACCTTGGCAACAGTCCCAGGTCTCACCCTGCAGTGTCTGGAAACCCCAGCGGCCTGCCACCACGACCGTCACACAGGCCTCGTGACAACCATGCTGCTGCTAGACTTAGAAGATTCCAAAATGAACACCGTAGAAATAACTTCAGCCTAGAAGGAAATGCATGCACTGATTTAACATTGAGGGATCTGATTGGTTAAATTTGGTTTTGTTTCTTTGTTTATTCTCTAAATGTTTGTCGTTTCCATTGTTAAGCATACCCAAAGCATACCCAGAAATGACATGAAGGAGAGTTGTTTTAGAGAGTGTATTGCCCAAGTGCTTTCTTAGATCTTTAGAATTGTTAGAAATGATAAGATCATTACTTAACCCTATGCTTGATATAAATGGGTTTTATTGCATGTGTGGCCAATGTAGATCCAGGTCAGCCAGCACATCCATGCCATCTGATCTGGATCTACACTGGTCACCACTTGGTCAGAAATAACCCATAGAATTGATTCTGATCATACGGCACAGATGTGACAGCTGATATGGATTTACACTGTTTTCCCAGAAGATACAGTTGTACAGTATCCACGAAATAAAGGGTTAACACTATTAGTAAATGTTGATCCTCTTCATTGTGTGGAAAAAATGGACAATGTGGTATGTTCTCATAATTTTAGCTTGGACTCAAATTAAAAGTTCATTACACTGCAGAAATGTGTTAATTCTAGTTATAAATGAAATCATACGCACTGTGATTATACAATTGTATATAGTTTGCACAGATTGTTGATGTTGTAATTGTTAAAAATTTGTTTGTTACCAGTTGACCTGACTGTTGACATGATTATTTGATTATTTGTTAAGTTTTCTATTTCAAAATTTTATTTTTATATGAAGCTTGATTATTTATGTTAGGTTATTACATTGTTTCTCAGACTATTAAATGTATATGGAAGTCTATTTTAATGAATGCAGGTGTTTTTACAGACATTTTACTGCTGTAATTTCCCATGGGTCATTTAAACGTTATTGAGAAGAATAAATAATTGTGACAATCCATGAGAAATCATGTCTTAGACTTACTTTGTGATAAGTGTGAGTCATGATCAAAATGCACACTTACTCATTCTGTAAGAGATCTAAACAGTTTCCTAGATACAGTAAAGATTCTCTCGACCCTGATCAGACTGTGCAGATGAGCATGAGGATTTGGGTCTGCACGAGTTCCACAAGCCCAGTTTTATCTTGGTACCTCACAGTTTTAAACTAACCCTTGGCCAGCAAGTGGTACACGATCTAGACTGAAAGTTATCAAACTGAGATTGGAAACCAGTCTCAAATCTCAAGTATCTGATTGGCTGAAATGGCAACTAGTCGCCATTTCAGCCAATCAGATGCTTGAGATTTGAGACTGGTTTCCATGCTTAGTTTTATAACCTCGGGCACTAGACTGGTAGCACATGAATGAAAAAAGTGTATTAAGGGTTCAATGTCATGGTAGGCAGATTTCTGTACTTTCAAGTGAAAATTACTCCATTAACAACTTTTTAGGGAAAAAAACAACACGATCATAAGTTTACCGCACAACTACTATACAGCATGTATTGTTGTCTTGAACAAGATTAAATAGTTGAAAAACTGAAGAATTGTTTGGATTAAGGTTACCTCAATCAATATGATGTAAATTATTTATGTTGTGCTTTCTTTTCGTGAAGCTTGTTCAAAGTTTTGCTCAAGTTGATTTTACCTATAATGATATAATAGCACCTTATAATTAAGTGAATATTGAGTTTACTTATTGTTTCGTTTTCTTTAGATGTTCTTTTTAGTTAGTTATCGGGTAGTTCATTTAACATTTTTAAATGATTGGTCACCATTTGTCATAGATTGAAAATATTAAGAAGTTGTAACTTACGTACATGTAACAATATTTCATGCTTTTGAACTATGCAACAAAAATCACTGCTTTAAGATGTATTTGAACCATCCTAAAATAATATAATACTGTGTTTCAAGATAAATATCATTACATTAAGGATTTATAAAAAGGACTTCTGCCTTAAATTACCAGTGCAAAATAACATTTGTAATTTGGAATTAATATGTCAATGTATACTTTAAAAATATTTTATGTTAAAAAAAATAATTTTGCAAATGTTGGTGTTTAAATATTTTGGCATGAAGTTCCTGTATACTTTGATGAAATGAAAGTGAAACCTTTCTGCAGATAGTGGAAAAACAGTGTTATTTTAAATGAACTATTTTGTTTTAATAATTACACTTTTAACATTATTTCTTTTGTAGATGATCATAAAGAAAGGATTTTTTCCTGCGACTATTTTTACCAGAGTATGGCCATTTGTTATTTAAATTTTGTTGCAGCAGTGGGGACATCAGTGTCGGAGGACACATTCTAGTTTCATGACTGCATTTTGTCATAATTTTGCCCCTTTTAAATTTAGAATTTTGGTTTAGTTTTTTTTCTTTTTAAGTAAACCTTTCTTGGTAATCACTCAACCTGTTCCTTCATATGTATGCATTTTTACACATGTGCAACCAGTGTAGATCCAGATAAGCCTGCACATCTGTGCCGTCTGATCAGGATCTGCATTGGTTGCATTTTGGTAGAAATAACCAAATGAATAAAAAAGCAAACAGTTTAGATCCTGATCAGATGACACGGATGTGCAGGCTGATCTGGATCTAAACTGTTTGCCCACGCAATAAAGGTGTATCTATGGAGGAAAGGATTAACTTGGTAATAACCCTTTACTCCATAGAAATACCTTTATTGAATAGGCAAATAGTGTAGATCCAGATCAGCCAGCACATATGTGCCATCTGATTTGGATATACACTGTTTACATTTAGATTCATTAGGTTATTTCTAACCAATATGTGACCAGTGTAGATCCAAATCAGATGGCACAAGTGTGCCAGCTGATCTGGATCTACACTCATCACACATGTATTGAAATGTGTACATAGGTAAGTAAAGGGCTAAGCTAAAAAAACGTGGTAAGAAAAATGGATTTTTCAGCAGTGCATGAGTATACTAGTATTTATTAATAAGTATTATTTCTAAATTGTGATTGTAAATTGTTTTGTTTTTTAATGTTTCAATTTCTTTCTTAGAATAGACAAGCATGCAGGGGGTAATCATAATGATTCAGAAATCAACAGGGATTCATCCTAAAGTTGCTTATTACCGTTTAAGTTTTCTTTAACTGTGATGCTGTGACAGAAACTGTGATAACTGTCAAAAAAACTCTTCTTCACAGCTTTGACATTTCAAATCTGTTTACAGATATTCAATAAAATTATAAAATACTAAATTTCACATAAATTTGTATTTTACCCTTTACACCATACAGTACTGAAAATCATGAAATTGACAATCGGATCGGAAGCGGATCGGAAGCGGACCGCAAACCGATCCCGTTAGGAGCGCAATGGAAGCGCAATCGAATTGGAAACGGAATGGAATCGAAGCGAATTGCTTTGAGCGTTTGGATCGCTTGGAGTGAAAAGACCGGAGCATTTTGACCGGATCGGAATCGCTTTGAACGTTTGGATCGCTTGGAGCGAAAAGACCGGAGCGTTTAGACTGGATCGGAATCGCTTTGAGCGTTTGGATCGCTTGGAGTGAAAAGACCGGAGCGTTTTGACCGGATCGGATCGGATCGCTTCTATTTACAGTTTTTCAGTTATGTATAGGAATCGGAATCGGAAGAATCGGTTTGAGCGTAAAGATCGTTTGGAGCGCAATGTCTTGCGTTATAGTTAATGACCAATGAAAATCGGGAGCGAAAAGATCGGAATCGGAAGAATCGGTTTGAGCGTAAAGATCGTTTGGAGCGCGTGGTCCGGAGTGAAAAAATTGGAGTGCAATCGAATTGGAATTGGACCGCAATGGGAATGGAATTGGATCGGTTATAGATGGAATTAGGATCGGAAGCGGACCGGACCAGAATCGGAAAAATTGTCAATTTCATAATTTTCAGTACTGTATATGTGCATTTTAATGCTTATTTGACCAGTGTAGATCCAGATAAGCCAGCACATCAGTGTCATCTGATCTGGATCTGCACTGGTTGCATCTTGGTCAGAATCTAAATGGAAACAATAAAGATCCTGATCAGACAGAACATATTATGTGCTGGCTGATCTGGATTAACACTCTTAGCTCATGGAATAAACTTTAAGGTTTATTTATGGAGTAAAGGATTAAATAAGAAATTTAGTATTTAATAGCAAATTAATATTTTTATCTTTTTTTCCCAACATTATTACCAGTTTAAGAGGTGTTTTTTCTTAACATGTAGTTGTTTACACAGGTTAAGTGTGTATTGGAATACCATTATTTCCATATGATGTGGTATTTTTTTCCTCTATATTTGCATTAAAAAAACGCTGCAAATATTTTACTGCAGAAATTTTCAAATTGCAGTTGTTGCACACACTGATCATCTATTTTCAGTCTTGTATTTAGCACACTGTCAATGTTTTGTACATTTATTACAGTTGAGAATAACTGCCTGTGAAAGTACTTTTAGACTGGTGGGGCTATTGTGAGATATATATTTTAAACAAACAATAATAAGTGCAAACAATCAATAGCAAGATTTAACTGTGAAGTGATAATTGAACCTGTGAAATTTATCTCACACAATTTATTATTGTTTATTTAGTGAATATTTATATAAATCTGAATTTTGTATAATTTTATGTTGGAGGAAATAAAATCATATCATATTGATTGTTAGCCGCAGCAATAAAATCATTTTTACTATGTTTTAAAAAATCACACAATATTTAGGTACTTCAACCTTTTCATTGCACTATCATTGATAGAAAAGAAAAATTTCAATTATGAAGAGAGAAATCAACACTTTCATTATTTGTCACCATAATGACCTTCAACCCCACAGAAATAAGGACCAATATGGTAGTTATACAGGATAGAGAAGAACATTTATTTCAAATAACTGGAACATATACAATTCATAGTTATTAACTTATTATATATAACATTATATACATATGTGCACAAAAGTTTTTATATGTGTTCAGTATTTGCTTGTCACCAGAAAAGGTGTTACAGGCATTGGCATTGGCTTAGTTTGTCAGTACAGGGAGGAGTTTTTCCAGTTTTTGGGTGAAGTCAACTAGGATTTTGACATTTTGTATGAAACATATGGAGAAAAAATTCTTCCTGTCTGAGCAGAGGGAGAAGTTGTTGACATAAGGGGGAGACTATTTCTCCCAAGTCTCCCTCTAAGCCATTTCCAGTGTTTCCTGTATTAATAAGCTGTGATAGTAATAAACCAGTATTTAGACTGATAGTGATTGCAATACTTTGTATATATTATAATATAACTTTACTGCTGAATAAGAAATAACGTTGTGAGGTGCTGTGTAATGAATTATTTCAATAAATAGTTTTGCTTGAAAAAGCTTATGTATTGATTCAAAAGTTTTGTCCTTTTGAGCTTGAAAGAAAAGCCAAAGTTCTCCCTATTAAGCATCAGTGTTGGTTAAGATTTTACGGTAAGACTAAATATCTGAAACTAGATGTACTTGATGTATTCAATTGAAATATGCCTCCAAGTATGCTTAAATACTCATTTATACTACATAATGTCAGATTGCTGTTATTTGCTCCCTTACACCTTACTTATTTTTTTATCAACCTGTCGTTTTGTTATGTCTTCCACCTGCACACTTTATATTTGACAATCAGCTGACGTGTGCTCTTTTTATCTACATTCACACATCTTTATATTTCCCAACCAGCTGTTTTGTGCTGTCTTCCACCTACCTACCCCACTTAATATATGACAATAAGCTGTTTTGTGCTCTTTTTATACCCCCATCTAGGAACACCCACGGCGTGCGGGCAGCGTACACAAGGATGTCCACTCTCTAATTCAAACAGTTGTTGTGCAATCTTTATGAAACTTGGGGAATAATGGGCATAATATCAAGGCCAAGTTCGATTTCCAGCCAAATAGCTTCATAGTAATGGCCCTTTATTTATACAAAAATGTCAAATTCGCCTTGTCCGCTCTATAAATCAAACAGTTATTTCCAATCTTCATGAAACTCAGGGAAAATGTTTATGGGCATAATATCTCGACCAGGTTTGATATCCAGCCAAATTTCTTCAGAGTTGTGACCGTTTATTTATATAAAAATAGCAAATATACATTGTCAGCTCTCTTACCAAAACAGTTGTTGTTTGGGCTTCATGAAACTTGGGGGAAATGATTATGGGCTTAATATCTTTACCAAGTTCGATAATTTGCCAAATCGCCTTACTCAAACTTTTCAGCCATTTACCAGAATTTTCGACGGGCATATTTTGCGTCACTTTGGCACTCTTGTTATCTACATAACCTGCTGTTTTGTGCTCACTTCCATCTATTTCTCTTTACCTTGCCAACCTGCTGTTTTCTGCTAACTTCCACCTATACCTCTTAACCTTACCAACCTGCTGTTTTCTGCTAACTTCCACCTATAACTCTTTACCTTGCCAACCTGCTGTTTCCTGCTAACTTCCATCTATAACTCTTTACCTTGCCAACCTGCTGTTTCCTGCTAACTTCTACCAGTACCTCTTTACCTTGCCAACCTGCTGTTTTGTGCTCTCTTCCACCTATAACTCTACCTTGCCAACCTGCTATTTTCTGCTAACTTCCACCTATAACTCTTTACCTTGCCAACCTGCTGTTTTCTGCTAACTTCTACCTATAACTCTTTACATTGCCAACCTGCTGTTTTCTGCTAACTTCCACCTATACCTCTTTACCTTGCCAACCTGCTGTTTTCTGCTAACTCCTACCAATACATCTTTACCTTGCCAACCTGCTGTGTAGTAGCCTCTTCCACCTTTACCTCTTTACCTCGCAACCTGATGGTTTGTGCCCTGTTCCACCTATACCTCTTTACCTTGCCAACCTGATGGTTTGTGCCCTCTTCCACCTATACCCCTTTACCTTGCCAACCTGCTGTGTTGTGCCCTCTTCCACCTATATCCTTTTACCTTGCCAACCGGATGGTTTGAGCCCTCTTCCACCTATACCTCTTTACCTTGCCAACCTGATGGTTTGTTCTCTCTTCCACATATACCTCTTTACCTTGCCAATCTGATGGTTTGTGCCCTCTTCCACGTATACCTCTTTACCTTGCCAATCTGATGGTTTGTGCCCTCTGCCACATATACCTCTTTACCTTTCCAACCTGACGGTTTGGGCCCTCTTTCACCTATACCTTTTTACCTTGCCAATCTGATGGTTTGTGCCCTCTTTCACCTATACCTTTTTACCTTGCCAATCTGATGGTTTGTGCCCTCTTCCACCTATACCTCTTTACCTTGCCAACCTGCTGTGTTGTGCCCTCTTCCACTTATACCTCTTTACCTTGCCAACCTGACGCTTTGTGCCCTCTTCCACCTATACCTCTTTACCTTGCCAACCTGACGGTTTGTGCCCTCTTCCACATATACCTCTTTACCTTGCCAACCTGATGTTGTGTGCCCTCTTCCACCTTTGCCTCTTTACCTTGCCAACCTGATGGTTTGTGCCCTCTTCCACATATACCTCTTTACCTTGCCATCCTGACGTTTTGTGCCCTCTTCCACGTATACCTCTTTACCTTGCCAACCTGATGGTTTGTGCTCTCTTCCACCTTTACCTCTTTACCTTGCCAACCTGATGTTTGTTCTCTCTTCCACATATACCTCTTTACCTTGCCAATCTGATGGTTTGTGCCCTCTTCCACATATATCTCTTTACCTTGCCAACCTGATGGTTTGTGCTCTCTTCCACCTATACCTCTTTACCTTGCCAACCTGATGGTTTGTTCTCTCTTCCATATATACCTCTTTACCTTGCCAACCTGATGGTTTGTGCTCTCTTCCACCTTTACCTCTTTACCTTGCCAACCTGATGTTTGTTCTCTCTTCCACATATACCTCTTTACCTTGCCAATCTGACGGTTTGTGCCCTCTTCCACGTATACCTCTTTACCTTGCCAACCTGATGGTTTGTGCTCTCTTCCACCTATACCTCTTTACCTTGCCAACCTGATGGTTTGCTCTCTCTTCCATATATACCTCTTTACCTTGCCAATCTGATGGTTTGTGTCCTCTTCCACGTATACCTCTTTACCTTGCCAATCTGATGGTTTGTGCCCTCTTCCACATATACCTCTTTACCTTTCCAACCTGACGGTTTGGGCCCTCTTCCACCTATACCTTTTTTTCCTTGCGAATCTGATGGTTTGTGCCCTCTTCCACCTATACCTTTTTACCTTGCCAATCTGATGGTTTGTGCCCTCTTCCACATATACCTCTTTACCTTGCCAACCTGCTGTGTTGTGCCCTCTTCCACTTATACCTCTTTACCTTGCCAACCTGATGGTTTGTGCCCTCTTCCACCTATACCTCTTTACCTTGCCAACCTGACGGTTTGTGCCCTCTTCCACATATACCTCTTTACCTTGCCAACCTGATGTTGTGTGCCCTCTTCCACCTTTACCTCTTTACCTTGCCAACCTGATGGTTTGTGCCCTCTTCCACATATACCTCTTTACCTTGCCATCCTGACGGTTTGTGCCCTCTTGCACATATACCTTTTTACCTTGCCAATCTGTTGTTTTGTGCCGTCTTCCACATATACCTCTTTACCTTGCCAATCTGATGGTTTGTGCCTCTTCCACATATACCTCTTTACCTTGCCAACCTGCTGTGTTTTGCCCTCTTCGAATAATACCTCTTTACCTTGCCAACCTGACGGTTTGTGCCCTCTTCCACCTATACCTTTTTACCTTGTCAACCTGATGGTTTGTGCTCTCTTCCACCTATACCTCTTTACCTTTCCAATCTGCTGTTTTGTGCCCTCTTCCACATATACCTCTTTACCTTGCCAACCTGCTGTGTTTTGCCCTCTTCGACTAATACCTCTTTACCTTGCCAACCTGACGGTTTGTGCCCTCTTCCACCTATACCTTTTTACCTTGTCAACCTGATGGTTTGTGCTCTCTTCCACCTATACCTCTTTACCTTTCCAATCTGCTGTGTTGTGCCGTCTTCCACTTATACCTCTTTACCTTGCCAACCTGACGTTTTGTGCCCTCTTCCACCTATACCTCTACCTTGCCAACCTGCTGCGTTGTGCCCTCTTCCACATATACCTCTTTACCTTGCCAACCGGATGGTTTATGCCCTGTTCCACCTATACCTCTTTACCTTGCCAACCTGATGGTTTGTGCTCTCTTCCACCTATACCTCTTTCCCTTGCCAATTAGTTGGTTTGTGCCCTCTTCCACATATACCTCTTTACCTTGCCAACCTGCTGTGTTGTGCCCTCTTCCACTTATACCTCTTTACCTTGCCAACCTGACGCTTTGTGCCCTCTTCCACCTATACCTCTTTACCTTGCCAACCTGATGGTTTGTGCTCTCTTCCACCTATACCTCTTTACCTTGCCAACCTGCTGTGGTGTGCCCTCTTCTACCTATACCTCTTAACCTTGCCAACCTGATGGTTTGTGCTGTGTTCCACTTTACACCTCTATGCTTTCAATTTGCTTTTTTGGGGCTGACTACATCATCTCTTTATATTTGTCAAACTGCTGTTGTATGCTGTCTTCCTTCTCAACCTGTTTTGTGTACCTCTTTCTGTGTATGTGTCTACCTACTGTATTCAACAGTAGTTATAGGTAACGTTCTGGCTTGGTGATGGTTTGAACTATGAAATTGTTGTATTATTTGTGTAGGTTCTGCACTGCTCGTGTTGATTCATGATGTAAGACAAAACGGAAATCGACATTGTATTGCAATTCTAAGTCATTCTATCTGTTTAATTTGTTTTGATTTCAAAATCGCTTTTGCAGGCAAAAAGGGAATGGTGGAATAATTTGCGACGTCCAAGATGACGCATGTGCTTTTATGCTAGGGCCGAACCTAGCGATAACGGATAATGAATGACGATATAATACAAACAGCAAACCTACTGTTCAAAGAAGTGATTTAGGCTAATTATTGTAATTGTTAATAGTCCAGCAGGTTTTTCCTATGGCTGACAAGTCCATTTTTTTGCCATTTTGGGAGCATTGGTTGGCTAGTGTGGCCTGAAAGGAATATGTTTATTTAGAAAATGTAAATGACTTGCTTTAACTGACACACTGATAGCAAATTTATGATTTGAAATTAACTATATGACATAAGGCCCTCACCACTCAAAGATAAGGGAAGACTCTTCAACACTGCACGTGACAACTCTAACATTCTAAAAAAGCAACACATGTCAGTGTTTACCCATGAATCAGACAGTAACATCCCATCACAAGCAGGAACACCTTTCCCGGACATGGACATCATACAGATCAATGAAGAGGGCATCTTGAAGTTGTTACACAACATCAAACCAAGGAATGCTTCAGGTCCTGACAACATTCCAGCACGTATACTTTAAGACTGTGCAACTGATCTGGCCCCAATCCTCACTATGATCTTCCAAACCTCCATGAAGGAAGGTAAGGTACCGGACGACTGGACCCATGCCAACGTCACGGCCATCTACAAGAAAGGCTCAAGACAGGACCCCGCAAACTACCGGCCGGTCTCCCTCACAAGCCTATGCTGCAAACTCCTTGAACATGTCATCGTCAGCCAAACCATGAAACATCTGGAAAGACATAACATCCTTCATAACTGCCAACATGGTTTCAGAGTAAGAAGGAGCTGTGAAACTCAACTCCTCACCCTCGTGCATGAACTGGGAATCTCCCCGTACATTCAATCAGTTACGTCCTTTGAAGGTCGTTGAGCACGATACTTATGTACTAAGTTAATAGTACTTCTAAAATTGCCTTTGTTATGCCCCCACAAAGTGGGAGGCCTATAGAGTTGCACTCGTCCTTCCGTCCGTACGTACGCACGTCCGTCCATACGTCCCCAAATCTTGTGGCATCAACTTCTCCTAAACTATAAGGCGGATTTCTTTTAAACTTGCACAGATGATCAAGCAGGATGTGTAGATAATCGTAAAGAAAGGAATTTTTCCTGCGACCATTTTTACCAGAGTTATGGCCCTTTGTTATTGCAAATTTTGTTGCAGCAGTGGGGGCATCAGTGTCCAAGGACACATTCTAGTTAAGTATTTAGGCCAGTTTATAGATGGGTGGTTTCAATATCCCAACCTATACAGATTCGGATAGTGAGCAATCACCCCTAGGATAGAATTCCTGCTTTTTAAATTTTGCATTTGGCGTTGTCTGTGATATGCAAGATTTGTATTCTCAGATCCCCTGTCAAAATTCTATTCTGTTTAGTTCCGCCCATTGTTTTCTCGTTTAGGGCAAACTCATTCTTTTATCTGGGGACCATACGCCGCTGAACATGGAATGGTATTAATCTGAAAATACCGCATTGAAGGTTCCATGTTCACCGCCATATGCATTCCATCGATTGGGATGGACAAAAATTGTACTGTTTATTGTTGTAAATATCGAGTTGCGCTCAACCCGCGGCTAGGCGGCGTGGGCAGTAATATGCATTTCTATTACTGCCCATGAACAGGCTCAATCAAACCGAGCCTGCAATATTTTCATATTTTTCGTGTTCGTCGGCTTTCAAAGTTCCCTTTTCATCTATTGACAAGAGGATCCAGACAGACATGATCATACTGGATTTCAGCAAGGCCTTTGATCGTGTACCACATCAAAGACTTCTCAAGAAGGCCCATCATTATGGTAACCGCGGCATGACACTCCGGTGGATCTCCTCATTCCTTAATGGTCGCACCCAGAAAGTGCTTGTCCAAAGTCAGTCATTCGACGAAGCCCCAGTTGTGAGCTGTGTCCCTCAAGGTTCAGTATTGGGACTTCTCTTATTCCTGATATTCATAAAATGACCTCCCAGAGGGACTACTCTCTAAGACCCGGCTATTCGCAGACGACTGCATCCTATACTCGTATAGGCAGATCAAGTCCATCCGTGATCAACAGCCGCTACAGGAAGACCTAGACTCCCTAGCTAGGTGGGAACACTTGTGGGGCATGGACTTTCACCCTCAGAAATGCAGTGTGTTGCGGGTAACCAGGGCGAAATCTCCTCTCCGGACCAACTACATCCAGAAAGGTATAACTCTGGCTGAAGAGCAAACTTAAAAAATACCTAGGTGTGGACTTACAATCAGACCTTGGATGGAAACAACACATAGACAAAATAACCAAAAATTAAAGCAAACAACATGCTAGGCTTCCTAAAACGTAATTTGAGAAACACAAGCAAGAAAACTTAAACCAACGCCTATATGTCTCTCGTTTGATCAAACTTAGAATACAGTTTGGAACCCCCATCACAAAAACCTTATATACCAAGTGGAAATGGTACAGCCAAGAGCAGCACGTTTTACCACACACAGGTACCATAAAACCAGCAGCGTCACAGATATGTTACATGATTTGAATTGGGAAAATCTAGAAGTTCGTCGTCAAAAGCTCCAACTCACCATGCTATACAAGATTGTCAACCACCTCGTAGAGTTAGACTCTGGTCCTTACTTAACACCCGCTAAAACCAGACCAAGGTCGCCACACAGTACTCGTTTCCTGCCATATTCAACATCTACTGACGTCATGAAATAGATGAAAAGGGAACTTTGAAAGCCACCGAACACGACAAATATGAAAATTCTGCAGGCTCGGTTTGATTGAGCCTGGGCAGTAATGAAGTTCAGCTTCTTTCCTCGTTGTATCCCGCTGTGGAACAACCTGCCAGCACCCGTTGCTGAGGCTCATTCTTTGGCATCCTTCAAGAATGAGCTGTCAAACCTGACCTTCTAATGGGGACTTTCATGCACAGTTACGAAGTACCACAAAATGACGGGCTCGAGCTATGCCGGGCAGGGTCTCGAACCCGGGCACCGCCATGGAAGCTGGATTGGTCTTGCCTAGATGGCCGAAAAGTAACTGTGCACAACTGTCTACTGTTATTTCTTTCTTTTGTAACTTATTTGCATTACCACTGTCCGAGTCTTTATTCTGACTTTTCTATTTCTCTTGCGCACCGTTAAAGAAATGTCAAATTTGTGACAGTTTAACGTACTGATGTAGATGTAGATAGCCCTGATTTTAAGATGACATATATAAAACAGTTTTGAAGTTCACGCAGTTCTAAGTTAAAATACAGACCACCGGTTTCACAAGCCGAGAATCTAAGTTAGCCCTGTGTAAAATGGTACCAGATAGTGATTGTCAGCCTTTTGAAACATGTCTTGTTTACTTAAGTTATACAGTAAGGTCTATTTATAGGTCTTACACCTTTAACCAAGACAAAGAAAAATGTCAATGATTTTCTCCGAAAACCACTGCTGTGGATCTGCCCACCTCCGGATTCTTATACATTGCAAAATCGCGGAGTTATAAAATTAATGTATGTTGAATACTTGTGCACGGTTCCATTGCACACTCTCCGAACGTCCGGCTTACACACTACACTAGCCAAGACTTAGTGTCATAAATGATAATACTGAACCTGAACATAGATGTCAACCATTGTTCAAACGACATATTTCGAAACTAGCGCTCGCATTGAGACTGCGCCTTAGTTCATTTCAGGTGAGTTCGGAGTTTCGATATTGTCGGCCGATCGATGTCACGGGGAAAGGATTTCTGTCTTCAGACTTGAGTGATGGCAAAAACAAACGTCATTCGTCTTTCCTAGTCAAAATCTTTCCTATGTCAAACCAGCACCTGCGACGTTGCCTGTAGCCCGGTACCCACCGGCACACATTCAGAATAGAATGCAAAACCGTATTCCATTGACTGTTTTTCTTTGGAAATCGCTATCGCGATGGACTTTGGTCGATTGCATTTTACCATCGTCCTAAAAAGATTAATAAATATTGCAACATAAATATACCTTTGCCCTCAAAAGATCCGTAACTAGATAAACACGCATTTGGGGCCAAAATGTGTGCAATACGTAGCCATAAAATCGTTGTGTTATTACTCCATTTTCCTAGCGCTATTTGACCGATCCAGTGTACCCACGCACGACCCCATAGGTAGGATTAATGCAAACAGTATTACCCTGTGATTGGGCGCTCCTGTGACGAGTAAATAAAACTAAGAAGCCTAACTGTTACAGGCACTCTATTTGTTCCCGTAGCTCTCACAATAGATCGTTTGGCAAAGAATATTGTTTCTATAAAGCAATGCCAAAGTTATCCCCAGTGGATACGGTACACGAAGTAGTGCAGCTTTCATTATCAAAGTGTCTTTGTTTATAATCCCGACTCATTTAAACACACCGCTTAACGATTAAAGATGAGCTTGGTTCATGTTCTTCGGAAGTTTGAGATTGGAATCATAGGTATAAGGCACAATGTTTGGTTCATCGGTATAATTATATTAATTTCAAATAATGTGATGAGTATGTTGTTAACTGCACCAGTCATTAAAAACCTGTTTAACGAATTTTTACGGGGCATATTGATAAACTATTATTACTATCTAAACAGTGTAATCCGATATACTTAATAATGGAAACTCAAAAAAAAATTATTAGAAACTTTTATCATGTATATTTTTGAAAACTGACATGAACATTTTAAAACCGTAACAAAAGCAGATTAATTGTAAGTATTGCACATGAATGGATTCGTCAATACTTTTTATTTAACTTTGACTATTTACCGATAATACATTAAGCATTGAATTACAAAGTCTTTCATTCCGCTGTAAACCTTTTCAAAAATAATCTTTTCACATTTTATAAAAGATTAAGGAATTTAAGTCGGCTACCGGATAGTCTTAATTGAAAATTAAACTCGCGCGCGTGCGCACAAGACTTAGCAACTATTTACATATCACATATCAAAATGAGGAAAAGGATTAACATAAATAAGTAATTCTGTTATCCAAAATTGAACGGAAAAACTTAAAAACTCATTTTTATACAAAAATGAAAACGGAATAACTGAAAGGGTACGTACATTTATTTTGCATATTTTACTTGCTATTTAAGCAGCGCGCTTTTAGTAATTGGAGGTACAAGCATACATTTCGTGACTTAATAAGATAAGTTAGTGTTTAATTCTTTTGTCTTTTGTTGTTACCATATTGAATATACTTCAATTTATCGATAAGATCTTATCAACAAGTTGATTTTTATGAATGGATTGACGATTTATACACAGACGTTGGTGGATTATGTGTCCCATATTCCTATTCCTTATATAATAAAGTTGAATCATTATTAATAGTAAAAAATATAGAACTTGCAGAAATTTTGATATGATTTTGTTAACCTAAAAATCTGTGATTTAAGACAAATGGTAAAACTGACAGATAGTAGTGACTCGGTTTTACGGCCAGTCTATACATTTTAGTCTTGAGCCGTTACAATTGATTAAGGAGGACTACGATGCCATTATTTCTGGGCCAAAGATCACATAACTGTGATTGGAGGCCAGTCTCAAATCTCAAGCATCAGTCAGATGCATAACATTTGAGACTGGTCTCTTGATTTAGTTTTATGATCGTGGGCGCTAGTGTTGCCTGGACACTGAACTCGGAATAACAGCAGGCCCTGTCCTTTCGCCTTTATTACTATATAGCCTCTTATGATCGAACTTAGAAGGAAAATACTAAGACTATCCGGTAAAGTTCTACTAAATGTAAAGACTACCTAATTATTACGGAAAATAACTGAAGACAGCTTTTGCAAAAGTCACATAAATGTTTTTGTCTTAGGGCTTAAAGCTGGTTTGTTTGCTGATTCTAGTCAGTTTAAAAACTTCGATTGTTTGTTGTATTTTATGTTTTAAGTAAAACATTTTAAATTGAAAATTTGACGTTATTTTAATCCGAAGTGAGTGTTTTACCCAAACATGTTTGTAATTTATGGAAGTAGTGCATTTGCATTTGAAACACCTCAGTTGAGCACACAAATCGTGTTATAATAACGGGGTCAAATTTTTCCAATGAATTTAATAATCTCTGGAAGTCCGTCAGCTCTAATCCGTAGGACCCCTGTGTTGGCAATCGGTCGCGGCTCTAAGCTCTAGGACTCGAGGATGGCGGTCTGCAGCTGTAAGCTTTAGGACCCCGGGCATTGACAATCCGCATCAGTATGTTCTAGAACCCGTTGGAGATTGCAGTCTGGATGCTTTCGGGCCCCAGGGTTGGCGGTCTGCAGCTGTAAGCAAAGAGCTAGTGGTTTTCAAGAGGTGGACGCTGGTGCCAAATATAATGTAGTTAAACTTAACTAAATTACGAGGGTTGTTCGGAAAATTTTGAGACAGTATGATTTTCTTTGTAACTAATTATTGCTGCGCAGAATATTTAGTACAAATTAAAGTTTAGTAAGTAATTTATCCGAGTAACGACTTAAACTCGTATTACACTATGAGTTAATAGAATAATATTTGAGGTGGTCTTTTTCGTGGTTTTTACATGTTGGCTGTCACAACAAAAGTATATGTACCATATCAGCTGTTTTCTAATTGATTTATTTTATCAATAAGTCAATTTTATTCTGATCTCTTTAATCCAAATGTAAAGGGTTCAAATTGTAGGCGTAATGGTTTTCTGTATGCGTTAGAATTTCTGATTATTCCATTAACTGTCCATTTATGACGATATTTTAACTGCTCATTTACCTCGCCGTGATTTGAAATTTGTCGGCTTTTATCAGTAGAAGGATTGAACTAATGGCTAAGTCAATAAAACCAGCTAGGCCATTTGTATAAATATGTCAACTTTTATCATAATTCAAAAACATATTCGATAATACAAGTATTAACTTACACCAAACGTTGATTAAAGGTGGATAATCATTATTGCTATTCGGAAAAATATATTATGGCATAAAAAGCTTTAAATTTAAACAAAAATATGTATACTTTACGTAATTCGTGTTCCGACATTTATAATAAAATCAAATGATCAAGCCTGCAACAAGTTTTCTGTAGTGTTCCTAACTCGGCTGCGCACACTTACATGTAACAAACTTAAGTCTAATCTGTTGTGTCCTAAGCTGAGAGGCATTGCGTTAACGATGTGTTGTGAGTTTTACGAAGAAATCTTGGAAGATATTAACAGAAAACAACAACATAATTTTACAACAACAACAACAACAACAACAACAACGAAACGGAAGTCTAAACGAAACCAAGTTTTGCCAGAAGTTTGATCATCCACCTTTGTTCGATACTAGACTTCACAAGTATTGAATGGAACAAGTTATGAACAATTAAAATCATTTTTGCTTAGGTTACAGACCGGTAATTTTTACATTTTCAGGTACCCGACACATATTTTTTAACGACTGATGAACGTAAAATTTATCTATATCTTTCCTCCATATATACGCATTTTTACACATGTGCGACCAGTGTAGATCCAGATCAGCCGGCA
This sequence comes from Corbicula japonica, assembly GCA_038501625.1. Taxonomy (NCBI): domain Eukaryota; kingdom Metazoa; phylum Mollusca; class Bivalvia; order Venerida; family Cyrenidae; genus Corbicula; species Corbicula japonica. Next base: position 276,711 of record JAZAYU010000293.1, read on the forward strand.
CATCCGTGCCGTCTGATCAGGATCTGCTCTGGTCGCTTTTTGGTCTGGAATAAACTAACGAATCAAAAAGCGAACAGTTTAGATCCTGACCAGACGGCACGGATTAAGGTGTGTCTATGGAGGAAAGGGTTAAGAAATAAAACTAACAATTGTAGAACTTATATGATAAATAAATTCTATGTTTAAATCATGTATTTCGCTGTCTGTCCAGTTGGTCGACATGCTGTGCTTAAGTGGTCTTCCCTCACATAATATAAATTATAAATTATGCTTAAATACAGCCTTACATACAATCACAAATTAGCATAGTCCCTGTATGTAAACGAGTGTTATTGGATACGCGAGGACTTTTTATAGCATCAACCTGTTACAGTCATGGCATCCGCCTCTATTTATTTCTCTTCGTTGTCCTCACTGTCCGATCCCAGGGCGGCTGGAACGAGAAACTTATTGTCTATTGAAGGGGAAAATACTCCTGCAGCTGGAAGGAGACTACCTATATACTTAACGGAGAAATCCGCGGTATTACAATGTACTGGATAGAAAGACACAAGGACAGCTTAAAGCACACACGATTTTCTCTCGAAGGAGAAACCCGCAGTTTAACTGGATGGTGAAACACGCGGAAGGATGTAAGGCATGGAACCGGAAGTAAGCCGAACGGAAATAAAATCAATGTTACTATCAGGTTGTTTCATACTGTATTTCGTGGAACCCTGAGCCAACAATGAGCTATGATTTATACATACAGTCCAACCTGTAATAAAGCCCACCTGTAAACAAAGACCACATTTTTGTCCCACGGACAGATTTAAAGAACAAAAGAACCTGCGAATAAAGCCCACCTGCCTTAAAACCCACTTTTAGGTTTCCTCTTAGCGGCCTCAAAGACAAGTTTTACTGTTCAAGTTAATGTTAAATATATTCACTTTAACCCATCTGCACTTTAACAATTTGCTTTGGAATGATAAGTTAGCGATAAAGACTTTCACAGAATGCAGTATTAAAAATCACAAACCATCATGCACATTTTGTATACAATGTTTGTACACATATCAATTGTATTTAATCTTATGTTTTGAATAAGTATTATGTTTATTTTTTCTGATTCTATAAGATAAGCTATGCCTTTTCTAAAAAGAAACTTCATTTCGTCATTCCATTAGAACTGATTGAAATAAACTGAATACTGATAAAGCACAAGTCACCGTTTGTGTTTAATGTGCATTAAATTTATTCATGTTTTAAAGAGGCATGCAACATAAAATAAATGTATGTAACGAGAGAAGTCATCGCTGTTAACAAATCTATTTCCCATTTTCATATCATTATCATCGTCGTTTATCTTGTATTCCGGATAAGTGTTTCCGCGTTATTTACCGGGGAGCACGTGTAGCAGATAATACTTTCTATTCCGTCCCCGGTAAATCACGCGGAAACACTTATCCGGTACGCAAGAAAGAACAGTCTATCACCTCGGGATAACTGTTTTGGCGGGAACTCGACAGAGCCTTGTTATGTAGCGGAAAAAGTTCACCCTCGATGACAGATTTTTTTCATCTTCACCACACACTCATGCTTATATTCTTTTTAAAAGCTATTTTCTTGTTCATGATTAAATATCGGAAATAGATGTGGCAAGCTACTTTACGATTATGCACACTCTAATACTGTTTACATAGTCCCTGGGCGTGCGGTATCTGCAGCTTTTGATTAGAAATGTAATTGCTTGTCAAATACTTCATAATGGGTACGTGTCTGAATATATACTTAAACGAAATATTAAACAGTTTTTTACAGTTCGAAATACAGATTTATTAAATATGTAAATTCAGTCGCTGTATGGCCACATGAAGAGCTATAATAATCTGGAGTCAGACTTCTGTTTTTATCAGGTGGGTATTTCGAAGTAATTAATACTGTAACAGCTTTAAGGTTAATCAAAATGTCATAAAAGCAACGGGTGTCTGATTACATTATGCATAAAAAAAAAAGTAAAATCTCTGGACCGGTGCTCGTTCGCAAATTGATGAACTCGTGCGAACTCTTTAAAGAATTAATAATTCTGACCCAAGTGAAAGAAATAAATTCCATAATAATATCTGGATCTCTGTATCTAGAACAGACTAATTCAGACATGATTTTCCTGCTAAATTTGTAACGTGCATGTGTTCATGATCAAGTATTAAAGTACTCTAGAGAACCAATACAATTTCTCCAGAATCACTCAGATGAGACAAGATAAAAAAAAATGTTAACACAAGACGTGCACACATATATTGTTAATGGGCGTACTTGTAGTCATATAAAAAAAATATAGTGTCCTACTGTTTTTATCACTTTCAGGAATGAAAAAGTGGATGTTATTAAACAATTTAATTTAGGTATATCTGTTTTACATTTCAGATGAGTCAATTGGATTTTATCGATTTCTCTTCACCGAGTCCTTCGGGAAGTTCTACTTCAGTCGGACTGATTCCTTTCGGTTTCACTTCAAAGACAAATTACGACGCAAATGAGTCCCTAATACAGATACGTAGTGACAATTTTAACAAATATATTCCTGTAAAGGAAGAGGACATATGGACAAGACCGCCGCCAGACTTTAGACCCCAGAAGTTCGCTCCTAGACCTCCAAAACGCAATTCTCGGGAATCTCAAAAACCTTGGTTATATGGAACCATCCCAGGACAAAGGGAGATAATTAAAAGAGATCGCTCAAAAGTAGTTCCACATTTATTAAAACCGAAAGTGAAAGAAGAGCGAGGTTTAGTGACAATGTTTCATATAGACAGACCTTTCACTGCTAAAAAAAAATTTGTACGTGAAGGAATGTATCAGCCTGGAGAATTTAACGATCCAATTCCGCACGATTTCAGAGGGGTAGGTCCTTTGTACTTCTTGCCAAAATATACACTTAACAACTTTTCTAAGAATACACCTTCGTACTGGGGTACTACTGGCTTCATTTTTGGGCTATTGCCCTAAAACTTTTAATAAACCATGCAATGGATACTAACTGATTTATTAATAAAACTTCATTCAAAATGAACGACAACTGACTGCTCAAAATCATTTAGACACCCAGAGAATACAAATTCACAAAAGCAGTTAATAAAGCGGGTGTTCAACTTAATAAACGATTTACGCGTACATATAAATGAACATTTGGAACCTAGAAATATGCTATTCTTCTATTTCTGTTAAATTAAGTTCATTTCATTCTAATCTTAATGTTTTATAACTGTTTATAGTCCAACCCACTTTTGGGGCAAATCAGTTTGAATACATAAAATGTAGTCGACTATCTTTTAGTTTCCAAATATGCCTGTTAAATTCGACCAATTTTTCTAATAAATCAGTTAGTATTTATTGCATTTTTATTGAAAGTTTTAGAGCAATAGCTCAGTTATCAAGCCAGTAATGCCCCAGTACGAAGGTGTATACTTAGAAAAGTTGTTAAGTGTAGAAAAAGCTGCATTCGGAAGAAGACTAGAGCAAGCATTTAACCTTTATTTTGATTCATTAATTCGCGTGAGAATTTAATTAGACCGCCTTTAAAAAAGAAGCGCGCAATAATTTAGTTTAAGGAGAGAGGTGTTCTCCTATAGATTCCTTTTCCCTTGGCTGGGTCCCCATACATGTATGACAAATCATTTTGGTCTGCCTAATCAAATACGTGGTGAATAAGCTATACAATAGTTTGTATGAAAAACTAGAATAGAATATTCATGGCTAATGAGGGTTCTGCAGTAAAAAAAACAAGATGAAACAAAATAATAAGCCTTAGTGTACTATCTTGGAATATCCGTTGTTTGAAAACTGACAATACGTCATCAAATGTGTTGACCACATATTGAAAGACGAAATTCATGTTATATGTCTGCAGAAAACCTTCCAAAAGCTAAATGTTATTTCACCTCGCAAAATACGCGAACATATAACAAAATGCGATGGTTCATATATTTTTGTAGGAAAAATGGAAGTTATTACATAGAACAATTAGGTAAAATCTTCCAAAAGAGATGTCAGTTTTATAATTTCTATAAAATTCATTGTCCGGAATCGAATGTTAATCAATCTGAGAGTTGTTTTTTTTTTTCACGGTGGAGAAAATGTTTAATATTTTGAAGGGTAATCTATGCTTTAAACTGTCAATCATTTGAACTCTATCAGCCAAATCGTCACATTAATTTCAAAAGAACGGGGATTCAATTAATTGTATAACGTATTTCATTGGTACCTATATCGTTTCTTGCTCTAAGTTGACGACATATGGCTTCATTACTCTGTATTCCACCTATATAAAGAGAGTTTAAGTTAATAGTAATAAACACGATAAAGACAACAAGATGGTGGCGGGCGATCAGCCGAACGAATTTAGTTTACTAACTGGCATCGAGGAAACTAATGTTCGTAACTTTGCAATTACAGTACCCACCGTTGAAAACTCTTGGGCTTCCGGAATTCCTGCAGAAATCGGACAAAGACCCATTCAACATCAAGTTTCACACTGAAAGGCTTAACATCAGTAAGTATGGAGAACATCAGATCCTGAGTGCTACAATGTCAATTTAAAACAAAACATTCACCAGGTTTATCGACTCATATAGACTCAAACAACTACATGCAACGGTGCGCTGTACACAAATTCAATCACACGTTTCAAGGGGTTAACACTCCTCTCATCTTTTTTCTAGGAGCATTTACATAGAGGAAACAATATTTGTTGATTAAATTTGTGATCAGAGCTCCGTTGTGAGAAGTTGTTTCTTGAGAACTTTAGTTAAAAATATCACACGTTTTCTATAATGAAAATTTTGCGAAGCGAGAACATTTAATATCCGTGTAGATGGCATTGAAGTTTACTTCCATGAAGATGGCATTAAATTGAAAACTGGAAAATGATCATTTATCTTTTTGTTTTAATAAATGAATTTGAATAATATAACGAATTTACATGACTGTATGACTTTCGATTTGACTAAATGCTTTAAGTAATGTACTGTTGTTAATGAACCTTTTTAAACCCGTAGTGTACGAGTACCTGCTCAACAAAGGTCAGTTGTGGCATATACAACATTCATGTCTTTACATCACTCTAACCCTTAACCCGCTCGATCTACGTCATCAACTCGCCTGCCTTATTTATTAATTGTTTTAATGGATGTCTTGAAAATATGACTCATTACCAAACCGAGTATACGTCATTGACGTCATTACCAAATCGTAGAGAGGTCATTGACGTCATTCCCAAACCGAGTAGACGTAATTGACTTCATTACCAAACCGTATAGAGTTCACTGACGTCATAAACAAAGCGTTTAGACATCCATACCAAACCTTGTAGACATCTGTCAGACTAAACTTGTGTGTTTACACTGGTCGCTTCTGTTAGGTTATGGCGAAAAGCAGGCTAAGGGTTATTAAGATATTGGCACATGGAATATCAAAAGGTGTTTCCAATGAAACTAAAACAGCATGTGTTCGGGAATTTTAGCTATACTCGTATAATGACGCTTTCCTTCCAACGCTGTACAAACGGTTACTTTGTCATTTTCATACGTTTAAAATTAAAACAATTGTACATATCAACAACTCGATTATTGCCGATTGCCGATTTGCACCCCAACTCGGCTACGCGGAAAGGAAAGAAAAAAACAACACTAAAATAATAGTTACCATTGTAAAACTGGAAAATAGAGTATCAAACACAACACATGTTGTTTGTTCGCTGGAAACATCTTTAAACATTTTAAAAATTCATTGGTATTATAGGGATTCGTGCTTTTTTCATTGTTGGTTTATGTGGATATACACCTTGGGTGTACTAACTAATAATCAGAGTTTTCATTTTGCAAGCTCCAAGGTTATAAAACTGACGTTGGGAACCAGTCTCAGATCACAAACTTTTATTGGTTAGTTTTGAGACTGTGCTCAATTTCAACCAATCAGATTTCTGCGTACCGAGACCGGATCTCAGTTCTCTGTTTTATAACAAGTGCATTTTACCGCTTAGATAGCTTAGAAACAAGTTTGAGCAGCATAACTGGATAGAATTGATATTTTTCGCAATATAATAGAAAGTTTGGGAAGTTGGGAGCTACTTTCACAGAAGGTAACGTAAAAGACAACAGAACAACTTGGGATATAATCTAACCATGGTGGAGAAAATAACACAGATTCTAAATGTAGATGAATTATGATCATGATTCGTTCCTTCATTGCTTTCTAGCGTTCAAGAAAGATTTAAGACAATTAAAAAAAAGGTCAATAAAGGCTTTTTTTGTAAGTAATACTTAGCACAATAATCAGTTTAAGGAATAATTGTCAAAATACTATACTGAAAATATTTTTTTCTAAAAAAAACCACAACAACAACATTATTTAGCATATACACTTTATTTACATCAATATGTGCGTCTTTTACCAATTCTCACTTGCTTTACAGTACACGGAGACAAGGTTGACAAAGCGAGCGACCGAGATACACGTGGACAGCAGATGGCGCCACCCCTCTCTCCGCCTCCTCTGCACGAGTGTCATCTTTATTTTGATAAAGGCCCTTGGCCAGTAAAGAATGAACAATTTACGGTAGGCTTTCTATTGAGCACATTTGACAGATCCGACGTACCGACGCACGCACGTCCGGACGAACACTGAAAAGAACTTACATTGTGAAAATTCTGTCTAACTTACTACATTCATGTTCGGCAAAATGGTAGTCCAAAAGAAAATTGACCTACGTGGCAGTAGCCGGATCTTTAATGTTAAACTTCTAAACGTCAGTTTATCTTTTATGATTCACGACCCACAACCATTATTCGGCGTAGCTATCTAAGCTCACTTTTGTTCGGCGTAGCTGTCTAAGCTCACTTTTGTACTAATTTATTAACCAATGAAGTGTTGTAAATAATACTCGTATTATATTATTATGCAGCGGGAAAATTAAATAAACTATTTCGATTGGTACCTATTTCCACCGGAGAGGCATCTAGCAGGGTGAAGAGTGGGATTTTTAAACAATTAGTTAATACACTGTTTGAAACGATTATTGCTGTGACGTTTAGATCTTTTCTAGTCTCTTGTGTTGAAAGATGTTGAAATGAGGCACACTACAGTACTCGTCATTGGCTAGGATTTTTTGTCAACAACAATACAGTCACTCTTTTATATCAACCTATACAAAATGAAAGTGAAAGTAAGTGGAAAGGGCTTAAAGAAAACGATGTTACACTTTCACTGTAAAGCTTAAAATTTAAGTAATAAAATCTGCGAGCTTGAATTATTGTAATATTTGTGAGTATTTAGTTAATGGAAATTTATCCCAGCTCTTTCAGTAATTGAAATGTTTACCCGTCTCTTAAATCGGGCAGCTGTATATAATATGTTACGCGATATAAACAATGAGTTCGCTATGTAAGTCTTGACGTCTTCACTAAATATATTTTATTCTTTCAGCAATTGATATATCATCTGATACATTGTGATTTAAGAATAAACACAACCAATGCCTTTTACAATACGTTTCTTATATAAAACTCATTCTTTATCGCGACTGAGGATTTTACAATGTGCTTACTCGTCTTAAATCTGGCAACTACGTGTAATATGTTACGCGAAAAAACTGCGAGTCCGCTATTAAGTCATTGTGAAGGATTCACAATGAAATTATTTAATTTACACGTAAATCAAGATGAAGTGAATAGTACCAACTACAAACTGCAACATTTCATATACAATCTACGCCGTTTAACTTTTTTAAAGATATTTCTTGTTATAAATAATATTGTTGTTGTTTTTTGTTTTAGGCCAACCTGTGAGTTTTTATACATGAAGAATGCTCTGAACGTTTACGATTTCTATTTATTAGAGAGTATGCATACCCTTGCCAGACAATAATTCAACGCGATATTTTGACATGTGGCCTTGACCTTATTACATGACCTGTAACGTGGAAGGTGTAATCGCCGTAAAGAGATGAAAAAAAAATCAAGCAGTTATAGAAAATTAGTCTTGATTTAAATTCAACAATAACAATATAAATCAAATAAATCACAGTTTTGAAATGTGAACAATGAGTTTTCGTATTACATATACATGGTAATTTAATCAAAATGCAACTACATGCTTTTGGCACACGTAAAATTACTATTTACGATTTAACTTTACATATAAAAGTAAATACACTCGGCAGAACATTTATATTGCAGCACTCGTAGTCACAAAAATATTTTTTAAACATTTACCAACTAAGAAAAATGCATTTCTCAAGCTAAGTTAATTATATTTATTCGCATGATGTGTGAAAAAAAAAGGTTCAAAATAACAAATTTAACGCGATAAAATCGTTAACTACAATGTGAATGAGATAGCGTTATTTTTGTAAGCAAGTCGGCAAAGAAGTGGAATAACCACATGTGTCCGTATCATTGTTTAAAAATAAAATTCCAATAAAGAAAAACATATAAATAAAGGTTCTCGTGTAGCTGGTCCCCTACTATGATAGTGACCTTGAAGAAGTGAAACATTTCGCCATTTATGATCTAGCTTAAACAATATAGCTATAGACTAATATAACGCTAACATCGATTGGAATTTCCTAAACCCGGTTTTTTGCTACAGCTTTTCATATCGGCTCAAACCTTGCCTAGAGCTTTAGTCGACATCGATGAGGTGATTGCAAAAAAGTATATTAATAAAAAAACAAAAAATATAAATTTTTTATTGGAGTTTTATTTTTCAACAATGATGCTGACACCTGTTGAATCACAGTAGAAAAGAAGGAGGATATCATAATATGTAATATGTATAAAACTTAGGGTTTTACTTACAGTTTTGTTTTTTTCAATTTCTTCCAGTCTGCCGTACATGTAACATTACATGCGAATGTCAATTTTAAAGTACTTTATATTGGTTATAAAAGTTTGTTACATGTGCACTCCTTTATGCAATGTGTAAATTCTGAGCGCAAATTTCACAGATGTAATAAACACTTCTGTGAAAAAAACAAACAACAGCCGAATAATTCTCATACTCATGTATGTAAAAATTCAGGTATAAGTGATTAAAAAAATAAGGCCGAGTAAGACTCCGTTCCTAAGTTGTCATCAAAATGATATCAGCAAATTTGATTAACTTGCACTTTAAATTGGTAATTAACTTTCCTTATCACTTAGAAAATAGATGGTTAAGCAAATCAGAAAAAAAATTAAAATTCAATAATAAAAAATCTTTTAATTACAATTTATTTTTCGTAAATACTATTTACAGAGTATTATAGCTGGGCACAAGGCTAAACCATTATTCGTTAAATAAAATAAAAACGTTTGCAATTCTGAAAATATTTTTTTTAAGAAATGGAGAAATTTAATCTTATAAAAGATTTGCAACATCAAAGTTTTACTGCACAGCACATTTCATTCACCAAAGTACAGCAGGTTGGGGTCCAAGATTTCCAGAAAGGGGCTTTAATTTGGGCAGTCTTGGGGTACTTAATGATAATTTCCAATTTTATATTTATTTGTGTTTCAATCTTCTTGTATTTAGTCCTATATTATGCAATAATTCGTAGCTTACAAATAATTTATTTATTTACTTTTTATTTTTAACAGCGATTTCGTCTGCGTCACAGACCTGCACACAGTGCGTTTATGGACAGAACGACACGGCTGCTAGAGGCGAAATGGGCGCGTGAAAAATACGAAAAAGCAATTGCACAACAGCAGTCAAAGCAACAGTTAGCTGTGAACAGTTGATAAAAACTGCTATTAAGTTTTCTGAGATTTGCTCATTGTTTGAAAATAATCCCGGACACTGAAATATTGTTGCTGAGGAATAATGTGCCAATAGTGCGAAAAGACTGTCCGAGATACGTGCCCAAGATTATAAAACTAAGCATGGAAACCAGTCTTATGTCTCAAGATTCTGATTGGCTGAGATGGCGATCAGTCGCCATTCAGATGCTTGAAATTTGAGACTGGTATCCATGCTCAGTTTTATAACATTCAGTCACAGTGAATGCACTTATATTCGCGGTCATAACTTTTCGTGGTTTACAGCAGGATAACTTTTGTGTAGTTTACAGCCGGATAAGATTTCGTGGCTTTTTTTTAAATTCATGGATCTTTATTTATTATACAACGTTCAATTCCTTATTTCGTGGTTGTTTAAAATTCGTGGATCAATCTGCTCCAAAAATTCACGAAAATTTGTACCCCACGAATATTAACGAGTTCACAGTACTATGTTTAAAAAACAGAGTGATAAACAATAGCAGGAATCAATTATCAGTTTTTATAAGGATGATGTCAATCTTATCCTCAGTTGTCTTACATTTAATAATGTGGTATATATTTAAACTTGTGGATAGAGACAAAGGGTAAATTTATTATGTGAGGCTACAAAAATGGGGCTTATAGCCTTTGCGACCAGTGCAGACCCAGGTCAGCCTATGCATCCGCGTATACTGATCAGGATCTGCACTGCTCGCCCACAATCTGAGAAATTTTATAAATGTATTTCAGACATTTTTGTCCGCAATTTGAACAGAATGTAAGTTCGTTCATTTATCGCAACGTCAAAAGAGTCCAAATTTTCATGAAAGGTCTCATTGATATCCATATGTCATATTGTGTTTCTTGTATCTATGTATGTTTCGTCAAAAGGTGGACATGTTTAGTTGTCGGAGCAAGAGCTGCCAGTACAACGTGGTACATGTAGTTTGTTCATGTTGAAACTGGCGAAAATATGCAGAGAAATAAATAGCAGTTTTCACGACACAAACTAAAATGGCACAGACACAAGAAAACAGTAAAATTAACAATTGATTAATTTCAGTTGAAGCATTCTGCAAGTCTGTAGCACATACGAGTAGTACAAGTAGTATATTTTTGCTCAAGAAAAATGTGCATATACTTTACATGCGCCAAATCTCATTACATGTTCATTGTAAATGTCTCAAAACAAATGCTGTTGTTTCCAAATGTTGTGTATCGTGTCAACATATTTGTTGTATTAGATGATTAAGTTAATAAATTATTTGCAATCACTTGAAATTCATGTTATCCATTATGTGCAGCCGGAATTTATTTTCTATAACTAATACAAAGAAAAAAAAAGAATCGCATAGTAAAAATGTATTTTTGAAAAGTTAAACGGTTCATTTAAGTAGTGATGAATTTATACATTTTTAAGTTACATCTAAGTCCTACCCAAAGTTTGTAATCCGCTGATCAAAAAAGCGGGGGTACGTTGGTAGAAAAAGCCAAGTTCTAACAAAATGATAGTGCCGTGAAATAAAAAAAAAATTACATAATGACAATGTTTTGTTTTGTAACTGCACTATATGTTCAGTCACCTTATACATCTTGACATTAAGTATTCTGCAGTTTGTCTTCTTCTTCCAAAGTGACATTTTATTCTGTTAAAAATATTAGTAATATGTCCAGAGTGAAGGAACACACGACTCGTGATATTGCGTTGAAACAACTAAATGTCTTTCGCTTTATAGTGATGCAAAGATTAGCACCTTTCTCTACAGAAGCTTTGCATTGGATATTAAAAAGTCTCGTTTCTAATAAGGTATATAATAATTTGAATCGAGTCAGTTTGAGACACTTGGGCTAAGATAGATCTACATGTAATAGCACTCTCATTCAATTTTTATGTGCACCTTTAAAAATGGATAATAAAATGCAAGACATTTTTGTATTTTTATTCGGCGGTGTTGCCATACCATGTTTGATCATATTTGGACTATTAAGTAATTGTCTAACAATATTTCAATTATCAAAACGAAATGGTTCTTCTTCAACGAACACGTTTTTAATCGGCTTAGCATCGTGGGACGTTATAGTACTGTTAAGCAACCTTTTCGTTGTAACACTACCCCTACTTCTAAGCAAAGACTTGAAGAACGTAGCTACTGCGTTTGCATATCCTGTTGCACTGACAGCAAAAACGAGTGCCATATGGATCATTGTTCTATACACAGTGTTCCGCTACGTGGCTGTCTGCCATCCATTCCATGTTGCAAGATTTTGCGGTGCTACTCGCGCAAAGCTTGCCGTAATTATCTCCTCTTGTGGTACAATACTCGTTCAGCTGTGTCCTTTGCTGATATATCAATCTACCGGTTGTGCTGGTCCAGCTCAGTCAGCTCAGACAGGCAATGCTTCAACGAGACTTTCCGATTCTACAGAACCAGTTTATGTGCGGGACAATTGCACGAAAACACTTCTTGTAGCGAACATTTATCGATGGGCGTATCCTTGTGTAACGTTTTTCATACCACTATTCGCGTTGACTATTTTAACAATCTTCATTGCAAATGCTTTGAGAAGATCATCCAAACTTCAAAGGTCTATGAATGTACAGAATATGCGTAGCAGAAAGGTTTCAAAACACCTCATTAAAACATTAATTGTTTTCTTCGCATGCCAGTTACCGGCTGTGATATACCAGATGACATACGGGATTCAAGACAGTATTAGAAATGAAAAACAGCTTATCTCTTTTGTTTTAATTAACTTCTTTGCGACGATTAATAGTGCTTTTAATTCCTATCTTTATTTTGGAAGTTTGTCAAAGATGTTAAAATCATTATATGAAAAGCTTTCAACGATCTTTACAAGAAGGACACGTTGTGGACGGTCAAATAATGGAAACAATATCCGTAGAAAAAGCTACATTCCCTACCGAAATGTTGAAGTTAAGTGCGCATCAACCAACGAGACCAAGCTTTAATGCAGTCTTTGCCAAATATTATAAAACTGAGACCAGTCGCCATTTCAGCCAATCAGATGCTTAAGATTTGAGACTGGTTCCAATCTCAGTTTTATAACCTTCAGGCCTTATATCTGGTTTATCCAATGCTGTTAGAGCTGATACACTGCAATATGGAAGAGACAGCGCGCCACAGCATGAGCAAGTGTCATCACGGACTGCAGATTTCATGTTACAGACAGATAGGGGTTGAAACACTGGGAACAATGCCAACGGATGAATATTTTTTAGATGCGATCAGCAGTATGTGAGAAACTAAGATTCGAAATCATCTAAAACGTGAGTTGACATAATACACACAGGTCGGAGTGAACTATTAAATGTAAAACGTGCATAGTTTGAAAGTAAAGAGCAAACCTTAATTATCTGGTGCATGTTTACACTGATATTTCTTTAATCAAATGAAAGACGAGATGATTAACTTAGACAGCCATAGTTTAATTATAATGTTTAACTACCGTTGCAAATGGCGAAGTAAGTTTTTCTTGAATTTCTTGAAAACCCTAATACTATTTTGACGAATTGGCACTAATGATTGAAGAACAGAATATACTTATTTCATGTACGAGTTGTTTTGGTATATTGTCCATGAAATTCAGAGTTCACATGCAAATGGGTTTTCTTTTGTTGTAGTATGTGCTTGATTTGTTTGAGTATGTGCTTGGTAATTAGACCATGAATTAGACTTTGCTGAGCTTGCAAACATTTGCACAACCTTAGATAAATACATTTCTTTACTAAACTCTAGATGGCAATGAGTATTTCTCCAAAAATTAATTTTTGAAATTTTAGCTAGATTACGCCATTTGCAATCTTAGTGACCGCTTCAGGTACATACAGCATACATGCACGTGTTGGCAATCTCTCATCAGTATGGCACCAAACCAATCATTTATTAAAACATGTTCAAATAAACTCATTGTCTGTTTTTTAAGGATCAGAAAGTTCCATTTCGAACTTGTTCATTCATTGAAAAATAAAGATATCATTTAGATATGGTACGTACGATAAAGTTCGCCATTGCGTATATCATATACATGGATATGTAAAGACAGTAAAATCTAAATGTTCGTAAATTGTTACCGGTCGGTCGAATTTTTTAAAAACTCAAAATGATTTTCCGGAAGAAGACATTTTCCAGCTGCTGGTCAACAAAAAACTTTCTAATAAGCTCCAGCTTAAAACACCTAAGAAATCTAAGTATCTTTATCCAAGTATTTCCATTGAAAAAATAGTTCGTAACTTCCAAATTTTTTGATACAAGAAATTATTTTGATTTAAATAGTGTTTTAAATTTCCATTTTAGACGGTCAAGGTGATGTCCCTGTGAAAATCGTACATAATCTTTGCAAAACACGAATTGTTTTAAAACAGGGGTATCAGCTCCACAAATAATCAAGCTTTATCGGCGATACACAGATTTAGAAATACAATTTTAATAAATAAATGCAGTTTAAAATCACTATCATTGTATTTCTCAACCAGTGTTGTTTAATAGAGATTTGAAATTAAAGGAAATAAAATGCAATATTTCCCCCCTCCCACGATCTGCGATAATACCATCTTTAAATTCAAAATGAACGGCTACCAACATGGTATTTTTCAACGTTCTGCTTGCTTGGTGATCAACTCATATTCACTTCATCTCCATGTTGATGTAAAAAGTAAGTTCATTCTGCTGTTTTATGCATGACAACTTAAACTATACCCCGCGCATATTGAACTGTTTCCTCTTTGTATTGTACAGCCAGAATCACGTTTGAGGTGGTGGTGTTGTTGTCCCACAATTACGTAAAATCTGGATACCGCGATAATAGATATCCCGCGATAATATCGATACCGAGGACGAAAGATCGGTCAAACGAAGACTAATCAGTTCTTTAATGAAAATAATGTTCTGTAGTCAATATCCATATAATAATGCTTAAATTATGTCAAATTTAGTAAAAAACTTTTCTATAAAGTGTCGAGAATATTTGATTTTATTATATTTTTACTTCATCGATATAAATTACCACTAAATATGTTTTTTACAATAACTTTACAGTCTTGAACATGCAAATTTAAAGTTATAACATAAAGTTCATTCATCCCCTGGAAAATTACATTTCATTTTCACGAAACTTGCTTGAAAACTAGCGAATTGCCCTCAGTGTCGTACACTATGTCCCAAATAATAATAAAACTGAAACTTGTGACTAGTCTAAAATAACAATTTTCTAAAAACTCTCCATTTCAACAAATTAGATGCTTTAGATTTAAGGCTGGTCTCAAATCCCCGCTTAAAGAACTTCTATCTTGGTCCTTGCCGTTTTCTTGTTACAACCTGGTACAATCTGTGCGGAAAACGATAAAACTGACAGTTGAAACTAGTCTCAAATTTTAAATATCTGATTGGCTGAAATGGCGATCAGACCAATGAGACCATTGAGATGTGAGAATGGTTTCTATTCTCAGTTTCATGATCTTGTGGTATTTGTGTCTAGTTTATGCAACTAGTGTGGATCGAAACGTGACTTAATAATTAATATAGACTTGCTTTACTGCAAGTAATTTCATTTAATATATACCCATCTTTGAATTATTAGAGTTTTCTCGGTAAAATGAAAGTAATAACAAGGCATTCTCATTTTATTTCACGGTGTTGTATTTTTATTGAAATTAGGAACGTTAAAAAGGGGGTTAGGTTTGAATTTGAGAATAAGACATAACGTAATAATCATTTTTACTGATTTAAGCTTGGGTTTGCTAATGTACTAGCAACTTAAACAGAGTATTAATCTGTACTAGAACAACCAGTGCACATACAGTAAGTGTTTAAAATAGCAATTATGAACTCAATGGCATTATCGAAATCAGAGCATTGGGTACACGATTACACGATTGTTATCATAGTTTACTGTCAAGGATAGGCCGAGGGGGAAACTCCGCCCGAAAACAAACTACTAAAATTTTTAAGATGTGTGAAGTTAGCGGCCTAGCGGCCTGGCGGAGTGAAGTTAGCGGCCTAGCGGCCTAGCGTTCTGAAGTAAGCGGCCTGGCGGCCTAGCGGCCTGGTGGCGTGAAGTTAGCGGCCTGGCGGCGTGAAGTTAGCGGCCTGGCGGCCTAGCGGCCTGGCGGCCTAGCGGCCTGGCGGCGTGAAGTTAGCGGCCTAGCGGCGTGAAGTTAGCAGCCTGGCGGCCTAGCGGCCTGGCGGCGTGAAGTTAGCGGCCTGGCGGCCTAGCGGCGTGAAGATGGCTGCCTTTATCACAATTAAGGTTGATCTTTGATTTGAAATCTATTTTTTCAGCATATAATGTAAATTGCAGGGGTGTATAAGAAAGTTATCGACATGATTTAGCTTTTATTTTATTAAAATAAATTATTTAACAAAGTTTTAGCTTATCTGCAAACACGACTCGGAATCTCTGTGTACATTTACTCCCATGTACTCTTTGTAAATTACATTTCAGTTGATAATAAAGTAAAATATCAATAAGAACTAGCTTTGATTTTTTTTTAACTTTTCGAAGCCTGGCGGCCTAGCGGCCTAAACTTAAAATTTATCATAATTTATGTTTATCTTAAAAATGTTTTGAAATCGATTTTTCAGCATGTAATGTACTTTTCAGGGGTGAATAAGCAAAATATCAACAAGAACTAGCTTTAATTTTTTTTAAGTTTTCGAAGCCTGGCGGTCTAGCGGCCTGGCGGCCTAGCGGCCCGGCGGCCTAACCTTAAAATTTATCATAATTTATGTTTATCTTAAAAATGTCTTGAAATCGATTTTTTCAGCATGTAATGTACTTTTCAGGGGTGAATAAGACAAATATCAACAAGAACTAGCTTTGATTTTTTTGAAGCGTCTTGAAATCGATTTTTTTCAGCATGTAATGTACATTTCAGGTACGAATAAGCAAAATATCAACAAGAACTAGATTTTATTTTTTTTAAGTTTTCGAAGCCTGGCGGGCAAAACTTAATATTTATCATAATTTATGTTTATCTTAAAAACGGCTTGAATTCGGTTTTTACAGCATGCAATTTACATTTCAGAACTTGCTTTGATTTTTTTTTAAGTTTTCGAAGCCTGGCGGCCTAGCGGCCTAAACTTAATATGTATCATAATTTATCTTAAAAATGGCTTGAATTCGATTTTCATAGCATGCAATGTACATTTCAAGGATGATTAAGTAAAATATCAACAAGAACTAGCTTTGATTTTTTTAAGTTTTCGAAGCCTGGAGGCCTAGCGGCCTGGCGGCCTGGTGGCCTAGCGGCCTAAACTTAATATTTATCATAATTTACCTTTAAAACGGGTTGAATTCGATTTTTACAGCATGTAATGCACATTCCACTCGTAATAACGAGATCTTAATATTGTT
The DNA here is from genome assembly GCA_038501625.1 of Corbicula japonica. NCBI lineage: Eukaryota > Metazoa > Mollusca > Bivalvia > Venerida > Cyrenidae > Corbicula > Corbicula japonica. Next base: position 293,861 of record JAZAYU010000293.1, read on the forward strand.
CTGCAGGCCTGAGGAAATTTAACTAAAGCGATGCAAATAAATATAAAACGTGGGGCTCGAAACCGAGTCTGGTCTGGATTTCTGATTTTTCTTTTATTTCAAATAGGTACAGATCACTATGGTAGGCATACATATTTGCGAGGGTTGAAATTCTGGTTTCAACCATGTATGAATTGTTTGGCCAGATAAGAAGACCGTACAGATCCGAGCATCCGTAATTGCGATTATATGCAGAATGTGGATTTGTTCTATTGTTTAACGTTACGTCGTCTTCAATCTCCACCATTTTATGAACATTTTTTTTTATATACCATTTTAATAGCAAGAACGAGATCTTAAAATTATTCAGCATGCCGGAAGAGATCGCAACAAAGGAATCCAGGTTAAATCGAAAGAAGGAGGGTTTTAATCCGAGGTTGGTCTCTCTTTAAAATAGGGACATATCGTAGAGATAAACATACATATTTTCGAAGGTTTAAATTCCGGTTCCAACCATGTATGGATTGTTAGGCTAGTTTAGAAGACTGTCCAGATCCGAGCCTCCGTAATTGCGATTATATGCAGAATATGGCATTTTTTCTCTGGGATAAACATTATATGTTTTATATACCATTTTACTCGCAATAAAGAAATCTGAAAATTATTCTACAGGACTGAAGAGACCGCACTAATTCAAACCAGGTTAAAGCGAAAGAAGTAGGGCTCAAATCCGAGGCTGGTCTCGGTTTCTGATATTTATTTCATGGAAAGAGTGACATATCGTAACGGTAAACATACATGTTTGTGAGGGTTTAAATTCTGGTTCCAACCATATATAGATTGTTTGGCCAGCTTAGAAGACTGTACAGATCCGTGCCTCCGTAATTGCGATTATGTGCAGAATATGGATTTGTTCTATTGTTAAACGTTACGTCGTCCTAAATCTCCACCATTTTATGAACAATTTTTCTGTTTTATATACCATTTTAATCGCATAAACGAGATCTTAAAATTATTCAGCATGCCGGAAGAGATCGCACCAAAGCAATCCAGGTTAAAGCTAAAGAAGGAGGGCTTTAATCCGAGGTTGGTCTCGGTTTCTGGTATCTTTTTTCTTTAAAATTTGGACATATCGTAAAGGTAAACATACATATTTTCGAAGAAGGTTTAAATTCCGGTTCCAACCATGTATGGATTGTTTGGCCAGCTTTAAAGACTGTACAGATCCGAGCCTCCGTAATTGCAAGTATATGCAGAATTTGGCATTCTTTGTATAAGTAAACATTACGTCGTCCTAAATCTCCGCCAGTTGATGAACAGTTTTCATGTTTTATATACCATTTTACTCGCAACAAAAGAGATCTGAAAATTATTCTACATACCAGAAGAGACCGCAACAAAGCAATCCAGGTTAAAGCGAAAGACGTAAGGCACCGATCCGAGGCCGGTCTCGGTTCCTGATATTTAATTTCAATAAAAGAGGGACATATCTTAAATGTAAACATATATGTTTGCGAGGGTTTAAATTCTGATTCCAACCATGTGTATGTTGTTTGACCAGCTTAGAAGACTGTACAGATCCGAGCCTCCGTAATTGCGGTTATATGCAGAATATGGATTTGTTCTATCGTCAAACATTACGCAGAATGAACTGCTGGACATTCAAAACATGCATAAAATCGAATTTCAAAGAATAAGGAAGGCCACCAGGCTTCGAAAACTTAAAAAAAGCAAAGCTAGTTCTTGTTGATATTTTGCCTATTCACCCGTGAACTGTGCATTACATGCTGAAAAAATCGAATTCAAGCTGTTTGTAAGGTAAATTATGATAAATATTAAGTTTAGGCCGCTAGGCCGCCAGGCTTCGAAAACTTAAAAAAAATCAAAGCTAGTTCTTGTTGATATTTTACTAAATCATCCTTGAAATGCACATTGCATGCTGTGAAAATCGAATACAAGCCGTTTTTAAGATAAATTATGATAAATATTAAGTGTAGGCCGCTAGGCCGCAAGGCTTCGAAAACTTCAAAAAAAATCAAAGCTAGTTCTTGTTGATATTTTTCTTATTCACCCCTGAAAAGTACATTACATGCTGAAAAAATCGATTTCAATACATTTTTAAGATAAACATAAATTATGATAAATTTTAAGTTTAGGCCGTCAGGCCGCCAGGATTCGAAAACGTAAAAAAAAAAAAGCTAGTTCTTGTTGATATTTTGCTTATTCACCCCTGAAAAGAACATTACATGCTGAAAAAATCGAATTCAAGACATTTTTAAGATAAACATAAATTATGATAAATTTTAAGTTTAGGCAGCTAGGCCGTTAGGCCACTAGGCCGCTAGGCCGCCAGGCTTCGAATAGTTAAAAAAATCAAAGCTAGTTCTTGTTGGTATTTTACTAAATTATCAACTGAAATGTAATTTACAAAGAGTACATGGGAGTAAATGTACACAGAGATTCCGAGTCGTCTTTGCAGATAATCTAGAACTTTGTTAAATAATTTATTTTAATAAAATAAAAGCTAAATCATGTCGATAACTTTCTTATACACCCCTGCAATTTACATTATATGCTGTAAAAATAGATTTCAATCCGTTTTTAAGATCAACCTAAATTGTGATAAAGGCAGCCATCTTCACGCCGTTAGGCCGCCAGGCCGCTAACTTCACGTCGCCAGGCCGCTAGGCCGCCAGGCCGCTAATTTCACGCCGCCAGGCCGCTTAATTCACGCCGCCAGGCCGCTAACTTCACACCGCCAGGCCGCTAGGCCGCTAACTTCACGCCGCCAGGCCGCTAGGCCGCTAACTTCACACATCTAAATTTTTACCATTTATTTACAACAAAAAAAATATTTGTAAATGAGAACAAAATGAAATAATGAAATGAATATGTCTTTTCACACAGATGGTTCCAATAAATGAGAGTGTTCACAGAATGTTCACTATATCCGACACCAACTTAAGGGTTCACAAAACCCGTATATTGATAGAATATATAAAGACACAGCAGGGGCACTTTGTTGTCCTTGCACAGGGGTAAACAACCCCAAAAATATATGGGTGTAATAACCACTTCCCTGATACTGTTGTCTGTCCCTCGGGAAGTTTTAATTCTCTGTAAATCCCTCTTGCTCTCTGCGCTGCCGCAAGTGGTACCTTCCGCCTATGCTGGACAGGTCCTATCAGCGTTGGGATTACAGAGTTGCCAACCGGCAAATGTCTGCATAAGTTCGATATGTAAGTCATTTGAAAGGGGCATAACAAAAATAATATTACAAGAGTGATCATTTTTGTTGTCGGAGATGGCTTTATTCATGCAGAAGATATTTTTTTAATTATTAAGTTGATATGTCAAATACTAACGAACTTCTAGGCAACATTAAGTTTCACATTTAAGTTTATGGGCTACAGGATAATGCAGCCGCCGACGACGACGCCGCCGCCGGACAATGGGATCAATACGTGTCTACCTGCTATTGCAGGTGACACAATGATAAGCGCTGTCATACAATGGATTTAACATCATTTAAAATTGAAACAAAAACGTTTGACGATAGCAGGCGAGCATATTTATTACAGGGCGGAAATTCAGGGATAAATAAATACCAACATTCTAACGAAATTTTTCTAGAGAAGTTTACACTTCAGAGCCGTCTTTTATTAAAATGACATGCTATTGACCGACTAGCTTTTTGGAAAGCTAAAACTTGTAGTATTCTCTTACTGGCTGCTTTCGTACTACTAGTACATAGGGATTAGACATAGGTTAATGGCATGGTCAATGACATTATCAAGTATGACAAAATTAACAAAGGAAAACTTTGGATATTAAAAATTACTGCTTTCTCATAGTGACGTAAACCGTAAAAGAGGGACCGGTCTTATACAGCGCCCTTTTAGCACATACATTTTAACTTTTGAAGAAATTATTATGAATCCATATGAAGAAATGCTAGGTGGCTTATTTGAACTTTGTTTTGTTCTGATCTTGAGGGTCATCGACCAAGAATTTCTTAATAAATTAAAATTATCACCATCGTGAAGAAAGTTCATAAATTTTTATCTGGACATTTATCTCCTATTGTTTTCTAAGTTTTGTTTGCAGTTTTCTTATAACCACATTCTTAAAGAAGCTTCCAGGTGCAATGAACATTAGTTTGCATCATGATTCACTTGTTTTTAAGGAAGTTGCGTGTAACACCTTTTTTTGCTGACAGCGTTCGTTAAGAAATACCACGCCTTTAGGCAAGCTTCAAGTCAATATCCTTTTGCAAAATGTCCGCTCATTAAAGTTGACCCATGTCTAATCGCCTTTAATGAGACTAACAGATAACCCTTTTCTGATATTCTTTAGCAGAATCTTAGCAATATGTTTCTTTGTAGAGTCCTGCTCTTCAGTGGTAGTAAATGGAGGATCCTACGAGCACTTAGGTTACACTACAGTAATTCAGGTGGCTCGGGAACCAGTCAATTTTGTCTAGGGTTTGTGCAGACCATTAGATAAAGTAATTCTGGGATTGGTTGAAAATGCAAAAGCAGAATAAAAAATATTAAATAGCTATGTGAAAATGCACAGTGTATAGGAGAAGTTGAAACAAAACATTTGCATTTTTATTTTGAGTGTATGAAAATTTTTATCTTTAAAAATGGGTATTATTTTGGACAAAGTGAAACTGAAAGTGGCGCAAATCTGAGGGTGGTGGTATTCCAGTGCATGTCGCGAAAAAGTTTACTGGTTACGCTATATTTTTGTTGTGTTTTTATGATGTCTCTAGTTTAGTTTTATTTGCAAAAGTAAGATTTTAAGGCCTTGACCCAATAGCTAATTCAGAATAGGAGATGAAGCTATACTGGGAGTCTATGGGAAATGAATTACTGTAATCTAACCTAAAAATTTCCTAATCTTCAAAATGAAATGAACAGATGCTTAACCCAAGTTTGGCAACTCTGCTAGTTTTTTTTTTCTGTAAAACGCGCATCTTTCTCAATGACTGACTTGATTTATTGATGTTTGAATGTGTACCTGCAGTTCTACGTCTTTCTGAATAAGGGGCGTCTTTGATTCGTTACCAGAACAAAATTTAGTAAACTACATTTAAAAAACACATATCTCACAAGTATATGTTTATCAATCACGACTTACATCGGGCGTCATATAACTTCTTCACCTTTATTTCAATGACATATGCTATTCATTTTCAAACAAATTTCAAGTTAATGTATTTGAATACACGTGAATGCAATCTAACTTGAAAAGGAATCGGTTTGTGGATTTAAACACACTATTAATATTTGTACACTATGACAGCTATGAGCACCTACCATTCAAACACACGCACGCACGGACAGACGCACGCACGACCTGTTAGTTGACCGTTAAACAATTAAAACAAATAATACACAGCTTAATAATTCATTGGTTTCATAAGGCATTGTATGTTTATATGAAAGTTTGACGACTTTTAAGTTCGAGATTTCATTCTCTGTCGTTTACAGAAAATTTGTTATATAATAAATACATGTACTAGTGTTATTAGTTATATAATAAATAAAACTGAGCAGAGTTTGACTCTCTAGGAAAGCGAAATACGTATATTCTAAATGAAGATGAGTTGTGATTATTTTCATGACGACCACTGGAACCTCTATAAAAAAATAAAGGAAACAATCACATTCTCGCATAGTAGAAGTACAAGTACATGAAACATTACCATATGAAATCAATTACCTTATATCAGCCTTGGTATCAGCCTTGGTCAAAATAACCATATAAACAACAACAAAACAACATCAATTCATTACAAAAACATAGAGTAGTTTAATGGTTAAACGGTGTTTGTTTTTCATTAGTTCCCAGTTTAATAATCCTCTCGCCTCTGAACGAGGTAATTAAGGCGAGGACCATACTATTAAGTTAGTGACGAAGATACGTCGTTCGAAGCCAGATTTTGTTCTATCAATCGTTTTTTAATTGTGTCAAATTTTGTTGTTTTTTTATCAATAAAGGATAAGTTTTAAAAAAAGCAGCAATTGCTTATTGTTGTGTAACGCCGGAAAGTACGTCCAGTACTAAATCGGTGTTATTGGTACTGATCACTTGTGACCATTAGTGATGATGATATTACAATTTGGCACCCGTCTGTGCGTGCTTGAATACAAAAAGAAGGTACTTGTTAGACTGTGTTTGTGTTTTGTTATTCTGTGAACATATGCATAAGTTTCAAGACTTTGCTAATACATTTTTGCATCTTTTTGATGTTATTTTTTAAGGTTTTAGTAAGAGAAATTTTAATATATCTTTATCTAAATTCTTTCACAGTATTGTCACAGAACCTAGGTGATGAATGAAAGCGCGTGGAAGAAATGACGCCTAGAAATAAAAAAATAAAACAAAAGTTGCTAAGCTTTAACTATCAGCACTCGTAATTCAGGAAATAAAGCAAAATGTCAAATATTTGCCATGTTAATGTGATCTGTGATTTTCAGGAGTCTGGTATAGCCAAAGATTTTTTTGTGTGTAAAATCCAGTATAAAATAAAGTTAAAAGACACTTTTGTAAAAACGTCGCGAACTTCCAATTAGTAAAAAGGTTGTTCTATCAAAACAATTGCGTAAAACTGATGTCCACATCTTTTAAAGGTAAGGATGCGTTTAAACAAAACAATATTAGTGATGAATTTCAATGCTTACTTCTCCATCCGTTTATTATAATGCACAAAAACATACACACAAATTTCTTTTATAGAAGTCCAAATATCGAAATGCCTTAAAATCTAATCTTAGTGAAAACAGAAATAAACACAAGAGATATAATTTTTTTTTATTGTAATCCGTTTGTTTACGCTTTGGCAGAAACCACTGCATCTGTGTGCTAGGAATTTTGATATTCAGTAAATAAATAACCATGAAAAACATGCCCTTACTTGACTAATATTTGTAAAAAAAAACAATTAATATCGATTATTTATTTTGTACTCCATAGTAAAATAGATGCATTCCATAACAGGAGAGATAAAGCTTGACTCGCTTTAACGGTATCCTCTTTATATTTATCAAAATATGATTTTTGCAGGTGTTCTGTTTATCTCAAAATTGCATCTAAAATGTGCAAAGCTCGGTGTTTATTATCTTAAATATAACGCCAAATAAAACCCCTGAAGGTAAAACATCATTTGTACCAACATTTGTCCGAGATATGGTAATGTTTTACGATCGTTCACGCATGGTTACGTCGCTCATGGGTTGAAGGTTTTAGTCTATCAAGATCAGTCGCAGGTCAGAGTCTGGATGTTATCGATACACCTTATACTGTCGCTTGTTCTTTAATCGAACTGCATTTTCCTAATTGGAAGTGTTTACTTATAATAATAATAATAATAATAATAATAATAATAATAATAATAATAATAATATTAACTTCTATGCAAAACGAAGATTTATAATAGTATAATTATGTTAGCTGAAATGAAAACCGATAAATAAGGGGATAATTAAGATGGCCGAGGGAGGAGACGGCGAAGGATATGATGTTCACATCAGCGCTGAAGATTTCGTTACAAGGTAAATGTCTTTCTTGTTAAGGGATTTTTCAATAATATGGATAGCATAATAGGAGTAAATGAAAATGCACCTTCCGTAATTGAATGGAATTCTTAAGCTTTAGAAGGTGAAATTACTTCAGATGAACTAAAAGAAGCACTAAATAACATGAGAAATGATAAAAGTCCGGGTTTAGACGGGTATACCGCAGAATTTTTAAAATTCTTTTGGGGTTATTTGTCACATTTTATACTAAAATCACTGAATAATGCATATAGAAATGGCTGCTTATCCGTTACGCTAACTCAAGGTGTTATAACTTGTCTACCAAAACCAAATAAATATAGAATGTTTTTAAAAAATTGGAGACCGATTTCTTTGTTAAACGTGATTTATAAATTAGCCTTAAGTGTTATTGCAAATCGAATGAAAAAAAGTTTTAAATAAGATTATAAGTAACGATCAAAAAGGATTTATAGCGGGTATGATTATTGGAGAAAACATTATAGACTTATTTATGATATTATCCTAAAGCTAAGACTCAAAATATACCAGGTCTATTGCTGTCTATGGACTTTCAGCAGGCTTTTGATTCTATTTCTTGGAAATTTATACATAAAGTTCTCGATTTGTATAATTTTGGACCTTCCTTTAAAAAGGTGGATTTCTTTATTTCAGAAGGGATCTGAGTCTTGTATTTTACAAAATGGTCATTTATCAGATTTTATTAAAATTGGTCGAGGTTGCAGACAAAGTGATCCAATATCACCTTATCATTTTATTTTAAGTGTAGAAATTCTCTGTTCCATGATAAAAAATAATAAAAATATAACGGGTATTCGAGTTTACCACAAAGAACACAAACTCAGTCAATACGCTGATGATATTTTAGATGGCACGGAAAAATCTTTACGTTCCTGTTTACAAACTCTATAAAAGTTTGTTAAAATATCAGGTTTAAACATTAATAATGAAAAAACAAAAGCATATTGGATAGACTCAACTAGAAATTCGAGTCGTTTTATATACGTTAAATACACTATTTTCTGAGGCCACCTTAATCCTTCGAGTATTATATCTAATAATGCCTTAAAATTGCTATAATTGCATTTAAAATAACATGTTAAATGTATTGTATTTAACTTTGAGGTTACCCGGATAGGGGCCTCAAAAAGGGGGATTTTTCAAGTTTTCCACAGGGAATGGACTTGTGCATGGGTGATAACATGTTTTTTTTTCAACTTAGGATGACTGGCTTTTGTTTTAACAAGGTTGCTAAAAGCAGCGAATATTTGTTTTAAAAAGTTGGAAAAGGTTTTCCAAGTTTTCGCAATTTAGGGATCGTTTATTATGTTTAGATATGTTACAAGTACTCTGTGCATACGTCTTTAGAAACTATATTCAAGGTAAGGACATTAATTTGTTGATGTTTTTAATAATTCTCACACGACATACCTTTCCTGAGAAGTTTGTTCGATCTTCCTGCGATAAGAACCATTCTAAGACTTTTACTTAAATAACAGCTTTCTTGTTATGTTTGTTTCTAACAGATTTCGAGACATTTCCTTTAATTATGAGACCGATGTGTTGCCGACGCTAGAAAATGTACAGCAGATTCTAAACGACTCCGGCCTTGATGATTATTACCTGTCAGATGACAAGGTTTGTGATCTTTCGGGGTATTCTTATTATTTCACCATTTTTTTTTCTGTGAATCATGTGTGAACTAGTAATCGCTTAGGTTTGATTTCGTGCACTTTCCTAGCTTGAAATACGAGAAAATTAACCAGCATTTAGGATTATGAATGGTTGAAGTCGATAAAATATAAGCCAGGGCCACATCAATGTTTTGAATGCAAAATACTTACATATATATGTACTGCGTTCTTTTTTTATTATTTCCGATGAGTTCTCGAATATTCTTTGCAAATACTTGCGCCGAATGACATTTTGCCTAGCTTCTAAAGCAGTCGTTAAGGTCATAACTCTATGAACAATTTTTATTCTTTAATTCGAAATTTCGGACTCGTGTCTTTTATAAAAAAAAATCATATTCTTGAAATAAGACAATCCCTTTATTGAATTGCTTAGTTTATTTATAATGTAGTGTCATTATATTTCAGGTTGACGAATTTTCGCGCAAAACCTGCTAATGAGATATTCACGCGGGCATAAATGCACGCAGTATCATAATTCTAATCAAACACACAATAAGGTTTTATTTTGCAGGGTTTCGTGCTTCGACCTTAATACGAGAAAAATAACAAAAACTAGAAAAAAACTAGAAAAAAATGATGCTTTGGCAGAAACTGAGATTCGGCATCAGAAATAACTTGATGACTTGGTGATATATTGTATCATCTGTACGGATTTGCTGATATCATAAGAGAGTATCAATCTATCAATAAAGCCCCATTTCACTGTTGTACTTAAAATGCAAATTCATCTGTTCATGGCCTTCATCCGTCTAAATCATGAACCTAATACAATGAATCTATGTCGCCGCCACTGTGTAATGTTTTTGGGACAGGTGCAACCTTTTGTTCAAACTGAGTTTATGTTAAGTTTGCAATGTTAGCTTTAATGCACATTTTAATAACACTTGATTCACCTTGTGTGTTTCTTCACAAAATTAAGTTATTACACCTCAAAACTATTAGCAATGTCGCATGGCGAAATAATTACTGTCAAATGTAATAAATATTTAAACATTTTCGTGTTTTCAGAAATAACTTAGAAGAGCAGATATTTTGTTTTCTATAAAATCATAATCACAGCACAAAGCAAAAAGCAAACGACAAAATTATCTTTTTTATTTACAACATTTGTAGATATGCCTAAGGTCCTGGCAGGAGCCATATCTTGTAGAGTTGATCGACGCCATTAAAGATCAACGTATCAATCCCAATAGCCCTTTAACAGACGAGGGCGTTCTAAATGACGGAGAAAAAGAATTCGATCAGTTCTCAGACAGGTACGTGAACACAACAGGAATGATGATTATAAAACTGAGATTGGAGACCAGTCTCAAATCCCAAGCATCTGAGCTCAAGAAGATTGGCCTCCACGTTCAGTTTTATAATCTTAGAGCCAGGTATGTTGTGTATTTATAATAAATAAGCGGTTAATAGTCATCATACTTATATTAATTTAAGAAGTTATACATTTGGTAATGTTACCTTTGAGGTAATATAATTGAAGCTCAAGATGAATGGAAAATACAAACTACATCCTTTGAACGTCTATGGTATCATTTCATTTCGCGCGGATCAAATTTATCCCAAAATGTAAAGTATGTTTTGGCACGGGCATAAATTCGCGCACTTGTATTTTATCAGACTTTGATTCCGCTATGGTTCGATTTCGCACACTTTCCCTATTGCGAAATATGCAAAAATTTAAGCCATCGCGAAATATAATGATTATACAGTACTGTGGATAAAGTTTGTGCCATGCTGCTTAAATAATTATTTACCTCTGATATCATTAATAATAAGCACAGGTTTAGTGAATTATCATCTGCAGTAGTTAATGCAGTATGTAATTAACTGAAGTAAAAATGTTCTAAATTGCAACGTATTCATATTTGTTTGTTTGGGGGTTTATCAGTTTATCAGTTGCCGCGTCTGGATTAGAAGACTTGCCGGAAACCACGACAATCAGCGGAACCAATGAGGAAGTTGATGCATATATGACGGACACCATGTACGAAACTCCAGTACGGTCTTCTAATTGGTCACTGAATCGGAAGGACGAAAGCCCCTATTCCATGGCGACCATACCTGAGTGCTACGAACATGATGCCTATCTACCAGAAACACATGCGCGCGCAAATATGCATATATCCGGTTCGGAATTGGGATCCACGAGTGGTAACAGCGTTTATGAGGAAATGGAAACTGGTCGGAATGCAAACAACTCGGAAATCCATGGAATTGCAAACCGGAACTCGAAATCCGAAACTGCGGATTCTAACAGCATGGTCTCAGAGTGGATGGAACAACATGTTGCCGGCTCTATGAGTGCTGGGCCAAACATGCATCAAGTAATTATATTGAAGTAACATACTTTTTAATTGGTAAACTTCATTTTGTTCCTGTAGAATAAAAATATGCCTTTTTTTAGCCAAAGTCATTTTAATTTCGAATTGGGAAGTTTGTGTCCGGATTAAACATTAAAATGACTCGTAAATCTTTGATCGGATAGTTAACTTTTTCAGAAGAGTTGCGCTAATACAATGTGTGATTTATCGATTATATAGTTAGCTGTGTTTTTTTTCAGAACACAAATTATGCAAGAAAAGTTTTAGACCCGTGAGTACATTGTTAGCAAATTTTAAAATACATCATACAAGGTTAATCTACATCTTCACGTTGATGCAAATCGGTAACAACAGTTTGGTTTGGTTGTGCATCACTTGAGAAAAGAAAATATATCTTCCTTATTTTGTCGGAATACTTTTTCAACTTCTTATTTCTATTTTCAGTTTTTTATAGATTAGTTTGTTAAAAAAGGTAAAATAAGAAGAAATTGTGTTCTTCTCTGTGAAATATAGATTTCATTCCACTCACACCAAAATTGTTTTTCACTGACGCAAACAAATAGCCTCTATTTCTTTATACAAATGTATATACCTCATTAGTGAGTAAGGTACATTTAAAAAATGCAGAACATTTCAATACGAATTAAATTATGTTTTTTTCCCCAACAATCAGACGATGGTGGGATCGTTTTCAAATGATGCCACGCGAGAATCTGCCAAACAACGCCACTTTCCAGAACGTGTTTAAAGTCTTTAAAGTCGTCTGCTACATGTTTTTGATGGTGGTGGTTCTTGGATCGGCCGTTGTGAACAAAATTTGTATCTTAGTGATGACTTCTAGTGTGACAAAGGTAAGGTCGAACATTTTCTCTGATGTTTTGTTATTGTTTAGACGATTGACAAATACAGTAAAAACGAAAAAAGACCACAAAGAGGAAAACACAAAATTGTTCTTAAAGGCATGTGGTCTTTGATAACAGATGAATATGACTTAATATCCGTCAGTGGGACAAATAAAACGTGGTCTTAATCCACATGATGTCACGAGAGCTCACTTTTCTCGAATTAGTCTTTTCGTTTATCATAATTTTTTAAAACAATTTGAAATCTTATTGCGTTATCTAAAGAAAATACTAGTACATAAGGAAGGTTCAGTTGTTAGTGGCCACGTGCTAGCCTCAGATACACCTGTTACAGGAAAACATATGTGTCTCATGGCTTACAGACTGTACACGTGTACATGTATTTTATTCTGTCGGTTTCTGATACTGTGTCTGACCATGATCACGTGTCTGAGTGAACTATTTTTGTCCTGTTTCCAGTCAACTGACAATTTGGCATTATGTTGCCATCTAGTATTTGTCCAGCCTGGTGCTTCATAACTATTGTATGTCTATATTTCAATTGGTCTTCATTTTCGGACTTTGAATGTTACCGAAGCATAATTACATGTATATCAAATATATCAGTTCAACGAAAGGAAAAGTGGATGTTTTTAGTTTTAAAAAATACATGTAATATATTCAACTGGGCGAAACCTGACACTCATTTATTTAGTAAGCACTTGGAAAAATGTGTGTTTCCAATATACAATTGGAATGATTCTGTGCCTGAATGGCGAACAGTGTACACCTTGAATAGACTGCGCGGATCCGCAGACTGATTCGGGTCTACACTGGTTGCATAGGCCATCAGCCTTATTTTGACATTTTGCGTCACAAACAATGTGATCCTCTGCATGTGCATGAGCTTCTTTCATTTTAGGATCCTAGTTTACAAGAGTCTCGATGGCCGGCCAAGACGATGTTGCTGATCAGCATGTGTTTCCCATACTCCATCTGGTTCCTAGTCTACACGGGAAAATCTCTGTTCGGCAGCACCACGTGGCCTTCACTCACATTGTTGGCGTCGGTAATATACCTATTGTTTCTTTAACTTATTGCTCTGTTTCCTAAAACTAATACACCGTACCGTTGTCCTTACTACACCGATCATTAAACTTTATTTTCGTCGTATGGAATTGGAGTACATTGTTCAAATGTGAAACACATGCAGATGCATCATTTGTACATCTCTTTATGAAATTGCAATTAAAATCTCCTTGTGCGTTAATAAACTAAGGATATTTCATCGAGGTGAGTAAACAACCAAAGGTCACAAACTCTTTCCTCAGCATTTGACACACCTCACAATAAAAAAATGTATTAGAATGTTGGCTTTATATAAAGATGGTCTCGGTTGCACTTTTATGTCTGGCAAACAACGGCAATATGTCGCAAAAAGAGACTTTTCGTGTGAAATACTTCTCTTTATTGAAAGGCTTAACTTGGATGTTGACTTTCACCCTTACCGATCTATATAAATTAATAATCCATGTAACTTCAAATTCTAGCCACGATATTATTGATTTATTCTGCGATTTCTTAAATGTGTATTGGTTTCAACCGATGCAAGAAGGTGTCATTGTTTGATTATAATTAAATTGAATTAACAATGTTAAATGTTTACTCAAACGATGCAATGTATCTCAAAATATTGCCGCCCTAGGAGTCGAGCATTAATTTCTTTTATATTGCAGGTTTAAAGCACACATATGTACTTACATAACATGACTGACATTTTCTTTGCTCACAGCGGCAATAAATTACTATACGAACCTAAAAATTGCTTGACTTCGATTTTTATTTATAAAAAAATTATTCAACTTTTTCCCCCCATTCTTTAAAGTGTAAAACGCATCACTTTTAAAATGACTGTGTAACAAACTAATACTTCAAAAGTCACATATGATTCATGTTATATAAGTGGTCTGGGTCTGTAACTATTTATTGCAGATGCTGTTTTTAGAGGTTTTACACACGTTTGGATTAAGTCTGCTGGTTTTCCGAGTACTTCCACTGTTTGACATGATGCGATGTTTCATCGTTCTCGGCAGCATTTACGTGGTACCAGCGTTTCTTAAGACTATTTTTGAAGGCCGGGATCCCAACACCGGATGTGCAAGGAAGTGCGCAATATTCATCCTTAATTTTGGAGCGTTCCTTATTCAGATTTCTAGTTTAGTGCTTTGTGAAATGTTCAATGTTGCGTTGACCTCTACAGAAAAATATGATATTAGAAGTGATGTTCTTGGTGCTCAAGACGCTATTGTTGTTCCTAGGCCGCCACTGACGCCGGACTATTTTAATGGCGACATTATGTATGAACTTCCGGTCGCCATATTTCTTATTTCTATATCTTACTGGGAAAACTACGTTGAAGGAGAGTTAAAAATATTTGGCTGGGCGATGAATTTTAAAGCGTGGAAAAAACATTTACATCACGCTAGAGAACGGGTCTACATATTTGCAAGTGTTTGGAAGATTGCTTGGGCTGTTGGTTTTGCCATTTTGTTACAGAACAGTTTTAACTTTAACTTGGTCTACACTTCAGCAAATACCATCGGTCAACAAACGTCTCTACAGGACAAGATGGTGCCAACACAATCAGTTATATTGCAAAAGCGTGACCTTAACCACGTTCAAGGATCTACATCAACACAGTCTGTTAGAACTTCTATATCGACTGTTATCCCAAATCTACAGAAAACAATATTAATTAATCCTAATGTAAATTTTAACAACACAAAGAAAATAGAGAGGAATCTCACTGAAGGTCTGGAACAAAGTTTATTTTACATCTCCGCAGAAACGATGCAGCATTTTGGAGAGTACGGAGTTCTCTATATTCAGATTATTTCAAGCCTATTTTTGACCTACTTCGGCAGCACGGCGTGTAAACTGTGCATGCAGTTACTAGGGTTCTCTCTACCGCTAGCTCTGGCGACGCCCGTAAGTGTAGCCGTCGTGGTTTTACAGTGTATCTTCGAATTCCTGCCAACGGGACGGTTCGTGTGGGTCGGAGTAGAAACAGGAAGTAACTTATGGATTCTGCATCTTGCATGGCTTGGAGTTCTCTGGTTGAGTGAAATATACATCACCTCTCATATCTGGTTCCCAGGCAATGGACGCATGGAGAAAATTGATAGGTAAGTCTTCTGGGATAATTAATTTCTTCTAGTTGGCACAAGTTGTTTATAAAATATAGCCTAACCCGAATGACTAGAGTTATGGCCCATAATTTAGATGTATTGTCAAATTCTACATTGTTGACCCCGTTTAGAAAAATCAATTATTGAAGTACTTTATAAGAACATATGGAATACTAGTGTAAACTGGTAAATTCCAAAGGGCGTTGAACTGTTTCGTTCACGAGTTATACATGTAAATAAGTTTGATTTATCAAAAATTCTGTTATTCAACACTTCATGTAATATCATTATCCAAGAACAGTTTAACAATGTATTTAAGTATTTTATTTGTCTTTGCATTTGTCTTTACTTTTGAGCTAAATTGAACACAAATAAGGCAGTCATGGGCAAATAATTCTATGTGCATATTTGTAGGTCGTAAACCTTCATATCATGGGTTTAGCTTGGCTGATGTATTTCATGTGTTTCGTGTACCACATCGTCATTACATCTTTGTATAAAAAAACGACTCTCGCATCTTCGTATTTCGCAATTGCATCTAATGGCACCGCCATCAATCCTTTGAAAATCGCCCTAAGCTTGCACCTTCACCAACAAAGCGCACCGTCGCTATGTTACCGCAGCTTCCGCTTTGAACATCGGTAGTTGTGTAATGCACGATGACACAACAGCGTGAACAACGCTTAACTCACACTTTTCATATCACCAGGTTACAAGATCATAACACCTTAACTGGAACCTGTATCAAATCTCAAGCAACTTATTTAGCCAATCAGATGTTTGACATTTGAGACTGGTCTCCAATCTCAAATTGATGATCTTAGGCCCAGCTCTTCTGACAAGATCTAATGAAAATGATAAACATGCAAAAAATTGCATCTGTATAACAGAAAATAAGTGGCCAAGCGTGATAAACAAATAACCCAGTAATACGTAATTCTGATTTTGCAGACTGTTTGTGACTCCAGTCCGTTGTGGAATACTCGCTGACCAGTCTCTGATGTTACGTCGCAGACGACATGACCAAGACGCTAGCTTGACCCCGGATGTTGACGAAGACAGCTTCGACCAGGAGGGTGAACAATACAAAGCAGACGACGTCGTGCCGCAGATTTATGCATGTGCAACCATGTGGCATGAAACTCGACCGGAAATGACAAACTTGTTGAAATCAATTTTCAGGTAAACTGTATTATTAACTTATGAAAAAGAGTAAAGGTGTTACACATATTGCACATGAAATTTCAAACAATAATTTAAAAAAATCATTGTCGACCAGATTTTAGTGAAAAATGTACCACCCATCATTCTGTTACATAGTCCTAACAATTGGATATATTTAAGCACTTAATTGTAACACTTTATGCAACTTTTTATTGCGTTCATCTATATAAGGAAGCATTTTAATAGACAGGTAGCAGGAACACTCTAATTTTATTTCTTAATAAATAAAATATGTTACGAATATGTTTCTAAATTAGATTATTTGGGGAGGTTCACATACATGTGTCAGCATTTTTGACAAAAATCATGTTCTGTATGTTTGAAGGAATCGTCCCACTATGTTTTTCAGGATGGATATTGACCATAGCGCGAGGTATCTTGCCCAGAAGTTCTACAATATCCGCGATCCGGACTATTATGAGTTCGAAGGTAAATTTAAATATGAATTATATTTGCCTAGAACAGTAAACTTAAATATAAGTCAGATAAGTCTCGTTTGTTTTAAGTTCTATTGTACTATTTCTATGACTACCGGAAATGTTAAAAAGCGGTGATTTTTATCACAGGATATTGTTTCATCTAACGTGAAAACACTATCAGCTACATCTACCTCCCACTCAGACACAAACCCCACGAATGTCATAAATGGGACAACAAAATAAAATATTAAATGTTTGGACTTTATATAGAAAAGACATGACATTCATGGACTATCAGTCAGCAAATACCTCCCTTCCATAAGACAGTTATGTTTATAAACAATAAACTGAGAGAAAAAAGATTCAGTTATGCAAGTCATATTACTAATGAAATGTACTGTATTTGACAAAACAAGAAGTAAAAACTTTCTTTGCGACTACCTCAAAATTAAGACTATCCTGCTGTATCGACGACTATTCAAAACAACAATCCACATTAACGGTTTTTCAGAAGTTCTCGAAATATCTCCGGCTGTGAAAACAAATTTTGCATTGCTTCTAATATTGTGTTAACAATCACATTGACTGACAAGTTTCCTGGCAAGGTGCAGAAAACCAGTTTAGCTGTGTCACCTCACTTCACCACACTTCACTTCTCTTCACTCACTTTCACTTTGACCTCGACTTGAATTGACTTCACTTTCACTTTCACTTTAACTTCCACTTGACTTGCCTTACTTACTAACATGGCCTCAATCAGATCCCATGTAAATAAAACAAAACAAAACTTCGTTGACCATGCGTTTGTTTTGCCGTGAAGAATATTCATAACTCATTTAGTCGCAAAGATTTTACCCTGGTTGTTCAGCTTACATTTGACGATAATTATGGTAAGATCAGTGTTTAAGACCAGTCGCCATTTTAGCCAATCAGATAATTGAGATTTGAGACTGGTGTCTTTTCTCAGTTTTAAAATCTTGGGGCCTGGTTATTCTTATGCTTCTAAGCTGAGTCCCCTGCAAGTGGACATGTATTAGTATTTCCTCATTAGGGAAGGCATAACATGTCCCCGGGCTTACTCGACAGTTTTAGGATCATTTTGGTTCGAAAACAGCAGTGATATCACCAGATAACAAGAAATAATGGCTGATTATATATGTTATTGATTTTTTTTCAGCACACATATTTTTCGACGACGCAATGGAGTTATCAGACGAGGATGTGCTTGTCCCAAATATGTTTGTGGCGGACCTAATGGATTGTATTGATGATTCGCTCAGGTAATTTAGCCTCTAAAGATGAAAATAGCTACGTTATCAATTGTTCTTGTGTATGGATAATCCGAGATGCTTTATAAAGAATGAAATTTATATTTGCACCCAGTGGTGCTTTAGTCTTTAGGTTTATCAGTTAGTCTTAAGCGATGCGTCTGAAGATGCAGAAAAACACACACTTGTCTGATACAAATTTGTTACACAAATTTTACACAGAAAACAATTCCTGCTATGGCTATTCATTCCTTGTAGAAATTTAAAAACTACTTTCTTGTTTTAATTCGATCTCACAAATCATAGAATCGTTCAATAAATCTCTAATATGAGTAACATGAAATTTTGCTTTTTCTTAAGCTGTGTTCACGAACGCCAGATGTCACTAGGTCCGCCTACCCGAACACCGACGCCATACGGCGGTAAACTGACGTGGAAACTTCCAGGTGGCACTAAACTGGTGACGCATCTCAAAGATAAACATAAAATACGTCACAAGAAACGTTGGTCTCAGGTAATAGAACTTTGTAGTATGACACACTACTGTATACTCTTAAATTGTATGAATTTATTTCCTTCTTTTACAATCGTCGCAATCCCACCCCATGCAAAGATGAGTCGCAAAAATAAAAGAAATCCGAACGATACATAATAATTATTAACGCGAAAATACATGATTACAAACGATGAAACTTGACTTAGGGTGACAAGAAAATGACAAGAACATAAAACTCTGTAAGAGTTGTTAGCATCATGCGTCATGTTTACAAGCAGTGTACGCCCAAATCGCTTATTATCATAGCAAAAAAGATCATCAACAGATAATCATCAAACTTGCAGATAGTGATGTAGATTATCTTGTTGGTAATCTGTCTTGATGAATTTACTTTTTTTCACAAATAACTCGAATAAACTGTTGTTTCCTTTAATTTCTTTAATCGAGTCACCATAATAACTGTTTGACGGATATGCGTGTGTGTTAGTTGTGGAACGCGTTGTATACAAGGAAGGGAAAAGTTTGAAATGAAATATACCGGAAATGGTATGGCCAGGGGTTTATGTTGAAATTTGTTTACTAAACATTTACAAGTTTGCAGTACATGTAGTGAATAATTTAAAAACAAACGAATTGAACAGTTTTCCTTTTTAATATAATGATAACTAGCTGGAATGGTTGCTATGGTAACATGCATTATGATGAAAAATTGCCAGAACTATATGTATTGATATGTATTCATTTTAGGATACAAAGTATTTCTCACATTTTAAAGATTTACTACACTCCTCCTTGCACCTTTATCGATGAAAGGAGAAGTATCAAAATTTCAATAACGGCAAATAGAACTAATAAGTTATGACCCATAATTCGTCCAGAAAATGCCTTGTTGCAGTAGTGATTTTAAACTGCGGTTGTAGTTTTGAATTGAAACATGATAACGGCTAAAAGACTTGCACAACTTTTTTTGGTGTACTTTTTAAAGTTTACGTGTTATACTTAACTGTACATTTTACACAAAGATTACATCCGTTTAAATCCTTAATGCTTGTTAAAAGCTTTAGGAAGGCGAACACATTGTAAACCAACAATAAGATGTTGCATCTGGGACTTAAATATATTTTCTTTTTTTTTCAAAAACTTTCCACTCACTCTTTATGAAAATAACATTTAATCTTGTTCTTGTTGAAATGTCGTTTATTTTCCATTTAAATGTGGTGTGGTTTTTAAATGTGAGAGTAATATAACAGGTTCGTTAACAATTACAAAAAAACTTTAAAAGTACTTTCAACTGACTTTTGGAGCCGAAAGGTGATGTGTGTGTGATACATTTCTTACGTTATGTAACTTGGTAATGTACTTTTGAATTGCTACTTTGTGTTGTTAGACAATGCACCTTTGCTTTTTTGTTACTATGTGTGGTGCATGTACTATTGTTGAGTACTTGTATGCAATACTTTGCGTTATTCGGTAACTTACGCGTGATAATTATTGTTGCTAGGTGATATATTTTATGCCCCAACAAACTGAGAGGCATATTCAGTTGCTCTCTTACGTCCCTCCGTACGTGCGTCCACTTAATTTTGTGGCATCAATTCCTCATTTACTATCGGGCGGATTTCTTTCTAACTTGCACAGATGATCAAGCAGGGTGTTTAAGATGATCGTAAAATAAAGATGTTTTCCTACGACTACTTCTACCACAGTTATGACCGTTTGGTACAAATGTTGTTGTAGCAGTGGGGGTATCGGTGTCTGATGACACATTGAATTTCTAGTTACTCCTATATATTTTAAGTTACGTAAAATTTTCCTCTCTAAACTAGCTAGGTTTTGTACATAAATATTACACTGCTCAGGTTCTTTGTAATGAAAGCTTTCTACTTTATGTTGCTGGGATTTTATTTTTTTGGTTTGCAAGGTGGCGTTTATGTGAAACTTCAACTTACTAGGCGATTCACATTTACTAATATATGTTACTAAATACCGGTGCCAGGCGATATGCAGTTACATCTTTGTTTCTGAACGGGATGGAAATGTAATTCTTGATATAACAAGTACACTGTGTTGCTAGGTTGTGTACATGTACAGTTTGTGTTGTTAGGTGATGCACTTGTACAGTTTGTGTTGTTAGGTGATGCACTTGTACAGTTTGTGTTGTTAGGTGATGCACTTGTACAGTTTGTGTTGTTAGGTGATGCACTTGTACAGTTTCTGTTGTTAGGTGATGCACTTGTACAGTTTGTGTTGTTAGGTGATGCACTTGTACTGTTTGTGTTGTTAGGTGATGCACTTGTACAGTTTGTGTTGTTAGGTGATGCACTTGTACAGTTTGTGTTGTTAGGTGATGCACTTGTACAGTTTGTGTTGTTAGGTGATGCACTTGTACAGTTTGTGTTGTTAGGTGATGCACTTGTACAGTTTCTGTTGTTAGGTGATGCACTTGTACAGTTTCTGTTGTTAGGTGATGCACTTGTACAGTTTCTGTTGTTAGGTGATTTACATTAAATTTTACAATTTGTGTTGCTAGGTAATATACATGTACGCTTTGTGTTGCTAGGCGATGTACATTTACTACATTGTGTTGCTAGGTGATGTACATGTACTATCTCCTTGGTTACCGTATCTTGGCACAGCCTGAGAATATCCTCGCAAAAGAGGGGTTAAATGCCGACGAATCATACCAGCGGGTCAAACTGACCGAGTCACAGTTACGGCGGAGACGGAAAGCTGCACACTTCACAAGAAGTGTGATATTTAACTACGTTACTGACGAAGTTCACACGCAGGTACTCTATTGTTTTATCATTTGATTGGTTGGAATGGTTGAAATAGTTTGCGGTATATTGTGGTTCAAATAGTTTTAATTGTATGTGCGGTTATTATACTGCAACACAACGAGGACAGGACATTTTAGTCTTTGATGGAGACGAACAGATAAATTATAGAACGTTGTGATTATTTTTACCATTTTTACGTAACTTTCATAAAGTTATTCTTAAGGTTTACAAATATGCATCAAATGTAGCCATGGTACTAAATAACCTTTTGTTGTGTGAACCAATACTGTTTTGCAGTTGTTTTACGATTTATTTTGAACAATATTCCCTTATAAGCAAAACTGTTTTCGGAGACGATTTCAGTTATCTTACAGGGGATTAGATCTCCCGAAGGACGTTGTTTAAATGAAAGTAATTTTCGTGTTCGGTAGGCGTAACTCAACATAATAATGAGTGTGTTTTGTAAATAGCGTAGGCAGTATAGTCCGATTTTACGCATTGAGCCGTGAATGTACTTTTGTATTTATAGATTTTTGGAATATTCCACAAAATAGGGATGTTAGATATTCCCATCATAGGTCATTATGTTGAAATTGCAATTCTCTATAACAAAACGTTTCATGGCCGTGGCAGTAGCGCTTCTGATTTCTGATAATATGACATAAGGGATGTTTGTTCGAATCCATGAGAAGATATATATTTTTTGTTTTTATATGTCATTTTTTTTTCAATACATTCAAGTAGACACCGACAAAAAAGACACTAAACCCTACAAATTTCGAGTTGATAAAATATCGTGATCGATTATTACTCAAAACGCAGTTTTTGGGCGATGCTAAAACATTGTACAAAGTGGTTTTGAATTATGTAAATTATAAAAGAAAGAGAATGTAACAACAAGTGTTTACAGAACGCCAGGATTCACATTTGTCAACGTTCCTTTGGTACGGAGGTGTATGGGGTCAGGGCAAGCTGCTTAACAATATATTGTTAAAAATGGAATGAACATAACAAAACTAAAACGGGGGGTGGGTCACAATATAAAGATAAAACAGCTCAATACTATTAAAATATCATATGAACTAAATTAAAATGATAAAAAGGAAATGAATGACAAAAATAAAAAGTTACTTTTATTGGTTTCGAACATGCATTGTTTTGCATCATAGCCTGAGATCTTATCCACTGAGCTATTGCGCCATAACTGAATATTTGCTACTTTGAACCGGGTTTAATGTCATAATAAGTAACGTAATTTAACGGTAACTCTGTAAAATGATGCACTTTACCTATTTTGTATTATAACAGTAGACTTGTCCGAAAGGTCACAGCTCACGGGTCAAAATCGAACTATAATATGCCTTTCCATTACTGCTCATGAACAGGCTCAATCAAACCTAGCTATTTTCATATTTGTCATGTTCGGTGCCTTTCAAAGTGCCCTTTTCAACTATTTTTAAATAAAGTACATGAACTGTATTATTATTAATGTTCATTTTACAACTTATCAGCGATTATTTTGTAGTTTAGACATAGATTGCTTGAAAAATAAATTTATACAAATTTATAAAAAGTAAATGCGTATATCTTTTTAACATTTAAAGTTCTCACGCATAGCATGGATACAAAATAAGAATCTGAAACTTGAAACATCAAATGGGATCGACACAGGCCATTTGTAATAAAGAAAACTGATGTTGCAGGCTGAGAATACATATATTCTAACGCTAGATGGCGACGTCGATTTCCGCCCAGATGCAGTGAGGCTATTGGTTGACAGGTTAAAAACAAATAAGAAAGTTGGTGCAGCCTGTGGACGCATACACCCCATAGGTTCAGGTTCGTATTCGGTAGTCTTAGATTGAATCTGATTGTTGACCTATTTACGGGCACATATACATATATTGTAAGACGTCGAGCTTGGTATCTTTAAACAAATTATAATTAGTTTTAAACTGTGTTTATTACAACCAATTTAACTTATATGTGTCACCAGTCTCTGTCGTTTAGCACTGTGGCTAGATTTCTGGCTGGTACAAGCAATCGTGTTTTGTGTATGCAAACACGTACGGTCGAACGCACACATCACATCATATTGATTAACTTTGCATCATCTTTTTAAAGTGAAAGTAAAACACAAATATTCGTGAAATAGATATCTATTAATGATCTAGTAAGTATACTTGAATTAACGAATTAAATACATGCATGCTGTTCTCAATTTGAATAAGAATATGTTAAGAGTGACTTTTTACACTTTATACGTGGTTTATTGTTATCGTTGTTTTTTTCAAATCGCCTTAAATACATATGTAAATATAACATTTAGTCATTTACTAAAAATTAATTCAAAGAAATAATATTTAATACCTTATTATAATTTATGTTTCAGGTCCCCTTCTCTGGTATCAGCAATTTGAGTATGCTATAGGACACTGGCTTCAAAAGGCAACAGAGCATGTTTTCGGGTGTGTCATGTGCGCTCCTGGGTGTTTTAGTTTATTTCGAGGCTCGGCACTAATGGATGACAACGTGGCAAGAACCTATGCCACAAGAGCAACCGAAGCCGGGCATTACGTTCAGTATGACCAGGGTACGCTTATTCTAACTTTGTATAAATACGAACACGTGTCATATTTGATTCGACCTCCACAAAAATTTGGGCATAGAATTATCAGATATCACATACTTTCAATTTTGGAGCAAATACAGCGCGAACCCAGCTTCATATCCGACTACAGAATTTGTATCTGTTAAAGAAAATACATAGAGAAATAAGTAAACAATTGACAGAAAAAACATAAATTTTTTTATGTGAGGCAGGTGAACATGTAGAATTCATCTCCAAAAATATGTTACACAGAACACCAAATTGAAGATTCGTTTGTTTTCAAACTTAAATATATTTGAATTAACACATGACATGTCTTTTCAAATGTGCGACACTATCTACTTTCACTTTGAACCAGGAAGTAAGATTTCCTTGAATTTCTTGAAAACCCTAACATTATTTTGACGAATTGGCACCAAACATTGTAGACCAGCATATAGTTATTTCAAGTATGAATTGCTTTGGTATATTGTTCAATTTCAGAGTTCTCATCCAAACGGATTTTCTTTTGTTTTAGGATGTGCTTGGTAATTAGAACATGAATTAGTCTAAATTGAGCTTGCAAACATTTACTACATCCATAGCTAAATACATTTCTTTACTAAAATCTAGGTGGCAATAAGTATTTCCCCCAAAATTCATTTTTTGAAATTTTAGCCTGTTTTTGCCATTTGCAATGTTTGCGACCTCTTAAAACGAGTTTTGTGTAAAGCTGTTCAATCTTTAATCTCATTACCGATAACACGTTCTGCTGTGAAGTGCTCTGATGTTATAAAATAAATGTAATGATTGTTTGCAGGCGAAGACCGTTGGCTGAGTACACTCTTGCTACAACAAGGATACCGTATAGACTACTGTGCAGCCTCGGACGCCCTAACACATGCTCCCGAAACCTTCTCCGAGTTCTTCAACCAGAGACGCCGCTGGGGTCCAAGCACACTTGCTAACATCGTAGACCTTTTGGGTGGCTGGAGAACGACGATCAGAATCAACGACAATATTAGTACACTTTACATAGTGTACCAGTTTTGTCTAATGCTATCCACAGTCCTTGGGCCGGCAACCATACTGCTTATGTTAGCTGGAGCCTTTGTCATCGTGTTTAAGATGACCGTTATTCAATCTTACATCGCAGCGCTCGTTCCTGCTGTTTTCTTTATTATCATATGTATTTATACAAAACCAAGCACACAGGTGACGATAGCTTCCATCATGAGCGCGATATATGCTGTTTTGATGACAGTTGTTTTGGTAGGAACTATTGGACAAGCGATTGAAAGCGGATTGACTAGTCCAAATGTTATCTTTCTTGTTATGCTAGTTCTCATATTTTTCATCTCTGCGCTTATGCATCCCGAGGAATTCTTCTGTGTTATTCCCGGCGCTCTCTATTTCATCTGTCTGCCTACTGGATACTTACTGTTAACCATATATTACCTCTGTAATATGAATATAGTGTCATGGGGTACAAGAGAAGTCCCTCAGAGAAAGTCAAAGGAGGATCTAGAAAAAGAAAAACGCGAAGCAGAGGAACAAAGAAAAAAGAAAAATGAGAAGAAAAAAGGCATACTTGGTTTGATGGGACTTAGTACATTCTTTAAGGACGTTGGAGAGGTTCTGAAGCAACTTAGAGCAGATATTTCTCATGTAGAGAAAAGTAAAACCGATGCTTTACTTGAAGAGTTAATTATAGAGCTACGATCAGGAAGGGTACAGAACACAAATTCAACTGAAACCGAAGTCGATATAGAAATTGATGGAAAAGAAATTCAAAAGCCACTTGATGATGCAAAAGTAACGCCGGTCGTACAAGAACAGGATCCCGTTGAACAACAACAGAATTTTTCAAGCGAGACAAAGGACGAAAGTATGCCGGTCCTTCTTTACAATGAAGACCCAGAGAATCCGGGATGGCTGAAATCACCAATTTGTGGACATGGACCAATCAAAAAGTTGCCAGAGAAAGAAAAACTTTTTTGGAAGCAAATTATAGCTAAATATCTGAACCCAATCAACGAAGACAAGGTTCATCAAGAGAAGGTAAAGGCCGATCTGATAAACTTGAGGAATAATGTAGTTTTTGGATTCTTTATGACTAGCGCACTTTGGATCGCTCTTACATTGCAGTTGCAGATTCTACAAGACGAGCTAAAAGATTCGCTGTTTTTCAAAATACCTCGGCTTGAGATATCCAAGCACCTGACATTTGAACCTCTCGGGCTTATCTTTTTAGCCTTTTTTGCTTTTATTTTGTGTGTTCAGTTCCTCGGCATGTTTGTACACCGATGGGGTACTTTACTGCATATGTTATCAATTACTGACATTTCTTGTGGCAAAACCTTTACAGAGCAAGATAAAGTAAGGGAAATTATTTTGAAATCAATGGAACTACAAAAACTATCCAATATTGAAAACGAGCCCATACCTGATTACGATGAACCGATTCCAGATTATGCGGAAACCGAAGATGATGACATTTTCGATGCTTTCTCGTCAGTTTCCGGCGAGTCGGTGTCAGTTTGGTCAAATAATCCCCCATCATACCAGACTACAATTCCAACAGATAACCAGACAAAACATCAACTGGAGATTTTCAACACAAGAGGCAACGCTAGTGGTGTGGCGTTAAGGCGAGCTTTTGAGAAAAGATTTAGGAATGAGAATCAAGGCCTCAGTAAGGCTGACACTGATTTAAACCAACAGACAAGTCGTCATCTCATACATGAAAATCATTCGGCAGACGTAGTTTAACATTATGAGTAACTTTTAAAATGAAAATCTGACACGGTCGAACTGTTTTTGGTGGTAACCTTTCAGAGCCGTTATCACCGCCCCTAAACAGTTACAGAGGATCGAATTTTGCCATCAGAACCAAGCGGACGTGAAAGCTACACTGTATTTGCACAACCATATGCCAATTTTACCATATAGTTAAATATGACCGAACAAGCGGAAGGTGTAATGCATGCATTATTTTTTTACTATCACGGTAGAAAACCGATCTGGTATGCAAGAAAAAAACTATACATTATACAAATTGTATCGCCCATTCGCTCAATATAAAATATTTACGTTGCTTTTATTCTTTTCTTAAAAACAACGTTAACATTAATTGTTTACAGGTTCGCTGATATATGCAG
Organism: Corbicula japonica; assembly: GCA_038501625.1. Lineage (NCBI taxonomy): Eukaryota > Metazoa > Mollusca > Bivalvia > Venerida > Cyrenidae > Corbicula > Corbicula japonica. The sequence goes on from JAZAYU010000293.1 coordinate 321,391, forward strand.
ACATTACTTGTAATAAAACATTAACTAAGCAGATACGTTCAGGGTACTGTTTTAGTATTGAAGGAACTACAAAACTGTTTAGTAATAAAACAATTGCCCATACTGAATCACAATAAACTGATTCCTGATTTTACGAAACCGAAGATGTTTTCTATTACATGTATAGGCAATTTGAAGCAGTTTGATCAATCACTCCTTCATCATAGTAAGACTATTAGAAGAAAACTTAATACAACACCCAATGGGGGTTTTCAACAAAAGAGGAAACGCACGTGCTGCGGCTTTAAGGAGAGCTTTATGATTATCAACAGTGATTGAAGAAAACGGTTGTCGTCGAGCACCTTTTATATGAAAAGGGAATTTTAACAGCCACCAAACACAATTAATATGAAAATATTGGTGACTATTGTAGGCTCGGTTTGAATGTGTTTGTTCCTGCGCAGATTCTGAACAAAAATAACTGCCCGGACAGAGGTTCACTAAACAATAAAGTTTTGAATAAATAGCTTTATTTCATTCTCGAACAATACCTGTTTGAGGAACACTATCGTCAAATTAATTCCAAGCCCCTCAGCAATAACATATGCATACGTATTATTTCATCACTGATAATGAAAGAACGTTTCCACAGATGTTGTAGAAGACCACAACAATACGCCAAATAAACTGACAAAGCTAGATTTAGAATAACTGACAAAGCTATATTTAGAATAACTGACAAAGCTATATTTAGAATAACTGACAAAGCTAGATTTAGAATAACTGACAAAGCTAGATTTAGAATAACTGACAAAGCTAGATTTAGAATAACTGACAAAGCTAGATTTAGAATAGAGATCAAATATTTTCAATAATTTTACCTACAAACATTTTTTTCGATGGGATTACAATAAAAACAATTGATGGCAGGTACGCAAGTACTCTACTTACAAGGTTAACTATCTAACGCGTTGACATCTATCAATTTAACAACTCCCCCTTTTCAGTAAAACCAATTTCAATTTCAAAACAAGATAAATCCACGAAACCAGATGTTCTCAGGCTAAATTTAGCATTCACAATCATTACATACAGCCGCCAGATAATAAATAAAACCAGCTAGACAACTTACACTGAAATAATGAAGGAGAAAATAAACTCATTTGCAAACACGTACAAGTCTGTAAAGAAATGCATATTACCAGGTTCAGATAAAAATATAAAAAACAGACTTTGATCAGACAGAAAGCCATACAAATTCTGTATGATAACCCTTAATGGCCTAAATATGCGTGAAATTCACCTTAAAGCTATAGGCATGATCATTGAGCGGACCACATAGGAATGTATGGTAATGACTGCACTTTTCATTTAAACCTCATTATGCAAATCTGAGTATTAGCCCGACACCAAAAGTAGAGTTAATCTCTCGTTTAAGTATCACAAATATTAGACTCTTTGTAGGCGCCTAATCGTCTTTTCATAGAAGTTTTTATGAAAATCCAATAAATCTACCAAAATAATTTCCTCGGACACGAATGTTTTGATACCAGGTGTTATTTTATATTAAAATGCTATAGGCCTATATGAAATAATTCCAGCGAAATAAATGACACATGATATGAACTTATTTGGTCGGGGTGCGTCAAATGAATGTCAATATCGACGACTTTCCGGTAAATGAAGATAATAATAATTATTTTTTGAAATAAAAAATTATAACAATTATTTTTGCGGAAACGAAGTTTGTTTTGGTCTACATCATTCGGCTGAATTCGGCGATTTCCGGAATAGACACGACATTGCACAACTTCCGCCCTCGTCGAGACGCCATTTTAAGGCGCACAGACAAATTTTAAGACTGAATTTAAATTTATAGTGGTATTAAATAATCAACATTGTCGTCGCGGGGAATATTACGGCAAAGGAAGGATCCCGTTACGAGACATGATACTGGCGTACAGTCCGATACAGGTAATCGTTTGAATTTTAAGAGTAACAAATGATTTACAAGAAGGGTGTGGTGGCTCAGATTCGAACGGAAAGGCATTGTGCGTCTGCTACCGTCCGATTTCAACGTATCAGCAACGGTTCATTTTCGGCTTTTTGAAGAAAGGCAACGTACGTTGTGTTTGCTACTCTCGAATTTTAAGTTTTTTAACGTACCGGCAGTGATTTATCTTCGCATGTTCTATCGCGTATTTTTAGTATTTTACTGCATACAATTTCAAAACAGGGAAAAATTTGCAGTCTCTCCCCGATCTCGATCAATATTGAGTGCCTGTCTCATAGCGATTGGCGGCCCACGTGCCGGCATTGATCATTCAGCACATAAATCGATGTGAATATATAAATTTAGCATTGTTGCTTAAAGGTTCGGTAGAACTCAGCGAACTTTGCCGAGGAAGTATTGCGTGGATTGCAGTACAGCATTTATCTGTCATCGCATTCTTATAAGGTGTATGAACTTTTGCACTATATTCAGGCCCCGTCAGGCCTTGCATCCAAGTTCATGAGCGTCTATTAATAACGTTGCGCGGTGGAGATGCGTACAGGCACGCCATTTGGAAACTAACGCTGTTCAAAAGTATGATATACATGTACTTGCATTTCCCGTAACGAAAGTAATGGCGTGTGATACCATCGCAGATTTTCAACACGGCAGAGGTTTCTTTTCGGGGTTCAGAGCAAAGCAGGCGACGCGGAGGCGCTTGAAGCACAAATATTGATATTGTATGGTTGTTTGGTGGTTTAACTGAACTAGGTTTTGCTCGTTGAGTGTAATGGTAATCCTAGTGTCAGTCCAGTCCGGAATTATGAACTACGTTTTGGTGTAAGTGTATTGTATGTTGGTTTAACTGAACTAGGTTTTGCTCGTTGAGTGGAAGGGTACTCCTAGATTCAGTCCAGTCCGGTATTAAGTGTTATAACGCTGGCGCTAAGTGTTAGATGCTAATCATAACGTCTGTGTACGTTAATGCAGTGGACATGTGGGTTTATGAAAACTTAGGTTGTTCAAACGTTGGTTGCTACAAATTTTTGCGCTTGCCTTTTCTTCCTTCGGCTGGCTTGGTCTCCTATCAGTGGCACAGTTTGGGTACGTAAACATACACCATTGCTTGGGTTTACAGACATCCACCTTACTGTGCCTTACACTTGACACTGCGGCCATTTAAAGCCACACTTTTCATAATTTAGGTTTTGATTCTTACATAATACCGGTAAATGTGTTGTGTGAATGTTACAGATTCTTGTAATAAACAATCGTAAAAGCATAGTTTGTTTTATCTTGTTGAAGTCATAAATTAATGTGTATTGTGCTACTTTTGTAAGATTTCGGAATAATGTATATTTTATGATAATTCTTTGTAGGATTTCAACCAAACGTTAGATGAAATGATCACTTTTACCTATACTCCCAAATTTATATAAAAATCAGTCTCCTTCTTGCTTGTTTAAGTCATGTTATAAATCGTAATAGCAATAAAAGTTGATTAAGGATATGTTTTACCCACTGGCCTTTCAAATGCTGTACCCATGTAGATTCGCTTTTTCGTTAATTGAGGTGTCCTATTTGTAATAGATCATTTGTAAAGCCTTTTTACCTGTGTGTTAGGGCTGTGATGTCCGAGTGTGGCTATTCCTAATAGGCATGTTTCGCCTTTTACATAAATTCTCTTCATTCACCCCACCCTTTATTAGAAAGAAAAAATACATATTACAGACTCGGATTAATTGAGCCCGTTCATGGACAGTATTGGAAATACGTATTACTGCGCCTGCCACCTAGCCCCGGCTTGTTCGCAGCGGAATATTTACATCAATAAGAGATAGTATCCATCCCAAAGAAGGTTTGAATTAATGAAGAAAAGACAATCAATTATAATAACACGAGGTTACGTTTGTTCGGAAAATCCCTACCCTCTCTGAAGGGACAGATAACTAGCAATATCGATCCACATCTTTCTTTGATTAAGTTAAATTATTATTATTATTATTACTATTATTATTATTATTATTATTATTATTATTATTATTGTTGTTGTTGTTGTTGTTGTTGTTTTACAGAAAATTCCAAAGGCTAGACATACGAATACGGTGGCAGCATCTAGCCAACCTTGCAAGAGACAGACGCGGTTCATGTCATCCTTATTCCCAAAAAGAATGGTTCAAGTATGCCTATATACTGCCACTCACAATGAAGGCATTTTGCATGACTTTGAATTTGCATATTATTATCAAGTGGGTAATTGAAACTGATAGCTACACGAATACAATTCTTGATATCTTGCTCTCGCTGAGTTTATTTTATGTTCACATGAAGACATAGAAATCCACTGAACCAATCCTAGTCTTGGAAAGGTTGAAGATGAATGATTTTCACTTTTGATTTAGCATCAATTTTGCCGTAGTGTGGTTGTTCAGTTCAATAAATAGATTTACAAAACTAAAGTTAGCTGTTGTTACTATACCTATTCGCTATGCTTTTCTTTTAATCGTTTGGTACGTTGCAGTATAACTACTGTTACAATTACTTCTTTAGAAATTTTGAAAAAGTCCATCAATAAACTAGGTTGTATTATTTATTATTATAGTTTATCTACATGGCATAAAAATCACAGTCGGAAGGCAAAAGGTATTTGCAACGTCTGATATGAACTATCTCGTATTTCTTTTTCCTTCAATAACTTATATCCCAGAAGCTCGTACACTTTGTAACATCTTCTGTCCACCGCCTGAATTTGATCCCAAGTCATGAACTGTCTCCACCACATGGTATTATTAGTTTTTCTGGCCTTGTCGAATTTCCAAACACTTTCTGGATGCGCTTGATTCACTTTAATTTCAGTATGTTTAGCTACATGCTCCTCATCATACGTCAAATTGAGAAATGTATACAACTGCTTTAATCTTATCTGAAGATTCTCCATAAAATCTTCGTAATAAATTACACGAATTCTGTCAGAATACTTCGATTTTAGTTTTATCAAATCTAATATGTCAATTAACATTTTATCACAGAGGTTTCTTTCTAAAGAATCATTCTTTCTGGGCTGCGACAATGGATAATATCGAGAATTCAGTCGAGAATGAATAATGGCACGTGGGTCACGAACTAAATGGACTATTTTCAGGCGCGGAATGGCCTCCAGTAAAGGACTAAATGAGCCTACAGTCAACCTAAGTACCTTGACAATCCGATGGGATTTGTTTCGACAGATTCTTTGAAGATAATGCAGACATTGACTTTTGGGATTGAATTTACCGATACATAACTTGTATGCTTGCCAACTGGGTCCTGAAAAATGTTTAAAGAATAAATGTAGCTAACATTATGTTGACAACATTAATATTGGTTCATTGAATTGTCAACTCACTTAGACGAATGCATTCACCGAACGGTTGTTTTTGTCTATATTAAACATTCTTGGAAAAGCAAGAAACTTTCACAGAAGAAAATTAGCAAAAACGAAACCAAGATTTATTTCAATATAAAATGATAGTGTAAATGGTAATTGAGCAACACATTAAAACACACATGTGCTTGAGTTAATAAGAAACATGTATGATTTAAAAATACTGGTAAACCATGTCAACCAACATTATATATTAAGGATAACACAAAAAAGAGATTGAACATCTCTTATTTCCATTGTGGTCCTTGAGATATAGCGCTGTGTGACATAGGAAGACTCCTAAAATTTTATCACAGATCGAATAATCATAGTTAAAAATAAATACACCATTTACTTAAAAAAATAAGTTAAATTAAATTATAATAAATAAAAATTAAAGAAGAAATAAAAAGAAATAAATCAATTTATATTGCAAATCTATCTATTTAGAAAATAACAATCATGGCAGTTACTTAAAAGATTATATAGTAGTATATAGTAGTGTATTATTTGATAAATTCATAACTAAAACAACCCTGTAACCCAAGTTCATAAAGAGTTTACCCTGTGTCTGAGGGTATAAAACTGAGCATGGAAACCAGTCTCAAACCTCAAGCATCTGATTGGCTGAATTGGCGACTAGTCAAACAACAATTTTCATTTTTTACCTTTAATACTTGTGAAATGTTACTCATAAAGCCAAAATGTCACCTTATAAATTGAAATTAGTAATGTGTGGCTTATTTTTAGCATCAGGATCACTTTCGCCAATCAACGACTGAATCAAACCTCATCGGCATTTTTCTCTTCCATATCTATAACACAATCGTTAACAACGACAATAACATCACACTGTATCTAAATATCAAGAAGTGTCGCAACAAAAAGATGATGAAATATTATTTTATGGCAAAATGTTTTGACATTGCGCATTTCTTTTTTCGTAATTGGCATTTTGACGACAACCTCAGCTGCATCTTATGCCGAAAATACAAAAATAATTACCCGCGTAAGTAAGATCGTCATGAACTCTTTCTTGTACTACCTCTTTTAGTTGTACTAAATTACAGCGGAAGATTCTGGACAAAACGTCCAACATTAGCTCAACTGGACTAATTCCCCTGTAAAAGAAATAAAAAACAAACAACAACAACAGTAATTTCCTCATATCTACTTTTCAGCTAATTCACTATAAAAGGAAAGAAAACTTCCATTTTTCGACAAATTTTCTTAATCATAACGGTCCTTCCTTTATTTGTTTTATATATGTCAATTTTAAAACTTTGATAAAGAAAGAAAAAAAAGTATCAGAGATGGATGTTTACCCTGCCTTACATCGCAGTAACTTGTAAAAATAATTTATTTAAGGTGTTTCTAGATAAGCAAGTTAAATGTTAAGGGTCGAGTTTTGGTTGTTTCTTGATATGCAGAATTCATGTTACCATTTATGTTGTATGAGCCTTAAGGCCTACCCGCTTTAAGGAATCGAACGCTTTGAAACACAAATCAATAAATATGCAGCAATTGTTCTTTTTATTGTGTCTCAATAATGAAATTTGACGAAACAATGCGTTTTGAAATTAAACAAAATTGATATATTCATTAATAAGTGTGAAACTCATTGAAGGATGTACATCAAAAATAATAAATCCACAGGTCATTATAATAACTATGCATTTCAAAGTTCTGGATAATTACATATACTTAGATAGAAGAGATAAGATAATGACTAAAGCGTTTTTTTAAATGTCATTCGGTAACACTTTCCCATTTAGACGACTCTTTTCTATACTTATGTACGCATATTATTATGCAACGATTAATGTTTTTTAAACATGCATGCAATACGGAGCTTACTTACCTTTCTAAGTCTGGCAAAATACTTTCTGTTTCATCAGGATTTGCAGGATTTGGTTGAAACGCGTTTTCTCTCTGTGTATCAACCTCTCTGAATAGACAATCAAGACTGGAGGTAATAAAGCTGAGACTGGTTTTCAAACTCAGTTTTATAACCTTCAGCCCAAGACATTGGGTTACACATGTATTAAACATGACTTTTATGTTTAGCTTTATTTGAATGGTCTTAACTGAATTCTATATGTACCTAGAAAAAGTAGAACAATTTACAGCGTTTGTTTGTTGTTGAAAAATTCTTGAGATTCAAAAATTATATTCTCTATGTTTTGCCTATCAACAATTTTCTGGAAGAAATGGTCATTTTCAGATCTTCATATCTTTTCTAAACCAATAACAGAGAACAGGAAGGTGATTGTATAGACAGATTATAAATAACTGGCAATATAAGTGCTAACAGGTTATTATAGAGAACGTTGATGGTTCTATATGTACATTTTGAAACGGATTATAGAGAACAAGGCGTGATTGGGCTATATATTAACACATTTTAGAGAGAAGAACTGATATCAATGCTTCGGAAGCAGGTTAACATAGAACTAAAAAAGATCAGAACGGTCACTCTAGAAAAAATATTGTAGACGATTTTTGTAATTAAATGAAATATGATAGAGACGACAGGACAGTGACGGTATGAAAAGATAAAGGCGGACTTACTTAGAGGTGGTCAAGTGTTCTGACGAAATAAAAGAAAGGATGATTTGTATTTGTATAAATGTCAATGAATCTAAATATATCTTAATAGAAATGCTTTTAAAGGTTATCAGAATATTGTTATTGATAAATCAACGTTAAGCTGTTTACGTAGCAGTAATGTTCTCATTCACAATTACATTGGCTTTTGAAATACCTGGTAGATAAAAAGGTTCACTGTTCCGTTCTATTTTCTAGTGAAAGTTAAATCATCCGCAGACAGATGCAATATTCTAAAGTACTAAACGAGACAAAAGGTCATGACATATCAAATACAGATATGCCAAAAAATGTCAGTTTTAATGTTTTACGTCTGGCCTTTGTCCATTTCTCTTTTTGAGGTTTAAATATTTTTTCAATATAAAGGTCGATAAAGGACTGGTCATTGAAACATTTTTTACTAGTTTAATGCGCTCGTTACATACTTTGTTCACATTTCTGCCCTTAACATGCAGTCTATAATCATATTTATAAGTTTTCTGCAATAAATCTTCTTGCTTCCTAAATCTACTTTATTCATCTACGAACAATACTTAAGCGTTTTACTTAACTGATAGAGACCATAAAATTTTGCAAGGATTGACAAAATGCCAAGGTGTGCCGCGTCAATAAGTTCTTAGAACCCTTACAAACGCAAAACATACCTTGCTAATGTCTGCTTAGGTTCAAAACGAAATCTACTTATCAATTTCAATTAAACATACATTTGTAGTTTTCACCAGGAGGTTGTACAAAGACAACCAGGAACTGCATCAAAAAAAAGCAACATATGCATATCAGGAATAGCCACACTCAAAAAACACAGCCTCCCCACGCAGCGAAAAAGAAGAGAGGAAGATAGAGAGAGCGCATGTTTTATATATGTATGTCAATTCAAATAGGACGCCACAAACAATTAATAAACAAGAGAACCTTTGGGGATACCGCCTTGGAACGGTCAGTGGCAAAACAAATTGCCACTGGGGGTTTAAACCAGGTTCTAGGGTGCACCAACCTCACACTTGCCCCAACAGGTTCTCGTATCACAAAACAAGTACAAATTGTCTTGGTGAAATAACTCCAACCCACCCATCAGCTCAACAATGTTGCATGCAAAAGCATACAAACATATAAACATAAGAATTTAATAGCATTGCAAAGCCAAAGGGCGGGTACTCAATGATCTTTCCGAGACCAGAGCACCTGGAGTAAAATCAGCAAGAACACGATGACAGGGATAAAAGAAACAAATCGAGCTTTTAGGTTCTTTTAAGAAAAGATTTCCCCATAAACTTTCATAAACTCTTACACCCCTGCCACCGTCGTGCAACCAAAGAGGTAAGCATAATGATCAACTGTAGATGGGTTAATCACCAGGCCTGCAGCGCTGTAAAATATCATGTTGGTAACCTTTCTTTTTAAATTTACAGATGGTTTTTACGAATAACCGGGAGAAATTAACATCGCCTTTTATCTTCTTAAGTTTATAAATTAAATCTCCATAAAAAACTGGCTGTGAAATTCCTTGTTGCAATAGTGATTTTAAACTGCAGCTGTATTTATGAATTAGATCTGGATATCGGCGATAAAACTTGCAAAAGGTTTTCCTTAATTTGTGATACCGATAACCTTGTTTTAAAAGTTTTTCTGTAATGCAAAGATTACGTTCATTGAAATCATTCACATCGTTGCAAGCTCTTGAAAAGCGAACAAGCTGTGAGATATAAACCCCGTAAGAAGTTGCACGAGGAACATCGCCGTCTAGAAACGGAAAATTTACTATATTAAAATTAAAATCATCTCTTTTATCATAAATTTTAGTAGTGACGTAACCATTTTCGATGGATAGATTTAAATCAAGGAAGTTTGCTTGCTTTTCTGAAGTGTTCGCTTTGTTAAGCTGTAGTTCTTTAGGATAAATCTTATTAACCAGTGATGGAAAATGGTTATTATCTATATTTAATAAATCATCAAGGTACCTCGAGGTGTTGTTAAAAGCTGTAATAATATCATCTTGATGTTCGGTAGAAAGAGATAACATGAAATCTCTTTCATAACAGTATAAAAACAGATCAGCAACAAGGGGTGCACAATTAGTACCCATTGGAATGCCTATTACTTGTTTATAAATAGAGGTACCAAATCTCAAATAAATATTATCCAATAAAAATGTGAGCGCCTGGATAAGGTCTTGACAGGTCCATGAAGTATAATTATCATAAGAACCATCTGTAAAGAATGCCCTATGTTCATTACAAGCAATAAATGTTTTATTTTCTCTAGCAAAAGTTTTTTCAATGAGACTGGTTAGCTTGTCTCTTATTAAATTATGAGGGAGAGATGTCAAAGTCATGTGACAGTCGTGGGTCTGATGTATTTTGGGGTGAGGCTATACATGCAAAGTTCGTATTTGGATTATATTTAAACCACTTACTAAAATGGACATTTGTGTAAAGTATGATAAAATTTATTGTTGTAGAATTGATATAAGACTGAGGTCAAATTACTTAAACTTTATTGAGAATTGATAAATTACAAACATTTTTTTGGTTTTTGACAAACAATGTCAAATTTAGGAGATGAGAGTGTTTATAAGTGCTGACTTTACGGGAGATGAAGATTTGAATATGTTTGAAGAGACTCACTGTATAGGAAAGGTTGGGAGCCGACGAACATGACCCATACGAACATTTTGCAGGTTCAGTTTGATTGATGAGAGTTATTTGAATTTGAATGTATCGAATAGTTACTGTAGAATAAGTGAAGACACTTATTTAAACAATTTATAAATAAAATTATTTTGTTGACGTACGTACATGTGTTTTTAACCGGTATTAATCCGTAATGTTTACCTCTCAAATGAAAAAAGAAGTGGAAAAGTCTTAACATACTTAAAATAACTCATTTTTGTTTCATTGCATACCACCGTCCATTGTGTATCTTAGCTAAAGACTCACCAGAACACATAAAATTTTCATTGTTTTTCGAGACACCCGAATGTATTGCATCGAACAATGTATCGAGTCTAGAGTCTCTCAAAGTCCTTATCCAACAATGTTTAATATAAACAAAGAGTGTAGATTAGACTTATACTTCATTTTGAACGGCAGTTTGCATTTTGAATAGCGATACTGCAAAACAGGAGTTTATTTGTAATTTCGAATGACATTTGCACATTCTTAAAACCGGCAAAAAGTAACGAAGAGATTTTATTACGCATTCGTACATAAACATGTGCGCGCAAGTACGCACGCACACAATACACAAATCATCCATTATGAACGTAACGAGCCATGGAGAAAATTGTTTACCTGCAGGATCCTTCTGTTGTGCTGCATTTTACATTTGGCGGTTTATAATAATCCCAGATCGCGAACTTCCATAACGGCTCGTAAAAGAAGAAAGTCTGGTTGTGGAAACCTAGCAACTGTCCTGTAAACCTCGAGCCACTGTTCATATAGGCGCTCAATATTACATCAACCTTCTCTTCTCCACTTGAGTTCATAAAAGCTGTAAGGTAAAAGTAAAAGCATGGTCATATTTCTTCAAAAGCCTTCAAACTTTGCAACATTTTCCAAGATGCCAGATTTCCAGAAAGGGGGTTTGTTTGGAGCAGTCTTTCAAACTTTTCTGGCCAATGTGCCCAACTAAAAATGAAAACCCAAAATCGCTGTCCAAAAAGGGGGTTCGAGCGTACTTACTGAACCCCTATTTGACCATCCCCTGATCTTCCCATGTCTGTACTTTTTACTATGGGTCTGATATTGCTATAAAATAAAACTACAATTGTTTTTTCTGTGAATGATTGAATACTATTGTAGATCTTTCGGCCTTTATGTAAGTGTAATCAGTAATTTAATTGCTCTTCTACACTCTCAAGGTCGTTGTTTCCCGCATCATGTTGATGTATCACTACAGTTGAATATTTTGCGACCTCGCCGATATTTTGTCTTTCAAGATTTCTTGCAATTTCAGATTTTGTTGTGAGTGAATAAAGACATTTTCATACATCATGCCGGATGGATCGGTCTGATCTTCACCTATCTTATTGACTGATGCTTAAGTTTGTAATTGATAGGTCAATGTCGTGAATGATAAATACTTACATGAATATGGTATACTCTGAGAACCCTTTTCTTTGTAACTACTTCCCAAATCTGCAAATGAAAACGTTTTAAGCCCTTTTACGTTTACTAGTACATGTGCAATGCTCATGCAAATGATTCCAATTGAAAATATGTTCGTAAACAAATAACAATAATGAAACAACCATACATACATATTAACATGACTTTACGAAACGTTGCCAGTCATAGACTTAGATGATCCGAAAAGGATCTAAATTGTTTCCTATATGTATTAAGAACGTTTCTCTAACTGAACAGTGTAGTCTCTGATCAGACTGCATGCTGATCTGGGTCTACACCTTTCGTAAGGACAAAAAGACTCTGATCAGATTGCATGCTGATCTGGTTTTACACCTTTCGCATGGACCATAAGCCCCATTTTGTAATGCTGCGTCACATATGTTCAACATCTGAGTAAAGCACAGAGAGATTGACTTAATATCACGCGCTTAAACGTTAAATGTAAATGTTCATGTCGATCGAACGTGGCTTGTTTTCGGTAATGTTGTGACATCAAAAGAGAGATTTTTTCCTAACAGCAATGATTTCAAAATTATCCCAGTCTCCACTCAAAGGCCCCAGATTTGAGACTGGTATCCAGTTTCAGTTTTTTTGTATAATCTTTGGCACAGATTTTTTAACTCATTATCCGTAGGGTATAAGAGTTAATTAAATGTTTTTAGGACAAGGTCTTAAAATAACGTTATTAAGGTACTTTCGAACACTTAATTATGAAAGGACCGAGAATCATATATAAAAAAGCTTAAGCATGTCTTGTCTAATTCAGTTTTTCATAGCCACAATAAACGCAAGTAAACCGCGATCAATCCTTGAAATATTGATAATGGAAGATGTGTTTTTTTTAAAGAAATAAATGATTTTAACAATATATACGGCCTATTCTACACTGACGATCTCAAAAAGCGTAATGCATTCGTTAAGCTGTACACAAATTTTAGGCACCAGCTCTGTTAGTTACGATGAATCGATATTTCCGGTTTCATAAGTCTGTAGGCCCAATATCATAATCGGAAAACGGAATAAGAGAACAGTCTCGAATCTTAAGTATCTCATTAGAGACTTTTCTCCATTTTACCCTGCAGATGCTTGAGAATTCAGAGTCTGTCTTGTCTACAATTTCTTTTGTCTGATCCTGGGCCCTGGGAATCAGTTTAGGCAGGGGTACAAAGGTTGTATTATCCAAATGTATTAAAACCATGTTATAGCCTGGATTCCAGGCGATGAAGTATTTGTTTTTATTAATTCTCCAACTAATTATCTTGAGCCAGTCTACATCTCTATCTGAACTTCAACATAATTATAATTCAGACATCTCTCTAAATGCAGTATGATAGAAAATAGACTGGCTAGTCTAACCATGTTACTACATGTAGAATAAATGCTCTCACTCGCAGTATTTCAGATGTTTGAGATTTGAGACTGGTCTCCAATCTGAGTTGTATGATCTTGGGCACAGCATCAGTTCAGACATGAGTTCAAAGGTCTTTTTTATGCAAATGTATTATAACGAATTATTAGTTTAAATTGCTTAAATGCGCAGTTTTTCGCAGCGTAAACTCAACATCATTTGTCATAGATCTGTATTTGAACCTTGACAAACGTAGTTCAAAGCGAAAAACATAAAAAAAATGCATATTTAAACAAAGCCAAAGAACAATAAACTATAGAGCATGAGATCTTACCGATGATATAGTACACAAGGCATACACCAAACAAGGCACTGGTAATAACAATAGCGCGGGTGTACCGATGGCTTGGTCCGAGTCTTCTCCTTAAAAACCGTATGAACTTCCCAATGTCCATTATTTTCGTAATAGCGCGGAGGCTGTTCAAATGACTGTCAGTCTGGTCAGTCAGTATGCTACAGTCCTCTTCTCTCACTGGATGCTACGGGAATCATTTTGTGATGATCGTTCTGTGTTACATACATGGTTCACAAAATCTTCCCTGACTGGACTGCAAATAAGAAATATCATACTTTCATCAAATGGAATCATCATTTGCTGTGTTATAATAGATAATTTGAATGGTTGATTGAATGAATAGCACTTGATTTGCTGATCAGAAAATTTTGTAAACACCTGGTTAATGAAGTCATATTCAGCATTTAAATGAAGTGTTCGCATTCAAGTTAGCGAAAACTGAAAACCAAGTTGACGATAATGTTACTTCTAGACAGTGTAAATGCGATATATTTAAAAACAAGAAATATCTTTAAAAAAGATAAACGGCGTTGATGGAAAATATTTATATATACACGTATATAAGAAAGAAAGAAATACAGAGAGGCGAAGCAGACACAGTTTAGTTATTTTATTTTACTTGTTATAGCTGTTGACGAACCCTCCCTGCCTTCTTAGTATGACCTAGAGATTAAGCGACCGAATCATGACAACTCATAAATTCATTGAAAGTGTCTTTCAAAAAAATGTTCAAGCTGTTGCAACAATTTCATACAGTGATAACAAGTCGGTTAAAGAAGCAATGTCTTACATTAAGTCTTGATCTACATTTATTCAGTTTCAATAAAATACATCTTGTAGAGTTAGAACTCAAGATGAATAAATGTCCTTGAAATTTAATAAAAATAAATACAAACATCCTGTTACAAGAGCGAAATCTACCAACTTTTACGTCAATTAACTTTAAAAAAAGTGTCCCTCCCGAGTATTGAACCCGGGGCCTTCGCTTGGGAGGCGAGAGTGTCATCCACTACACTACAATGAACCTGTATTTTTGTGCTTGAAATTAACAATCAGTATCAAAGGAACTAGAAAGAAACCAGTAAGAACTAGAAATATCTACACTTCTCTTTCGTTTTACACTGTGTAAACTTGTATGCAAGTGTTTAGCTGACACCCAAAAATATTCCATATAAAATTGTATTTAAGCCATCAATATTGACTTAACTGGTTATTTAAATCGTAAATATGTTTTTTTTCTCCAATACAACACCCACTAATAACCAATCGAAATAATCTATTTGATTTTTCCGCTGCATAATAATAAAAATCCCACTAGATACCTCTCCACCCTGCTAGATGCCTCTCTGGTGTGAATAGCTACCAATCGAAATAGTTTATTTCATTTTCCCTCTGCATAATAAGAGAATACGAGTATTATTTACAACATTTCATTGGTCGAAAAACTAGGTCAAAAGTGAGCTTAGACAGCTAACGCCGAATAATCTCGTATTCAGATGAAGTATAAAATAATTATTATTATAAATTTATATAAAAAAAATAACGGAAAAGCAAGTATTCGACCATTGAATCAATGATTTAGATTGCAATTGTTTCAGTCACCCAAACTATAAGATAATTGTCCAAGGTTATAAAACTGAGCATAGAAACCAGTCTCAAATCTCAAGCATCTGATTGGCTAAAATGGCGACCAGTCACCATTTGTGCATTTCAGCAAATCAGATGCTTGAGATTTGAGACTGGTTTCCAATATTAGTTTTATAACCTTCAGCCAATGTCAAAACAATACTATCAGGAACACTCGCTCGGGGCAAGACGCTTCATATTAGATAACGGGCATTACATTTTATCTGTTTATCTCGAACATGTGTTTATTTTAAATCATCAGTAGTAGTCTTTTTGTTTGATCTGAAAGTTTGAGAAAATCGGATCTATCTTTTTGATTTATATTTGATTTCAAATGCATTGATAAAATTGCCGGTGTCAAAATTGTTATATTAAAATTTCAGCCATTCAGATGTTTGCGATTTGAGACTGGCACCAGTCGCAATTTCAGCCAATCAGATGCCTGAGATTTGTGACTGGTCTTCAATCTAAGTTTTATGATCTTGGGTCATGGTCTCGTGCTTAGATTAGTGGTAATCTAATCCACTTTGCATGCCCTTAATGAAAACAACAGTAAACAACTGTAGGCTACTGAAATCGTCCATACTTTCTTACACGCATGAAATAACATCAGTAATTGTCATGAATAGCAGATTTATACTTACTCATAAACGTATTCATGATAATTCAATTTAATACATGTGAATGCAAAAACATAGAAAACTTAAGTACACCTGAGTTAATTAATATAACGTACACATAAAATGTCGTACATACCTTTAGCGTATCATCCCGGTAGTGGTAACAGCGGTCTGTTATCTACTTTAACCTTGAAGTAATGCATGAATAAATAACTTAATTGACAGCTTTACCGGTGATGCATGGTTAATTACTCAGTTCGAATTTACATTATTTGTTTTTTAAGAATCGATTTTAATCATGATCGAAGACGAAATATAGGTAAACTAAATAGGTTTAATTACATGTCTTATTTCAAACATTGTCCTAAAACGCGACAGGGTGACAACTGCGGTCAATGGTGTTAAATTACAGCATTTAGCATATTAAAGAAACTTCATCACTAAAGAGACACCGTGCATATAAATGCATGATTATGGGCATTAACATTTCAAACACATTTAGCTTATCCCAACGTTGATGGACAGTGACATATTGAGGATTTATAGCCACACATGCAGAACATTCTACAATAAAATGAAATTATTTATGTCGAAACTATTTTAATTTAAAACCAACTCATTCTGTTCTTTTCAAAAGACACCAAATTTAAAAATTTTATGATAAATCACAAAAGAATATTTTTTGAAGGCTCCGAACAATGCAAACACCTAAAGAATAAAATTTAATAAAACAAATTTCTGAAAAAATTATCAGTTGACGGCCAGGTTTTAGTGTTAAATATTTGACATAGGTATTAATTATGTGATGGTAAAATGATATTCAAATTCTACGGTATACACTTTGTTTGTTAACACGTCTTAAAATTTTTTATAAGCGTGTCTGAAGAGCTACCGAGAGAACCTATGTCTTTATTTGAGACTGTTCAATCTTTTAGCTTGAACAATATAAAAGGGTTTGTTAACAAGGTGGCGATGCCTTAGACTGTGATTGATATACCAACTATATAGTATTTTTTCTTTTTCTCAAGCTACTTTGCTTATATGATTGAATGAAATGTTGAGCTATGTGATTTACAATGATTTTTATTGAAAACCAATTAATGTTGATCACAGACGTTTTGGCCTCAACAAGTTTCTTTCTAAGCCACGACTTTCTATCTATGGACTATCTATCGAGCAGCTTCAACTCTGTGGACGTCAGCCACCACTATTATTTTGGGACTATGAAGTCCTAACCGTATGGAGTTCCAAACTCCTATAGACTTTCTGAACCTTAATAACAGATTGTTCAATCTATGCTGCCTTCTCAGAGAAGCGGTGCTTCATAACGGCAGCAGTCGAAGGAACCGTACACTGTAAATTGGCCTTATTAACTATTTTAAGCCAGCCAGTTGGCCTCGCTAGCTATCTTAAACCAGCCATTGTTGCAGTTTACACAACATCTTCGTTGCATTTAAACAACTTCTTGTATCAAATGTTGTTGTTGTTGTTTATTCCCAGTTTATGGACCCTCCCGCCTCTGACCGAGGACATTATGGTGTGGTCCGTTAAAAGTTGAATTTGAATGCCGAAAGAGAAACGATACGGGGTGTATCGTGTTAGCCTAACAGTCCAATTTTGATGCCAAATAATGTGGAAATATCGTGGTTCAACCAAAATGATATTTCCACCTTGAAGAGTCTGGAGCCGAAAAGGGAGTTGTCTATTCATCGCGAAGAGGACCGGGTGCATTGTTGTCTTGTAGAAATCTTCAGCCACCAGAGGGCCATACCCGACACCTTGAGGGTATCGGATAATGATGTCCCCTGGGGCACTTGTTGAAAATGCACCCGGCTTTGTATCAAATGTTGAAACCGGCCCCTTTATATATATTTATATATAATAAAAGACAATTAAAATCATTCCTGACAATTATAAGGGATATTTTGGTATCATAATATTTCGCGGTAGTTAAATTTTAGCGTATTTCGAGCAGTGTAAATGTGATTAAATCCGATCGAAAACAAAATTTTAAATATCAATTTTTGAAAGAATAATACAAATGCACGAATTTATACCCACGCGAAAATATAATGTATGTCTTCTGCACAAAATGTTAACGACGTAAAATAAAATAATATTTCAATAATTACGTATTCCTGTCAGGCTGACAGTAATTTTCAATGTAACCAGAAGCATAAAAATTACAGGAGAATGCCAACGGCATAATGCACAGAAAATGCAACAAAACGCAATATTTAATGATCCTAAACAAATTTCAAAACATAACAGCTTATTACTTCGAGTTAAATAACACATTTCTAATGTGTCATTTTATTTTTACATTTTTTTTTTAATTTCGCGCGACGGCAAATGCAGTGTGACAAATGAGCGAATTCCTACCCGCTAACAATTTTGAAATACAGTATTGCTTTTGTATTTTATTGCCAAAAGTTTTACAATATTAAAACAATATTACTCATTGTGTTTCCAGTATTTTAAACAATTTTAGCTGATGCATTAGCCTAACAAACAAATGATTCACATACTATGCTGAGAGAAGTCCTTCATATAGTTGGTAAAATCAGTGTCAAAGACGTGAAGCATTTTTGAAATTTCGAATGGTAATATTATCTGCAATAAATGGAAACTTACTTTTGCACAAGAGGCAAAGACTTGAAACACAGAACTTTTTTTGGATCATTTGACAACGGTTCTAATACCCTATTCAACCATCATATGTTCATAATCGTAAATTTATATCGGAAATCTGGTTATAGGAGGTGCATAGTATGTTTACAAATAGCATTGGAGTGAAGTAACGAAATATGGCACCGAAAGAATATACACATTTTCGAATGGTCGAGTAAACTGAACACATGAAATATGCATATCAGCAATATCCACAGTCAGATAAACACAGACTCTCCATACAACCGATGTTGGGGAGAAACACAGACTCTCCATACAACCGATGTTGGGGAGAAACACAGACTCTCCATACAACCGATGTTGGGGAGGAACACAGACTCTCCATTCAACCGATGTTGGGGAGAAACACAGACTCTCCATACAACCGATGTTGGGGAGGAACACAGACTCTCCATACAACCGATGTTGGGGAGGAACACAGACTCTCCATACAACCGATGTTGGGGAGGAACACAGACTCTCCATACAACCGATGTTGGGGAGGAATACAGACTCTCCATACAACCGATGCTTGGGAGGAACACAGACTCTCCATACAACCGATGTTGGGGAGGAACACAGACTCTCCATACAACCGATGTTGGGGAGGAACACAGACTCTCCATACAACCGATGTTGGGGAGGAACACATACTCTCCATACAACCGATGCTGGGGAGGAAAAGAGAGCATGGGTTATTAAATGGACCAGTTTTTAAGACACCAAGAACAATAACAGAAAATGAAAACGTAATTTGTTACCTTGAAACGGTCAGTGGCGAAATAACTTGACCTGGGGGTCTGAAAAGGCTCCAACCTTACACTTGACCCAACATGTTCAAAAGAACAGAGAATTACAAGTTTTCCTGTCGAATAACTCCACCACACCAAGAAACTCGATAATGCTATATGCAAAATCACACAAACATAAATAGAAGCTTATACCATTGTCAACAGAAAAAAATTGTCTTGTTCAAATTAGCCTATTATTTCAGCATTTTCTGTTAGTACAAAAATTTATTTTTGAAAATTTTTAATGTGTCTTTCTTGAATCTTTATTCGTTTTCGAGAATTTAACATGAATTACATTTTTTATTTTAATAGCATTTCAAAATCGTTTCCACCAGTAAACAGGACTTCATTACTGCACATCTTTTGAGAAAAAAAAAAACAGGGCTAACCCATATACCTGTACATCTTTTCTGCAAAAATTATAAAACGTTTTTTTTCTGCGACAATTTTTACAAGTTTCCTTTTATTATAATTTTATGGTGGATGCTGAGACGAAAGAATACATGTTGTTGGCCTTTGTGAGTGTCTGTTTGACAGAGGTTTTGTACAGAGATCGTTAATATGATCAAACGGTATTACACAAATCCCTTGTGACACTTTGATTTAAGCCTTTATGTAAAGAGATAGACACTCGCATTCTTTATGTTTTATAATATCAAATAAAGTTTCAGTACAGAAGCTAAAATGCTCGATTAAAACATTTTTCTATTAACCGAAATATAATCTACATAAAGAGGCCGTCAGACTATGATGTTCTGGTCAACGTTCTCTAAACATTTCAGTCTTTCAATTTTGAGCATTCTAGAATAAGAATGGCACATCTGGCGTGTGATTAACGTGTGTCTAACGCATGACTAGCGTGTGTCGAACGCACGAGAAATGTGTAACAGCGACCAAGTAAGATCGCCATAAAAACCATAAGCGTGTGCTATAACGTGCCACTGGCGCGCGACGAACGCTTTGTCAACGTTAGACCTGCGCGTTGAGCGTGTGAATAACAATATTACATCTGAACATCGTCTTGCTGGCGTGTTACTCTTACGGTCGTACGGATACAAAACGCTGGAAATTTCATAGCGAATTCAGTTGTTCTTGTGAGTTGAACAGTCAGCAGCATGCCGTCCGCCAAAACGAAAAAAAGATGGAATTTGGGGCTTCTGCTACTAGCGCTGCCAAGAAGAATACAAAGCCACTTTCGCTAGCTATTTTTTAGGACGAACATGAACACAAGAGGATAGAGCACGTTCGAAAAGCAACACACCATGTGACACACCATGTGACAACCCCTGAAAACCCTCAACGCCTTGAAAACCCCAATGTGGAAGATCCGACCAAAAGGCCCGGTCACACCGTCCGAACGTTGCTGGAGCGTCCCTGGAGCGGTGAAAAAAATTCATCACCGCTCGTAACGGTTTACCACCGTTAAACATGAGTTGGCCCCCGTTAAAGCAACGCCGTATACGCTCGGCCACCGCTGATGTTTCTCGAGGGGCCCTCCTACCGCTCCGAAAGTTTTGAGCTTCACAAAATATTGCGAGCGGTAAGAAGAGGAAATTTTCCGCCCCGGCAAAGTTCACCCCAGCTCCACCAACGCCCAATCAAAGTTTGGCACCGCTAGACGCAAGTTCGTGAACGCTTGGGTCCGCTAGGCCAACGCCGATTTCTTGAACGCTGCACCACCGCTGCTTCGCCAGCGTTGCCCGGGCGGCGATAAAAAGTTTCAAAAACGTTGGTGGAGCGCTTATAATGGTTTTACGAGCGGACACGGGGTTGTTGGAACGGTGTCGGGCGTTGAAGCAGCGAGCCACGGCGGCGATGAACTTTGGTTTGGCGTTGGTATAGAGGTGTGGGAGCGGGACCAGAATTTGGCTATAAATACGGGGAGAAATGGATCAGGAGCTCATTTGGAGAGTAGAGCTGTATCAACATGGATGCTGAGAAACTTGCTATGATTGGTGCACTAGTTCAGCAGCAGAATCAGAACCTACTCAGATTGCAACAAGCTGCTGACAGAAGGAGAAGAGAGAGAAGGAGAGACAGGGTTGTGTGGGTAAGACAGTAGATACTGAGAAGGCCTGAACATGGACTGTATGAGAAACTGATGGTGGAGCTGATGAATGAGGATCCACGAGCCTTTCAACACTTCATGAGGATGCCAACAGCCATGTTTGATGAACTTGTACGCTTGCACAGAACGCCGCTATACCAAACGCTCGCGTGACCGCTATACCAACGCTCGCTACCGCTAAACCAACGATAAAGCAACGCCGGCTTCAGCGGTGCACTGCTAAACCAACGCCCGTGTGTTCGTTATTTTTCCATTTTGCGAGCGGTGACGAGCGTTTGGTCCACCTCCCTACCGTTCAATGAACGCTCCAGCAACGTTCGGGCGATGTGACCGGGCCTATAGCAAAGAGAGGGAGGAAGCAGAGAACTTTTTTATCGGACCAGCGTTCTCCGCCGATTCCCGGCGATCACCGACGTTCACTATCGTTCACACAACGCTCATCTGGCGCTATCCAAGCAACCATGAGCGATTAACAAATTTTCCTCAAACGTTATAGAACGCTGGCCAGAACGGCATACAGTGACGGCCACATAATAAGGGTTGAAAAAAAAACGGAACAGCAGCGTCTGATTTTCTAAGTTTGCTTTTGATGTAATATAATGCCTTACTTAACTAATTTGAAATATAATATTGAGATAATACACTCGTCAAAAGTTCTAAGTGCACTATTTTCAATTTTGAGTATCTCAAAGTAAACTTATTCTAATTGAATAAAAATTTGATATAATGTTAATTATGATGAAACAATAATATTTTTTTGAAAACCGTGCATATGTTTTATGTATTACGTCATCTACGTCGGCATACGCTATTTATGCGTAATCCCCGTGCGGCAATCGAAATTTATTTTTTTTACAATCGTTTTTGTTTTTCACATGTTCACCGACTCCAGACAAACACGAAAAACACACCAACAAATTGTAACCATGAAACGGTTGATGTCAGCAGACAACGACATTGCCGTCAAAATTCTTTTCACTGGCACATCTTCAAATTTGTTGTAAAAAATCTTAACGGTTTTCGTAAATGCAAAAGAAATACCTTATTTCTGCATATTTTATTAATTTAAGAAGAAAATCAAACGATATTATTTTCTAGATTGATTACGTTGCTTACGTTGAAAGCTTACGTTACTCAATAACGTCTTTAAATATTTACGTAAAACAACGTAAACTCGAAAATATTAGTGTAACATTTGTTGGATAAGTGCCTAATAAATAACAATTTAAAACTAAAATTTATAGAAATTCAATAAACATTAAAATCGAATTATTAAACAATGACGTTTAATTGGTCAAAAAGCGTGTCCGAAAACTGGTCAATTTTATCGAAATGAATACATTTTTTTCGTTCGGAAAGGCTGTTACACATCTATCACAGAGAATTGCATCATCCCAAACTGTTAGACAATTCAAAAACTTTTGGCACAAAACATTGTGAAAAAATTTTCTCCTTGAAATCCTGTAAAAACGTTATGGATAAAATAGAGAAGAGTGCGTTGGCTCATCGTGCCCAGCAGACCATTACAAAGCTACAGGAAGCTATTTCAGTGCAATGGAATGTCAAACTACAGTATTTCCTTCAAATGTACGTGAAATTTTAATTATACAGAGATGAGAAAACGATCAAAAATGATAGCCGATGCAATGATAATTAACTTGAGAATTACTCTCCGAGTACAAGTGAGCTAAAATGTTATTATTTTTTAATCTGGTTAAGCAGACTTAAATTTGTTGGTGTGCTTTAATAGAATATTGATTCTTCTTCATTGTAATTTACACTAATTTGAAAGATTCAATCAAATAATTTGAAAAATCAACATTTATCAAGTGTGCACTTAGAACTTTTGACTAGTGTATATACAGTTCATGTTTATTCCACCATATTCGAGAAATTAAATATAAATAGTACAATGTCATGTAACTGTTTAGACAAAAAGCAACATTTATATCCCTCAATATCCTTTAACCCGCAAAAAACGACTAAATACATAATTATATATATGTTATGTCATATATTCATATAGTCGACGAAAAACAGACCAAAGGAACAAGTTAAATATTACACACCTCTACGACGGTGTATAATATTGCACACCTCTACGTTGTATAATAGGTTTCTCGTCTGCCGACCCCATTAATTTATTGTGTCTTCTTGATAGACAACATACCACGTTCAGACATTAATATGTTTATATCACAAACAGGATTTCCTTTGAGAAAAACGGGATTGATTAATAAACGCAAAATGCTTAGTATTTGAAGAAACAAGAATACGATATTATATTAAAAGAAAACAAATAACAGTGTTACTTAAAAAAAGGTGAAATATGCATATCAATGGAAAGGGCACGATTCTGTTTTCAGTTTTAAATTTTATCATAAGGTGTTGCTTGTGTGAATGTTGTCCGTTTTTTTAACATTCTGCATCAGGTTTATCATTATCAATATTGTGAATGCATTATAAATGCGTGAATTCAAAATATCAGCTCAATTTATTTATGCATTACAATTTTAATATAAACTATTATCATAATTATATCGCCACAAACATTATTATCTAATGTAGCGGCACTTTGAAAAGCACGATGAAACATCATACACCAGTGTTACATTACTGTAATAAATACATAACCTTCACCTAAGGTTGTGTTGAGCGTTTTCCGATTAATGTCGCTTTACACTTAAGACTTTAAAGTCTGTATAAATAAAAGTACTTTAAGCGTAGATTTATTACAATAGGCTCGCACTATATCACCTCGGAAACTGGAATGTGTCCTGGAATGTGTGACACTAATGCCCCACTTCTGCAACGACATTTGATATAACAAAGGGCCTTAACTCTGGCAAAAATGACCGCATGAACAAATCTTTTCTTTACGATCATCTACACATTCTGCTTGGTCATCTGTGCAAGTTTGAAAGAAATCCGCCCGATTGTTTAGGAGGAGTTGATGCCACATGATTTGGTGGACGTACGTACGGGCGTACAGAGGTACCGACAGACGGACGTGTGCAACTATATACCTTCCACTTCGTGGGGGCATAAAAAGGGCCGCAAGGGCCGTCTTCAGTAGTCAAATTTCACTGTCATCGGTAAAAAATTAATATATAAAAACTCTAAAGACAAAATGCAGATCATGAAACTTTGCACAAATAATCGTTATTGATGTACATGTATCTTCATTTTACATGTTAAGAAAACATTTGAACAGAAAAGAGAAATAGACCCAAATGTCACTGAAATTCTATTCACATATTTTAACAAAAAACTTAACACCAACGTAACATTATTTTGAATGGCCACATGACTAATGATTCTGACAAAATGTCGTTTCCGCCTTAAACAATATGGAGAGAGAGAGAGAGAGAGAGAGAGAGAGAGAGAGAGCAGCAATGTTGGAGGTGATCCTTCTCAAATTTTGAGGGCTGTATGATTTTCGTATTAATTTTTTCTAATCATGTAAAGAATTTCGGCAATGTCTTACGCATGCTTAGCGATTTAGGGAGGAAAGGAAGTTAGTAAACTTATTTCATCACTGCAAGGAGAAAATCAACAGAATAACTTTATATACGTTTTAATTGTTTTATATAACTTTAACATTGTGTGTATATATATATATTATAGTACAACGCTCTCAGCCTATTGAGACTTTCTTGCAAACGTATTTAAGCAGTAATCCATAAGTGTATACGTCCATGAACATCAGAGTAGACTGGCGAGCACAGTCAAGATGATAAATGTGATGCTCCGACCTGAAACTGTAGAAAACAGGTAGGTTTCACAAACGTTTTGTTAAAATAATACAATAATGTCAGCTTGAGGAAACCTAAAGTTAATGTTAGGAAAAATGGATGCTACTTCTACAGGTTATGACGGAAAATCTTTCTGATCCATCCAACAGATCATCTTTAATATGCGTTTCTTTTTCTTTGAAGTATAACCGACACGTACGCGAAATTTAGAAAAAAACATGCATAATGCACTTAAACATTTTGCAAGTAAATTTCATATTGTAAACCATTTCAGTATTATATTTGACATTTAAGTGGCTTGTTTATTGTATACATACATGGTTTTGCTCCATTAGCATTTGGATCAACAATATGAAGCACCTGTGCGATCTCTGATCGAAATCTACTGTCGCTACTTTCTGTCTTTTCAACTTGCCGTTTTTTGTTGCCCTGACAAGATGTCTGAAATTAAGTGTTAAAAATATTATTTGAAATTTTTTTAGACAAAAAATAGATGTTAATATTCAGCTACTTGTAACACGTTTTTTGGTTTCTTTTCATGTATTAAATACTAGAACTACACAAGTTTATACATAATGAAAGGCGAGTATGATTCGGTAGAAGGCTTATCAGCAACAAGCTTTGCTGAATCTTGAGAATGACATCGACATCTTATCGCATGGGTTTTTTCACTAAATTTTGCCAATAATTTAACGTTTAACTTGAACAAAGTATCCTTTCAAACATCGCCTTCATTCTATGTCTCCAATTATAACATAACATAAGAAAAAAAACAGTCATGATTGTACATTGTGTTCGTAAAAATAAGATTTGAAAAGCGAACATAGTCAAACCTGTATTAAGCAGCCACCCAAGGGGGTGACAAAAAGTAACTGCTTATTACAGGTGGCTGTTTAAGACAGCTAAAATTTAGCACGAAATGTCGGTTAATGGCATAGTCATACGGGCTGTTTAGCAGGTGGCTGCTATGGTAGATTCAACTATACTTTTTATTGATGATTTTTAGCGATTTCCGTATTGATAAATAACATTATTGAAACCCAATAACAACAATCCAGAACAATCTCACGCCGAATATAATTGGGAAGTACATCAATAATCACATTTGGAATGCATCCTAGTTTACAAAAACAATTTGTGCGATTGTGTTAATCCCCCAAGAATGTAAGCATGGTATGACTCGAACCTGTTACTTCAGGATCAGGAGTCGCTTGATCGCATATTTTACCAGTGTATAAGCCCTGTAAAACGCAATTCACACGTGTAATTTCTGCATAATGAAATTGAACCATTTGTGAAATAACCCGAGTTTCCACTGGAAAAAGTAATGGAGGTAATAGTGTTGCTACGTGCAGGTTCAATTTCAAAGGCCTATACTAATTTTCTGCTTACAAAACAGGTTTGAATATAAGAAAGAAGAATTTGTTAAAGAGTACTTACCAAACAAGGTGATTCTTTGGGACACACTGTCACTAAACAGTGAAGGAATACATTGTTGTTTTCGTAGAACTTGAAGG
The DNA here is from genome assembly GCA_038501625.1 of Corbicula japonica. NCBI lineage: Eukaryota > Metazoa > Mollusca > Bivalvia > Venerida > Cyrenidae > Corbicula > Corbicula japonica. The sequence continues at coordinate 348,250 of JAZAYU010000293.1, forward strand.
CGTTGACAGTGGAAGTTGCAACACCAGCAGCAGAAGAAAAGCTGCTGATCAGATCCGTATTTTGTGTGCAACTGAAAATAAATTGTTCCTTAAATTTGTATGCAAATGCTATCAGCGGGATAAATACTCATTTAATTAGGCTGCATTTGAATGCTATGAAAAAAAAGGAACGCTATGAGAAAAAGAACATGGTTTCTTTTAATCTAGCGCGATATCTCGATCATGGGGAGAAAATACTTACACGCTTATATCAACATTGTAAATGTAACAATTATTGGAAACAATTTGCAAGTATCTACAGTTATCCGATATTTGATTGCAAAATGCGTAAAAATGTAATGTTATTTGCTCAATTTTATGACGTTATTTTAAATAATTGACGACAGCCTTTCTAAAACTCCTAATTTTGATGTGTCCTATTACCCATTTGTAATGTGCTTAAAGATGCTATCGACATGTATTATTTAAGACTTGTAATATTTAAGATTTAATGAAGAATATTATAGATGTTACTGATCACGGAAACAATTGACAAGATTACGACTACCATTCACTTAAATGGAACCACATTGCATATATCCACTTGTTGTATTCAATCAAGTTTTAAAACTTATTTTATGTACAGAGTTTGGATAAAACGCATCGTCGCCTATTGCCTATGAGAATGGCATCCTTTGTCAATGTAATTATGATACGTTCAGTGTATTTATAACTATGTACAATGAGTATTTGTAAACAAGTCGGTCACCATTTATACCACATTAATGTCAGCAAAAGCTCACATGGCAAATGTCCTTACTAGTTTGAAGTAAGAGGGATCGAGGTTTCTTCGTCATAGCTAGTTCCGGGATTGGCAGTGCAATAGTCCACTTCCAAATAATATTCTCCTGTGAAGAAAAAGTTTAAATACATACATCACAGCATGATGCCGAAAACAATGGATTTACAAAATGTTGCAACTCACACCTACACTGTAATTTATAGAAAGCGCCAGAATAATTGACCGAACAAAACTAGAACTAAGTTACATAAACATAAACTGTTAATGGTTATGTAAGGAATACGTTCTTAACACAGGTAAGAGTGAACAAAACTAACACATTTAGGCATACTTAAAGTACTGTTTATAATATTTTCAGACAGTTAACTTGGTAGCATCGACATTGCGCTTGATATGTACTTTATTTGGGCCGATGGTTCATATTCCAGTTATATTTTTGAAACAGATGAAAAGGGAACTTTGAAAGCCATCGAACACGACAAATATGAAAATATTGCAGGCTCGGTTTGATTGAGATTGTTTATGGACAGAAATGGAAATTCATATAACTGCCCACGCCGCCTAGCCCCGGGTTGAGCGCAACTCAAAATGTACACCAATAAACAGTACAATTTTTACCATCCCAAACGATGGTGTGCATATGGCGGTGGACATGGAACCTTCAATGCGGTATTTTCAGATTAATACCATTTGATGTTCAGCGGCTTATGGTCCCCCAGATAAAAGAATGGTTTATCATGTTCAATTTATTGAAATATATATGCTTCGTTTATAAAATAATCAGCATTTTGTCAGAGTGATATGAAGGAGAAATTTACAACCAAAGACAGACAACTATATCAAACTACCGGCATATTATGTTCAATTTATTCATATAATTTTGCTGCGTTATATAAAATAACATTTTGTCCATGAATTAAAATACATTTAAACTTAAAACTCAGAAGAATTAAATGTACGAGTAAATACAGATTTTGACGGATGATTTTATTAAACGTTGCATTAAAGTATTCGAATTGTTGCACTTACTAGGGAAATGTATGCTCCAAACGACTTTCTCGCCAACATTGGCTGAAGCTTTATCAAGGTCGCTCCAGATATTGTAGGTGACAGTAAGTGCCTGTGTGTCATTATACACAATGCTGAAACAAAAGCGGCAGAGTTACATATATCTACATATAAAGGGTTTTTAATTCACACAGGAACAATATCCAGTAGGCTCATTCTGCTGCCGATGTATTAATCGGCTGTGAATATAATTTTCGTTATGTTTAAATGTATGCAAACATCTACTAGACGATTAATTACACAATCAACGTTTCAAAATTGCAAACTGTTAGTTAGGCAGCTTAAAAAAATAAAATTGTGATAATCTACATTTCAAGTGTGGCATTAACCTTACCTAAATCAAGTAAACCCGACACCGACCATCTCTCATTTAGGTGAAATTTTTTAACGTTTTGTTAAGCCTAGCTTGGGAGTCGGACCATTACGAGTCCGTGTGGCGACAGCGCCAAGCCACATAAGTATAACTTGCAAATGTAATGCTTCTGACAACCCGATTTTTTAATTTTGGCATTTAGTAATATTTTGTATATATGTTAAGTTTGGTGGAAACGCGTAGAAAATGAATGCACCCCGACGGTCTAAGACCGGAGGGTGGGGGCATGAAATAAACCATGAACTTTGAAAGCAAAATTTTACACAGCAAATAGCAATTTATTGCAGGCTCGGGTTGGTTGAGCCTAAAAGAACGGGAAATTCGTCGACAGGTTAATAACTGCAAAGTGCATATTGTCACGTCTTTCTCAGAAGATTAAAGGTTATTAGAGGATGTAACATCTCTAAGTACAACCTTGCAAAAAATTATTTTTGAAATAAGCGATGTTTCACTTTAAAGCAATTTCGCCTAGTCTTGATTATGAACACGTTAGTAAGAACCGTCTACGTTTGTTTAAAAAAAGAAAAGTTATAGCAAAACCCACAGACAAAAAGTAGACAGGAAAAGAAAGCATGGGCTAATTAAATGACACCACAAAAAGCTAACGAAATTGATGGAATGCCACATTGAAAAGGCATTGACAACAGAATTTGCCACCGAGGTTTTAAACTAGGTTCAAGGGTGAACCAACCTCACACTTGCCTCAACAGGTTCCCATATGAACCAAGTACACATAGTCGTTAAGAATAAATTCCAACCCGCCCATTAACACGACAATGCAGAAATAACTAGTCAAAACTACATCTGAATTATAAAGGTTCTAAAACGATGTCGATTTTTAACTGGAGATAATTTAGTAAAAAAGCAACTAAAACCATCAGAGGTACAACACATCCGACAACATATTCAACGAGTCAACATTTCTTTTTGCATTGAAATATTCTATGATAACTAGTATGAAAGGTCAAACGCATGCATACCTTTGCTTAAACCTGTTTAGAGAGAAAATGTTATGTCCATTTTTAAAAGAAAAAAGAATAATTTTACCCACCTAGCGCCGAATGTATTGTTAACTGTGTGGGCTGTTTCAGTTATTTCATGGCAAGTGATGTTGACAACTGTAATAGTTTTGCCTCCGAGGATTTGATTGGCCAACATGTCGGTGTATGATCCAAAGGAGAAGAGGATGTATTTGTCCTGTCGAACAAAATCGAAATCCTTTAGCCCTATATTCGACAGGATGTGGCTTATATCCAAAGGGTTACTAGTGTAGTTCCAGATCAGAGGTCACATCCGATACTTTCGATTTTTGAGTTGTATATTCTAATATTTCAAAATGGCAATTCTTCAAATGATTTTTAATAAGGAATATTAAGCTTCATGTGCCATCATTTTAAAAGGATATAACTGAAATTTATCAATAACGAATGATCGTTATTGATTTTAAATTTACAGTATTGTTTATTCAAATGTACTCCATTTCAAAGAATTGGTAACATTAGGTTGATGTCAATGGCACAACTTTACATTAGGAGTTATCATTCCTATATATTTATGAAAATTGTTTTGTATATCCCAGGTAGTGGGCTATGTGCTTATAGAAAAAGTATGTTTTCGAATAATTAATAAAATGTTGTTTTATTAAAATGACCAATCACCGAGTCTTGTTGAAATATTTGAAGTGAATCTGTATTCTGTCAAGTATAAACTTGGTCTAATGTAAATAATGGTTAATCTTTGTGCATATACAGGCGTTGCCCTGATTACGTTAATCCACTAGTATGTTTATTTCTTAGTCAATAATTCGCTATTAAATACCAAACCTTGTCACAGTTTGTAATGTGGACCGTATCAGCGGGAGCAGATGTAGTACAGTTTACACCATCTGCATTCTTAGCAAATACACCAGTAGTATCCGGCCCAAGACCCGTCACTGTAATAGTGTTGTCAGGATGGCAGGCTGAAATAGTACAGTAATGTAACTTTAAATTGTTAAAACATTTTAATGTTTTTAATTTTGGCTTTATCTGTTCATGGCTTTTCTGAGTCGTAGGGCCATGTACAGTTTAAACTGAATAATGAATAGTGTAGGTCTTCAGACTGCGGATGAGCAGGGTAAGCTGCTATCTACTGTGAACAGAAATATGACAAATGACAAATTGCGCTTATAAGATTGAACAATTCTTAAAACTTTTGCTATCGTGTTAGAGATGAAAAAAATTACAAGAAAAACAACCAAAACAAAGTCATGGATAATGTCCATATGAATATTTAGAGCTCAGAAAAGCCAATGTTGCATTTCGGTGCATTAAGACAAGAAACCTACACCAAGGAAAACAATATAAATTTATGTAGATCTATAAGCAATTTAAAATTACTTACTGTAACCGAAAGACCAACATAACGAAGGAAAAAGCGACAGTGTCAAGAAGCAAACAAAGTTTAGTCCGTCCATTCAAAGCAAGCAGGTAATTTGAAGGAAGGTTCAGTTGTTTTACCTAAAGTAAATAATCAACATAAAGTATACAACCTCTTATTCCATTTTTGTGGACAAGATAATATGTTGATGCTGTGACAGATCGTTTGTGCAATAAGTGGCTAAAATTATACTTTGTCCTATTGCACCTTTGTTAAGAACGATTTAATAAACATTAACGAGCTAACCTCGAAATATATTAATTTTATACTCTGATTTTACCCATTGAGGCGTGAATTTTCTTCTGTATTTGAAATAATGCAAAATATAAGTAAGTTCCTTATTTCAATTCTAGCTCAATATGTAGGTTGCACAGACTTTTCTGAGACATGGTTGTAAATCTTTTAAATTCTAATAAGGATGTGTGTTCGAATCCCATTTTATGTCCCGATTACATAATACAGACATCGCACAAAATGCCAATGAAAATATTGCGAATATTATTTTGTAAACAATATTAGGTGTATTCGATTGAACACGGTCATTAAAAAACACGAAACAGGACGCGAAAATTGTTTCCGTTAGGTGCAATTACGTGCCAATAGGTGCCGAATTTCAATACTTTGAAAATATAATATCATGCAAAAATATATATTGTTGTACATTAAGTATTAAATTGCCCTAAAGCTAAGGTTTGCATTTTTTAAAGAACACGTAAGTTTTGGACGTTAAAGTCAGTAATGAATACTTGTATTTCGAATTCAATTGCAATTGAAACAATAACCATTTCTTCCTTGTAGATTTGAAAAATAAGACATTTCTATTTCATTATGAACTCGAGTTTTGAAGTAACATGTTACTTCCTTAGGGTAAAAATGACAACATTTTAGTGGCAAGCGAAACCGCACCATGTTCTGTTAAATTCATGTACTTAAGCATGAAATCGCAAAATAAAGATCTTACACATATACGTGTAGATGCTGCGAATTAAAAAAAAGTCATTACATTCCAAGTACAGAAATAAAACAATAACTGGATTACAAAATTCTGTAAACAACGAATAAAGGCAGATACATTTGTAACCAGGACATCTATATTTAAATAGATGAAAAGGGAACTTTGAAAGCCATCGAACGCGACAAATACGAAAATATTGCAAGCTCGGTTTGATTGAGCCTGTCCATGGACAGTAATGGAAATGCATATCATTACCCACGCCGCATAGCCCCGGTTGAGCGCAACTCAATATTTACACCAATAAAAATTACAATTTTGAACATCCCAAACGATGGTGTGCAAATGACGGTGGGCAAGGAACCTTAAATGCGGTATTTTCAGATTGATACCATTCCATGTTTATATAGATCTAATTTGGCAATAATTATTCGAACAATGAATTACTACATTTTTCTTGCATTGTATTTAATTAAACCTATTTAATGCACTTTAAACTTCTTTAATTATAAAACATTATAAAACAAGTTGTCAAAAAGATGAATCCTGATCAATGTCCAAAACACATCTTCTGTTATCACGTTTGGTCACTTACTGATGCAAAAACATGCAAATCATGCCCACCTGTATTTGCCTATAGTGAAATTTAATCTCTACATGAATAAAACTCTTAATCTTGTTCGATTGCATTTGTTCACCATTTTAAAAAGAATAATAATTATAGTGAAATAAAAAATATTTATGTAAAATTTAAATTTGTTGGCACTAGAAGAAACATTGAAGTGGATATTGTAATTCATTATAAACTTAAGTGTTTTATTTAGACAGCAGAAAAACACGCCATACCAGGTACATGCATCATACTCCATTCAATTCGTAATAAACATTCATATTTCAACATTTGTCAAATGTCCTTTTTTAAATTTTTAAAGACATGTATAACATGATAGCTTAATCTGAAAATACCGCATTGAAGGTTCCATGTTCACCGCCATATGCATACCATCGTTTGGGATGGATCAAAATTGTACTGTTTATTGGTGTAAATATTGAGTTGCGCTCAACCCGGGGCTAGGCGGCGTAGGCAGTAAAAAGCATTTCCATTACTACCCATGAACAGACTCAATCAAACCGAGCCTGCAATATTTTCATATTTGTCGTGGTCGATGGTCTTCAAAGTTCTCTTTTCATCTATTTAAATTATTCAAAATGCATGGAGTGTTATCAGTTCTTTCGACACCTTTATTGTTGTCAAAACAATATGGCTCAATATATGATGTACATCGAGGTACTGAAGTCAAATCAAGAAGGGGAAGCTATGACAATTATAAATACAAGTTTTTATGTGTCCAAGAATTAATTAATCTAAAAGAGTTCAAGCCAGAAATTAATTGTCAAAAATGATTTCAAGAAAATTGATAAATTCTCTAGAAACGAAAAACGAGTAAACTGCACTATAATATGTACACCACAATCATGGCTATAAGACTTTGAAGAAGTTCAACAATGCTTGCAACGACCTCTAAAATTGAAACTGAAAGTAGAACAAGTATATTCAATACATCCTAAAACTGTAGCATAACTTCTATTGTAGTGGTTTGTGTAATGCACAGTACGTCTTTTATTTAACTTGTCTGAGGACTTCTCCCTTCTGTTTCGATCAAACAGCTTCGAGACTGACGTTTTTATTGCATCAAGACCAAGCAAAAAAGTAAACACAAATGTATATTTACATAATGTATTTGTTACACAAGGTTATGCCTTAACCTATTTAAAACCGCTTGAAAACAAAATATACTCTATTATAAAAAAATCATCACGATACGCCTGCAACGCCTCATCCTACATAAAAATAAATATTTATATGTCACTTACTTGGATTCCTTTTTAATCCTTTTCATTCTTTTAAAATAACATGCTGCAAGCCAGTATTTTATACAATCATTTCCCGCTCTTTGCTTTGCACGACAATCACACAATCCTAAGAATTGTTGGCGATCATAACTATAGTGTCGTTCACACCTTATATTCCTTATTAGCAAATGAATTAATAGATGGCCCAAACGAAGGGCATTATCAACAATTACATGTATAATCATTAAATACCCCAGTGTAGAGAACAGTCATTTGATGTAATATTTTTAATTTCTCAAATAAAATTGATTTTTGTTCTTGTTATTCAATCAGTATTTTATCAGACTTTATCAGCATTTTATGTCCTTTGAAGTTCGTTGCGCACAATACCTATGCACTATGGTAATAGTACTTATAATATTACCTTAGTTTTTATATTTCGGCTAGTTTTGAGATGGGTGGTTTCATTTTCCCAGCCAATATAGATTTAGATATTGTCCAATCACCCACAAGGATTTACTTCCTGCTTTTTAAATTTTGCCTATGGCGTTGTCTGTGATATGCAGGACTTATATTCTAAGATCCCCTGTCAAAATTCTATTCTGTTTAGTTCCGCCCATTGTTTTATCGTTTATGGCAAACCCATTCTTTTATCTGGGGACCATACGCCGCTGAACATGGAATGGTATTTATCTGATAAAAACGCATTGAAGGTTCCATGTCCACCGCCATATGCACACCATCGTTTGGGATGGTCAAAATTGTACTGTTTGTTGGTGTAAATATTGAGTCGCGCTCAACGGGGGCTAGGCGGCGTGGGAGGTAATATGCATTTCCAGTACTGTCCATGAACAGGCTCAATCAAATCGAGCCTGCAATATTTACATATTTGTCGTGTTCGATAGCTTTCAAAGTTGCCTTCTCATCTATTGTTGCGAAAGAAAACTACAGTAAACATTCACTGTTTGTAAATGAATCAATTTGTTTTACAAGGACATGCACAAATAAGAGTAAAGAGTGATCAAACTTAAGGTCTTCAGAGAAACTGACATTCTGGTGAGAAGAATACCTGTAAGCTGTATTAAACAATTTAAAATTCACTTGGTCCGCATTGTACTCAACCCTACACCTAACCCTATCATTTAATCAGAAGAACAGACAGAAGCATTTAACCTTTCGTCTAACCCTTAACCTTAAAGAAGACAATAAATTTGGTTTCAAGATGAGCATTAATGAAATTTATATGCCGACAGACCAGTTACAAACTCTAGCAAACATGTCTATGCTGGCCTTTGTCATGCGGGTATTGTATATAACCCTTAAAGTGGCGCGTCACCTTATCTTTAGACAATCAATCTGAAATAACCAGAAACTGTGCTGTGACTGGCTTGAACAAGTATTTAAAAAAACAGTTGACAAATGAGAATGTTCGAAGTTTAGCAACCACCGTTGCTTAGAAAACGGTGTTTAGCGTAAAAATATATTCAATACGCGTATATATAGTGTATAATACCATTTTTAAATAGCCTCGATTTTCCGGATGATAATATCCAATCTGTTTGCACTACCCATGAATTATATACCGTTGTTTTAGTCATATTGTGAAATTAATTTGACTCCAATGCAGAGCACGCTCTTGATAGCAAAATGGCAAGTCACGTATATTCTTCAAATGTGGCCCTGTGAATTGGACTGTTAATGTCTTGGTGAAATTATAGTAAAGGTTGAGCTTGGAGTTCCATATAGTAAACATATAAGGCAGAATATGCAGTACTGTATCTTAATTTATAATAAGTTCAGAAAAAAAACAGTAACAAAAAGGTTAGATATAAAATTCTCTAATATCTATCAACATTCAAACAAAAAAATAACACAAAACATCATTTGAATGCCCACATGAGTTACATTTTATTGTCGAAAAATATTGACCTGGCACTCTTGCATTCTACCCTGTAGTCGGAAAATTTCGTAAAGCTTAAGATCTACTTTTAAATCGATATGAAAGTATTTAACCAGTTTCAAACGGTCTACGTTAAGAAGTACGCTTAGCGCACTCGGTAAAGGTGTTTCAGTTAAAGAATATATACGTAAACTCATACAATTAAGTTCGAATCCTGGTACAGCCACTTTTTAAAATTGCCATTCTCTTAAAACGTGTGCACATCGTTTTTTTGTGTTTATGAGCTCTGAAATAACTGCTTATCAAGCGTGTATACGATACAGTTAATTGCATTTTAGCATTTACGCTTGCATAATGTCACAAATGTGTTTGTAGAAAAAACGCTATTTAAAAGGTATCCTAAATTCAGATAAAGTGAAAACGATTTCAAAATAATTCTGTAATTAATAGCACTGAATGAAATTTGTACAAACAATGGTGTAGGTCAAGAAAACACGTGTATTACTTTGATTTGTTTTTCTTGAGCGAAATAAGTGCTTTCCCGAACGAACAAGAAAATAAGTCACATTGTGACCCATTATTTTGAAAAGCACATTGAAATTGAATAATGGTTAGTGTTTGACTAAACAATACCCCATACTCAGCTTATACTATTATTTCTCCAAGAGTTTTACAATCCGATTCAAAGAGATAGATTTGAATATGATACCTCGGCCAAGAGCGTGACCTGCAATCGTGTAGAATATCTTCTAAGACTGAAACAACAGTACGGAACACAAGGGTTGTGCAAAAATATTGAATATTATCATACAAAGGTGAAATATGCCTATCAGGAATCGCCACATTCAGAAAAAACAGCCTCCCCACACAGTCAAGAAGAAGAGAGGGGGAGAGAGCATGGTTAATAAAATGATCAGTTTAAAAAAAGACACCACTAACAATAAACAAAAATGAAAATCCGAGGTGTTACCGCTTTGGAACGGTCAGTGGCAAATCAAATTGCCACTGGGGGTTTAAACCAGGTTCTAGGGTGCACCAACCTCACATTATTTAAAAAATCAAAGGAATTCATAGATGTTATCAAATATAAAAGATACGCGTGTTGAATATATTTTTACACGACGTTTTGTTGTCTAAGCAACGGAGGTTTCTACAACTTTAATATAACAAAATTGTTGCTTTGTCAAATAAAACCATGAAATTTGTGTTCAAACTAATCACAGCAGAGGTTTTTGTTAACTGCAGATGACTTGTTAAACGATAATGCACCGCGCAGGGATATGACTTTTATTTAAAACCACGGCTGACATTGACCTTTTGGTTAGAGTTTATAACTAATTTGCCAGCAGGTAAATTATTTCATTATCAATACTTATTGTCTACTTGCGGTTACAGGAGGGGTAGACTTCAGGATTCGGGCTTCTGGGTTAGTTTAACGGTTAGGTCTGGGGTTGATTGCATTGCGGATAAAATTTATTCTAAATTGTTGAATACAACTACATTAACAGCATTGTTTGAACAGAATTGTTGCAGTATCTATGAACACCTAAAGTTTAAGCACTTAATCCTTATTCGAACAAATCTTTGAAATATTAATTAATTGACAAACAGCATATTTTTACTCTAGTGTTCTGTCACAACTAGAACTAAAATATTTTAGTATTTTTATGTTTGCTATCCCTGGCATATCCAAAACTCCCTCCGTTTGAATTCATTTGCTAAAAAATTGTAATAGAGAACATTGGTTGTGAACGACAATATAGAATTATGATCGCCATCAATTCTAAGGACTTTGCGATAATTCGTGCAAAGCAAAGCGCGGGAAAATGGTTCTTTAAAAGCAAAGGCTTTCATGTCATTTTACTATCAAGTAAAAGAAGGAACAGGAGTTCAAGTAAGTGACTGGTTTTCTGCAATAATTATTTTTAAATTGGTTAGGGTGTTGTAGTGGGATTATATAAAGAAATATATGACAGTTTAAAAAACAGGCTAATATGTGTTTAAGCTGCAGTTAATCTTAGAAAGGAAGGCATATCGTTAACATTACTTAATCACAAATAAATTTACATTTGTGTTTTTGTTTGAAGGCAATAGAAGCTTCGGTCTAATAGAAAGTTGTTCGACAGAAACATCCGAGAAGTTCTAGGTTTTAATGAAATGCGTATAATACATGTACTTCACATACCCATATAGTCTTTTGGAATAAAAGTTATACCACAGGTTTCTTGGATGTCTATATTATATAAAATTTTATGTTATATAGTTGTTCTAATTCAGGTTGAGATTTTAGAGGTCGATGTAAACTTTGAATTTGTCATAAAAGCGCAAGCTTTTTTTAATTCTCCAAGCCATGGTTGTTCATGTTGCACATAAGGTTTGTCACTGCATCAAAATGTCATGACAAAAATTAACAAAATTGCAGGATGTATACCTAACGATGACTATTTATTTTAGGTAATACAACCGAGCCTTTGTTCAAATTATGTTTGCTTGCAATGGACGGACAAAGCCTTGTTTGCTTCTTGACATTAGTGTATCTTCCTTCGTTATGTTGGGCTTTCGGCTACAGTAAGTAATTTAATTTGCTGATTTTACTCCATGAGATCTGCTCTCGGTAAGATCATTGCGTACCCGCCCTTTGGCTTTGCAATGCTATTAGCTTCTTATGTTTTATATGTTTGTGTGCTTTTGTATGCAATATTGTTGAGCCAAAGAGTGGGTTGAGGTTTTTTCACCAAGACAACCAAGACAACTTGTACTTGTTTTGTGATATAAGAACCTGTTGGGGCAAGTTTGAGGTTGGTGCATCCTTGAACCTGGTTTAAACCCCCAGTGGCAATTTGATTTGCCACTGACGGTTCCAAGGCGGTAACCCCTCGGGTTCTAAGTTTGGTTTATTGCTTGTGGTGTCTTTTTGAAACTGATCATTTTATTGACCATGCTCTCTCCCTTTCTCTTTTTGGCTGCGTGGGGAGGCTGTTTTTTCTGAATGTGGCAATTCCTGATATGCATTTTTTTCACCTTTTTATAAAATGCTTTAGCAAAGGTAAATGTATATTAAATGGCACTAACATTGTTAAGACGTTGCGCTTGGTCTGTAGGGGAGAGGTTGAGGAATTGCTGTGTCAGGGGTATATGGGTGTCACCCCCCTCTCTAAAAATAAATCTCCATTTGAATTTTCATTACATTTATTATTTAAAAACGACACCATTTATTGTGTGTGGTGAAGATTCTAATAACTAAAAGCACCCCTCCTCACAATTTCTTTTTACTTTTCATTGTTGCTGTCAAAACGAACCATGTTTTTGTTGGTATCAAATCGGATATCTGACTTACTCCCTTGTTAAGATCGGATCACATCGGACATATGACTTACTGCCTTGTCACATATAAAATGTTCTAAAATGTTTGCTTGCTGATTTCCAACTTTAAGAGTTGTCAAACATGCAGTTGTTTCCCACTAGCTATTTTGTTTTAAAATTGTAATTAATCCATTAGTGATGACTTGAGCATCGACACTATCCATGTCTGTTTGGTTTGGTATTGTTGTTGATTTTTCTTGTATCTTGATTTGGTTATCCCCATTTAGTTCATGTGCCAGATTACACGGACTCGTAACAATATATACCACCAACTTGAAGACATTGTAAAGAAATTTAAAGAATTGTAACGTTATTCTTAAAACATTATAACACATCTGCATAAAGTAGATACCAAATAAGGCAGCTCATACGCAGTCTGGAGGTCAACACTGTTAATCATTCGATTTAACTGGTATTTAAAAGAAATCTACGAATCTGAACCGTCATAAACAGATGATATAGCTAACAGTAAAACCGCTAATATGATTACACAATTGAACAACGTTTGTCTATTTCAGCCTGTTATCCTGACAACACTATTACAGTGACAGGTCTTGGGCCGGACACTACTTCAGTATTTGCCAAGAATTCAGATGGTGTAAACTGTACCACTTCTGCTCCAGCTGATACGGTCCACATTACAAACTGTGACAAGGTTCAGTATTTAATAACGCATTCTTGACTCGAAAAATAAATATCATAAATCAAATGTCATATGCATACCGTCGTTTGAGATTGATCAAAATTGTACTGTTTACGGGTGTAAATATTGAGTTGCGATCAACCCGGGGCTAGGCGGAGTGGGCAGTAATATGCATTTCCATTACTGCCCAGGCACAATCAAACCGAGCATGCAATATTTTCATTTTTTTCGTGTGCGATGGCTTTCAAAGTACCCTTCTCATCTATTTTAACTAAATCTGGCAAGGCCGATGTATGTGCATTTTACTTCGAACGCACTTTTTCTATTCGCTCAATACTTTGTCTCTTTCTAAGTATTTCTCCTAATGAAGTACATCTGAATTAAGAAAGCTGTACTTGTAACATAAGAGAACAATAATTTCTTATTGATTAAACTTTAACCTGGTTTAAACCCGCAGTGGCAATTTTATTTGCCACAGACCGCTAAAAGGTGGTAACCCCGCAGGTTCTCATTTTAATTCTTTGTGGTGTCTTTTTTGACACTGATCATTTTATTAACCACGTTCATTATCTCTCTCTTCTTGGCTGTGTGAAAGGCTGTTTTTTCTGAATGTGCCTATTCCTGATTTGCATTTCACCTTTTTGCTTTATACTTTTGAAATGATCTAACCTCCTTACTATTTTGAAGCTTTTGAACTTTTTTCATATAAATATGATTGACTAATCTGTCGCAAACATGGCTATAGATTTCAATTAAATGAACTAAGTAACCAATATCTTGTTCCATGGGACAAATACATAGTCTTCGCCTTTGGGTCGTACAGCAACATGTTGGCTAATCAAATCTTCGGAGGCAGCACTATTACAGTTGTCAACATAACTTGCAATGAAATAGAACCAACAGGTCACACAATAAACAACACATTTGGCGCAAGGTGGGTACCATTAGATATAAAAATTTCAATGAGAAAATATCATTTATAAGAAATACTTCAAATACTTAACAGAATATATCATGTCAACGACTTATTCGTTTTAGGCTCGACCAAACCGAACCGGCATATTTGTCATGATTGCTGGTTTTCGACATCCTTTTTATGTTTTGACACCACTGCAGGTCCTGGACAGTCGATGTACAATTAACTTGTTCCTTTTAACAAAAATCTTATCCAACCCTTTAGAGGATTTCAATCATACTGAGCATTTTCCATCTCAAAAATTCATAAAAACACCAAATTGAAAAACAGCATTATTACTTTGCAACTTAGACTTGAATAAAACTTAAAAGATTTTCACAAAAAGCGAAGTTCGTCGGGTTTTGATTCAATGAATTAAGGTTATCTAAATGTCACTTTCGAAATCACTTTTTGAAAATTTTAAGTCGACCAAATTTAAGATTATTATCTTTTAAACGTTGAATTTGTAATTTATCGTTTGTTAGGCGTTTGCAAAATTTACTCCGTAAGAAAAGATAAAGATAATATCTATTACCAGTTAATTCATATATACAGGCAGCTGAAAGAACTTATTGAATATTATACAAGTGTTATTACAAATAAAAATAAAGCTTATGTGTACGAGGAGATAACTAGACTGTCAATCTCGTTTCAGAGTAGAGTTTAATGAGACACGAGCCCTTACTGTCACCTAAAATGTCAGGAGCGAACTTGATAAAAGTGTTGCCAATGTAGGCGAGCCAGTGGTTTGGAGCATATATTTTCCCAGTAAGTGCAAATATCACACATTGCATAGAATTAAATCGGGCTAACAGTACTTCAGATGGCACTTGATATTGTAGGAAATTAGTCAATACCATCAATATAATTTATTACTTTGCGCATATAATATTTATCAGACATTTTAACAACGCCATCATAGTCTTATCCTTCCGTCTCAAAACGTAGTATCTACTTAAGATATTATCATGTCTCTTCTATACATCTAGAAGATGTAGAGGGCCCTACTCCAGTCTTCATTGGACTGTCAAACATTATTACATTATTTATAACGGCAAAATGCATTTCACAAAAACTTTCACAAATCAATATTATTAGTGCATCATTATTTTACAGAAGTTAGAACAGTGAGAGAAAAAAAGCTATACCTAAATTTTCTCTGAGGTTCTATTAACATCTAAACACAAAAACTAATATAACACTAAACGATTTAAATGCTCACATGAGTTATTTGATACTTATGCATCTAAAAAATGACAGGTGGCAGTTGCTACATTATTTCGTCCTGTTTTGGCATGATGATGTGATGTAATTTAAACATACTCTTCCTTTAACCCAGTGGCAATTTGTTTTACGACTGTAGGCTCCAAGGCGGTAACCCAAAGGGTTCTCTTTTTCGTTAATTGTTTGTGGCGTCTCATTTAAAACAAACATGCTCTCTCTTCCTCTTTTTCGCTGAGAGGGGAGGCAGTGTTTTGTGGGTGGCGATTCCTGATAAGCATATTTCCCTTTATATTACAGACGAGTACTCTCTCGAAGTGGACTATTGCACTGCAAACCCCGGAACTAGCTATGACGAAGCAACAAGGATCCCCCTTATTTCAAACTAGTAAGAACATTTTGCAGACAAACATTCAATTCCGTACAAAGTGATGAGCTTTTACTGAAAAATGAATGTAGTATTTGTGGTTGTGGTCATACATTTTTGAAAGTACATTGTAGAATATTCACTAAAAGTATTTAAATAGTTTTAAAATCAGCTGCCATCGTTTTTTATTGCATGTTCATCAAATATAGATGCAGACAATTACAAATATAGTGAGAAACAAATAGCAAAAGGGTTCAGCCACAAGTTCCGACAACGTTAGCAACCGGCTCTTCCCCTATAGATGTTAAAAGCGAGCGTAATAGGCGAAAACTGATAACAAAAACAAAATCTTCCATCATTCGGTATTAGTCATCTTGTAGATTTTTGTCCGTTTTCATAATCATAGTCTAAACCAATTTAAACTAAATGACAGAGTGTGTAACAATACGTATGTGTAAAAGGAGACATAACAAGATTTAAGTCAATGCTTTAAAATATCTAAGTTTAGCAGACCACACTGCCTTATACGCATTTTTGGGTCAAACTAGTCGATGGATAATTTCATAGCACAATAGCTATATATCTATATTTGTTATATTATAATAACTGTCGATATCGCCATGGACATTTCTTTTCCCCAGTCCTCGGGATATGTCGCTTGATTAAAAGAATCAAGTTCTCGAACATGTTTTTATCCTCCCTATCGCATATGCATTAACAACAACAATGTATTTACAGTTGCACAGAAAGTGCGGATCTGATAAGTGACTTTTCTTCTGCTGATGGTGTAGCAACAGCCACCATCAACGCCTTCAAATTCTACGATACCAGCAATGTATTCCTCCGATGTTTACTGATGGTTTGCCCCAAAGATTCACCTTGTATAGTAAGTATACTTAATTAAATGCTAGCACTGTTCTTATTTGTTAACCTGTTTATGTTGTGGCAGGTTATAAACATAAGCCTTTGAAATGAATTGAAACAGTACACGCAACACTGCGGATCTATTACACTGTTTCTATTGAACTCTTTGATTATTTAATAAATGGGTCCGTTTCATTATGCATGAATAACAGACTGGATAAACGTTTCATGGTAACTGCCTTGCCCACTTTGTCCCTGTAGTCTGGAACAGGTTAGAGGCTGGACATTTATAACAATGAACTATTAAACGTCAATTTGTTTTGCACAACTTTATCGACGAACGTGATTTCATATCTACCAACTTGTCAAGATCTAGTTTAGGATCAGGAAACGCCTCACTCACAAAACACATCCTAGAAAAATTGAAAAATAGCTAGACTTAAAAATCCATAATTATTTTTTTATAAATTCACAAACTAAATAACACGAAATATTTTTAAAATGCCCACATGAGTTAATGATTCTGACAACAATCTATTGTATTTGTTAAGAACATTCAATTATAGAGACAAATCGACGTTTCTCACCCGTTTACACGACCAGGAAATTCCAGGTTAAACGCACGAACATCTCATTAGGTTTACAATGAAAATCAAAAGGACACAACATATTGTTGTGCGTATCATATTACCCATTTGGGCATTTAAAATGATGTTTTGTGTTTAGTTTTTGTGAATTGATGTAATTTATGTGAAATAATTTTTGGAACGTTTTAGATATAGTTTTTCACTTAACTGTTCTTACGTGTCTATATATATAAAAATAAAGGTATTTTAATAATATTTTTGCAGTTTCATCGAACAGCATTTTGCCGTTTGAGAGATTTTGAATTTTGATAATTTTCTTTTGTATCGATAAACGTGGTATGACTGAACAAGATAAAATGCCCAATGATACATTTATAATCGGATTTCAGACTTCGTGTCACAGGAACGGGAAAAGGCAAATCCATGACACTGAAAGTAGCGACAAAAGAATTCGATCAGAGATCGGACAAGTGCTTCGAATTATAGATCCAAATGCTAATGGAGCAAATCCACGTGAGTTTACACATTTCAACTCATTACACATGAAAATACAATACTGAAATGGTCGATAAACAAGTTAATATTTCCTTCAAACATTTATTATTAAAGAACAAATTTACAGTGCATTAAGCGCGTTCACCCTCCGTGTACGTGCACGTGTCGGGAACATCAAAGGTTATACTGCAAAACAAACGACGCACATTGACGATAATCAATTGAATATCCCAATTAAATTATGAAGCGAAATAAATAAGCTGTACTTTGTAATCATTTCCCCTTAAAATTAATTGATGCATAAATCCCTCCAACAATTACATAATTTATTTGTGTTAAATAACGGCATGGTATGTACTCAATTTGTAATTGCACTGCCATCGATAAAAAACAAAATCTGCAACGGCAAAATGCAGTTTGCCAAAATAATGTTGTTAATTCATCATACAAGCAGATCATGAACAGACAACAGTATAAAGGAAAATAGCTTCAACAAAATGCTTTCAATTACTCGTTAATTTTGGTGATTTTTGTTTCAAAGATTGCGCCAGAAAACTAACAGGGTTGATGGTCCTTTCGATCACGGCCTCGAAATTTCTAACTCATTTTTTTCAAATTGTTTTAGAGCATTTAGTCAGCAGTGGTCAGAGGGTGAGATGAAGTTATCCTTCCCAATCTTATTTACTAGGGTCAATTTGTTATTGCGCTCAACTCGGGGTTAGGCAGCGTGGGCAGTTATATTTCATTACTGCCCAAAACAGGCTCATTCAAACCGAGCCTGCAATATTTTCATTTGTCTTTTTCGGTGGCATTTAAAGTTCCCTTTTCATCTTTTTATGTATGCCTGCTTTATTGCCGACTCTTCAAATAGTCGAGCATGCTTTCTTTTTCCGACTGGACTCCGTATTATTGATGTTTACCTTGTATGGTGTAATCAGTTCCAGATTGAAAAAGGGATCCTAAAAACTCTTCAAAGATCTTTTGTCGCCCTTTTGAATAAGTCGATACATAATTGATCATTTGTCCGTCCGTCACGAACACTTGACGTTGGCTATAAATTTCCAATTTCTTATATTTGTTCATCAAGCTTTGAAACTCTATTGCTTATGACAACACGGTTGTGAGGATGCCGAATTCTTTAGGTCATGGTCACATTCGATTCAGTTATATCCCTTTTTGTACTTGATTTTTTTAATTCTGACAAAGGACCAGAGGGCATCCCCCACAAGTGTTCAACTGAACATCCATTTAGTGTAAATTATAAATAATGCATGAATAAAGGGAACACGTGTGTATTACAGCAGATTTTTTTTGGTTATACGTTCTTTGGACTAGAAATATACTACTCAAAATTTGATAGGGATCGCTTTCCGTGTTATCCCGAGTTTTTGACACTACTAAGTTTCAATACCCGTTTTTTACCCCTTCAATAGTTTGTCGGCTTATTCCTTTTTGGCACAAATCTGATGACAAATGACAAATTTTCAGAATCCTAACTTCTATTTAAACTTTTAACCTTATGTTAGGAACAAACACAATCTTAAAAATGATCCTTATCAAATTTTGAGAAGTATATTTTCTTTTATAACCTGTAGAAGTGATACCATTTACTACAATATATTTCACCACACGAACTGCAGTATCATGCATTTAATCTACCTGCTTTCTACAGTTTCAGGTCAGAGCATCGCATGTATCATCTTGATTGTTCTCGCAGGTCTACTCTGACGTTCATGGAAAACTGCTTAAGATGAGACTTGTTCAAGAAAGTATAGACAGAGCTGTGTGCTAAAATATAAACGTCACTTATTATTATAGTAAATAATATATGAAAATTAAATGGTACATAAAGTTTTTTTTGTTGACTTTCTTGCTTCTTATAACGATAAAAATTCCATTTGCCTAAATTCCTTAGCATGCATAAGAAAAACATTTGCCAATATTTACAGGTATTACACTGTAAGAAAAGATAAAAGAGACGTTAGGTATATTCCTTAAGGGCCGTCTACAGTGATCAGTGTGCACGTTCATCGATAAAAAAGAAAATTATCATAACGGCAAAATGCTGTTCTATAAAACTGTGCACAAAAGTTGATGTACCATTTTTAGCTCGACTATTCGAAGAATATGTCGAGCTATTGTACTCACTTGGGCGTCGGCGTCGGCGTCGGCGTCCCGCTTTGGTTAAAGTTTACGTGCAACCTACCTATATCTTAAAAACTACTATAGCTACATCTTTTAAACTTGGCACACTTCTTCGTCATCATGTCTGGAGTGTGTATGCCAAGAACCATAACTCTAACTTTCATTTTGATCAAATTATGGCCCTTTTTTGACTTATAATTTCAGGTTAAAGTTTGCGTGCAAGCTACTGTACAAACTCATAACTTCAATACTACTAATAGTACAGCTTTAAAACTTGGCACACTTGTTCATCATCATGTCCCGAGTGTGTATACCAAGAACCATAACTCTGACTTTACTTTTGTTCAAATTATGGCCCTTTTTTCGACTTAGAATTACAGGTTAAAGTTTGCGTGCAAGCTACTATACAAACTAATAACTTCAATACTACTTACACTACAGCTTTGAAACTTTCAACACTTGATCATCATCATATCCCAAGTGTGTATGCTAAGAACCATAACTCTAACTTCTATTTTGTTCAAATTATGCCCCTTTTTGACTTAGAATTTCAGGTTAAAGTTTGCATGCAAGCTACTGTACAAACCCATAACTTCCATACTACTTATACTACAGCTTTAAAACTTTCAACACTTGTTCATCATCATATTTGAAGTTTGTATGCCAAGAACCATAACTCTAACTTCAATTTTGTTCAAATTATTGCCCTTTTTCGACTTAGAATTTTTGGTTTTTGCCCCTTTTCACTTGAAATTAGAATTAAGACTTATAAATAATTGTTAAAGGTTCAATGTTAGTGTTTTTCATATGTAATGCTTTAGAAAATGTTTAAAACAGATGTACTTTACATACTTTGGTTGAAAGTGTTGAGAAATTGTGGGGTGGGTGGGGGCATATACTATACTATACTATACTATACTATACTATACTATACTATACTATACTATACTATACCAGACCAGACCAGACCGAGACTGAGATCGAGACACAAACCGAGACCGAGACCCAAACCGAGACCGAGACCCAAACCGAGACCGAGACCCAAACCGAGACCGAGACCCAAACCGAGACCGAGACCCAAACCGAGACCGAGACCCAAACCGAGACCGAGACCCAAACCGAGACCGAGACCCAAACCGAGACCGAGACCCAAACCGAGACCGAGACCCAAACCGAGACCGAGACCCAAACCGAGACCGAGACCCAAATCGAGACCGAGACCCAAACCGAGACCGAGACCCAAACCGAGACCGAGACCCAAACCGAGACCGAGACCCAAACCGAGACCGAGACACAAACCGAGACCGAGACACAAACCGAGACCGAGACACAAACCGAGACCGAGACCCAAACCGAGACCGAGACCCAAACCGAGATTGAGACCGAGACCCAAACCGAGTCCGAGACCCAAACCGAGACCGATACCTCAACCGAGACCCTGACCGAGACTCAGACCGAGACCAAGACCCAGACCGAGACTCAGACCGAGACCCAGACCGAGACCCAGACCTAGTCGAGACCGAGACTATTACTATTACTATTACTATTCTATTACTATACTATTACTATACTATACTATACTATTACTATACTATACTATTACTATACTATACTATTACTATTCTATTACTATTACTATAACTATACTATTACTATTACTATACTATTACTATGCTATTACTATTACTATACTATTACAACACCAGCAACACCAATACCACCACCAACAACATTAACACCACCACCAACATCAACACCACCACCACCACCAACAACAACAACACCAACACCCCCACCACCAGCAACAACACTACCACCGCCAGTAACAACACCAACAATGACAACACCAGCAACCAGCATACCATACTGTACTTCACCACGCCACATGAAGCCCAGTTACAATGTGCTTAATAATTCTGACTTTTCGAATAGTCGAGCTTGCAGTCGTTTCCGACTGGCTCTTGTTCATATGGTAAGACACGTTAGAACAGAAGAGAAAATATCTAGGGCTAAAACTTCCCTAAACGTCTATTCGAAAAAAAAAATTAAAAATCACACCATCTTAAATGCCCACATGAGTAATGTGATACCGACAGCAATAATTTGTGTCCTATTGACTTAAATATGTAAATTTAATGAACTATTTGTAAGTGGTTTTACCTTCAATTTCCTTGTCGCTTACCGCTCGCGTAATGTCCATAATTAAAAGTTCTTTATGAAGAACAAAAACTTATTGTCCGGATTATTATATCCATGTGGGCATTTGTGATTCTTAGCTTTTTGTGAATTTATGTAAATAGAAGTTAGGGAATTTTAGGTCGAGCTTTTTTCTTTTAAGTTCTTACTGTTCTTAATATATGTAAAATGAGGTACACATGAAAACACTAATAACAAATATATGGGCAATGTTTTATTGCACTGCATTTTGCCTTTCCTTAGATTGTGAAATATGTATTTTAACCACTGTCACTGCTGGAAGCGTATATAATCATATCCAACACTGCAAGCAATAAATAGATGGAAAAGTCATTTTAAAAGCCGCCGAACACGACAAATATCGAAATATTGCAGGCTTCGTTTAAGCTTAATCAGGAGCAGTAATGGAATGCATATTACTCTCCACGCCGCCCAGCCGCCAGTTTACCGCTACTCAATATTTACGCATACATATCTTATCGTGCTCAAGGACTGCAAAGTTATGGTCACATAAAATGAAATGAAACAAGAAATATCTTTAAACAAGAAATATCTTTAAAAAAAGATAAACGGCGTTGATGGAAAAGAGTTTTATGTATAAGAAAGAAAGAAATATAGAGCGGGGAATCAGACTCAATGTAGTAATTTTATTTTACTTGTAATAGCAGTTGACGAACCATCCCTGTCTTCTTAGTATGGCCTAGGGATTAAGCGAGTCATGGAAACTCCATAACTTCATTGAAAGTGTCTGTCCGAAAAAATGTTGTTGCAACAATTTCGTCTGGTGATAATACGTCGATTAAGGAAGCAATGTCTTACATTAGGTCTTGATTTACATTTGTTCAGTTCAGTAAAATACCTCTTGTAGAGTTAGAACTCAAGATGTTCTTGAAATATAATAAATAAAAATAATAACAACTTGTTACAAGAGTGAAATCTACCAACTTTTATGTTAATTATGTTTTTAAAAAGTGATCCTACCGAGTATTGAACCCGGGGCCCTCCGCTCGTGAGGCGAGTGCGCTAACCATTACACCAAAGAACATTTTTGTTTATGGGCTTGAAATTAACAATCAGTATCAAATGAACTAGAATTGGAACCAGAAAGAACTAGAAATATCTGCACCTTTCTGTCGTTGTACACTGTGTATTGTACGAAAGTGTTTACCTGACTCCCATGAATATACCATATAAAATCGTATTTCAGCCACCAAGTGACTTAACTGGTTATTTATTCCATAAATATGTTTCTCTTCGATACAATTATCGCTTTTAAAAACAAAAAAGTCAGAACATGTAAGTGCCAGGTTAATACTAACGCACAATATAAAGATCGTAACGGTAATCGTAAAAAACACCCAATAACAACCAATCGAAATAATCTATTTGATTTTCCCGCTGCATAATAAGTTTTACTTACAACATTTAATTGGTAGAAAAACTAGGTCAAAAGTGAGCTTAGACAGCTAACGCCGAAAAAGATAAACGGCGTAGATTGTATATGAAATGATGCAGTTTGTAGCTGGTATTATTCACTTCATCTTGATTTGCTTGTAAATTAAATAATTTCATTGTAAATCCTTCACAATGACTTAATAGCGGACTCGCAGTTTTTTCGTGTAACATATTACACGTAGTTGACAGATTTAAGACAAGTAAGCACATTTTAAAATCCTCAGTTGCGATAAAGAATGAGTTTTATATAAGAAGCGTATTGTAAAAGGCATTGGTTGTGTTTACTCTTAAAACATAATGTATCAGATGATATATCAATTGCTGAAAGAATAAAATATATTTAGTGAAGACTTCAAGACTTAGCGAACTCATTGTTTATATCGCGTAGCATATTATATACAGCTGCCCGATTTATGAGACGGGTTAACATTTCAATTACTGAAAGAGCTGGGATAAATCTCCACAAGTTTTAGCTTTCCAAAAAGCTAGTCGGCCATTAGCAAATAAATTAAAAGAATAAGTAGGTATGTATTCGTTCAAGTATTTACTTTTGGACCAATGTAAGTCAATGATTTGGCCAGTTTTCTGTCGATCAAAGTCACACAGACTGTATCTGACAAACTATTTGTGAATTTAGTTGATGTTTCAAGTTTCAAGTTTATTTCCATTTACATTTCTCTGTATGTACAAACATAAACAAGAGAACATATAAACATTGTACAATTCTGTTACTTTAAAGCATGCAAACAAAGCTGAACGGCTGATGTTTGATTTATTGAAACATGAAGAATACGTGTACGGGCTAAAGGCATCAATATTAATAATCATGTCTCTAGTAGACGTAATTTTTTTTTCAGGACGTGTAGAAATAATTACGTTGTTTAAGCATCAGCGAATCTGATGAATATGTTACATTAACGCGAATGCTCAAAGAGGTACCATAGAACTTTCCACAGTTGATACTTATTTGTACATTGAGAGAAAAGCCACGCTTATTATATTCAGTATTCATTACCAACATTCATAAAATGTAGTTTTAGTTGGTTCAGCAGATCTCGTCAAACTTGAAGTTGACGAGCGTTAAAAGACAGTAAACAATAAATTAGGATGCTGATGCATTTATTACTTTCACTTAAGCTTTATGCTGCTATTATCTATTGTTTTTGTTTGAACGATTTTCTGTAAAACTATTAAAGGAACTCAAGAAGCACTTTTTGTATTTAAATTAATCTATCATCATAAAAATTGTCGTTATGCCACTGTTCTGAAAACAATTTTTTTCTTTACTTTAAAGGCTGGTTTTGCATTCCTTGCAGTATATTCTAGTAGATCGACCTTACATAGAAATGATAGTGCTTGTGTTGTCTACCTTACTGTACTTGTCAAAATAATGTTATCGTTTAGTATCCCAAGACCGAAATCAGATCCGTTATATTGCATGTGTATGGGGAAGCAGTCATTGGGGTCAACGGGCATCCCCGGAAATCTTTTACAAGTAAAACTCAATTTGGATTGCAACTGCGACGAGTCCAACCGTTCACTATAGACCCCAAGAAGAGAACGCATAGATATATGCGGTTTTGAGAGGGAATATGGGAATCAAAATAAATCAATTCGTATTTCGTTAATAATGCATATATTCAAGGGCAAGTTTTGAACTTTATGGCGGCGAAAGCTTTGTAACATAAATTAAATAGTTAAAGTTTAAATGATAAAAATACAGAAGCACCTATAGAATGGTTACTAAGATTCTATTTCAAAACAATCGTTTAAGTTTTGTTTTCTTAAATAGATTAAAAGGTCACTTTGAAAACCACCGAAGACGAAAAATGTGAAAATATTACAGGCTCGGTTTCATTGAGCCTGTAAAGACTTTAAAGCATATCAAAATCATAAAATACCGCATCGTAATTAGAGCTCCAACTTGGATATCAAAAGGACAGGGAAATAGATAGATCTAAAAAAACATGGCAGTTTTTGTGCAACAAGCTCAAAACGAGGCACTTTTATGCAAATCTTTGAGAAAGAGCATAATACATGTATATAAATGTCCCTCTAAATGAGTAATTGCGAGTAAAAGATAAAATGTAATGTTCATAACTAATGAAGACATGGGTAGTCATCAAACCAACTAGGTTTAAACTCTCGCATCTCAGGTTATTTCAATAATGCGCTCGTGAAATGCAAAAGTGTGTAATTATGGATTGAAATTATATTTCAACAAACTTGACTAACTAAGTACTTGTTACTGAGGTAACGTGTCGCCATTTATCCTATAAATTGATATCAGACAAGTTCAATAAACAAAATCATTATTGATGCTTCCACGCTGAATGTGTAATCATAACCTCATGTGGCCATCCTAGTCGATTATCTCTCTCGTCCGCAGCTTATTGGTCGTATTGATGACTGTCTTTTAGCGTAGCGCCGCCCAATTGACTACACTTATGATATTAGATAAAAATATTGCCCATGCTGATCTCCTATGTTTACTTTAAACAATGGCCATGTCACATTCGCTAAACCTCCGGTATCTTCTGATAACATTCACCAAATTTGCACTGGAAATCGCAAACAAATGGCAAAATCGCTGATCCCCCCCTTTTTTTTTACTTTAAACAATGATCACCTCACTTCGCTAAACTTCCGTTAACTTCTGAGAAGATTCGCAACATTTGCACTGGAAAGCGCAAAAAGCAAAATCTCTCTTTAAAAGACAATATTTTGACAATTAAGCAAGTTCTGAGCATTCGTTTCCTCCTAAATGCTTGTTTAAAACATCTCCTCGTTTACTATAAGCCTCTACTGTTTCACGACCGTATGTTTGGTGATTTATACCACAAGACAGAAATTTTTAAAATTAACACATGGGTAGAAGTGTTCATCAATTTTCAAAGTCAATGCATGGACATGAGTTTTTTTGAAACCCGCATAATGTCATCTAACATGGCATACACTGAAATTGACATCATTAAAACTAACAAAAAAAAACTGTGCGAGAACCACCAATATTACATGTTTAAGTTTAGCATTCTAACGAAATTGTTGAAGATCAGAATAGTAAATTTAATAATTTGAGTCCCTGTCAGGCTGCTCATCCCCCCACCCTAGGACAGTGACGAAATTTTGTTGTTGAACTCTAGATTTTGGAATACATTTTTGGTTGAAAGTGTATGCTAATGACCGACTAGCTTTTTGTAAACTTTTGTTTACAGACAGCCTTTCCCGCAAAAGTCGGAGCGTGCTCGATTGGAAATTCCGACATTTAGAACAGGGAGAACTCCAATCGAGTGCGTCGGACCTGTGTTCTGGCAGCGTTCTACCCATTCCATCGAAATAGGTGGTGTGAATCGGTTAGTGTTTTATACTGCACCAAACTGAAATATTTTTAGATACTGTTTTTTTTGCCATAAAATAAGATAATGGTTACATTTGAGTACTATGCCAAGAATTTCACCAACATAAATACCAGAAATAGTGTTATTTTTCAGTAAATTATAAATATTGCTTTTTGTTGACTGATCTAAAAACTAGGAAAACTTAGTTGAACCATGAAGTATGGCTTATTAAGACCATTAGGAGTTCTTTAGACTTCAAAAGATATAATAAACATGCAATTATGTAACACTTTTTATAAAAACCTATCATGATTCTGTTCCGACATCCAATCTCACTCATTTGGCAGATTCTTAGACTCTTTCTCCGTCGTTATCAGAAAATAAACGACTGTTGTAAACCAAAAAACTAGAGGCCTCTGATTGGCTTCTGGATTACGTCAAGCCTGTTCTCTGTATCTATTTAAAAAAAAAATCTCCAGCTTCTTATCAACTAAGCCTATTGCTCATTACAATAATTCAACATAACACTTGATTAAAGAGTAAATATAAACCATTTGTAAAAAAGAAAAGAAGAGGTACAGCTTATACTGTATTAAACCAGCATCTAGAAGGTGTAAACGTCGCCCTCAACGACAGGATATGGCAAACAGTGTGCAGTATTTGTGCAACTCGAATGGTTAACATTTAAACCCCCGACGCACTACGCCAGCAGTGGTTACAAGCGTCGTAACAATACAGATACAGATCTCATCATAACATGCATTCCAAACATATGAATGGCAATAAATCAGTGACCGACATTTAAGTGGCATCAAATTGCTATCAGCAACTCTGCTGTGATAACGGTAAACATACATCTTGTAATATGACTCCGAGTTCGTTGTAATTTTAAATCTAACACCAACTGGTGTTGTTAATTTCCAGTAGCAGTATGTACTTTACTTGCAAGCTTGGGGAATACCGCCTATTTTAAACCTCGAGGAAAGATAACTGAAGCTCGCTAAGGATTCTCTGGCGACTATAATCGCCAGACAAAATTGGTTTACTACTGTCGCTGTCTGCTGAAAGTACAGACATGCGCAGTGAAACAGTCAAGCAGATTCTGTGGAAGAGTCGGAATTTGATTCTGGCACAGTTCCGACAGCCCAATCGAGCACGCCCGGATATTCATTAGTCTCTAAGAAGAACATAAACGATGTCTTGCTTTTGACCAACAGAATCAATATAACGGATTGAATCTATTTCATATATGGGATCATCCTGAACAGTTGTTTGAATCAAATAACGTAACAGTTCAATTTATACACAAATAATATTTCGCTATGAAGGTTTTCATCACGTGACTTTCTAAAAAAAGACGCATAACATTTTTTTCTACACCCTGTAGAAAATACAACACACGTATGTTTATATAATTTAACATGTCATTATATATCGGCTCAATTTCTGATTTCAACATTTAGAAGACTTTTCTTGCAAATAGGGGGAACGGAATAGCATTCCCAAGCTCTAGACGGGCGGCTTTGTCTAAAGTGACCACGTCCGGTGCCGCTGTTAACCGGTGTTACCCTTCAAAGTTCAAGTTTGGTCCATTATAATATGTCGGTCATCAGGATGACCGACAATTAACTAATACTCACAAATATAACAATAATTCAAGCTCGCAGATTTTATTACCTAAATTTTCAGCTTTACAGTGAAAGTGTAACATCGTTTTCTTTAAGCCATTTCCGCTTACTTTCACTTTCATTTTGTATAGGTTGATATAAAAGAGTGACTGTATTGTTGTTGACAAAAATCCTAGCCAGTGACGAGTATTGTAGTGTGCCTAATTTCAACATCTTTCAACACAAGAGAATAGAAAAGATCTAAACGTCACAGCAATAATCGTTTCAAACAGTGTATTAATTAACTTATTGTTTAAAAATCCTACTAGATACCTCTTCTCCCTGCTAGATGCCTCTCCGGTGGCAATAGCTACCAATCGAAATAGTTTATTTAATTTTCCCGCTGCATAATAATATAATACGAGTATTATTTACAACACTTCATTGGTTAATAAAATAGGTCAAAAGTGAGCTTAGACAGCTAACGCCGAAAAAATACAGATCAGTTGGCAATAGTTTCACTAAAGCTACATGGAAGCATTGAAGTACTGTTTTACTACTTTATCTTGTAAATGGTATCAAGACATGTCCGATTAGCCGATCGGTCCAAGACGCAGTTAACAATTTTACGCCGAAGTGGCAATGTAATGTAATTGGTGGTAGGTCAGAATCGAGCTTTTTATACAGTTTTTACAGATTTATTTTAATATATATGGAATATTATAACAGTGCATTCTGAAGGTTCGTATTTTTCGAGTTGGGTATGTAAACAATATCGCACGAGACCGAAGGAAATAATACGTACCTACATAATGCATACTGTCATAATGTTCATTTTATTATATCTTATACCCTATGAATTTAAAGCATTCTGATTGGTCGAGAGCTCCGTACTCGCGAGTCCGAAAAAAGTGATTACTACCCGGGAATTAATAACTACATTTGCCATCATCATCAATCATCATCATCAATCATCATCATCAGTCATCATCATCAGTCATCATCATGATCAATCATCATCATCATCAATCATCATCATCATCATCATCAATCATCATCATCATCATCATCAATCATCATCATCATCATCATCATCATCATTATCATCATCATCATCAATCATCATCCTCAATCATTATCATCATCAATCATCAATCATCATCATCATCATCATCATCAATCATCATCATCATCATCAATCATCATCATCATCATCAATCATCAATCATCATCAAACATCATCATCATCAGTCATCATCATCATCATCATCAATCATCATCATCATCAATCATTATCATCATCAATCATCATCATCATCAATCATCATCATCATCATCAATCATCATCATCATCATCATCAATTATCATCATCATCAATCATCATCATCATCATCATCAATCATCATCATCAGAATGCTTTAAATTCATAGGGAATATGATATAACAAGTAATTACTGATGTTCAGGTCGATATGTAGTTTTGCGGACCATAATAGTGTGATATCGACCGAGGACGACCTGGGTAGTGTGATATCGACCTCGGACTTCGTCCTCGGTCGATATCACACTACCCAGGTCCGCAAAACTACATATCGACCACAACATAAGTATTTATTTGTATAATGTATCCTTTTCGCTCAAAACAAATTTAAATAAACTAAACAACACAATTTTAGGCAAAAACGTGGTTTACATAATAGTAGAAATAAAAATAGAAACGCGATAGTAAATTTATGAATGGCGTAGAAGATTAATGAATGGCATAAAAATACCGTAACGTTTGTAAAACTGCGACGGAAATTTCCTTTCTTGGAGTTCGTTATGTGCCGGAAAATAACGGCAACCTATAGTGACGTTGTAAATGACGTCACATAGAATACGGAATTTCTAATCTGACGAGTTGTATCAATTTTGCGGATAAACGATGCACTATGCTAGTATATATTAAAAAAATGATATTATACATGGCAATAGAGCAACAATTAAAACACACATGTGTGTAATATAATAAGCAACTACAGCGATATTAGTTCGTACTCGGTGAACCTGTAAGAAGGTCGGTGTGTCAGTGCAAGGTTGCACTGGACACACGGCCTGCGGATAGGGTCAACCGGTGTATCGCTGTGGTTGCAGACTATTTATTATTCCAGATCCAGAGCGTGGCAGTCTTAGTAGCTCGTCCGAGCGACCACGACGAGGGCTCCTGGCCGTAACAGACTTACACTTTGTTAGTCTCTTCTATGCGGTAGCATAACGCTACATGGCAGTCTTAGTAGCTCGTCCGAGCGACCACGACGAGGGCTCCTGGCCGTAACAGACTTACACTTTGTTAGTCTCTTCTATGCGGTAGCATAACGCTACAATGTGCTTGAGTTAAGAAGAAACATGTATGATTTAAAAAATACTAATAAACCAGGACAACCAACATTAAATTTTAAGGATAACCCAAAAAAGAGATTGGACATCTCTTATTTTCATAGTGGTCCTTGAAGCGCCGTGTGACATAGGAAGACTAAAATTTTATCACATATCAAATAATCATAGTAAAAATAAATACACCATTTAATTATAAAATGATTTGAATTAAATTTTTATAAATAAAAATGAAAAAAAAATTAATTAATTAATAGCAAATGTCAACGAAATAAATTGCACGAAATACCCGAAGATGAAGGGGCATCTGATATAACCACTGTCAATTGTTGCACAACAACTGAAACTGTGTTGATAAATTTGATCGGACGTCGCATAGCCCATAAATAAATACATATTGACTTCTCGCTGTGAGGTAAACCGGCAACACACTTTTTTAACTTATGGCAATCAATACAAGCAACATAAGGTGAGACATTAAAATATAATAACAAGAAATAGTATCTAGGAATGCATAATATGTTATCACAAAGCATAGTAAGTTGTCAAGCTATCAAATATGTGCTGTAAGAATCCGGATTTTATCATTCGTCTGACTACAATATCGGAATATAATCTAACCCTGTTTATAGGTAAGTTTAACTTTTGAAACTATATAAAACAATTTTATTGAAACTAAACGATATTATAAAAGGCCACTCTAAAATTACAATGATATGGACAAGCGTGAAATATTGTTCAAATGTTTAAACTGAAACAATTATTTTCTTCACTAGTTAAATGAATCTGTCAAAAGTTATATTTCGTTGACATTTTAAACTTTTCTAACAACAAACATGACAACTATATTAATTTTACTAGAAATGAGGTGATATGTTGTAGTGAACATGTCAGAGGGAATAAATGCATCCTTTATTATGTTAAAGATCGGCTCTTTCCAGTCGTCAAGAAAAAAGCAAAGTTCGTTACATAATGATTTAAATTCCTTTACAGCGCAAATCTTATTTTATTTCCTAAACTAAAAGAATAATAATACTTTTAAGAAAACCCTTGTCTACGAAATGGCAAACGATATACCTGTCAATGTACAGTACATAATGGAGAATACGGATAAATGAAATTAGAAGAAAAAAACTACAGAGAGTTTAAATTTTCTAAAGGTATGCGTATGATAACAGCAACAATATATATGTATACCGGTATATTTTAAGTTAAGCTTAGATGCAATGCATCTCTGCTTAACGTCGTGCCCTCTGTTTTCCTGATGTTAAAAATATATGCATTTTACAATGCAAAATATGTTGCACATTGTCAGTATTTGATCTAAATACGTCAGTTGCTACAAACAAGTTGTTTTTTACCTCAGTTTTGTTTCTAGTGTACACGTTTAAGCCGGATTACTGTGCCTTAGGTTATAAAACTGAGCATGGAAAACAGTCTCAAATCTCAAGAATCCAGTCTCAAATTTCAAGCATGAGATTTGAGACTGGTTTCCAATCTCAGTTTTATAACCTTCAGCCCTGATCAATTTTATAGCTCTAATTAATGACATTTATGGTCTTCATTTTCCTACTTATGGCAACAACTGTTTGTTGTATAAAGTCAAAGTGAGAAGGATACGTGAGAAGTGTTTAGTTCTGATGAAGAAATTGTTTAAAACAGTTAATCTATCGGAAAACGATTACCTGTGTTAAAAGTTTTATCTCAGATTAAATTGTATCAGATCTACTTATTATTCCATCTTTCCCCCACATCCCCTCCCGCCCTGAAAATAGAAAATAATGTTTTAGCTGTAAATAGATATATTTATAATTATATATTTTTGAATATTTTCTTTTCCTTTTTAATTAAAAATCCAGTACAGTACTTTTTTTAGATATTTAACTGCTGTTCGATTTGACGTTTACACTATTGCTCACATTTGAATATTATGTGAAATACGAGAACACAAATATTAATATCAGCGACATGCATATCTATAAATGTCAAATGCAGAAACACAACCTCCCCACTTAGCCAAATAATACAGATAGAAAGAAAAAAACACATGCTTTAAACACGATAAATTTCAACAACCACACGAATCAATTAACAAAAAGAAGCCTTGATACAGTCGGTGGCAAATAGAACTTGCCAATGGAGATTTAAGTTCAGTTTTAGTCTGTAAAAGGCTCGGCCATGCCACCTTCCGAATCAACAAAGTTTAAGAATGTACAAATATATAAGTTAAGTTATCGTGATGAATTAACTTTAACCAAACAATTCAGTGGACAATAATGCATGCAAAATTGCACAGACAAACAAATCACACGTGTCTAATGGCACGGTCAAGCAACACCGGTAGATACACGAAGACCCTTCATGAGAACAAAGTTAGCACAAAAGTGAAATATGCATATCAGGGATGGCCACATCCAGCAGACACAACCCCCACACAGCCAAAAAGTAGAGAGGAAAAGAGAGCATGGTATTACAATAATCGGTTTCAAAATGGACGCCACAAGCAATTAACGAAAGTGAGAACCCGATGGGTTACCGCCTTCGAACGGTCAGTGGCAAAACAATTTGCCACTAGGGGTTTAAACCAGCTTCTAGGGTGCACCAACCTCACATGAACATGATGGTAAAAAAGAAACAGTTCGAACTTCTTTGTTTTTTATCTTAATATATATTTCCCCAGACACCTTATAAATTGAAAGAGATAACTGGAGAGAGTAAAACCACCAAGAATGCAGATCGCTGTAGAATATTCTGTTGGATTTTAAGAATACAGGTGAGAAATGTATATGCTTTTTACTTATTATTTTTAAATGAAATATTTGTTTAACCTAATGTCGAATCGATGATTTTACTTTTGTAATAAAGGTATCGGTGTAACCTGATGTAATCAGAACCGTCGAGGTATCACCAAAGCTCTCCAAAAATATTATTAACTGTTCGTTGCTTATTACGAGAGATGTTCAGTAAATTGAAAATAGTTTTGCAAATAAGAGTCCGGTTTACTTATATTTTTGAAACTAAAAGATTTTGGAAGGTTCAGCAAAAAATTAATCAAGTTTAAACACCCCCCCCCCCTTCACACTAACACCACTTACCTGTTAGAAATGCTAAATACTGCTTCCACAATCTAGCATCGGGATAAACATATCAAGTAATTTACAACAGTTACTGTGTTAACTTACTAATATTGAGTTTAAGGACCCACTACACTCATCCCCTGCACGTTCATCGATAAAGAGAAAATTATCAAAATCTCAATAACGGTAGAATGTCGTTCAATGATATTTTGTACAAATAAATGTAAATGTGTACTGTTTATTGGTGTAAATATTGAGTTGAGCTCAACCCGGGGCTAGGCGGCGTGGGCAGTAATAAGCATTTTCATTACTGCCCATGAACAGGCTCAATCAAACCGAGCCTGCATATTTTCATATTTGTCTCTTGTTATTGGATTATTAGGCATTCAAATTCAATGGAGCATTAGGCCCTATGACGGAAAAATCAGATGTATGGTCAAGCTTTTCTTGAAAAGATGATTAAGGCTGGTGAGAACAAACTTTTATGTGAAGTTGAATTGTGAAATGGTCCTCGCGATGTTCAGTCACTGACATTGACTGAGCTTAGCATAGACCAGCGCCACAATTCAGTTTTGTATAAGAGTTATTTGTCTCTGGTCATGTTCGGCATTCAGACATGTGAGTACATTGCAGTCGGAGATATTGAGAGTGAATAGCGGAAAACTGAACACGAGGTATGAGTTTTCTTTTATATTGTTAAATTCAACAACATTCCGCCTTACTTACACGAGACTTTCCCAATTTACTGGGCAGATTTCCGCAAGGGACTGTCCAGATTATGGTCGACTACCCCAGGCAATGCTTCACTTAAAGCAGCTCACACATTTAACAATGCAAATATAGCCATGGACCTCAGGCTAACTGTGCCAATACCCTACCAAATGAGCTACCTATGCTGCAAAATTATTCATTCTGTTCTAAAAATCAAAGGAAAACTGCTAATTTATATTGATTGTAGATACAATTCATTAGAGGGCTATTTATTCTGCCTCTTTTTTATTAGTTTAGTTTTTTTACTCTTTCCTCCATAGACACACCTTTATTACGTGGGAGAACAGTGTAGATCCAGATCAGACGGCACATCCACTGATTTGTTAGGTTATTTCTGACCAAAGAGTGACCAGTGCAGATCCTGATTAGATGGCATAGATGTGCCGGCTGATCTGGATCTACACTGATTGCACATGTATAAATATGGAAGAAAGGGTTAAAATTGTAAGGAATTTATGTTAGATTAAGCTCAAAGCACTCTGCCATTTGTCAAAGTCTGTAATTGTCAGGTTTGTAATTATTAATTTATTACTGCTTGCCAACTTCCTTCAGAAATTAGCACATGGCCATGGCTGATAAGTTTTTGTCTGGTTGATGATTTTTTCCAGTTTTACCATACATGGTAAAGAAAATCACTGAAAAAAATGAAAATTGAAAAATCACTAAAAACTGTAAAAACGAAAAATTAACAGTTTACAAAATATTAGGTCTGAAAATGTTGACTGAAACCTGTAATTTAATGATGAAAAAGTTGATAGTGTACAGTAATAAGAGCAAGTTTATTGAGCATGTTAATGTAAAGGTAATTTAACAATGATTCTATGACATTGGCAAGACTTGGAGTTTTAAGTCAGAATGTTAGAAGACACACATTTTTCATTTGTGACCTTATAATTATAAATTGAAAAATTAAAAAAATGACCTTTTGCAATAACTTGTATTTGGGCTGTTTAAAAAAAATGGCTGGTTTGGGTTTCCCTGTTATAAAAATGTACAACAAACAGTTACTTCCGTTTTCTTACGTTGAAGAGGTGTCTCATCATGCCCTTTAAAGATTTGTGAAGTTTCATCAAAGTAGCACCATCAGTTAAAAAATATTCTAAAATAATGGGCAAAAAATGTAAGGAGTGTGACAAAAAAGTGTGACACTTTTCAAAATCACATTTGTTCAGACCATTATTTTACAAAAAGCTTGAGTAAAGACAAGTTTTATTGTTGTTTTAGTAAAATGTGCATTTATTAGGCATCAATTAATGATAAAATTAAGCATATTATACTTAAAGTAATCAAACTTTATGCTATTAGGTCAAGCGTGGTAGATTAGAAAATACCTCAAGAAAATCAATACAATATAAATAATAAATTTATAGGACTTTAAAGATTAATGGTACATAAGAAATGTTTTGTGTATCATTACGTTTAATGTTTCTAGATGCAATAATTATAATATTATCACCTCTATTGAAATGATATATGTCTGCAGCTCCCTTCAGAAAATGTCAGCTAAATTTGTCAGAAGTGTGACATTATGCACATATTGCAATATTCTGTAAACATATCCTTTACATGAAAACAATAGCATGTTTTTCCTAGAAATCTATGTCATGTTTTGTTAAATTGTGACAAACAGGAATGGCCTTAGTGAAACATTTTTGAGTACACTGCACTTATGTGATTGTCAGGAGTGTGACACACTTTCTTAACAATTATATAATTTTTTTTATCTTTTTGCGATACCACAAGTACTAAAGCACTTATATTTGATGCTTCAATATGTATTTTAACAGAAATACACATTTAAATAATAAGAAACAGTAATACTTGTATTTTGAGCACATATATAAAAAGTATTCGATTTATTTCATATTGGTCAATAAAGCTCCATAATTTTTTTATTCTGCCATATATGAGTATAACTTGATTGATTTTGATCACTGTAAAGACTGTACAAACATATGGACCAACCAGTTTGGACTTTTTATGAACTTAAATTCAACCAGTGTAGATCCAGATCAGCCGGCACATCTATGCCACTAATCAGGATCTGCACTGGTCATTCTTTGGTCAGAAATAACCTAACAAATCAGTGGATGTGCCGTCTGATCTGGATATCCACTGTTATCCCACGTAATAAAGGTGTGTCTATGAAGGAAAGAGTTAAGAAAAACTAAACTAATAAAAAAGAGGCAGAATAAATAGCCCTTTAATGAATTGTATCTACAGTCAATATAAATTAGCAGTTTTCCTTTGATTTTTAGAACAGAATGAATAATTTTGCAGCATAGGTAGCTCATTTGGTAGGGTTTTGGCACAGTTAGCCTGAGGTCCATGTCCTGGTTGAGGCTATATTGGCAATGTTAAATGTGTGAGCTGCTTTAAGTGAAGCATTGCCTGGGGTAGTCGACCATAACCTGGACAGTCCCTTGCGGATTTGCCCAATAAATTGGGAAAGTCTCGTGTAAGTGGGGCGGAATGTGGAAGAATTTATAATATAAAGGAAATCTTATACCTCGTGTTCAATTTTCTGATATTCACTCTCACAGACAATATCTCCGACTGCAATGTGCTCACATGTCTGAATGCCGAACATGACCCCAAAAAACTCTTATACAAAACAGAATTGTGGCGCTGGTCTATGCTAAGCTCAGTCAATGTCAGTGACTGAACATCGCGAGGTCCATTTCACAATTCAACTTCATATAAAAGTTTGTTCTCACCAGCCTTAATCTTCTTGGCTTGACCATACATCTGATTTTTTCGTCACAGGGCCTAATGCTCCATTGAGTTTGAATGCCTAATAATCCACTGACACGCTACCATTCAATAGTTTTCAACTTGATTTCCCGAATCTAAAAATGTCCGATGTTTTTGTTGTTGTTATTGCTAGTATTGCTATTGGTTACAAGGAACGACAAACTACTCACTAAACTTACTATTTGTTCTAGCTTTCCAAAATGCTAGACTATAAAATAATTGTAAATAATTGCTCACAAAAATAACGATTAATTTAAAAAGATATTTTGCAATTATCGATTAATAAAAATAAGGCAAATAAACAAAATTCGTCAAAACAATACTTTGTCGTAAGTTTTGACCGGTCAGTTTTTTTCCCGTGTTTACATTGCCTTATGCTTTGTACAACCGGTTACCAGAGCAAAACATCGTTTTTTTAGTCTTAGTGAATGGGCATTCCTGCGACCTTAAGATGAGCTTAACGCTCGGGTTGCTTCGCGACCCGAGCTAGAGCTCGATATAAAGGAGGATTTTTTCCAAACCAGTTAACACCTGTAAAGGAGTGTTACAGATGGATAATCAGACTACGCGTTTATAAATGTTAAATTTAATGAGATTATTTCATCTATTTTGGCCCAGTAACAGAACTATTATTCAACTTAAATGACTAACTCTATCACGCAAATTCAAATAACTTTGCTCAAACATGTACCATATTGTCACAATATTTGCACACAGCATCTATAGCTTCATAATCACTGTTACTGATAACTGAAAATTCCTATGACATTGTCATACCTGGAGATGTTTTCAAATGATTTTGCACAAATATGCCCCAAAATGTAGATAACGAATCTCACTACATATTTAAGTCTCAATGTGATGTAAATGTAAAGTAGATGAAAGAGTACTTTTTAGGTCTAGATTATAACTTAATGCATTTACATGCATAATATTATACATTTTTTGAATAGCATGGCATAATTTTCTGTATCATTGCAAGTTACAAATTCAAGTGTAATCAAGGTAGCATACTAAAATAATAAAATTTAGTTTTCAGTCAATAAATTATGAATTATCATGCACAATGTGATGTGATAACAAGGAAATTCCATGTATCAATTAAAGATTTATCAATATTCAATATTGCGTTAACTGAGGTAAATGAAAAACATTTGGGTTGTAAAAGTTAAGCAAGAAGCCTTAAGTTTGAGTTTTACACATTAAAAAACCCAAATGATTTTAAAAAATCATAAGATTTGAAGTAAAAGTCAAATTGCCAGTTGTGCAGGTGAATTCAGAGAAAGTTTATGCAGACTTATATTATTTTCGAAAATCATAAATATCATGAACAAGTAGGCTAACAAATGTTGGGCACATATTTTTTAAATAGTTGGCCAAATACATGGCATCATTATCCGAGATTATTTAAGCTAGAGCTAGATCAGAGGCAGTGCCTTAGTTCATATTAACAGTTCTGTGTATGTATACAAACTGATTTATTTTCCTTATGCTGAAATATTGACATTAAAGCAAACCTTTTCAAAAAACTGACGCCACTAACTTGAATATATTACGTCAGATACTTGAATACGTGACGTCACTCACGTGACTGGGTGGGTGGGGCGGGGGGGGGGGGGTCGTAGGATCGAAATTTCCTACACGGATGAAAACACCGGGTGACCTGATCTGGTATGCAAGAATAATGTATCTTTATTTTGCATACTGTAAGGCACGTCAGAAAAGTAAAGAAAAAAACTAGACCTAAACATTCTTTAACATTCTATTTATATAAATTCACAAAAACTTAGCAATACAAGACATAATTATTAATCCCAACGTGAGCGTAAAGATACTGACAAGAAAATGTTTTTTACTTTGTAAAGAACTTTCAGCTACTCAAAGAGAAATCAATGATTGTCATCCGTGTACCTGACCAGTTTTCATATCTAAGTTACGAAGACACAATATATTGTTTTCAGTATCATATTACTCATTTGGGCATTTAAAATGATGTTTATGTTGTTTATTTTTTGTGAATTTATGTAAATAGAAGTTTAGGGAATTTTTAGATCTCGATATTTTTATTTACTGTTCTAACGTGTTTTACCATATGCAAAATAAAGATACATTAGTAACACTCATTTGTGCAAGTTTAATTGAACGGCATCTTTCTGCTATTAAGATTAAGATAATTTTTTTATCGGTGAACGTGCAGGGGAGGGGTGCAGTGGGCCATTAATATCGAATCAACATGGCCCCCATTCATTTACCACGTACCAACCTTACCTATGAATAAAATATATGTTTAAGTACATACTTTTATGACTTAAAGACATCTGAACAAGCAGATAATGAGTAGTCAGTATCAAACGCGCAGTCTAGCTTTCAAAAGTTTACAATGTAAGTTTATACAATGTAAATCATTAGAGAAAAGATCTATTCTTTAGCCTTTTCTTAAAGAGTTCATGTTATAGAAACGTGAGCGAATTCAAAATGTGGCTGCTGTTGTAATTTTGTTGAACTAGGAGACGCCTCCACAGTCGTCTGTTTCCATAAAACCATATAACACATTGTAGTTATACCACTTTTTAAATGTCTTTCATAACTCTAAATTACCCATAATTTTCATAGATTAAAAAAACTATTAGAGCAAACATCCATTTCTTTCCAATTCTTCTTAAGTGTCGATATAATTTGAATGTTCTTGCTGACACCCATTTACTTGCCAGTGTTCTTTAACTGTATTTTGTGTTCGCGTGTTAAAATCACTATCACATGTGACTTAAATACTTTTATTATATATTGTTTTCTAGCACAATACATGTTGAATAATATTCTTCTGCTCAAGAGGTCGTTTACTTTGCAATCTACCAAACATCATCTTGTATAGGCCTACATGATGTCGTGCTATGAGATTCTTTACATGAGTTGTTTATCAATAGTTCGTATTTTAAGCGGACCAGTCCAACGCGGATAATAATAAACTAGCAAACTGCTAGATTATTCCAGAATGAACGAATGCACATTTGAAAGAAAATTAAACAATTCTGATAACATAAATTGAATAGTTTTCTTTGAAAACAGAATCGTGATCTCCTCATTTCTTTCTAAACGACTGAATATTCTTAAAGTGTGGGAGGGTAGGGGGCTGCTGTTGCGTTAACCAGTCTACTTTTTATTTAGGATTCACGGCACAGCCTGAAGATACCGCACTATAGTTCAAAATATGTCATTTGATAAAAATAATTTTCTACTGTTCACCACGCTTTGAAGCGTGTGCAGTAATACGCATATTAATGTCCTTAAATAAGCCCACTTAAACCGAGCCTGCAATAGTTTCGGTGTTCGGCGTTTTATTAAG
Source organism: Corbicula japonica (assembly GCA_038501625.1). Taxonomy (NCBI): domain Eukaryota; kingdom Metazoa; phylum Mollusca; class Bivalvia; order Venerida; family Cyrenidae; genus Corbicula; species Corbicula japonica. The sequence continues at coordinate 389,150 of JAZAYU010000293.1, forward strand.
TTTGTTGTTTAAGGTTTACTTCGTGAACAGTGTTGAAAAATTTTCGATCTTAATCAGATCTTCTTATCGTATATTACCATACTTTGGTGTAAATAAAAGATCTGTTCTGTTCTGTTCTGTTCTTCAGGCCTGAATGGGAAATATATTTTCGGAACTAACGTTTTCTGAAACAAACTTTAATTGATTTGTTAAATGGAATGGAACTATATTATCTACTGCTTTTACGCGTTTTTCATTGGCAGTACCGTACGCTATTTTGTCTGTTTTGATCAACTGGGAATGCAGGGGCGAGGTCACCAACGCAATTTGTATATGTTTTAACAATATAACCTGCAGTGCAAGTTTGAGAATGCTGCACGCTAGAAACTTATATAATCTCCAAACGACAGATATTTTGTAAGTGACCGTCCTTCACTTTAAATGTAGTAAATCACATTCTAATTGTTTTTTTAAATTGTTTGAATTGTATAATAATGAAATGATTCTATTGCAAATTTCCAGAATGGCTACATTTTTATCATATACATTTTCAAAATTTATTAAAATGGAAATAATTTACTACATTTTTCTATATTATTATAATAAAATAAAACTTAAAAAGTGAAATATACATAATATCATGAATCGCCACACTCACAAATTACAGCCTCCCACGCAGCGAAAAAGAAGAGAGGAAAAGACAGTATGTGTTTATATACACTGGTAAACTAGTCACTTTACGCCTCGTAAACTAACATTTTCACGATCTGTGTTTACCCTGATGAAAAGTTCATATAATTAGATAAAGTTAATTCTTGCCTGTTTTTATTGTAAGAAAAAGTTTCATTGGGCCTTATGAGTTTTTCAAGCTATATGTATTAAAGAAATGCTAACCAGCTAGCCAGTTTTATGTTCTTTATGTAAACTGATGCACTGTCTTTTTTCCTGCTATTTGAATATGTGAAATATTGTGTTTAGTCCGTGCGGCCTTTCCTTAAATGGGTATATAACCCTTTTTATTTTCATATGTTATGGGTTCAATTCCAAACTGTTGTAAACGCCCTTTCTAATCATATACAACCGTTTTGAAATCGGTCAGCGATTTGTTTTCTATGCGTTCTGGAGATGCTGCCAATTTGAAGGTGGCAGTCTAGTTTGCTGTGTTTTACGGATTGGATTTTTTTCTTACGTTTCCGTGCTAATACTATATATGCGGTGTAACTTAATGATACCGTTTTAATAAGACGTCCTAATGTGTTATTGTGCTACATCATGATTTGCTTTCTATTTTGCGTTTTTTTATTATCTGAACACCGTAAGGTTTGAAATATCTGAGATTTTAATGTGTCTGTAAATTTTCTACTCTATTTGACATGCGGTGTGGATGATTGCATTGAATGATGTTTTTCTGATCTGGGCTCTATGATTCGTAGTTTAAAGAGGCTGCGTTTTGTTTTAATTTAGCCTTTCGTTATATAATCTCTTTGATAAGTGGTGTGGAGAGGCTGCATTTTCTAAATGTATCCTTTTCTGATATGGTCTCTATAATACGTGGTGTGAATAAGCTGCGTTTTCTAAATGTATCCTTACCTGATATGGTCTCTATGATACGTGGTGTGAATAAGCTGCGTTTTCTAAATGTATCCTTACCTGATATGGTCTCTATGATACGTGGTGTGAATAAGCTGCGTTTGCTAAATGTATCCTTGACTGATATGGTTTCTATGATACGTGGTGTGAATAAGCTGCGTTTTCTAAATGTATCCTTACCTGATATGGTCTCTATGATACGTGGTGTGAATAAGCTGCGTTTTCTATTATGTAGACTTTCCTAATATGGGCTCTATGATACCTGTGCCCAAGGTTATAAAACTGAGCATGGAAACCAGTCTCAAATCTCAAGCATCTGATTGGCTGAAATGAGATGCTTGAGATTTGAGACTGGTTTCCAATCTCAGTTTTATAACCTTCAGCCCTGGTGTGCAGATACTTCGTCAATAAATATTGTCCGATCTACACACACTTAAAGTTCTAATTGATCAATTGTATATGTAAATAACTTATGTTCGTTTTATTTCTTCCCCTTATAAAAGAAGGGTTTAAAAAGAGCATGGAAAAAATAGTTCAATGTCATTTTAATATTACCTTTTCTTTGCTTAAAAAATTCCATTAGTATTAACTAACATTGCAGGCTCAAATTAAGAACAGATTTTAATCAAAAGGGAATTGATAAGAAAATTTTATAATAAAAACGCATTATTATATTATGAATCACGTTTGCTGCTTTTTAATAATGTTTTTGTTGTTCTTACTGACGATGGAGTTAGTTTCCTGTTACTTGATCTTAAACTGGATGAAATGCGTATAACAAAACAAATTAAAAATTACGCTTAACTGTTCTCAAGTCAGTTACTTAATGTTCAAAACTTAAAGAACTGAATGTTGTTCACAACTGATCACAGATAAAGTTAAGTATATGTCTTTTAACAATTACTGGTCCTGGGCAGTATTTTAAGAGCTGTAAGACTATGAAGAGCAGTATAGAGTTACAGTCACGTGTCATTGGATTAAATTACCTGCAAAATATTGCCGGGGCTAGGCGGCGTGACATTAAACGAGATCGGCATCTCTTGAAGTGTTGCAATGCAACAGTTGTTTGCGGAGGTCGCTCGCTTGGTCAATATCTTATTGAAATCGAAATGTGTAGTAAATATGTTAAAACTGACAGGAAACATAACATTGTTAACGCTTAGCCAAAATGTACTTGCCATGTGTGTGGGAAGTGTCTGAGATGGAAACAATGTTTGAAGTTCCACCGCAGGGCTTGTGAGATGTGAGCGTTAACAAGTTTTAATAAAATATCCATTATGGACATTATAAAAAGACAGACTTTTTCAGAATAGATTTTACCAATGTAATTCGCTTTCATTCCTTTTGATGTCTCTGAATGAAGTGTTAATTTTTGTATTTCAACACACGATTATGTTATTCATAGTAATTGCTGTTCAACAAAGATGTAACATTATTCCATGAATAAGTGACCTTTTGAAGTTATGATTTAAACGACTTTTGTTTGATTATATTGTCATATGTAAAATAAGTAAAATATACCGAATAGTTTTTTTTTATAATTTGATAACACTCCAATAAAATAAATAAACATGGAACTTTCAAAGCCGCCGAACACGACAAATATGAAACTATTGCAGGCTCGGTTTGATTGAGCCTGTTCATGGGCAGTAATGGAAATGCTTCATAATAATACCCACGTCGCCTTGCCCGGGTTGAGCGCAATTCAATATTTACACCAATAAATAATACAATTTCGATCTTTCCCAAACGATGGCGGTGAACATGAAACCCTCAATGCGGTATTTTCAGATTAATACCATCCCATGTTTAGACGCGTATGGTCCACAAATAAAAGAATGGGTGATACTATTCTGATGAGATAAAATACTGTGACGATAAATACTTTGATATGATCATGATGATCATTTCTGCATAAGTTGTAAAAATTTGAAACATGCAAACCAGGAATAGCCACACTCAGAAAAAACAGCCTCCCCACGCAACCAAAAAGAAGAGAGGAAACGCCCGGACAACTAACAGGAAAAGAGAGCGTTGATTTATAAATTGATCATTTTTAAATAAGACAACCCAAACAATTAATGAAGAAATGAATATGATGGGTTAAAGCCTTGGAGCGGTCAGTGGCATAACAACTTGGGGTTTAAACACTTGCAGTGAGTAATACTGTTTTTTTTTCTAGAAAGGTGGAACATAAATGCCTCTTCAGTTTGATATAAATAAGTATAATTAACCAATATATATTTTTGAGATTTTACAAGACTGCATTCAGCATTATGAAATTCATTTAAGATTGTTTAGTTTAATGCTTCAAATTTAATATCATGAAGTGATATCACATTTAATGAGGACTTGAATTTTGGACTGTATACTTCTGCATACTAAGTAAAATTGTAACTTTGAAGCGTGATAACAAATCATCTTCCATATTTGTTTTGCATTTCTGTATACTCACAGTTTTCTTTAGGATTATTCTAATGCTAGATATTTCTCGATGAAACACTCAGTTATATCTTAAGTCAATAATTCTAATATATTATCATATGATTATTATAATTGTTTGATTGAAAAGGCTAAATCGAATCGAGCTTGTAATGCGTTAATATTTGTCAAGTTGGTGGCTTTCAAGTTCCATCTATTTTGATTTAATTTAAACAATGTCAACAATCTCAATACGATTCTGCTGACTTTATAACCATGGGTCCTGTAAATGCTGAGTTTGGAGGCCTTTCTATTTCCCTTTACTTTTTGTCTGTGTGGATAGGTTGTGTCTTCTGGATGTGGCCATTCCTGAAAAGCATATTTTATTATTTCATAGCTAAGGAACATGCTTGCGATTCGTCACTTAATATTTTGAAAACAAGAAAGCAAGTTCGAAGAATCAAAACCAACACTCATTAAAAAAAGAGAGCAAAATGGGAAAACACTTCAATATTATATCGCTCATAAACGTTTAATGCAGAATTTATAAGTTGCATTTGGTAAAATTTAATATGAAAATCATTTAAATGTAAATTTGTTTTATGTTTTCATTATTATTGATGTGCAGCAGGTGTTGTTATATACATTAACCAGAAACTGATTTAAAAGCATAAAACTTGTGATAAAATTGTATGATAGTGTTTATGTGACACATGATAAACTTAAAACTATTAAGGAACTAAAGGAACTGGTATATGCAGGTAATTTTTAGCTCGACTATTCGAAGAATAGGGAAGCTATCCTACTCGCCCCGGTGTCGGCGTCGGCGTCCGTTAAACAAAAAATGCACTTTGGTCCATAACTTGGAAACTACTTGAATATATATTCACCATCAAATTCTACATCATTACCAACAACGCCCATAACTCTGCTACAAATATTTTTTAAGTTATGCCCCTTTTTCACTTAAATTTTGTGTAAAGGAAAATATGCACTTTGGTCCATAACTTATAAACTACTTGAGATATCAACGTGAAACTTGGAATATATATTCACCATCAAATTCTACATCATTACCAACAAGATCCATAACTCTGCTGTCAGTTTTTTCCAAGTTATGCCCCTTTTTTGTTATATTTTGTGTTAAGCAAAATATGCAGTTTGCCCATAACTTTAAAACAACTTGAGATATTGCCTTGAAACTTGAAATATACATCAAAATCTACATCATAACCAACAAGACCCATAACCCTGCTTCCAATATTTTTCAAATTATGCCCCTTTTTCACTTAAATTTTGCGTTAGGCAATATATACACTTGGCCCTTTACTTTAAAAATACTTCAGCTATCACCTTAAAACCTGGAAAATATATTCACCATCAAAATCTAGGGCATTGTTCACAACACCCATAAATCTGCTACCAATATTTTTCAAGTTATGCCCCTTTTTCACTTATGCAATTGGTGTTAATCAAAATATGCTTTTTGCCCATAACTTTAAAACTATTTGAGATATTGCCTTGAAACTGAAAATATATTTTTACCATCAAAATTTACACCATCACCAACAAGACCCATAACCCTGCTTCCAATATTTTTCAAATTATGCCCCTTTTTTACTTAAATTTTGCGTTAAGCAAATTATACACTTGGCCCTTAATTTTAAAACTACTTGAGCTATCTCCTTGAAACCTGGAAAATATATTCACCATCAAAATGTAGGTCATTATCAACAACACCCATAACTCTGCTACCAAATTTTTTAAGTTATGCCCCTTTTTCACTTATGCAATTGTCCCATAATTTTGAATTATTTGAATTCTATCTTCAAATCGCATTTGTTGAAAATGATTCGAATAGTCGAGCGCGCTGTCTCCTCTGACAGCTCTTGTTACTCTTCGGCTAAAGCATTGATCGCAAAAGCGATCATATTCTACACCTTTGAAGCATGATATTCATTACGATTTTACAAACAAATCCACGCTCAGAATTATTATGAACGTTTTCTTGTCTTGAAGTTAAATTTGTAAAACAAGGCAGAAGATTAGATTGACTGTGTGGTATTTGTTATCAATATACTCTGATTACAAAAGCAGTAAGGAATATCATAATGAGTTCAACAAAATTCAACAGAAATTCAACAGAAAATATTAACTAAACACAACTAAGCTGCAAAAGACTGAATACATTAATACTTCAGACAACGAGCTTAGCCATTTTATTTTTGGCAGTAACAAGGCTTAACAGTTTTCTGTGTCGTGCTTTCATTAAAATAAAAACCGTGTTTTTATTAAAATAATGAAAAATCACATAATTATGTTATAAGAGCTGCAAACGATTAAAATCTGTTCCTATATAATAAACAATGGTTAGGTCTAAATTTCTTTTTGCGCATTAGGTTGGCTAAATATTCTACAAAACAAAATATTCCATATACAACAAAATCTTAATCTTAATGTATCTTTTATTGATATATTCTCTACGATAAGTGGTGTGAAGAGGCTTCATTATCTAAATGTATCATTTCCTGATATTGGCTGTATGACGAGTGATGTGAAGGGGCTGCATTTTCTAAATCAATCTTTTCTTGATATATTCTCTATAATACGTGGTGTAAGGCCGGTATTCCATGGTTCCGTGATACGTGATCCGTGTCCGTGTCCGCGTCCGTGTCCGCGATTTTTCACTCACCAAAGATATCGTTGGGTATATTCCATACCTCCGTGTCCGTTCCGAGTCCGTATTCGTGGAACGGACAGGGAGGTATGGAATATACCTAACGATATGTTTGGTGAGAAAAAATCGCGGACACGGACGCGGACACGGACACGGATCACGCATCACGGAACCATGGAATACCGGCCTAAAGGGGTTGAATTTTCTAAATGTATTGTTCCCTGATATTGTCTCTTTGATACGTGGTGTGAAGGGGCTGCATTTTCTTAATGTATCATTTCCTGATATAGTCTCTATGATACTCGGTGTGAAGGGGTTGCATTTTCTAAATGTATCTTTTCTAAATATAGTGTCTATGATACGTGGTGTGAAGGGGTTGCATTTTCTAAATGTTTCATTTCCTGATATTGTCTCTATGGTAAATGGTGTGAAGGGGCTGCATTTTCTAAATGTATTCTTTCCTGAAATTGTCTCTATGATTTATGGTGTGAAGAAGCTGCGTTTTCTATTATGTAGACTTTCGTAATATGGGCTCTATGATACGTGGTGTGCAGATACTTTGCCGATGAATATTGTCACAATGTACACTCACTTAAAGTTCTAATTAATTATCGATTTAATATGTAAATAATGTATGCTAGTTTCGTTTCTTCCCCATGTCAAAGAAGGATTTAAAAAGAACCTGGAAACAATAATTCAATGTCTTTTTAATATTTCTTTTTTCTTAATTTAAATCATTCCATTGGTATTAATTTACATTACATGCTCAAAATGAGAACAGATTTTAATCGAAAGGGAAGTAATTAGAAAATGTAATATTTTAAAACGCATTATTATTTTATAAAACACAATTGCTGCTTTTTAATAAGGTTTTATGTTTTTCTTACTGACGATGGTTCCTATTAAACAGAACAAGCATGTCAGAGTTATTTTCCAGTTACTAAACCTTAAATTGCATGACATGCGTTTTAACAAAATAAATGATAAATTACGATAAACTGTTCTGTTCCCAAGTCAATAACTTAATGTTCAAAACTTAAAGAAATGAATGTTGTTGTCAACTGATCACAGAAAAAGTGAATTATATGTCTTTTTAATAAAAACTGGTCCTGGACTAGTATTTTTACAAATTGTAAGACAAAGAAGAGCAGGATAGAGTAACTGTCGTGTGTGATTGAATTAAATTGCCAGCAAAATATTGCCGGTGCCAGGCGTCGTTGGCAGTAATAGGCATTTTCTTAACTGATTTATCATAGAAGATAACATGTACATGTTGGGGTTTAACATGTGTTTAATTATAGAACACATATAAAGCGGTAACCTGCAGATTGTCAGGAACAAAGACGTCGGGGCTTAAAAGACATCAGTCGATTCGAAAGTAAATTATATTTCGCGGTTACATTTTTTTACCGGAAAACAAACATTTCAGGGAAAGTAAAACAGATAAACAAGTAGTTTTACATTCTTTCTGTCAGTGTAATAGGTAAGCGTTCACTTTTGCTTTTCCCCTATGTTAGTTTCTTGTGAGTTTCCTCAATTCATAATCTTTTCGGTAATATCAGGCAAGGTCTTATAATGAAGTTTAAAAATAAATCTGCGGAGTGATAAGCAACAATGCCTGCTTACATAATCGACGATTTCTGCCTCAGATTAAAAACATTGAAACGGCGCGAAGAAACCAACCATTCAGGATTTTTAAAATTCAAATGTAAATTTGTAATCACACATGTTCCAGTAAAACAATTCTAGAATCTAATTTCGCCAAACACAATTGAGAATAGCTGCATCGTTGTGATACTTGCACGAACCTGCTTGTCTTCATTTATACTATTCAAAGTTTGCTTAGAACCAAGCATGTGTGAAATCATTTTGCTGTATGTCCCTTGCACCTGATTAATGTTTTTTAAAACAATAGAGAAATAATCGTTTGACAATTGCAATTTGTTTTCGGGGCTCGTTTAGAGCTTGAATTGGATGATGTTAAAGATGGATATGCTAATAATTGTTACAAAAATCAAAGTTTGAAAACATTAACAATTTTCGATGTTTTCCTCCGATAAATATCTTCTTGGATTCGCAAACAAGCCTCCAAATATCAATAACCTATACACAATAACCTATACACAATAACCTATACACAATAACCTATACAGTCACAAAAACCTTAACATAATGACTTCACAGTGACGTATGGTGAGCTTGATGAGAAGTGTATAAAGCAAGTATAGACAAAGGGCAAGGTTTTCAATCAAAATGATACTGTAACATCGATTTCAAAGTAATTGATATATAGCATTTGTATTAAACCACCAGGAAACACAACCTTGTGAGCCAAGATTTTCTTGCCAAGTGTGTGAGAAGTGTTTATATGGAAACAATGTTTGAATTTGTTAATTTGTTAAATGTGAGCGTTAAACATGTTTTAATAAAATATCCATTGAGATTTTGACAAGAGAGATTTTTCTAAGAAGATATTTTCTGTTACCACTGTTATGCAAATTTATTTCTTTTGGTGTTACTGATTGAAGTGTTATTTTTTGTATCTTAACACATGATTATGTTATTCATAGATATTGCTCTTCAGCAAAGAAGTATTATTCCATGAATCAGTGACATTTTAAAGTAATGATTAAAACGACTGTTGCTTGATATGCTTGTAATATAAGTAAACAAAAACAGTTTTTTATAATTTGATAACAATCCGATGAAAATACATGAAAATGGAACTTTCAAAGCCACCGATCACGACAAATATGAAACTATTGCAGGCTCGGTTTGATTGAGCATGTTCATGGGCAGTATTGGAAACGCTTCATAATAATACCAACGTCGTCTTGCCCGGGTTGAGCGCAATTCAATATGTACATCAATAAATAGTACTGTCAATTTCGATCTATCCCAAACGATGGCGATGAACTTACTTATGTTTTAAATATAATAATTTTGAAACGTCTTTTCACAGTTGAATTCAATATCTCAAAATAGAGCCACATATATAACACAAATAAAATTCAGAAATATCAGCGAAAGAAAAGAAAGCCCTGATGTATTACATTTTTTGAATTTTTATGTTAGAAGTTTTTAACAAAGCTTCATTGATATATTGCTGTCATCACGCTTGACTGTGTCAGAACAGCATCTACGCCTGTAGGCACTTCATTCAAACTGCTTATTGTTCTTAATTTATTATTGCTTTGTATCTTTCTCTCAGATTTAATTGGTGATCTCTTGTTCAAATGTAGAACGTAGACTACAGGAAACATATAACTTGGTGCATTTGGGTTACATTGTATGGTAACGGATGTGCCGACTGATTATGATCTACACTGGTCGCCCATGAGAGTAAAATGGTAGATATTGTTTATTCTAAGAATATAATAGTGTTATTATGTTTTAGATTCAAATTATAATATTATGCTCTTTTAAATTTGGAATTACTTTATGGTCTTCCCATTAAAATTGTCCAAAAGGAGTCAGTTGAGCGATAAGGTTCTGAGGAGGCTTAAATGCCATTGTAAGTGAGAGTATGCTTGTATGCCATATAAGGTAAGATATAATTCGAACAGTTTAAAATAACTTCTTGGGTTCACCATCAGTTAAAAGATACAATTCGCAAACTTACTTCGAAAAAAACAACAACAACAACAACATTGTGATGAAAACGATAACGAATATCTTTTATCTGTTTCCAACCAAAGATTTTATCTAAGAAAACGTTTATTTTCTCATTTTTATTGATAAGAGTGGGTTTCCGCTACAATGATCTTGTGTTTATTTTTACACATTTATCTTGGTTATCTTTCTTATTCGTAAGGAATGCAATCGTGATTTTTTATGTATTAATTAACGAAAAATTTCATTTCGATATTTTCAAATGAACTAACAGAAGCGCTTTCAATGGGCTTATAAAACGAAAACTAACGCATAATTTGCAAATTTGTAATTGCAGCTATACAAAAACATAGACAGAACAATCCACTTTATTTCTTGTTTACAATTATTAAAAGTTCTTGAATTTCCAGGGGATTGTTGCACCGAAATGACTTGAACTAGTTGAATTATTTAATCTTTCCCGAAGTTTGTGAGAATTATGTCGTTTAATTTATGATAAAATTATGTCAATAAATACGTCCTAAAAATATGCAATGCGCCAGTCTTGGATTTTCTTAGATCCACTAATGTAAGGTAAAACGTCAAGATGGCGTGAAGTTTCAACACGAAGGAATTAAATATTTAATAGTACATGCGATATAACATACATGTATTTATTCCACCAAACGCAATTTTTACTATATCTTTAAATAAGACATTTACATACAGTCTGCATCTAATAAGAATGTCTGGCTTTCGGTTAACACGAGGTATGTGCCCAAGGTTATAAAACTGAGCATGGAAACCAGTCTCAAATCTCAAGCATCTGATTGGCTGATATGGCGACCAGTCACATCCTCCTCACACAGCCAAAACGTAGAGAGCATGGTTATGCAATAATCAGTATCAAAACAGACGCCACAAACAAATGTACCCAATCGAATATTTTTAGCATAGGAGGGAGTTGAGACTTTCTGTATGACACAGAAGCAATGGAAGATATTTGCATATTCCGGGATCATACTTTGTCTACCCAATAATTATTATTCGGATATTCACCAGAATTATTTTAAGTTGACCAGGGACGGTATTTATTACTCTACTTACAGTTTTTGTTTACATTTATCAATTTTTTGACGTGCATTCTGTTTTAACTCAATACTCGGTATTTAATTCTGTCATCATATAAAATGTTACAGCCCCAGCCCTAAACTTAAGTAAGAATAAACTATTGAAAAATCATATTTGTCCATATAGACTCCAATATATAAACTCTCTAACAGAACACAAAAGGTCCGATCGAATTCTTTCTTATAGACGGGATTTTCAATGATACTGTTAAATTATAGTTAACGAACTTTTAAGAAGCTAAATATAATGGAGCTATATTTAACAAGACGAAGAGACCATTTCATGCGCGATCTCGATTTTTGTGACGTTTCGGAAATCCTACTTTCGCTTTAAGTCGCGCGGACCATTTATTTTAGTAAATTTAAATTGTATTAGCCCGAACTAATGCTGCAAATTTGTGCCTATAGTTCCAAATACATGTAATATTTCATACAAGAGCAGGTTAGATTAAAGTAATGCCGCTTTAAGGTTTCTCTTGATTGGACATTGGTAAAATCTAGTCAACATTAATATCCAATTCGTCTGGCATGACGAGATAGTCAGAATGATCATAATGAACACTTATGCAATCTTAAAATTAAACAATACTTTCCTTTTTTGTAAAAAATGAAATTGTTTCAAAAACAATTCATACAATTAAAGAAAATGGCGATAAGCACGTGTTTTGTAGACCGATAAGGTGCATGTCGGTATTTGTTTGCTTACCTGTGTCTGGTTTGAATTGGGGTCTTCGCGAAATCATGCGCACGCAGGCATCTTAACATAAGCAATAGACATTTAATATAATATGTTACTTGCATGTAAAGCATGAAATAACTTATATAAACTATTATGTTATATCATGACAAAATGGGTATTGTTTGTTTCAATTTCAACAAAAATAAACTTGCATGTAATATAATACCTAATATGTTTAAAAGATGTTCATTATGTTCAGTGATTGGTCTCAGAACTAAAACAAGTACAACGTAGTGCATAATAAGGTGGCATATTGTTTTGCCACAGACTGTTCCAAGAGCCCTCAGGCTTTTATTTTCGTTAATTGTTTGATGTACTTTGAAACTGATTATTTGTAAAAAATGATCTATTTCCCTCTACTTTTTTGGCTGTGCTGGCAGGTTGTGTCTTCAGGATGTGGCCATTTCTGATAAGGATATTTTACTATTTCATAGCTTAGGAACAAAAATTGCTTGCGATTCGTCACTTAATTTTGAAACACGAAAGCAAGGTTGAGGAATCTAAAACCACAATGATTACAAAAGTGCATAATGAGAAAACACTTCAATAATATATCATTCATACAAGTTTAATGCAGAATTTATAAGTTGTATTTAGTGAAATTAAATAATTATGAAATTCATTTTACATTTAAGGTTGATGGACACGTTGCTCACCCAGTTATGACATCAAAAATTAAATATTGTCTAAATCTTATTAAATTTGGTCAGAATTATGTGTGAGGATCGCTCTATTGAAATCTGCAAAATATTTCCACTTGCCGACAACGGTCATTGAAAAACAACACCATCTATGAAGGCACCTTGATTTCTTCCATTTTCACTTAACGTAATGAATTATAACTATAAAGTTTACGCCAAAATGATACCGAATGTGCCTTGAACATGCACCCGTACAAGTAAAATATGATTTTAGTAAAATGTTTGAATTGAATTGAGACATTCTATGTACTTGAAATATCATAACAATCTGCGAAACTCGAGTTTTTGGCGCCGTGTTTAGCGTACCCCTACTGCCTTCGACGTAATATAATCGAGAAAGCAGACAGTGAGCTATCGATATTTTTAATATGTTATTGCCAGATGTTCATATTTCGAAATATGAAATAAAAAAGGTGTCTTCGGCTTACATTTTGCGTATTTGTACACTACATAGTCAAATCTCTACGTTTAGGGAAAAATGGAGGAAATCAGGTTGCCTTCATTGATGGATTTAATTTTCAATAACCGTCGTCGGCAAGTGGAAATATTTTGCATATTGTTTTGTTCAAATTTCATAAGATTTGGCCAATATATTATTTTTCACGTCCGAACCGGATGAGCAACGTGTCCATCCACCTTAAATTTGTTTTACAATTTAATTAATATTGATGTGCAGCAGATGTGCAGCGGATGTGGATATTAACAACAACCAGAGACTAATTTACAAGCATAAACTTGTGATAAAATTATTGTGTGATAGTGTTCATGTGACACGTATTAAAATTAAAACCATAAAGGAAATCAAATAGATGAAAAGGGAACTTTGAAGACCCTCGACCACGACAAATATGAACATATTGCAGGCTCGGTTTGATTGAAGGAACTTGTATCAGCAGGTAATGTTAACTCTTCGTCCAAAGCATTGATCGCAAAAGTGATCAGATACTACACCTTAAAAGCATGGTATCAATTACGATTAAACATAATAATTCACGCTCAGAATCATTATGAACGTTTTCCTGTCTTGAAGTTAAATTTGTCAACCAAGGCAGCTGATTAGATTGACTCTGGGATATTTGTTATCATTGCAAAAGCAGAAAAAATATCATAATTAGTTCAACAAACTTAACAAAAAATATAAATTATTAAACACGTTAAAGCTGAATAAAAACTGAATAATTTTAGACTTCAAACAAAGCGATAAACCATTTTTGTGTTTTTTGCAGTGACAATGGTTAAAATGGCTCATTTAAAGATAAAATTTTCTGTGACGTGCTTTTTTGAAACAAAAACACAACATTTAGTTGTAAGACCTGCAAACAAAATGAAAATATTTTCCTATATAATAAACAACGATAATGATTCATTTTCTTTTTGCACCTTAAGTTGGCAAAATGTTCCCAATAACAATTTATTCCTCAAATCAACAGGCTGTATTTGTGTGCAAAATAATGTATTTACACAATTTAACTAAAGTGTTTTCACATTTCATCTTTATTTTTCTGATTAAAAGTGCATGACAAAACATTCAGATTAAGTTGGCTAAATTTTCTGTATAACGAGGCAACTGAATGCACGCAACAGTATTTTTGAAGTTAAAAGGTCAGGGCGAACGATGTAATCTTTAATGTTTTTGTTCATGGCATGAAGAAATTTGAAGACAACATCGCGCAATATTTATCAAAGTCACAGAAATTAACATTGTGTTAGATTTAAGGTACTGTAACTGTTCCTAAAGAAGATATCAAATAAAATAAATTGAGTAAGGAAATAATACTTCCCCAGTGGCAGTTTGTTTTGCCACTGACCGTTCCAAGGCGGCATCCCCAAATGTTCTCTTTTTCGTTAATTTTTTTGTGGCGTCCTTATGACATACTTATACATTGTAACAAAAATGCTCTCTCTCTCATCCTCTCTTCTCTTTCGCTGCGTGGGGGAGGCTGTGTTTTGTGAGTGTGGCGATTCCTGATATGCATATATTATTTTTTTAATGACATTTGTTAAAAAATATCGGGATTCAGGTTAAGGCTATTATGGGAAATTGTTATAGAAATCTTGTTTCCGCAAAATGTTTTGAGCTGAAAAGTAGGTATCTTTCCCTATTTGAAATCTTATGTCAAAGTTATCTATATAAATATTGAAACAATTAAAATTTTCACAACTTACTTGAAATGAGTGTTGCTTTGTCCATTTCAGTAGGATCGTTCTTAATTTCAGCGTTTATATTTTTCAGCGTATTTTTCACCTAAACCCCTTTTCTCCTAGAATTGTTAATAATCCATTAAAAATATCATTTTATTGCCTTATCGTGGTCTTTGCTAACACAATCTGCTGTTCCTTGCGCTTTATTCTTAAAATTACGGTGAACACGACTAATGTGAATATTTTGAAGGCCCGGTTCAATTGAGCCTGTTCATGGGCAGTTTTGGAAATGCATATTACTGCCCACGCCGCCTAGCCCCGGGTTGAGCGCTGAAGCGGCGCAAAGTAAACATTTTTTTAACTCTTTATGCGGCAAAAAGAAGTAGTCTCTGCAAAGGAAGTCTGGATTTACGGGATTTTACAGTTTTTAGTCCTTGTTTGTTTTTTTTTTCAATGAGGTTTTTAACGTTCAATTAAGACAAAAACCAATCTCGAATCAATTGTAACACATACTAAGGACGCATTTATGTAAAACTTTCGTTTAACTTAATTTCAAAGAGGCTTTATAATATATTGTTTCATAAGTCGATATTTTGGTACGAAAAGAATAGTGTTCAGTGAAAATTTCCATATTGTTTCTGCTGGATGAAACCAAAGCTCAATTCTGATAGAACATTCGGCATGGTCAGAATAATCAACCTGACAAGACTGATTGAGAAAAAATTGATACCTATTGGTCATCTTACTTTTTCTGTCGCGTCCCGCTACGAGCACGGAACTTATTTAAGTGTGTAAAAGTTGCAATGAAGTTGCAAAGGATGTTGTAGTAGTGGCAAGAGAGGTTTTGAGTAAGAGTTTTGCGCAAGTGAAAAAGTTTGAGTTGATTTTGCTGCATTGTTGCATTTTGCAGATGGTGGGAAATTCTTCTTGTCCCGATGATTGTGTATGTATAGTGCAATGACTGTAATCTACTGTAACTGTTGACAGAGCTATATATAATTTTTGGCGTTGGAGTTGTAAGTTGAGCTACATAATGCTAGATTTCTTGCAGTATAACCTTGCATTACTGACAAAGTAGTGCATTATTAATGCAATAGGATTATAACTTATTTCGCCACATGTCTGATCATAACAGCTGCAAAGGTTAGAAGGCACTTATTGAATGCAGACTTGATATACCTGTTTTATTCTGGCAAAGTGGACTTTTGTAACATTTAAAATTCTAGAAAAAAACTCTAAACATACCATTGATTGTTAAAACATTTAAATGTCTTTATTATTTTATATTTACACTTCGACTTCTTCCTCTATGATGAAGTCTTATTCATCTAACGAATCATAATTTCTCATGGTAAACAGTGTGACGAATTACTTTCAAAGGCGTGGCTACAGTAGAACTGTTCACAATTTATTGGACGTTGCATAATGTTTTTACGTGTGACGTCGCCGAGCACGCACATTTTGCCACGAGTTGCTGCGAAAAAACGTGACGCCATTCACTTTGTCGTAAACATGGCTGTTCCAACAGCCATTCGAGAAAGCCGTAATATCACGAATTATTCTATCAATTTCTTTACTTATGAGAGTATTAATGTGTGTAAATATAAGGATTGATTCGATATTTGATTGTTTTCATTTGGGTATGAAAAACAGTTGGATTGTTTAAAGTACGCGAGAAGCCATTCGGGCTTCACAGTAAAACAACAGTTATACGAATCTTATTTTCAAGAGGCCATCATAAACTATATATGATAACTGCACACAATTAAAATAAAAATTAAAAATGAAATAAAAAAAATGAACAGTACAAAGTCACACATGTTAATTGGATGGCAAAATATTATAATGTAATACATTACAATACACATACTCAAGAAATCATTGAGCAGTTACCAGTTTGTGTGTATACCCAAATGAAAACCATCAAATATCGATTCAATCCTTAAATAAATCACTATTCAGGTGGATTATCATATGACTTGCAAACCCATTTTATACATTACCATGTTAATACCGCACTTGGACTTCTAAATCCATAAAATACAACATTATTTTAATGCTAATGTCTCTTTAAACGCAATAATATCATAAGGGTTAGAAGTTAAGGGCAAGTCAAACAATGTTTAAGGTCAGCTATAAGTGAGGACACACATTACCGTCGGTGAAAACAGGCTATAATTTCAAACATGAAGTTTTGGAAAAATACATAATATTATTTCCAGCAAACGTTTAGTTAAAAAACGTATTTATCTTAATTTGTATTAAGGTTTGCACTCTGAGTACAGTTAAAATAATGTCCTGAAGATTGAGCAGATAATAAACTAAAGAAAAAACTGTTTGCATCAAATATCTAATATTTATGGACAACATACATGTACCTAAGAGAACCTATACGTTAATTAAGAAATCAACATGCTTATCTACAGTATGTTGTAACGATTTGTCAAAATAATGTTAGAGTTGTGAAGAAATTTGAGAAAAAGGCTGACTTTATTTTGACAGATGACCGTAAAATATAGTAAATAAAAGTAAAGTTTACGCAATATCGTTTTTATAGATGTTTCAACCAGAAACGTCAGAGATCTGATGCAAACGGTATTCGCTTTTTTGTATGTATTTGCTATGAAAATATAACATGTTTACAGCATCTAAACTTAAACAAACCCCCCTCTAGACACTACATTTCTACATCTTTTGTTGGGGTGGGGAGGGGGGAGGGGCTGGCCCTGGTTTTAAAAAAGTAGTAAGACATAAACATTTTCCAAATAAATCTTTTTTTCATTGGATACTGACAATACGTTGTATCATATTTTTAAACAGATGTATTCAGTTTGAGATATTTGTAAAAGTGATTTTGCTATTGCATTTCCTGATCGCGTTAATTATGTGCAAACTTTGATTTCTCTCTTTATAATTAAAGGTTCTTTAGATAGGATACAGCATACTGCTCACAGTCTATGAATACTTATGTGGACATTTAAAACAGTGCTTTCTTTTGTTTAATTTTTAGATGTGACTAGACTTTTTGAGAATGTTGAACTTGTATTATGAACTGTCCCTTTATGACATACGATGATTAATTTATTATTGTGTTCATGTAACGCCAATGTAATCATTGCAAAATTAATCTGTGTTTATAAGCAGCAATGTTAATAGTATTACACACTTAGCAGTACCAAGACTATAGGGAAACAGTCTGGTAACAAAAACATGTATTCTGCCAGCTTTAAACTGGTCCTTTCTAGTCTCTATTCTGAATTTCAACATTTATGCCAATACTTCATAATTTCTTTTTTAATATCTCCTTATGATTAACTGAAACAATTATTATCCCATTATTTACAAAACAATGTGTTACTGAACTACCCAAGGATAAGAAATTAATTTTTAATGGTGTTGTAACTAAATGCAATTTCGACCACTTTGTAGATGAGCATTTATAAATTATATCGACCGCGCGGCTTCCACGCGCTAGATTAATTAATATTGTACATGATCATCAATAAACACAAACTTATATTTAGTTGCAGGTTATTGTTGAAAATCTTAAACAGATGTTACAAGTTTACAAATAGATGAGTTTTCTATTTATAGTCAAAATTAATGAAAGTGATAAACAACCATACTTAAATAAAGAAGGCTCTGCTTAAATAACGAGCAATGCGCATTGGTCTGGCATGGGCCTATTAGCGTATAATCTTTTATTTTTACTAGTTCTAAAGTCAGATGATGATACGTTGTTAATCAAGTAAGTTATATTAATGTAACTGTAAACAAGAAGAAAACATATCTCGGATACATGTACCTTTTTTTTATCTGGCAGAAATCCTGTGGTGAGCTTCGCTGTTTCTTTCTATGTTGAAACAACTTATATCTTTGTTACAGGAGAAGGGAAGTATTTAATCGGTTTTCAACACGATTTTACGGTGAATAATTCAGTCTGTTGAAAACATTCTGGTTTCGACAGTTTCCAAAGTGCAATTCAACATGATAATGGGGTATTTGTTTTGTTCTTACAATCATGGACTTGCAAAATTGCGTATTTTGTTATTGTCAATTTCATCTACAGCCTTCAACTGCTCATTTAGTATAATAATATAGTGAATATCAAATTTGTGCAACACGCGTTGGTCTTGAGTTAAATATTCAGCTCAAGCTCAGTTTTTAAATGTCGCTCTCATGTTTGTTGATTTGAAATTCATCTCAAATCATTTTAAAACAAAGTTTCTAAACAACATCCGCTTAGCAGCACTGATTTGTTTTATGTACCTGTAATCATTTTTGTTCATAAAAGAAATATGTCTTGTTAAACTTTTTGTCATTTTCTTTTTACTTTCTATTTGACCAATCAATAATTAAAAAGTGCGGACAATGAGGATGCCGTAAAGTCTGCCTTTAAGACTTATAGGCAAATAGAAGATGTTTTCTGTTATTTTCAAAACTCTTACTAAAAGTCTATATAACGTCATCTTTCATACAACTGTAAAAAACAGTCTCTGGAATAATAGTCGAGATCAGTGATGAATTGGACATCACACAATTTAGTTATTTAAAAAGTCCCTATATATTGTTTCCTTTGTCAGTACAAGGTTTTCTTAATTTTGTTATTGTCAAGGGCCGAAGGTCTTCAAAGTTCCCTTTTCATCTATTTTATTGCAAATTTCAACAAGTTTTCTCAGCAAATTTCCAAACGAGGCGGTGGCATTTTCATAACCAGCAAACAAGGGAACGTATTTATACCAAAAGGAGTTGAACCTTTTGAATGACAAATCTTTCAAAATAATCATATTAGACGTTTAGTGCATTTGTAACATGTCTGTGTCTTCAGGCAAATGATTTATAATACAAATTAGAGGAATGATCAATTTGGTTTAGAAAGTAGTTATGGAAATGCCTCCTACTATCCACACCGTACCCCGGTATGATGGCAACTCTCTCTCTCTCTCTCTCTCTCTCTCTCTCTCTCTCTCTCTCTCTCTCTCTCTCTCTCTCTCTCTCTCTCTCTCTCTCTCTCTCTCTCTCTCTCTCTCTCTCTATATATATTTGCCGAAGATGAGGAAATCCTTTATATGTACTGAACAAAAATAAAAAGTATCAACTTTTTATGCTTATATTCTCATTAACATATTTTTATGTTACCATTGAACCTTTTGAATGACAAATCTTTCAAAATAATCATATTAGACGTTTAGTGCATTTGTAACATGTCTGTGTCTTCATGCAAATGATTTATAATACACATTAGAGGAATGATCAATTTGGTTTAGAAAGTAGTTATGGAAATGCCTCCTACTATCCACACCGTACCCCGGTATGATGACAACTCTCTCTCTCTCTCTCTCTCTCTCTCTCTCTCTCTCTCTCTCTCTCTCTCTCTCTATATATATATATATATATATATATATATATATATATATATATATATATATATTTGCCGAAGATGAGGAAATCCTATATATGTACTGAACAAAAATAAAAAGTATCCACTCATTCTCATTAACATACTTTGATTTTAACAGGAACGCTTTGAATGGTGTTTAATTAGTTAATCTGAGTTGTTTTTAATTTCAATTGTTCATAAACATAATCATCCACACGGCCAGTCTAATAACAATAAATAATGGATTACAAAACACTATATATTCAATTTAAAGGGAGGTAATTGGAAATGGTTGGACTTTCTAGCGTAGTTTATCAAGGACTAGTTGTTTTATTGATGAATGTTTTGTGATTTTATTGATCACAAGAGGTGAAAAGATTGATTTAATTCAAACCAATGTGAATACTTCAAAGAATCACTGTCTTTTTCCTGGAACCCTCATTACAACAAGGAGAAAGATAACTAAGTCGTGGCTGCAGATTTTCAAGAACCATTTTTCTCTTTGCAATGATAACAGAAATGCAAAGTTATTCACATGCAGAATTCTCAGTTTTCGTTTTCAATTTTTACAAAATTTAAGATAGGAAAGTGGATACTTTTTATTTTTGTTGAGTATATATCTATATATCGTTCTCAATGGCCTTTCAAGAAGGTACAAGTAATATGACCCAGCACTGACTGAATGTAAATTGAGACTTTTACAGCCGCTACACGACACAATCAACGTTACAGATATTTGGAAAGATGAAAAAGGAACTTTTCTTTTATCTCTGTCATTTCACACCAGGTGCTCTGGGATTTTCTTTTTCGTTTATTCTTTGTGGTGTCTTTTTGAAATTGATATTCTTATAAACACATGCTCTTTTTTCTTCTCTACTCTTTTGCTGCTTGGGGAGGGTGTGTATGTTTAGTGTGGTGATTCCTGATAGGCATATTCCTTTTTTTAAGTGAAATATGCATATCAGGAATGGCCACATCCAGCAGACACAACCTCCCGAAACAGCCAAAAGGTAGAGAAGAAAAGAGAGCAAGGTTTTAGAATGAGTTTCAAATTGGACGTCACAAACAATTAACGAAAGTGAGAATCCGAGGGGTTACCGCCTTGGAACGGTCAGCGGCAAAATAATTTGCCTCTGGGGGTTTAAACCAGGTTCTAGGGTGCACCAACCTCACACTTGCCCCAACAGGTTCTCGTATCACAAAACAAGTACAAGTTGTCTTGGTGAAATAACACCAACCCACCAATGGTTCAACAATGTTGCATGCAAAAGCACACAAACATATAAAACATAAGAAGCTAATAGCATTGCAAAGCCAAAATGCGGGTACTCAATGATCTTACCGAGACCAGAGCTCCTGAGTAAAATAAGCAAGAACACGATGATTTAGGCTACCGAACACGAAAAAGAACTTTATTAGATTTCTTTATAATTTCAAATTGCTCTACTTCACGTGTTTTATTTAAGTCAAAAACATTGAAAGACATCTTTTGTACTATTACACTATTTAGTGACATTCAATAACATAGACTAGATTCTGCAAGTTCAAAAGGGCTCATGATTGAGTTGAGGTAGGGCCGACAAGATATACTTTTTATTTTGGTACCAAATTAAAGCCTATTATATGGCCAAACAATCTGGACTGGTCTGCAAAATAAAATTTATTGCGAATCGTCGGAAAATAAGGGGAGATAACTCATGCCAAATCATACAAAAAATCAACAAAAAACTGACAAACTCAATGATATGACATATGTTATAAAGACTTTTTTCTGTCTTCATAAAAACTTTGTCAAATAAGTTGCAAGATGCAATTTAAAGTCCAAGGTGAACAACTTATGTATAAAATGTGTGAAAAACAAGAGTTATTCCCCTTTATTTTATTGAAAGATAATGTAAATCACTTATGTCCCATTTTCTTTTGCTAGAAAGTGATATTTCTAGTGATTTTGTAACTTAGAGAAAGGAATTACAGCACAAATTCTCTGAAAAAGCTTGTCAAACACCAATAACCATCCAGGTAAGATTATATACATTTAATTTCATACTAAAGAGCAAGCCATTTATTACAAGCAAGTTTGACAATTTACAGAGTCATCGGTGGCAGGAAACGTCCACAAAATGTTATCAACTCTCTTATGGCAATAATACTTATTCAAGGTATTAGCCAAACTTGGTTTGAGTGATTACGACACTAATATATTTAATAACCCATCAGATTACTTCAGTCAGACTGGAGTTATTGCCCTTTAATTACTAATTTTGACCAAATTAGTAATTAAACAGCAATAACTCTATAGTGACTGAAGCAATCTGACAGGTTAACTCCTCCACATTTTAACTCGACAATCTTCAACAAACTTGCTTAGAATGTTTAAGTTAAACATGTCCAGTTCTGTAACTTGCAGATAGCTTTGATAGATAGTGTCCTCTAATGGCTGTTTTAACCAAATTAGGACTGCCTAAGGCCCCAGTTTGTCAGAATGCTGTGGGAATAATCTGTCTGCTAATATCTAAACAAGATATTCTAGATTGCAGCAATGGCGTTGGATTCATTGATATTTCATTGCCATTTTTGAAATCAAATAAGCAATGGATGCTTTCCTAATTAAAATGACAATCTTAATCAAACTTAGTAAGAACATGTATGTACATAATATCTTAGACAAGTTTGATAGCCAGTCAGATTGCTTGAGTTATGCCCTTCAACTGGAAATATTTAACAAGTTACATCTATACCAAACAATACCTATATTTAATATCACTAAAATTCGTCCGACTGTTTAAGGGGACAATAAGATCTCAGCTATGTATGGTTACAAGCAAGATTACATTAGTCAAGTCACTGAGGAGTTATGGGTCTTTAATTTCCAAAACTTAAACAAATAAACAATTTCTGCTCTCTGACGGTTTTGTGGCAGTTTGAAATCTTGTTCTTTATTAGTTGTATTAATCATTCTATTAAATCATTCGTACATGTTGAGTTAAACAATATGTGTGTTAAACTCATTTATTTTGTCTACTTTCTAAGTGCAATCAATGCACACGAAATTAAAAAAAAATGTAAATCAAAAACAAATACAAGTAAATGAGCAGTGATAATATGACGACATCATACTAAATTTTTTTTAGTTAACATTTGGTTGAAAGATTATTTTGGAAATTACCTAAATAATATTTTTAAAGTGTTCCATTGACTGCTTCTGCTTTAGAGCTCATTTGAAAAAGCACAAGGGAGTCTTTAATACATGTTTGTAATGGCTATTGATAAATATGCTTGTGGCTAGTGCTACACTTAAACTATAGTCAGGCATACTCGCACATGTCCTTGACAAAATTTTCAAGCTTCTGAACGACAGTCTAAGAGTAAGGTCTGGGTCCATCTACGGGTAGAACTTCCAATAAATAAGGATGGTTCCATTTGGACAGAAGTCTCAAGAGTATTACAATAAGTGAAAAACAAAAAAAACTTCATAACTATGGTTTGTTATGTTAAAGCTTCATCTTGATCATTCTTTTTTTTGCTTAAAACAATGAATCCAATTTCATTCACATGGAACTGGTTTTATTAATATATATATTAATACTAAGCTTGAAACAGGTTGAGGAACCTCATGGAGACTATGTGTTTCTGTAACCAGTTATTGTCTCAACAGTCGCTTTGCTTTAAATATGGCCTTAGTCTTCGTGAAAGGGAAGTGTCAGTCCTAGAAAAAATGCTTAACCCCTTATGAGCCTGAATAGAAACGTTGAAGTAGCAAGTTGGTTTTAAATATTCTTTGAAATTGAATGAAAGGCAATCTGAAGCCATTCATGGCAGTACATGTACTCCCTTCTTTGGGTAGGATTGCTTCTAGAATAGCATAGTAGACCAAACAGAATTCATAAACCTAACTTTGGCCAGGGACCAAGAACCTAGGAACAGCGATATGAAAATAATAGGTCCTATGTGTTATACTATCAGCTTGCATCCTTTTTATGCCCCCACTCTGAACGAGTAGGGGCCTTATAGGATGCCCTTGTCCATCCGTCCCTCCGTACTTACGAAACCTGTGTCGCACATAACTCAAAAAGTATGAGAGCCACAATCATGAAACTAAACAGGTATGTTGACCATCATGTTTAATTGTGCACCTGGGGTTTCGTTTTGGGCCACGCCTGTTAAGACCAGAGTGATGTTACTTATGCATTTCAATATAATGCATTCATAAGTAATCTTGTTGTATGTAATTCCAAAAGTATGAAAGTCGCTGTCATGAAACTTTACAGGCATGTTGACAATCATGTGTAGTTGTGCACCTGGGTTTTGTTTTTGGGCCACACCTGTTTAGACCATAGTTATGGCCCCTTATGCATTCCAATATAATGCATTCAGTGTGTAATCTTGTGTCGTAGGTTAAGTCCAAAAGCATCAGTGACAGTCATGAAACTTTACAGGCATGTTGACCATCAAACTGCACTCATATTTAATATTGTGAACTGCAAATTCATCTGTTTTTTTTTCCTGAAAGTTTCCACCATTATATGTACTTTGAGCACAATACTGGCGTGTTTCACAATGACAACTGTGGGGGGGGGCATCTCTGTTATATGGACATATCTCTAGTTAGACTTAAGAAAGAGTATAATTGCCTAATTAATTAAATAGTTTTGTTTTCTTTTCTATAAGTCTAGACTAAGAACAACTTTCGAATATTTTTACCTATCTCAAAAAGCGGTTGCTATAACATAGAACTGGGTAGTAACCATTCTAAAACCTCTGGATAGTGTTACCATACGTCTCATGGCAAATACACTGGCGTCAAGAAGGTGCTTACACTATTCTGTTGTGTAGGAAGCAAGACCGTGTCATATTTTAATGACTCTGCTTGCGTTTATAAGGCTCCCTTGTTCTATATTGGGGCAACACTAGCATCCAGAAGTGACTGTTTCTCCATTTTACATAAGCAGTCCTATTTCTCTAAGCTCGAACAATATATACATGTATATTTTGACATATACAGGAAAACTACTTTACTTACTTATAATCCTTAACAGACTTGCAATATTTGGGATTTAACTCTTTTCTTTACTAGTTTAAGCTAGAAATTTCAAAATGTGCCATTCTATTTCAAAATATGTAAAAATGAAAACATTTACAGGCAATACAATATTATGTTTTACTTACAACCAACAAGATTGTAATCTTACTTCCGTTTTCGCATGATGAGGTGAGAACAATGTATAGACTTTTATAAAGTTATGCCTAGCTTCTTAAATGTTGCGGCACCTTTCAATATGAAACAAAATTACCCAGACTTATTCTAAGATTAGTGCAACCCTCAATATGGGAACTTACATTTGTCAATGCAACCATATGTAATGAAGTTGAAAACTGTTTCCTGAAGGAAAAGAAGTTAAGTTTGCCAGATCTCATTGTATTTCATTATTTAAAGATACATACCCGCAATTTTCCTGTAATTTAGTAAAAGTTAACTTAACATAAGAAAAAACATCTGAAAATTCTTCATTAAACATGTGTTTCAAAATAACAGTAATATTTATCTAATGTTTAATTACTTCACATTTTTGTAAAGAAATTAGTTACCATCTGTATTCAGTTAATAAACTGGCTTATTTACCATTATGCTGTTATACGTCATTATGTGACTTTACAAAAAATACAACAGGCACTCTGATTTGCATAACTTGTTAGGATGTTCAAATCATATTAGAATACAAATGTGTTGATGCTGTTATTTAAGAAGTGCCTTTTTATGAGTATGGGGGATTACTTCCAAGAACTAGAAGACATTAAAACATGTAAAGTAAGAATAAAACAGATCTATTGGAGACATCTGAACTTCGACAAAATGTGTCACCAAATTATCATATTAGAAAATATTATTATATTTTCTTGAATTAACTCTTTATATTTGGTGTTTTACAAAGCATTTCCTTTCCGGTTTGCTTCTTTAACTGAAGCAGATCATACTCTAAATACAGTATAAATAACAAAATAAACTAACATAAAATGTGTTGATTATCCATTTAAGGTTTAATTAAAAGAATACTTGCTATAATTGTGTGGGTGGGATAATTGTATACACAATTTTAAGGTTTTATCATCAATAACGCATAATTCTTCAATATAAAATGTCTTCTAAAACATCTAAATTAATGTTTAGAAGAGTTATGTGAAATATCTGTATAAAGATTTACAAGTGATATGAACATATAATTTTCTTAACTCATAAAATAGGGAAAATCGTAAATAGTTCTGTTTTCTTTGTATATTTTGCCAACAAAAAGGTCTAAAATTACATATTAGTCCAATATTATGTGCTAATAATACATCTTAAATAAATAATGGTTGCTAGATCATATAAAACTAATGTTGATACTAAAATTTTGACTGATATCAATTCAACTCGTCATTATATCTAAATATTTTAAAATTAACTTATAATTCTATATCAGAGTTATCTCCCTTATTTTTTTCAGGGTTCGCAATAAAATAATTTTTGCAGGCCACCTAATTTCATTGAGACATACCATAAACTTCAATAAAATCGTAAAATAAAAAGTATATCTTGTCGGCCCTACCTCGACAAAATTTTCAGCTTCAGAATCTAGACTAACAGTAAACTTGTAAATTCATTACCTTTGTTAATACAATAAACTGTGACAATAATTGAACTAGATTTTAAGACATGGCGTTGTGTACTAATGTTTGATCAAATAAATATGTGTATTTTTAAGGCAAAGTTCATTTATCCCCATGCCATTATTCCATACAACAATAAGAGGTAATAACATCAAAGCACGTCTAAGTTGAATAATTGTTTCTACACATCATGATAGAAAGAGAGAAACACGATTATAGTTTGATAAGTGCATTTTGTAAAAATATCGTTAATTATTCCAACTCTACTATGTGGAGGCCGTCAATTCAAGTCGGAAACGTTTACGTCAGCGTATATGGCCTTTGCCTGAATTATTGCTATACGGCGTTAGAATAAACTCTATTAAGTATGCTCATTTTCAAATGTGGTGTAAGCTATACAATTTAATGATCTAATGCATATTATTGTGATAGTCTTCTGCATCCTTTTGTATATTTCACTAATTCATTGAGGTAAACGTGACAGTGGAAGTTCTCTATTTATTTTATGTCACAAAAACGAAACAACGAGTTCGCTCAAGAAAGATAGTAGAGAGTAAAAAAAAACAAAAAAAAACAAAAAACATATATATATATATATATATATATATATATATATATATATATATATATATATATATGATTGAGTAAATGTTTTGTTTTAACGGTGTAAAGTTTTACTTTGTACTCGAGCGCTTTCGGCTATGCAGCCTTCATCAGGAGTAAATAATGTCGTTAGTGTAGCTGATAAGAGAATGAGATAAGAATACCAGATGTTGGTAATAAAAGATATTTTCTATAAATAGATATTTACATGTTTATTATTACTTATTGGCTTATCAGGTCAATATATTTGTATACAGCATTCCTATTGGTTAAATGTTTTTCTTGCGCCAATCGTGCATTTCCGTATGTAACCGTATGGGTTGGTGGCAAAAACAATCTTATTCTAAAATTAGAATTACTATTTTATCATCAAATCATCCAACTATAGCCCCAAAATATGTGAAATATAGTCAACTGGTATTTCGAAATAATTTGTATTTAGTGATTGATCTTGTATAATAACATCTTGTTATGATTTTGTTTAAGAAACGTATATATACAAGATCCAGAATTTATGTGTTATTAACATAGACGGTGTTAAATCCCTGTTGTAAACTTCGTACCAAGTTATCATTTTGACTGGTTATTCCCCTTTGTTGATTCCCGACGGACACAGTGTGTCTAACCGCCGTATCCAAAAATATATATGTGTGTTAAGTTTGCACTATGAAAACATAAAGAAGTTAAGTTCTAGCCGGAACTTCCTATAATCTAGATTTGTTCTATTATGTAGAGCTAATATTTTCTTTGATTTACAAGTATTTTAATATGCGAGCAAGCGAGCTTTCACGGTAATGTGCGTATATGTTATGTCAATCTACCATCACTTTTTAAAAAATGTGATCCGACGCGTTCCGCTCGCATTTCGCTTGTAAATCGCACGGATACACCCTATAGGCTCAAGAGTACCAAATTTATATTCAGTAATTTATTTTCATTTTTATTTTTTATAACAAGAATAGTCAACGTAATTCATTTGTAACACAAAAGATACAATGCTTTGTTTATATGTTTTTTTTTTAATTAAAAATATACATAAGACGTAATGTCGGAGATCAATCGCGCGCGCAACTATCAAATCAGACCGAGGATGTCAAAACACCATCAACCTTTGCGTCTACGCCAGTAAACCTAGAGATTCAGGCTTCCAGACAGATCTTTTTGAATGCTTTGAGGTAGATTTCATTAAGTTTGTACATGTGTTTGTCAAATATATGCGAAACGTCGGCTCATTGTTTCTCACTTTCCGTTCTGCAGTGCATAAGAATTTTTTACATGAATAGGCGATTCGCCCCATAACGATTCGCGGGACACTTGCAGTTTACCAGTACGTAAAATGCACCCTATTAATAATTAGTTCAGAATATAGTGCTTAATGAGGGCTGCTGCCCCCATGCCCCTGCTTGCATTAAATTATTAATATATAGAGCTCTATGTAAACACCCGTACCGGTAAACTGCATTCTAGCCCGATTCGCCCCATACTGAGGTCCTTTATTATCACAAGAGTTTGATTTGTTCGATAAGATAAGTGTAATTAATTCCAATTTCCCTGGTCACTGACAGACAAAAATATGCATTTTGACATTTTTAATAACAATCAAAAAGATTGAGTTTTCTTTCATTTTCCTCAGATTGAGGTGGTCAAAAAAGGCAAAATACAAAATGGAAAAGTGTTGACAAAAACAACTGAACAAAAGATTTTTGCACATTAATAATGAGAATTTTGCTGTTCATGATATTTCAGAAGATAGTGACTTTTTTCATAAAGATTTCTACAGCTCAATAGTATTCCACACCATAAGGTCAAAATATTATTTCTATAGATATAGATGTCTACTGTCAGTTTGAACCAGGAAGTAAGTTTCCTTGAATTTCTTGAAAACCCTAACATTATTTTGACGAATTGGCATTAAACATTGTTGACCAGCATATATTTATTTCAGGTATGAGTTGCTTTGGTATATTGTCCATGAATTTCAGAGTTCTCGCGCAAACGGTTTTTCTTTTGTTTAAGTATGGGCTTGGTAATTAGAACATGAATAAGACTAAATTGAGCTTGCAAACATTAACTACATTCTTAGCTAAATACATTTCTTCACTAAAATCTAGGTGGCCATCAGTATTTCCTCCAAAATTCATTTTTGAAATTTTAGCCAGTTTTCGCCATTTTCAATGTTTTCGACTCCTTAAATTGTGGTTCAAGATGTTTCAAGTCATTTAGAAGCAGCAAGTTAAAACTTCTTGAATACAAGAGTTTTGCGCTAGAGCTCGCATTAAGGCCTTAGTTCATATTTCAATACACTTAACAACTTTTATAAGTATACACCTGCGAACTGGGGCATTACTGACTTGATAATAAAACTATTGCTCCAAAACTTTCAATAAAACATGCAATAAATACTAACTGATTTATCAGTAAAACAGTTTTCAAAATTACAGACAACTGACCGCTCACAATCACTCAGAGTACTGGGACCCACAGAATACAAATTCACATCAGTAAATAAAGAGTATGACCACCAACAGCGCGTATAACTGCAAGACACATTGATCTTATTGAGCTAATACTGTGCTGAATGACCCTTTTTATGGAATCTTAGGCCCATTCCTGAAGAAGCCCATTTTCAAGTTGCATGGTTGGTCCCTCCTGTTTCGTACGCCTCTTCCAAGATCACACAACAGATTTTCAATTAGATTTAGATACGGAGTTCTAGCGCACAATGGAATTATTCTGACGTTGTTCGCCTCAAGAAAACGTCTGGTGTTTGCCGAACGATGACACGGTGCACCATCATGCATAAAATGCACGCATCATGGAAGGACAACCGGAACAAGGACTTGTCGCTGATATTCTTCAGAATTTAAGTTCCACTGGATTAAAACTGCTAGAGTCCTCTTGTGCATTGACACACCAGCCTACAGCGTTATAACTGATCAGCCATGATAAAAAAATCCGCTTCAACAATATTTTCGCGATTTACCCGTTCATCGCTGAAGGTGGCCATATGCGTCATTAACTGATATTGTGCATTTGTTTTCTGTGGGTGTCAGTATTCTAAATGATTGTGAGCAGTCAGTTGTCAGTCATTTTGAATTTTGAATAATGTTTTACTAATAAATCAGTTAGTATTACTTGCATGTTTTATTGAAAGTTTTAGAGCAGTATCTCAATTATCAATCCAGTAATGCCCTAGTACGCAGGTGTATACTTAGAAAAGTTGTTAAGTGTATAACCCGTTACCGATGTCATGCAGTGATTGTTACGTATATCACGGCTATCCGATCAACCTTTTTTGGGGGTTGTCCCGGTTAGCTCAATTGGTTGGGTCGCAGGAATTGCAGGGCTAGGCGTTGTCGCCGTGACGGTGCGGGTTCGCTCCCAGCTAGAGGCACTATCATTTGAAATTCACAGTAGCGCTATTTGTGAAGTGTGGCGGCCGTAAAAAGTCTCCCCGTACATATAGTTACTACTGTTATCAGTAAAATAACCCGTTACCGATGTCATGCAGTGATTGTTACGTATATCAGGGCTATCCGATCAACCTTTTTGGGGGTTGTCCCGGTTAGCTCAATTGGTTGCGTCGCAGGAATTGCAGAGCTAGGCGCTGTCGCCGTGACGGTGCGGGTTCGCTCCCAGCTAAAGGCACTATCATTTAAAAGGTTACATTCTTCAGGATGATATGTGGCGCGTCACAGGAAAATGTACATTCGGACAGTTTACGTCAATCCTTAAACGTCAAAGAGTTGAGCAGACGACATTATTTGTTATGCATTTCGCGGCAAAAATATCATTTTATTGTAAAACGGAGTAAAATCACTTCTGTTATGAGAAACTAAGAAATAGTTGTAATTACTTTCTAAATATAGTAAAAACTAAAATGTAACAAAATATGACCGAATGTATGACATATATTTATACTACTCACATTTTGATAACGGCCACCTTCGCAGTCTGTAGGTTTTCGAGCTTAGATAATTTTCATAGGTTTTATTAAATAAACAATACAAACAAAAATATCTATTATAAACAATTCTAAATGTTAACCTAAACAATAATAATTACAACTAAAAATGTGACCCTTGTCATATATTGAGTAGTGTATATGAGAGAAATTCTTCTAAAATCAGCAGTCATTGGAGTATATGTAACTGTGTTTAGTAAAAGTACAATGATATTGAAGACATTGCAACAACGAACCAGGTGTTTTTTTATTTTCCTTCAGAAAATCAATGCGTAAATTGTGAAGAAGAGTCTCAAGAGTGTCAACTGCAGAACCGTTAAGCTGAGATATGTCCACATTTCTCATAGTGACAAGATAACATTTAAGGCCGAATATACCAATTGTAGAAACTATATAGTACTGTATTTTTACAGATTTATACAAGATTTATTTAGTTCGGTGTATATTTCATATAAAGCTGCCGAAACGTTTATTCATAATTAAAACTTAAGTGGGAATTTGAATAAAATCTATAAAGTTAAAGCGGAAAACAATTTTTTTATGGAGTTATCTGATTTATAATGCAGGTGAAGTAAAAGTGAAATCTTAGGCTTTTTATAAGTTGGATATGGTATAAGACTTCTTTCAACATGGTCTATAATCGAAATACAATCCTAAAATATGTCCTTTTTTAAGGATTTAACCACTTTTCTCCTTTTTGCCATTAAAGTCAAATAAAGTTTATCGGTATAGTAATGTGTAAACATATGGTTTTATACATGCAGAACGAACTTTAGAAACGTTCACGGGTTAGTTTAGTTCAGTCAAAAACAACTTCTATGGACGCCATAACTTTGCTGTCATTTGCAGCTCAGTCTTTAATTCATATTCAAAATAATATATCCTTCGTGAGAAGAAGCTTATCTCAAGAATACATAATAATTCTTTGCTTTTTGATCATCAGAATTTTATTTATATTTTACAAATAAAGAAGTTTAAAAGGACATTCAATCTGGGAAATAGCAAGCTTTAATAATAAGCGAACAATGTATTCAATTTGTTATTGTTTTGTACCTTTTCTGTACAAGTATAAGTATAAGTACAAGTAATTCATTTTTGTAGTTCGGGTTGTAATAGACACTTACTAAAATAGTTAATATTAAACTTTCTTTTGAAAAGGAAGCCAGAGCATAAAAATTGAAAATGATAATATGAGTACAAAACACATGATTAAATTTCTGTAAATTAGATGAATGACATAGCAGTAAGTAACAGCTATTTTATACTTGCTCGCCCAATAAGCAATCCAAAAGTTTAATTCAGTGCAACATCATTACATGTACAACAATATATTGAAAGGGAAAATGAAATTATATTTTATATATTAATTTATTATGATAAAAATGAACTCTACAAGGCTTTATGGTGTAAATGAAATCTGTTGAATGTTTAAGTTGAAGTTTGTTACTACAAGGAATACTAAACATTTAAAATTAAATTAAGTACAAGATTCTCACCGGATTGCCTGATGTGGTCAGCTTGCGAAAGTAAGTTATTTTCATAAATGATTATTCTGATTTTTGACATAGTGGATAACTAGTGATTCGCCTACGATTTACAGCTGGTAATGGTATTAACAGATACAAGGCTTGTTATTACACCCCCTCCCGGAAGTTATGTAATGCCTGACTTTCCTTTTTTGTTTTTGTTATTGATCACGACTGCAGCCATTGAGTTTAAGTTACAATGAGAAATAAAATAATGAAAACTATTTATCTTGTATTTATCATTTAGGGGAAGCTTAAAAAGTGGTCTAACAGCTAAGTGGTATATGTAGCAACTTTATCCTTGATTGTCTGACAAACAACATCACACACATTTAAGTGAAATCATTGACAAAATTATGACAAAGAGACACTTTTACCATCAATTGATTTGAAACCTTTTAAACTGCTGTTAATGGAACGGCGGGCTGTATACATAGCCTCGTTCTGAACGACATTCTCGGCCTGGTGATGGAGTATCTGCCTATTTTTAAATGTCAGTGCGATTTGCCCATTCTTTTTAACAATTGTGAATTTGGAACATTTTAATAAGATGGTAGGATGACATAAGTTGAATAAGGCAACATGTAAAAGTTTGTTTCTATGAGAACCTATCGTTTGTTGTTGGTTCACTCTACATGCGGGTACAAACGCCCAGTGGTAAATGTATATATTTTGACCGTACTCATGCGATTACTTACAGTAAATTGCTTGCGATGGCTGATTTAAATTTTGCTTATGCTCTCTATTTCTTTTTAATATTTATGTGGAGAGTCTGTGTTTTCTGAGTCTGGGGTGTTCATATGTTTGTATTTAACCATTAACACAATTTAACGTTGGTATCTAATCATCACATAAATCAATAGTCCTTCGTGTCTTTAATAACTGTAAGGCGTTTAATATTATGTTTTGTTGTCATACCGCAATGTCATGAATCTGATTTCTTGATTCAGTAAACCGGTGTTCGCACACCAATATGCCTTTATTCGGAACGTATATCGATAAAGAACATAGGTAACTACGGTGTCATTTTCTTCAATGTAATTTAATTAAGTGCTTATGATATTAAAAGTTCTTTTGATAAAATCATTTAATATAGTGTTATTATCACACGCATATTCTTTCACGATTTATTCATTGTCAATAGTAAAAGATGTATACTTTCTCTAGGGAAGTCTCAACAAAAGTTTTAATTGGTCACTTTTTGTCTGTAATTTTTTGTTAGGAAAACATTAACTTAATTTGCCAACAACGGTCGATTTAAGCTTTTAACTTTAATCATTGACTTTGGAAAGGTTTGGCGTGAGTTATTTCTAATATTGCTTAAAATGCATTTCATGCAATGGAAGGTCAACCGACATAAAAACTTCTCTGACTTGCTTGTTCTGTTTTAATTTGACTCTCGTACGTAAGAAACCAACATAAAACTTTTTTATTCAGCAGCATCTTTGTTTAAAAAACAAACAAATGAATTAAAATTAAAAAGAAACTACATGATTGATTCCATGACAACACTGTTCAGTTCATATACTGTTCTGACTTAGGGAAGAAACGAAACTAGCATAATTCGTTAACATATACAACTGATGATGACCAATGAGAACTGTGAGTGAGTTTATTGAGTCATATCTTAATTAGTTCTATAATTACACATGTTACTGATTTGTACATGAATACATGTGACTAAAATTACAAACCACACAAATAGGATTCTCTCTTAGAGAGAGAGAGAGAGAGAGAGAGAGAGAGAGAGAGAGAGAGAGAGAGAGAGAGAGAGAGAGAGAGAGAGAGAAAAAGAGAGAGAGAGAGAGAAGAGAGAGAGAGAGAGAGAAAGAGAAAGAGAGAGAGAGAGAGAGAGAGAGAGAGAGAGAGAGAGAACAAATATTAACAAAATCCTTGTGGTGTGATATATGAGTGTTGTTGCGGATTATTCAAAATAAATTGGTCACTGCACTCTGAGAACGTGTCAAGTTCTTTAATATAAGCCACGTGTTTGGGATAATTGGAAGTTTCTCACAAAGTTGGTCCATTATAATTCCAATCTTAGACGATTTCCTCCAAAAATCTCTTTCAAGGACTTCTCGTTCGGAACACCATATTAATGAAAACACGACAATGATTTGTGAATTTTTCTAGCAGTTGCAATGTACATGTCTTACTGTGTGTTTAATATCATTGGCTAACGCTGTTGAAGATTTAGTAAAAATATGATTGTATGCATTAAGACTCAGGATTATGTATACTTATCTTTTATGGACATTCATTATCACAACACCCAGTCATTTTTCCCTTAGCGAAGTCAAATGTACTTCTTTATTAAAAATATTGAAAACAGTCGTAACTATCGGATTATTTGAATGCTTGTAAAGTTCCCTCAAAGTATTCGTTAATGATAACATAAATTATACAAAGATTGGTTTTTTTTAATTGTTCTCGCACCGACGCCATAATTATATGCATTTTGTTTTGCCTTCCTGATCTTCTAGCATTATTTGTGCTTTTTTTCTCCTCTCATAAAACGCAAATGTCATATAAATTTTGTTGTAAGGTTTATGTGCTCACGGCAGGAGGAAGCTTAAATGATTTCGGTAGTCTTTTCATTGTATTTATTACATAAAAAACACATTGTTTTTATTGTACGTTGTTTAGAAATGTAAATTTTTATTCCCTTTTTTCCAAAAGGTGCTTATGAAATACAAGCGTCGTTATAATATCTGGTATCATATATTGTCAAAGTAACACGGAATGATATTCAAGTCGTCTGCTCTAATGGCGGAATTATAAGCACAATAAACGGCATTGTCTGAAATTTATGTCGTTTGATTGGAGTTTCAACTAAACCATTTTTAGTTTAATAATATTTTATTGCATGTTCATCAAAGATAGATACAGACAATTGCAAATATAGTGTGAAACAAACAGCAACAGGGTATAGCCACACGTTCTTACAACATTAGCAAACGGCTCATCCTCTAAACCATTTTTTTCAGCTGACCAAGGGCGGTATGCTTTACTGGACAATACTTAATAATGACGCCTCATATCTATCTACATGTATAATTTAGGTCAGCAACTTAGATCTTGACACTCAAAAACTCCAACGAAGAGTTTGAGATATGTTGTAAAACACACTTAATAATTCATTCAAGTAAAGCGATCACTTGCATTGTCATGAGATATTTATATAGTGTTTAATTGAATAATTGTGCTTGATAACTGTAAGTGTTCTTGAAACTTGCATGACTTCAAATTTGTCACATACATAACATATGTTACTCATTAAAATAAGGCTTATTTCCTTGTTTTTATTTGTTTTTAATGGTGATAGCTGATATCTATTTGAAGAAATTAATCATCTGTGCTCTGTGCAATGTCCTGATGTTTGTTAGCCCTGTGTAGATTTCTAATTACATTGACAGTCGTTTTTTTAACTAATATTACTGATTGAATGAAGTATTTTCTCTAAAACTGATTTTGTTGTACAAAGAACTGAACACATTTTAAAAACTGTATCACAACTATGCAATCATTTTGGATAAAACTATAAAATAATAATGGTAAGTAGTTTATAGTGTATACTATGTTATGTTATGTGGTTAAAATGTTAAAGTGTTTAAGCTTGTCCGTGTTTAACCCTCAAATCTCCGTGACATACAATTCTGAAGTTACAATATTGACAAAGTACAATTAATTTATGAATTAAATGATTAGACTGAAATTTAAAAAAATAATTTTTAGAATTGTTTCCAAAAAAGTGAAAATACAAGAGATAAAAGTATTGCTTTGAAAAGTGTTACAAATAAAACTAATTAATATTAATTATATGTTACCTAATTATTTAATTAATGTTTTTAGAAAAATGACTTAGAATAAGGAAAAAAAATCTAAACCGTGTTAAAGTTTGTATCTAGATTACCGTAGAGTCATTCATAATGTGAATATGAACTTTCTATAAACTATGTTTACCTAAAACAAAGTTGAAAGCACCAGTTCAGGTGTTTTAGAGCAATAATAACTGATGTTACTGGTAAATAAAACATGTGTAATATGAAAAATAAATTGTCCTAAATAAAACATTATTTTTTTCCATTGTTCAAAGAAAGCTTAAGATTTTGTTAAGAATTCCTTAAGATCTTTGTAGAATGTTATTTTTTAAAGACAAATAACTTTTAAAGAGAAACATCCTAATTTGAAAGACAATCTATGTAATGCAGGTGTTGGTAAGCTAATAGACAAGTTAACGTTGACTTATGTATAATAATTTTTTTAGGTAAAAATTCTTTTACTCGAGTTAAAAAATTGCTATATAATGCTCATGCTGTTTTGAATGTTTTACAAATTCTACACTGAACCTTAGTATTTTAGATGAATAAAACTACTTTTGAAAACATTTCTAACATCAGATAATTAAATCGGCTGATTTTTGCAAAGTTTAAATTAAGTAGCTTTTAAATTTGTTATAGATCAACTTTAACATAATAAAATATTATATAAAAAAAAATTATCAAAATGTTAACTAATTGTTTGCAGTTTCTTGCTTTTCTTATTATTTTTGCTGATTATTAAAGTAAAAATTGATAACATATTAAAAGATGACAAAATACATAAATAGAACAATAAAATGATAAAATATTGTTAATTTTGTTTATTCTTTCTTTGCTACATTTTTTAGAACATATTAATGTTATCTGTCTCAATCGAGAGTATCTTGACTTAGCTTTAGACTGGATGCAACAGCCCATAATTAGTGCAAACGTAAGCTGTACTACAATGTTGTCACTGAGCCATATTGATAGGTTTATTGTTAATTTAAAAAGATTTAAAAAAAGGACGACCATCTACAATATTCACATTTATTTCAAGACATATTGAGCAGTACACAGATCATTAACCTCTAAAGTTTAACAATATTTAAACTAAAAATACACCAGCATCAATACCTTAATTTCCTTTTGTAACATAATTCTTATATATTACCTATTTTAATACAAGATACATAAAGTGCAGGAAGGTTGTTAACCAATATACTGGATTAAAATACTGGTTTATTAAAACAAAACTGGCACTGATTTGTTTACTGTTTTATCAAAGCAACAGTCATATTACCTTATCTTACTTATGGTTATAACAGTCGCTACGCATCCATTACATGTAATTTTAATGGAGACGTATATTGCTTGTCCTTGAATAAAATAAATAATATAAAATCAATATGATATCATGAATAAAACACATTTATTTACTCGTAATATTCTTGACAACACACTAATAGCTTATCAAACGCAAATAATTTAATATCTTTTTATTACTAACTTGAATTTCATAATTTCTGAGTCACCTTTCTTTGCGAACAATTGATTAAATTTATCACCAGAATTACTATTTCTTAAGGATATAACTGTAACTTAATACAGAAATTCATCTTAAAATGTCTACAAACAAGTGCAGGCTGATGTGTGTTGGTTCTTAAAAAACATTATTGTCGCAATTTATCATGAAAGAAGGTATGTAATTTATATCGCTATTGTGCAGTAACTAAACTTGTTTAATATGTTCTTTTGGGTAACATATTTAAAAATGGGGATTTATGATATGTTATTTATTTTTATTTTTTTAAATATTTTTTTTATTAATTTTTAAGAAGTGTGTTTCAATGTGACTTTATTACATTTAAATACTGCATTCTTATATATATATTAAATAAATTAAACAAATAAAACAGAAATTACTAGCTAATGCAAGTAAGAAATGTTTCATACAACTTTTTAAACTAGGTTTTGAAGTGAAGTAACATATCTTAATGACTATTTATAGACCTATACCTTAGGTTGCAGATGTTTTATTGCATTAAAAATTTAAAAGAAAAACATCTTCCTGGTGTAGAAAAAATAGGTTTATTTCAGAACTTTTATAATTGGCAATTATTTCTTCATAGCATAAAATTTTCTCAAAGGTCACATATTCAAAGAGGCGTTACGGTAAAACTCCCCACTTGCCAGAAAGCAAACACATTGCAAAAGGCGAAGAATGGCATAGGCTTTCAGAAAAACATATCCTTCAAAATTCCCCCATGGGGGAGGGGGTCTATTGGTAGCTCAAGGTCTTATATATTACGGCCTGTTTTCCCATTTTCTTTTCTTTCGGTAACATATTTCAATATAGCGTTACGGGCTTATGTCCCAATATATGTCACTGTATTACATTTGTCCTGAATTCTCATTATCTTACTATATTTTACTTATTAGCACAAATTACTTGCTACTGCACGTAAGAAATGTTTCATACATCTTATTTTACTAGGTTTTTATGTTAAGTAACATAACTTAATCACTATTTTAGACCAATACCTTAGGTTACAGATGTTTTATTGCATTAGTCATGTAAATAAGAGCTTCCTGGTGTAGAAAAAATAGGTTTATTTTAGAACTTTCATAACTGTCAAATATTTCATTCTTACACAAACTTTTTTCAAAGGTAACATATTCAAACAGGCGTTACGGAAAAACGCCCCACTCGCCAGAGTGCAAACAAATTGCAAAATGTGTAGAATGGTATAGGCTTCAGAAAAACATACCCTTCAAAATTCCATCAGGGGGGGGGGGGGGGGGGAGGGGGGTCTATTGGCAGCTCAAGGTCTAATGAGAACGAAAGAATATGTTCACAACATGATCAATCAAAAAGACACCACAAAAAAGTAACGAAAATCAGAATCGGGTGGGGGACAGCTTAACACCCTGGAACGGAGTTTCAATCTGGTTCTAGTGTGCACGATCCTCACACGATTTATCGGTTTGTCCGATACACAATCTTTATCTTCAATAAGAAGGTGAAACATGCATATCAGGAAACATGCAAGGGAATTATTGCATAGTTCTTTTAAATAAGCATTATTTTAATTTATCACATACCTTCCGGTGTGGGAGTGTAATAACACCCGTTATATATTTTCGATATATAACTAGTTATATATCGTAGCCGAATCACTATTCATCCGCGTTATTAGCGACCAATACAAATTAATGAAAATGACTTACTTTTGCTATTTGACCACTTCAGGCAAGCAAGCAGCATCTATAAGGAACTTTAATTCCCTTTAGTTAATAATATCCACGGGAAATATAACTTTCTGACATCTTGATTACTCCGTAAGATAGCAATACGCCGAAAGTCTATGATCAAATTCAACAACAGCAACAAAGTCATTTTCATTTCGTTTTAATCGAAAACAAAATGATCCAGAAGCTGGTATCGTTTTCAGAACATCGTCGGTGTGATCTTACAACATCCCCGAAACAAAATAAAAACACTAGAAACACATTTTCAATCCGAATCATAAGTTTATATCCAGCAAATTTCAATGTTGTCATATGCCGCTACGAAAGTTGACAAAATGACGTCATACAGTAGATCGATTTATTTAATTAAACACAACTTCAGAAGCCTATAACTGGTAGATTCTTTTATCTAGACTCTAGCGCAGTTAATTTTATTTATTTATTTTCACTTATTTTGGCAAACAGGACAACGGTGGGATAAATTCTTTGGGGACTAGCTTATGTATCACCCGATACGACCGAATTACACACGTTTAAATTTCGCTCTACTAGGCGATAGAAAGGGACAATTCGTGAATTTTGCTTGTTTTTTCAGGGTATGTGATAAATAGAATACATCATTCGTGTTCATTTTATACTGAAATTATTAAACTCGTCATCTAAATCGATGTGAAACTCGGCAAAAGCCTCGTTTTATATCGATTTAGACGACTCGTTTAATAATTTCAGTATAAAATGATCACTCATGTTGTATCCTCTAAATAAGTAACAATAATAATCAACAGAAAATGGTATTTTAATATCGATTTTTATAATATGAAAATAAATAAAATGAACCGGTTCTCGGAGGCTCGATATTGGCTTAGTTTCTGATTTTTGTTAATTGTTTGTGGTGTCTGTTTGTAATTGGTCATTTTATAAACCATTCTCTCTCTTGAACTTTTTAGGGGAAGGGGAGCCCTACGTTTTCCACATAGTCTATTGGGACTTGGTTTCCGGTGTGTACATGCTGATCCAGGTCTCCTCGGCTGTCACGATCTTCTCCATGAAGCATATCCTTCGCGCTCATACCGCTGTATCATCCGTTTACAATACTCAGTTCTTAGCCGCTTCTGCTCATCAGTCAGTTGTTTTGGAATCCAGCGTGCACAGACTAGTCGCATGTTAAGTTTTACATGGATAATATTGAACACTGTTCCGTAATTACAGTCAACTCTTTCAGTTATCTCGCGAATCGTAAGGCGCCTATCTTTGTCCAGCAGATCCTTAACGTCAGCGACGTACGATGACGTCTTCGTCACTGGGCGGCTGCTGCGCTCGTCATCACCAATTCCTTGTCGACCCTCCTTGAACCTGTTATACCATTTATAAACCGCCGTCTTTTTCACTGATGAATCTCCATAAGCCTGTTGTAGCATTTCAATAGTTTTTCCTAGCGAAATTCCATTTAAAACGCAAAATTTGATAGCTTAACGCTGTTCGACACTCATTTTAACACCTGTCATCACAGAATACCGCTTATGTTTACCTTCATAAATAATTGTGACGTCATGAACGTCATGCTCATATTCGCGGAATCTTCACTTATAATTTGGTTGACGTGCGTTAGCTACGGGATGAATGAGACGCCGTTATTCGTACCTTTGTTGATAGGAAAATATGGAATTTTGGGCAGAGATGACATCAATGGCGTTACTAAGGAATCCATTCCTCAAACATAAATAGGGTCTCTGGTCTGTAATTTTACGTATAAATAGACAAAATATGGATTGGGTTCATGGAGAAATTTCATAAATGTACTTTCATAAATAACTTAATGGGAACACTTTTCCGCGAATTTATTGATCATCCCTCGTATATACGAAACCACGCATATAGTTTAGATGAACGCATCGCATGACATGCAGTGAAAGTTAAGAAATTTGCTGAGAATAACAGGGAGGAATTTAAATACTTCTTTTCTCTCCACGCTCTTAATTAGATAGATATATTATTGCAAGTGACGTACGTTCAGCTGAAGTGCCAATAGACTCCAATAACAACAAGAGCATGGCATAACCTTTAAATAAGTTATAAGAAGACTTTTAAAAGTAAACTGGGAACGTTTCCATTAGTTTTGCTGTAAAGCAACATGGTCAATATTCATGACAAATCAGTCAAATTATTGGAAACAAACCCCCTCGAGTGAATTTCTCATTGAAAAAGATAGCAGAAATACATGAAAATGAAGATATCTGTAGGTGTTTAAATAATTTATATTTTGGCAAACTTGATATTATAGTTGGGGCAAGTGTGAGGTTGGTGCACCCTAGAACCTGATTTAAACTCCCAGAGGCAATTCGATTTGCCACTGACCGTTTCAAGGCGGCAACCCTCGGTTCTCATTTTTGTTCATTGTTTGTGGTGTCTTTTTTTAAACTGATCATTTTCTTAACCAGGCTCTCTCCCCCTCTCTTCTTCTTGACTTCTTGGCTGTTTTTTTTTCTGAATGTGGCGATTCCTGATATGCATATTTGACCTTTTTATATGTGTTATATACCAAGGTTATACAAGTTTAAAACACTATTAATGCCATGTTTTTAGACGTTGTTACATGCATCTACCGCGCAGTAAGCTCAAAATCTCGTCAATACATGTACCATGCAAGTCAAAAAGGAAGTGGTGGATCGATCCATGATTTATGACACATAATTTAATAATTTGTGTAACTCTTCTAAGAAAATGGGTATTAAAACGTGGTGTCATGTACAAAGAATAAAAATCAAATACATAATGTTAGAACTGTCATGCTGAGAGAGTTACTACAGGCTATCCATTGATACAAGTCGTAAAAACCTTACTGCAGTTTATAATAGTACTAAGCAGTAACAGGAAGTCATTATTATTGAAGTCAAAAATAAATTCTCTAGTTGAAATAAACGTCTTCGCGAAATATGTTATCAATCTAATTCAAACTCGTGACAAATTGATGGGCGCGAGAAATGGATCAAACCAATTCCTGTACCCTTTAATCGTGCAATTTCCATAACGCCATATTATAACTGATATCTCCGTTTGTATTATAACTGTATTACTATTCAAATAGCGAATTTGTAAATGATAACAACTACCTGTCGATCTGTCTCTTTTCTCCGACCGTCTCTGGCAACAATCGATCCGGATACCAGTGCCATCCGTCAATCAGTCGTATTAACCATTACTGACTTATTATTATCGTGTCTTCTGATTTTTTTGAAAAGAAGATACCATTTTATGACATTGATTCATTTTACTTATTAAGATTTAAAGGATTTGATATCTGTTAATCTGTTTGTGCTACTTAATGTAAAAGTAGTGGTAATGTTAAAGTAGAAAATAGGTGAAATATGCATATCAGGAATTGCCACATTCAGAATAAACAGCCCCCAACACAGTCAAGGAGAGAAAGAGAGAGAGAGAGAGAGAGAGAGAGAGAGAGAGAGAGAGAGAGAGAGAGAGAGAGAGAGAGAGAGAGAGAGAGAGAGCATGGTTAATAAAATGATTAGTTTTAAAAAAGACGCCACAAACAATTAACAAAAATGAGAACCAGAGGGGTTAACGCCTTGGAAAGGTCAGTGGCAAATCAAATTGCCACTGGAGGTTTAAATCAGGTTGTAGGTTGCACCAACCTCACACTTGCCCCAACAGGTTCTCAT
This sequence comes from Corbicula japonica, assembly GCA_038501625.1. NCBI lineage: Eukaryota > Metazoa > Mollusca > Bivalvia > Venerida > Cyrenidae > Corbicula > Corbicula japonica. Next base: position 432,964 of record JAZAYU010000293.1, read on the forward strand.
ATCAACACACAAGTACAAGTTGTCTTGGTGAAATAACTCCCACCCACCCATCAGATCAACAATATTGCATTCAAAAGCACACAAACATATAAAACATAAGAAGCTAATAGCATTGCATTGCCAAAGCGGCGGGTACTCAATGATCTAACCGATACCAGAGCTTCTGGAGTAAAAAAGCAAGAACACAATGACAGGGATAAAAGAAACAAATCGAGCTTCTAGGTTCTCTTAAGAAAAGATTTCCACCATAAACCCTCATGAACTCTTAAACCCCTGCAACCGTCGTGCAACCAAAGAGGAAAGCATAGTGATCAAATGTAGATGAGAGCGCTGTAAAATGTCATGTTGGTAACATTTCTTTTTAAATTTTGTTAAAAGAATTGTCACATTTTAAAATCTTAGCTTCCGACAATACTTAATACCGAATTAAACGTCAGCAAATCAGTTTCTAGAAATATTTCCTTGACATTTTATCTTAGTGCGGCGTTCCTTGTAATAGATCAAACGGATATAGATACCGTTGAATTTAAAGGTTTGGTTTCAAGGTAATTCTTGACAACCTTTGTCATAAATGTACCGTATGAAACATGAGTTACGATGTAAATAAAATGTACATGTTAACTGACCTTTTGTTATTTGTTTGCAAGAAAACGTACCTTTTTTGTATCCTCGGTTCGTGTATTCTCGGTTTGAATCGTAAAGATGCGGGTTTCCTGGAATCTTCGAAAACCTCGTTACCTAACAGCCTCATTATCACCCATAACAATTTTCTTTGGTCAAACTTTCCAAGCGGAACTCATCACAAATGAAAATTTTTAAAATTACTATTTGCATAGTGAAGAACTTCTTTTATCCTTTGTTGTAAAAATGTCCACACTAAAACGACGATGTTCATGGATTAAATGGTTACATGTTTGTAATCAAAGATTACCAATATAATATAAGTTTTTAAAACATTTTTAGTTTAAATATTTTAGGAATACGATAATTTTTATAGACAAGACTGTTAATCTCAATGATTATGAAGGATAAATAAAAAAATGTAAAAAGTACTTTTAATGCCAAAGAACTCGACACAAATATGAACACTTTCCAGGCTCGAGTTGATTGAACCTGTTTGTGAGCAGTAATGGCAGTGGATATTACTGTTCACGCCGCCTAGCCCCGGGCTGAGCGAAACTCAATATTAAGACGAATAGCAGTGTCATGCTCAAAGGCCTTCAAAGAGCTATATAATTGTTAACAGCAATGATCAAATTTACTGGGAAACGTTTTACGGTCGCCTCACGGCACAAACAACGCTTCTGTGAAAATGTGAAAATTGGGTGAAAAGGGAATATTAAAAGCCAACGAGCACAGGTATAAAAAAAAATTCAGAATCGGTTTGATACAGCCAGTTCATGAGCAGTAATGGTAGTGCATATTTCTGTTCACGCCGGTCAGCCCCGGGTTGAGCGGCGAAAAATAAGACATTTTACCGGTTTATGTAACACACCACAGTATATTTGAACCGCATTATCTTGAAAACATAATATTTCTTAATAGCTATATGATAAGATAGGCAATTAGAATCACTTCAAAGGGATATCACATATTTCGGAAAAAATAATAAAACAGTTGTCAGTCTCAATAAAGTTTTGAAAAGGCCAATTAGATCGTATATTTTTACCAATACGTGTATCAAACGGACGCGCTGGTTAAAAGCAATGGATTACTGAAATGACAGTTCGTTTCATCATATAAACTCTTGTCTATACAGAACAGTAAAGTACGAATTTGTAAATAATAAATCACATACCGTATGGTTGCTTGATTGGAATCCATCATGAGAACTACCACAGGTCAATCTAAATTCGATCCTGGGTAACCCTTACACCACAGTATTTCTGTTCTTTAGTAAACATAAGAACTATAAACTTTCACCTTCTCCAGCTATTATGTCGTCTGTGATTTCATGGTATTAATTTCGCCACAAGCAATGATCCGCAATTCAAAATTTCAATAATTTGTAGAAACAAGAAATTTTATTTTTAATATAAACTTAATTTAAAACTTAGTCTAATAGTTTGCTAGATTTAATTTTATGTAATCTTTTTTGACAGTTTACAACTTGACTCATTTTAATTAACTTTCAATTAAAGTGTAAATATAGAACGAAAATAATGTTTTTTTTACATTACAGTTGAATTGATTTTGTTGTATTTATCAGAGTAACATTGATGTTAACAATGTTGAGCAGTGTAGTGATTTTTTCTTGTCAATATTCTTTATGTTATTGTAATTATTGGTAATTTTTTTAAGCTGGAATTCATACCAAAAATGTCCGCATATTTAAAGATCATAAAGATCGAAAGTAAAATCTTAAACTTAAGCTCATAGACAGTTTCAAAACCTTTCGTTAAATGGACTATGAAAATACAACGTGTTTCCTAAGGTACAATTTCAAAGGATCCGTTAACTAAAAAGTTCAATTGACAAGTGTAATCAAGTCCCCAAACTTCAACTGACTTTAGTTTATTAAAGAATTCACAGAAAAACGTCAATCCATCACCATGTACCAACAAGAATTACCTTTATTTCACAATTCAACTAACGAAGGAACTTTTATAATCAGAAAACACACATAATAGGAATAGTTCATGGTTTATAACACCTGATAAGTGATGCCTTTTTTCATTGTCTTTTAAGAGGATTTAATTAGAACTGGGTGTCTGTAAGGACTGAGTTTTGTATTCAGTACTTTAGTACATTTGTGTCTAGTTGATTGTTGGTTTAGGATAGTCTAATTGGATTGCTGACACACATGAAAGGAATAGTTCATGTTTTACGACACCTGACTAGTGACGTGTTATGTCATTGTCTTTTAACAGGATTTAATTAGGGCTGACTTTATTTAGTGATAGAGTTTTGTATGCAGTAGTTGTCTGTTAAGTTGATTGTTGTTATTTAAAGACAATCTAATTGGTAATATAACACTGGCTCTTTTCTTTAATTTCAAGTATTTTCTCTTTTCGAAGGGGTTATTTTAATAATGCTTGGAGCAAGTGCGAGGTTTGCTGCACCATAGGCGGATACATGTACCCCTTAAGTTCTCATTTTCTTTAATTTTTAGTGGTACATGTTTCTTCTAAAATTGATCAATTGTTAAACCCCATTTTAAATTCTATTTATTCTAGATTTAGCTATTTCTAACATGTTTGTTTTGTTTTTCTTATGGAAGAGTAAAATGAAGTTATGATCATTGCAAATTACTAACATGTTAATTTAAGAGTAACCAGGGCTAAACAGCAGAAGAATCTCGTATTACTAGAACATCAAAGTATGCCATAACTGTTTATTGTTCAGCAAAATCAAAAGTGTCTTTTTTGCATTTCATTCATGATTTAGTTGCATACGTAGGCGTTCTGACACGTATTCAAAAGACCTTCAGCAAAGATGGATTCTAATTATCTCTTATTTGCCTATAATTGCATCTTGAGTGCAAACTGATTGCTTGCGAATTCGAAAACAAAATCCTGCCAAACATTCTACATTGCAAATAAAATGTTGAGCAAACTTGTTTCTTTTAGTTATCAACTGTTTTCTTCTCTCTGAATTTCTTTACGGTGGTCAATTATAAGTAAATACATAGTAATAGTAAAAGTGTTCGAAAACTATTGAAAACCCACATTATACTCGAATACCACAAACAAAAGTGACTTGTATAAAACCGGTACGAACTGAATAACCGTTTGTTTTTGTTATTATTTGTATAAGTATTATTAAAATCCATAATCCAGTTGCTTTGAAATTTACATTGCTTTCAGGGTTATTCATATACACTGTGTTTAATATGAATAGAAAACAAAATGTCGAAAATTGTGAAAAAACTTACTAGGTTATTTTCCCCAGATTATAGGCGGTTTACTAAAGTCTTTTCTGGTCGCAAATCATTCAAAGACGCCCATCAAAATCTGTCATGGTTCCAACATTAATTCTTTGCTAAACAGTTCTTTATTATCACTCAAATAACATCTAGACAGTATTGTTTTATGGCATTTTGTATGTTATGAATGTAAGAATTTCTCTTGGATATACAGAATCAATCGAATCGGTCCTGCAATATTTTCATTTGTCGTGTCTGATGGTATTCTTACTCTATCATCTATTTTAATATCACAGTAGCATTTTTTGCCATTCGGTTGCCATAAAATGTCTCAAACCAAGCCTGCAATATTTTCATATTTGTCGTGGTCGAGGGTCTTCAAAGTTCCTTTTTCATCTATCTAATTGAACTAGATGAAAAGGAAACTTTGAAAGCCACCTAACACGACAAATATGAAAATATCGCAGGATGGGTTTGATTGAGCCTGTTCATGGGCAGTGATGGAAATGCATATAACTGCCCACGCCGCCTAGCCCCGGGAGCGCAACTCAATATTTATACAAATAAACATGGCAATTTTGATCCATCCCAAACGATGGTATGCATATAGCTGTGAACATGGAACCTTCAATGCAGTATTTTCAATTAATACCATTCCATGTTCAGCGGCGTATTGTCCCCAGATAAAAGAATGGGTTTGTCCTAAACGATAAAACAATGGACGGAACTTAACAAAATAGAATTTTGACGGGGGTCTGAGAATATAAAACCTGCATATCACAGACAACGCCAAATGCAAAATTTAAAAAGCAGGAAGTATATCATCCTTGGGGTGATTGAACCATATCTGAATTTATATTGGCTGGGATCTTGAAACTTCCCATCTATATACTTGCCGAATTATTTACACAAAAGCAATTTTAGTAGTACTCTTGACAAAGTACACTTAACCAATGTTCTAAACATTTTTAATGTCTCCGCATAGAATTGGAATAGAGTCTTCAAATTTAAAACATAATAAGAAACACCATTTTTCCTTCTTTTTCCGCAATTTCCTTTTAAATGCCTTCGTGCGTTCTTAAACCAATGGCAATTATTTAAGTTGAAGGCAAGACAAAAAGTCACAAAATTTACCGTAGCTTTTGTATAGAGGATATACCGAAACCGGCAAAAACTGCTGAAAAATCTTCTGTGTGACAGCTAAACAAACGCATTATTTGAGAAATGCATAGAATTGTTCAAAATTACTTAACAATCCATATTTAAAACAATGAGACATGATTTTTCTTTTACATAGAATATACCCACTACTGACAGTTTTACCCCTTCCTAGATTCAGTGGTTTCTAAACGCGTGAAGATAATTTAATAATTGTAGTATACAAAGATGTGAAAATGATGTATCCTATTATATTTCAAGATTGAAGTGTATATCCCGTATCCTTGCTGAGAAATTTAAAAACTATGATTGGTGTAGTTAGACCATTGGTTAAGTGTACATACGTATTGTGCTAAACGACCTTCAAATGACTTAACTGATAACAGAACTGATTGAATGTACGGGAAGACTTTTTACAGCCGCCACACGGCACAGACAACGCTACTGTGATATTGAAAAACATGAGAAGGAAACTTTGAAAGCCACCGAACACGACAAATATGAAAATATTGCAGGCTCGGTTTCATTGAGCCTGTTCATCGGGTCATTTAAGTCTACATTTTATCTGTATTAACTCTATCAGTTGAGCGGTATGTGATTGTATTAAAGGATAGCTTTGTACGACTTTATGAGGTATTCTCCACCTCGTGTCGTAAAGAAAATATGATGTTATTATAATACAAAAGGTTAGTTGTTAGTTACCCCTGTAAATTTTGTAAATCCTTAAAATGAAAAAGTCAACATTTATAATGTTATTAACGAGTAAAATGTGTTTGCAAATCTAATGTTAATTAATATAAGAACAAAATGTAGCCTTTTCAAAATTTCAGACCGATTCCTAACAATCGATGAAAAGGGAACATTGAAAGAAAACGATTACGATAAATATCAAAATATTGCAGGCCCGATTTGACTGGCCTAGTCATAAGCAATAATAGACTGAACTGCATATTATTGTCCTCACCATCTAGCCCCGGATTCAGCGAAACTCAAATATGAATATCGTTCTCTATGGCCTTCAAAGGATTAACTGAAAGAATTATTCTTTCGTTTTGTTTTTATATCGTCCGGAACTCCAAAGACATATGTACAAACAAGATTTAAATAGTTAGCATATATCAAACTTGGTTTGGCACGTTGAAGATAAGATAAAATCATTAGTAGTTAAACGTATTTTTATCTCATTTGTTTTAAATGAAAATATTAACAATGTTACTCGCAATATAATTATATAATGATTGAAATTCAAACATTTACTGATAGTTCGTTAACGATCTTCTACAGTGTTCAAGGAGGCGTGACTTAAAAAGTTTGAGGGAAAGAAAATTATTTAAATATTTTTTAGCTTTGACTTTTTTGACTTACGATAATCTTCTTAATTGCTTAACCCTTTATTTTCATAGATACGTCTGTTATCACATAGGCAGCCAGTTTAGATCCAGATCACCCATAAAATCAATATCATCTTATCAGTATATGCACTTTCCCGTTTTTGTCACAAGTAATCTAATAAATCTAACATCGAAAAGTGTCGATCGTGCTCAGTTTACACGAATAAGCCCGTTGATCCGGATATAAACTATTTTGACTATTTTGCCATGTCATAAAATGGTGAAACATGCATATCAGGAATCGCCACATTCAGATAAAACAGCCTCCCCACACAGTCAAGAAGAAGAGAGGGGGAGAGAGCATGGTTAATAAAAAGATTTATTTATTAAGTAAAGGGTAAAATGGAACTTCTACGGATGAACCATAGTTTCTCAGCCCAAGGACAGGTTTTTTTCAGAGAGTCAGTTATGTTCACATGGTGTTTATCGATAAAAGAAATTTGATAATTCACTTTCTAAAATATTCTCTCAGTACATTTTTACGGGCCATTGAATGAAAAAAACTACTTTCAGTTTGGCTATTGATTTTTGCATACCCATGTATGGTTATTAAGGCGGCGACTGTTTTGTCAGTTACAAAAATAATTTCGACCATTATATACTTTATAGTTTATTTTGAGACTTGTATGAAAAATTAAACGGTCGCCCAGCTGCGCTGGGCCTGACCGTTTAATTTTCATACAAGCCTCAAAATAAACTATAACCTATACATAAATTTTAGATTAGTATATCATGTTTGACCAAGTAACATTTTTCACAATTTATATTTAACTTTCCACAAACACGTCGTTCATTGTCGTTCTTCGTGAAGAAGACAGGGAGAGAGCATGGTTAATAAAATGATCAGTTTCAAAAGAGACACTACTAACAATTATCAAAAATGAGAACCCGAGGGGTTACCGCCTTGGAACGGTCAGTGGCAAATCAAATTGCCACTGGAGGTTTAAAGCAGGTTCTAGGGTGCACCAACCTCACACTTGCCCCAGCAGGTTCTCATATCACAAAACAAGTACAAGTTGTCTTGGTGAAACAACTCTATCCCACTTATCGGCATGCCAAAGCACACAAACATATAAAACATAAGAATCTAATAGCGTTGCAAAGCTAGAGGGCGGGTATTCAATGATCTTACCGAGACCAGAGCTCCTTGAGTAAAATCAGCAAGAACACGATGACAGGGATAAAAGAAACAAATGGAGCTTCTAGGTTCTTTTAAGGTAAGACCTGTGTAATAGGTACTATTAAGAATCCAACATCTGATTATATTTTCATCAACTGTTTCATACCACTGACTTGTTTGCAAAATTTTAATGATTTTCACCGTGTAGTTTTTGAGATTTTTAGCTTTTTTTATTTAAAAAGTGAGAAAAAACGTGAAAGTATCCAAATTCTTTAATCGGTGACAAAATATTTTCGTTATTGATAAATTCAACCTTAATTTTTTTACAGTTTATCCAAAATATGTTATATTTTACTAAACCAATTTAAGATATAATATATAAATACAGAATTTATCTTAAAATGACATTTTTTGACCAAATAAATTTTAAAAAGGCATTTTTTATATTTCACGAGACTAAATTAATGACAATTGTGCAAAATCCTGATTGGTGCAATATACCAAACTTTACCATTTTTTAACTATATACCTTAAACAAAATTTCAGAGAAGTTTACCGTCCAGTTTTAGAAATTTTTAAATTGATGACTTGAATAAACACTATTCTGATAGTGAAAACCCCTTTAATCTTGATTATTTTGCTTATTTTAGTTTAAATCATGAGAATTTTATATTCAATGACAGAATTACACAGGAAAAAAAGAAATATGCCAATTATTTAAGCTCTAGGCTTACAAAAAAAATAGCTTCCAGCGGGATTTGAACCCTGGTCCTCTTGCATGAAAGAAATCTATACTAATTTACTACTATAGTTACCTCCCTTGGATACTCTTCTGGATATAGGTATTCATTACACAGGTCTTACCTTAAGAAAAGATTTCTAAGTCATTTTTTCAGTTTTACACCTATCTGACCATAGAACAGTTGACTTAACTGTCACCACCAAGATATGCTTAATCGTTCTAGTGATTCTAGATGAACATCTAAAGTTGACATAAAATTATCATCATTATTTTTAAAATAATACACTTCTTTGCTAGTGTTACTATCTTCTATCGGGCACATTTTCTTTACATTTACCATAATTTGACAAAACATGGTTCCACTTTATAGAATGGTCTGGTATATCATTATTCTAAAATTACTAAACAAAGCATATCTTCCTAAAATATAAGACAAAGTAAGAACTTCAAAATCTACAAACTTCTGCAAAGACACATAGGGTACCGAACAAAAGTGTACGATGGATGCACCTTGTGGACCAATAAACGTACACATTAATTAAAAATCAATAAAGTATGAACTGAACCCATTTGTCGAAAAATCAACAACAAGTCAATCAGGTACATTATTTACAGCAGGTATAAAATCTGGATCATTTGCACATCTGCTATTAAAATCCCCGCAAACAAACATACAAGTCTTTTCCTCTTGATATATATTAACAATATGGCACAAAAGGTTTTCATAAATTTTTGCCCATTAATCTGTCTTGTGGAGTTTTTAGTACGAACATAGCAAACACATACAATTATATGTTCATAAAATTGTTTTTTCAAATCAACTTTATCCACAAAATACCTTCGTATTCATTATCAATGACAGGTACATTTAAATCTTTTAAAAATTCATTACTTAATACAAAGGCCACGTCTCCAAAGCCCTTTTAGCATTAATATGTAAATCGGTTCTATTATTCCCCAAACATATATAATTATCAGAACTAGTTCTTCATCCTTCATACAATGGGTTTCAGCAAGTCCTTAAATATCAAAAGTATTTTCCTGTTCATAAAAGTTTCTTAAAATTAACACAATGTTTATCACATTTCCAGCCTTCAACGTTCCAAAACCCGCTGGTGACCTTTTTCTGGTAGTTTCTTGGCCCAAGAGCACAGTAAACATAACTGTCCAAGTTTCCTCGTTCCCCTGAATAAACACGGTGGTTTCTCTGTGGATTCCATGGTAAGCCTCGGGTACCGCTCCTTTCTCGAAATGCTTCGCAAGACTTATGCCTGTCAACACAATCTGAACTATCCAGGCGGTCTTTGCGTATTCGTAAGTAAGCCTCTGGTATCGCGTCTTTCTCGAGACGTTTCACGAGACCTTTGCCTGTCAACAATACATTGTACCTGAATCACCACGACGATGCTCTCTTTCCCTGGAATATCCCCAACTCCTATCAATGCGTGACACAACATGAGTGCCTCTTACCTCAAGATCATTCACATCACCCCTTCTCATTGAATCAATAATTTTCCTAAAATTGGGACTCTGGATTCGCTCAGCTTTAGACTTATCACTATCGATGAACACTTCCCGATAATAGCTAGAACTATCGAAACAAGATTTCTTATCTAGCTCTTCTTTTTTCTCAGATGTATTTTTCATTGTGATCCTGGTTTCGATCCCTTTATCTCGGCTTTGATTGCTCTCACTCTGGTTCTTACCCCATCGGCTTATATGTTGTTTACTGTTCTAAGTGTATCTTCATTATTGGATTCAGTCACATTTCGAAGGATTATGTATCTTTCTATTCCAGGTGGACATCGGTTTTCCTTTGAATTATGTTTTAAATTGTCGATAAGATCATGAGTATTGTTTGTGGCACATTCAATGTCTGCTTCATATTCCGCTAATATGTCTCTTTTAACATCACTGACTTTATTTTCGACAACTTTCTTGATTTTATTAGTCACATTTGTTAAACCGTTGACGAATGTTTTCTTCTTATTGTTTGTGACACACTTCCACCTTTTGTTATCAGGTTCTACTTCATTTGCTGAAGATTGTCTTTTGCGACTTCTTAGTCTGATACCAGATGTACCGTTCTTTGATTTAATGCCAGAGTCTTCCCCCGAACTGCACAGATTGGTTTCGGGATGATCTTCTTTGGTAATCATCGAAACCCGAAGTAACTTGATTATCTCCAGACCCGCCAGCATGGCTAGGATCCCCGGCACGAACAGTCTGTTGATCACTCGACGAATTCACTGTGGACATACCGCCTAGATGGATGAGCGCAACTCTAATCAGTACATCAGCAAACAGTACAAAATGGTCCTTCCTAAACGATGGTTTACATTTTTTGCATATCACAGCTAACACAGAACATCCAAACGGAAACGTTTGTATAAAAATCATTCCGTGAACAGCGTTGTATGGTCCTCATATAATAATAATGGTTTTCCTAGAACAAGGACAAATTGGAGAAACGAATAGAAGTTTTACAGGAAATTAAGGGGATAAAATAAATCCACAAAAGACACTAGACGCAAATTCTTAAAAATTATGTATATCCACAAAAAACAAAAATGTCGTGTTCAACGATCTTCAAATGTCAGAATTTTTTTTTGACAGACAAACAAGTTGTATTTTTTTATTTCCTGTTTTCGTTAGTAAAATGTAGCTCGCATAATAGGTAAGGATTTATGAAATCTTACTGAAGGAACTTATCTGGACAAACAGCTATCAAACCAGAATGTGTCATATCATATGCCAATATTAATCTTTACATAGCAATTCCAGACTGTTAAAAAATGGAAAATAACTTTTAAAAAGTGAAATATGCATATCAGGAATCGCCACACTCACAAGACACAGCCACCCCACGCAGCGAAAAAGAAGAGAGGAAAAGAGAGCATGTTCTTATATGTCAATTCAAATAAGACACCACCAACAATTAACTACATAGAGAACCCTTGGGGTTACCGCCTTGGAACGGCATGTGGCAAAACAAATTGCCATTGGGGGTTTAAACCAGGTTCGAGTGTGCACCAACCTCACACTTGCATCAACAGGCTCTCATATCAACAAGCAGGTACAAGTTGCCTTGGTGAAATAACTAACTCATCCATCAGCTTATAGCATTGCAAAGCAAAATGGTCGAGTACTCGATGATGTTACCGATACCGTAGTCAATTAGCAAGAACACGATGGCAGAGATAAAATAAACATCTCAAGTTTCTAAGTTCTTGAAAGAAAAAAGAATTTCTCGTAAACTTTCATAAACTCCCAAACCCCTGCCACCGTCGTGCAACCAACGAGGTACATGTAAGCATAGTGATCAACTGTAGAGGGGAAGATGAAATTTCTCTTTAATTTACCTATAAGATAAATTATAACTTGAAACTAATAATCCAACTTTGATGAATTATTTGCGATAACTTTAGATCTCAAAATGGATATATTGTCTTGTCAAAAGTGTTATAGCAACATCACGTGGCATCATACAATTTTCTTATTAACTTCCATTGAACTTCTTCATGTCTGATTAGAAAAAAAGTGGATTTCATCCTTTTTTTATTGTTCACATATTAAGATAACTTAAAATAATGCTGTAGCATACGTTATTTGTAAGCGATAATGATTTGTTCCCCCCCCCCGCCTTGAAAGAGAACCTTAAATGTTAATATGATGTTCGTTAATTTATTTGTTTTAATGTTAGTGGAGTAATATGTTTCCGAATTCATATTTTATTTTCCTTTTATCACAGCAAGAACTTTTATTGGTATTTGAATTAACTGAAGGCTTGAAAGATCTTCTCTCGTTTAAAGTGATTTTCACCACTCATTTGCATTAATATCATTGTGACAATAGTTTTTGTTTGAGCCGGCGGTGACCATAAACATTAACTCATTTGAGTTATTATCTCGACCTTTGTTATAATTGTAAACATTTACTTGGTTGATTTAGTTTTCTGTATATCAATGATAACCAAAAGTAATCACAATAAATCTTTTAATATTTTCTTTATTATCTTGCTTTAAGGTGCAATATTTATAATATAAAGTCTCCTATAACTTTTTGAGTTTTTATTCTTTTTGGTTAATTTATTTTGTATTATGAGAACCATATGTAGATGATGTACAAAAATAAATTTCCATTGAAAGACAATCTTTAATGCAATCTAACATTTCACAAATGAAAATGTTACACTAGTGGTGAAATTTACTGAGATCAACTTGATACTAGTAGTTACACAACAATATAACCAAAATATGGTTTGAAATGGAAATATTCATGGAATCGTGAACAGAAATATGCATTTCCATTACAGAACTGTCCATAAATAGGCTCAATCGAAGCGAGACTGCAATATTAGGATAGTTACCGAGCTCGGTGGAATAATCATTTCATTTATTTAAATTCAGACGACAATAAAAGAAAAAATAAAACTGAAATATCATCACATTTTAAAGGGGAAGGGTGTGTTCTTCAAGTGTTTAGTTCACAGTGACATATTTCCAATCTTGCAAAATTAGCAATCGTAAATAACATTATAACATCTGCGTCTCTAACTATTTGCTTAAACTTGAATGTGTTGTTGATTTTAATTTTGTCCGCTGAATCCCGGAAGAAACGTTTAAGTACAGTACACTCCGAGGTTAAAGTAACATCGTTTTGAGTATTTCTTTCAAAGAAACGGAGAATTTAAAAAATCAAGTACGTCCAGACGTCCGAGGTTCGAATCGTGTTTAAGGCTACTCTTTCCGAGACCCAAATATGCCATTTTGCCGTTGTCGGCAGGGCGATTACCCTTGGAGATCCTATAAGCGAAGCTGTGCAAGCTTATAGTGACATCTCGATGTTCTATCACATAGTGTAGTCTCAGTCTCCGAACAATGTAAGGTTGCGAGAGGCTGTTAGGTGTTCTAACATTAAACACCGGTAGACTCTTAGAGCATTACCACACCATAGACAATGCAGTGGATGAGTTCCCAGTGTTCTCATTTTTGTTTGAGTGTTACTTCATTCGATTGTGTGTTCCAATAAAATTCAGAAATAGGCGACAATTCTCGTACGTATCACTCCTTCATTTTTAAAAGGCCTGTTGATAATGGAGAAGCCGTGGACTGTATTGTTTTTGTTTCCGATCATTAAAACAATTTTAGATAGAAACTGAATTGCTTTTTCAAAAGTATCCGCACGTGCAGTCTAAACCACAAATCCCAGCGCAATTATACCAATATAGAAACATGAACAGGTTGGTTTCTGGTAATCAAATTACGGATATAGAAATAGTATCAAAAGACATCCATTGTCGCAACCTTGAGACCGTCATTTATAATAAATATTTTCCAATAGGATCTACTGTAAGCAATCGTCGTATTTGCCTCGTCTTATCTATATAATTAAATAAACATAAATTGAACAAGTAGAGTCTCAACGTTTTTAATTAAAAATTGTTCAGAGATGCTATATTTTATCATGATTAATTTAAGGGTATTTAGTAGTGATGAGAATCGGAAGGCTAAAGTGGAATCGATTAATCGGTCCGATTCTGATACCTGTCCGATCCGATTAATCGGAAAGAATCGGAATTAGACTTCTTCAATGTACTGTAGTGTACATTTTGTACCAAAAGCATACCTGTCTCATTACTTTCATATTATACTGAAAGAAATAAGCTTAGCAAGTAAAGTAACATAATGAAAATACCCTAAATAAAAAAATCACTAACAATAAAAAGAATTTCATGACATTTATGTAATAAGAAGCCATTCTTTTTTTTGAAGGAAGATGTTTTATGTTCAATTTATAAACTTGCTAAACTTAATTCTTTCAGTAAATTACATGACTAATTTTATTATTTTAGTTTACAGGCTTAAAGACACAACTGCTTTTTGTACCTGTTCTGTTTCTTTTCAGGTAATTAGAGCCTACTTTTTTCAATTTCAAATATGTGAACATTACTAAAGGCATAAAATGTAACTTAAGCAAATAAAATAAGAATCAAAACTTTTAAAAGCTATGTAACTTCTTTATTTTTATTTTGTTCTGGAACACTGACAAAATAAACAGCTGTTTGAAAGTAGATCTTAAGTTCTTAACCTTTTACTTCATATATGTCATTTATTACATGGGCAAACAGTGTAGATCCAGATCAGCCAGCACATCAGTGCCCTCTGATCAAGATCTACATTGTTTGCTTCTAGGTTAGAAATAACTGAATGAATCTAAATGGTATCAGTGCAGATCCTGATCACAAAGAATGGATTTGCTGGCTGATCTGGATAAACTGTAAGCCCACGATATAAGGCATATATATTGTGGAAAGGGTTAATCAGTCATTAGATGTCCCTAGCTAATTGGTAGTATTTGACATAATACATTTTAACTACTATCTACCAATACTTGTCCATATTCATTTCCATGAATACCAGTTGATTTACTTTTTCTGGCAGTAATCTTGACCTTTTTTGTTCACTACCACTCCCGCTGTACTAAACACTCTTTCAGACGGAACTGAACTCGCTGGAATTGCTTATATTTTTCGTCACAGGGCACGACAAATCCATTGCCCGGTTCCCGCGGGCTACTGCATTCGACCCTGCGGACTACCAAAAAATTCCAGCGAGTGCCCGACGGGCCACCTTAAAATTCCTTTATTGGTTGCCCGGCAAATCATCAATTCCAATAAACAGGAAACGTTATGACACTCCACTGTAAAACAACTCGCGCGAGTAATTATCGATTTCGTCACCTTTGACCTCTCGCTGTCAGTCTCGCACGCTCAGTTGTATGCTATCTATGTATTTGACCGAGCGCGAGGATGCGGCGAGATAATGCGGTACTTTAGTGTGTTTTGATTAGATCATCGATCCGCCAATTTTAAAAACAACCTGTTGATGGCAACTTTCACAGTTTCGGCTACCTAATTTACGACAGATCAAAGGTGTAATTGGTAAGTATGTCAGTTGATTGAGGATGATTGGGTTAATTATTACGTAGGTGAGAAAAGCAATGGTCGGTGAGAAGATAAAACGTTTCATAATACTATTACAGTTAATTAATCAGTTCCGTCACATGCTCGATATTCTTGCTGCAAATTTCAGATTGTTTATGCAAACAATGTATCATAGGATATTAGATTGAAGATAAATTTGTTAGCAACAATTTGAGATCAACTTTGATAAAATCTACCGTGTGTAAGCATTGAATTTCTGCCGGCAAATTAATATAGCCCCAATTCAACAAGTTTCGATACCGTTCAAACAGTTCCGAAGCATAGTTATATTTAAAATTGTTATCTTAGGGGGCATCTAATAACAGTTCTACATATTATCATAAAAATAACGTGTTATCAATGTTTTTTAGTTGGATTTGTATTTTGTTAATGGAAAATGGATCGTTTTGTCATCACAAGGCAAGCTAAATTGTTAAATTTCTTGTCAAATACCGGTCTTGGGATTTTCACATAAAATTTCATAAAAATTAATTTTAAAGAAGTATTTTTCATAGGCCAGTTGAGTTTCTGTTTCTAATTTTATTTTAATCATTGATTTAAATTAGATCATATTCAAGCATGATGTTTTATGAAAGATAACAGAATAGGCTAGATAAATTAAAAATCTGATGTTTGTTGTTTAATGAGTTTCAGGGGCAGACAGAGTGATAAACTATTAAATTCAAATATTATGTATTTCTTTTTTTTTATCCAAAGACAGGAATGAATTTAAATATTTGATATGATCATGCTAGAAACTGGATTGATAAAGGGTTAATAAAAGAGTAGAGATATAATGAAATGACGGAACTGACCTCGCTGGAATTGCTTATATTTTTCGAGCTAGTTTTGCTAGCCTAGGGTAAACAAAATGCTTGTCTTTCCACCAATCTAACAGAGTTAATTTAGCATCCTCTTGTGAGCGCTGGTATTTTAAATAATTATATACTTCTTCATTAATTGAATCCTGTACATTTACTGTAGATTCTCCTGTTATAATTACATTTTGAAGCCATTCGTCACAGTCCTTGAATGTGACCTTGGCCTCTGACTGTGTCTCAGTCTCCTGGCTTCTAAGAATATCTGGTGCTTCTGGGAGATCAGGTACTTGTGGTAAAAATTCAGCATCTGGCTCTTCTTTTACCTCACAAACTAATTTCACATTGTCAATTAATATCTGTCTAGCATTTTCTTTTTCACTGTCACTGAGAAACACAAGATCTTTTGTATGAGGGTTGAGTACAGCTCCAAGCAATGCTACGTCTTCATTTTCAGTTCTATTATCAATTTCCTCAATCATTTTGCTCTTTATATTTTTTATGATATCACAATCACTGTCATTGACTTTTATACACTTCATAATTTTCACTTTTGCTGTATTTACCTTGTGAATAGTTGGTACACTTTCTGCACATAGAATTTCAGTTGCCTTTTCGAATGGCTGAAGAATGACAATTAGCTCATTTACAAGGTTAACTTCATCATATGTAAGTATATTAGAGTGCAAAGTACTGTTCACTTTGGCATTGATACTTTTGTCATTGGCTACAGCGTGTATATAAGGCAGCTGTTCCACAAGTCTCTCCAACATCACTAAAGTGCTATTCCATCGTGTTGGACAGTCTATCACAAGCTTATGCCCTATATGCTTTTCATTCCTACATATTCCCGGATCTTTTTGTTTTAATATGAGTAGGTCATTCATAGATGAAGAATGATGAAAAAATGTTATTAGTTTTCGTGATTTTTTCAAAATTTCATGAATTTCATTTGTAAGCAGCGACTTTTTCACAGTAAGATTAATACGATGTCCATAGCATCCAAATCTAAGAAAACCTGATAATTTAATCATGTTAATGGCCTTCACTTCATTTGCTGCATTGTCTGTGGTTACACAAGCCACCTGATCCTTCTTGATATTCCATGATTCTAAAGTATTTATAAGGTTACCCATTATATTTTCAGATGTATGTTGACCATGTATCTTTCGTGTATCCAGAACTGCACTTTTCAACTCAAAATCTTCGGTGATAACATGTGCTGTTACTGTATCATAACTCTCATTATTAATGGATGTCCATCCATCATGCGTCAAACTTACATAATTGTTTTTTATATCATTCTGCACTTTAGCAGTCATGTCTCTATGTTTCTGACTGATATTCTTCTCTACTGCTGGTTTACCGGGAACTGAGTACCTGAAAGTAATGTTGAATATAAAATAAATAAAGTGAAAAGACGATTTTTCAAAGGTTTTTTAGTTTTTCATTTTCCGAAAAAAATAAGGTTCTTTTAGGTATATATTTTGCAGCCTATGCAAATTTAAAAAAACAACAAAAGATCATGACAATTATTAAATTTGCCAATATATAAGATGTAATTTAATAATTTCAAAATTTAAAATGCAAAATCAATAAGAAAACAAAATCCCAAGTCAAGAATCGAACCCAGGTGTTCTTTGCAATTATATTTTGTGAGCCTATAATCCCCCGTTATTTACCACATTTTCTACTTAAACAGATAATAAGATAGATATCTAATTATTCTGAAAAATTCTTCTTTTCACTGAACAATCTAGAGGTCTGTGCCTTTTAAGTAAAATAAGCTATAATTCTTAATAATTATAACAATATATTCTTAATTTTACCCTTCATTGAGTTCCGCACAGAAGTCCCGAAAGTACATGGAATTACTTAAGCTGAATGGAAGTGCCTTTCCTACTATAAGTCGTGACAGGAGATCATCAGCTCTTTTCTTCTTCTCTGGCGGCATTGTCTTTGTGACACTGTATGATCTTTCAAAGGAAAGCTTTGGTTGCTTAAGAATAGGATCAGATTCACTCCCTTCAGATGTGGTTGAGGAGGGTCTTTTTCTACCAGTATTGTGCGCCTTTTCTATATGTTTTTGCAGATTTGTTGTGTTTCCTGTGGAAAATTGATAATCAATTGACAATCTATATTTTTATAACACTTAATTAATTATTAAAAAGGCATCTAAGGCAGTGGCAAGTAGTCTGGAGTTGTAAGGGGGCTCACGAAGTCCAATTACGTGATAATTATGTGGTATTTGTCATTAGAAAACAATATTGTCTCTTTTAAAATATAGCTTTTGAAAAATGGAATCAGAATTTTTTTTATTTCAGATGTTTTATGCTTTTTAATTCAAATTTTAACAGCAGACTAGTCTGCTGAGTGCTGTACCATACTGTTTGTTGCAAAGGTCACAAATCTAACCGATTTTGAATTTCTTAAAAAAAGAAATTAAGTTATATCTCATATTATGTTTGGTTGATATTATTAAGCTCGTCACAAATAAAAGCGAAAATTATTCTCAATTCTAAAATGTGGGTGGGGTACCTTTGTTGCTGTAAGTCTTAAAGCATATTCTGCATGTTGCTTTTGAGGTGTCTAGGTTTTCCTTTGTAGGGGCCAAACCCCGACACTCCGGTTTTAAATAAAACCCAAAATACCGCCAGGCCTCTGACGAAGTATTCCCAGGGCATTTGAAAATCTCGTTGTTGTTACGATCGTGCGCAGGCCATGCGTTCTCCATTGTTTAAGAGCAGTAATATTTAAAGAAGTAACACAAAGACGATTAAAGCGCGAAAAGATATATACTGGACTGTCGCCGTGTCGGAGACATCGGTCAATTGTCTTCAGAGTGGGTTTTAATTATTTACAGAATTAGCGACTAGAATCGAATCTCTGAAGTCAGAATCGACGTCAAAGAATACGTCATCAAAAGATAACTCCAAATGTAATTACTAAATCATTCATCATGATTTACGTCCCTTTGTTAAAGCGAGTGATGTTCCTATTGTCGCCGATAATCGAGTAATTGTCGCTGAAGTTTCAAAGTCGGCGACATCGATTCTGACTTCAGAGAATCGATTCTAGTCGCTAATTCTGTAAATAATTAAAACCCGCTTTGAAGACAATTGACCGATGTCTCCGACACGGCGACAGTCCAGTATATATCTTTTCGCGCTTTAATCGTCTTTGTGTTACTTCTTTAAATATTACTGCTCTTAAACAATGGAGAACGCATGGCCTGCGCACGATCGTAACAACAACGAGATTTTCAAATGCCCTGGGAATACTTCGTCAGAGGCCTGGTGGTATTTTGGGTTTTATTTAAAACCGGAGTGTCGGGGTTTGGCCCCTACAAAGGAAACCCTAGACACCTCAAAAGCAACATGCAGAATATGCTTTAAGACTTACAGCAACAAAGGTACCCCATCCACATTTTAGAGAATAATTTTCGCTTTTATTTGTGACGAGCTTAATAATATCAACCAAACATAATATGAGATATAACTTAATTTCTTTTTTTAAGAAATTCAAAATCGGTTAGATTTGTGACCTTTGCAACAAACAGTATGGCACAGCACTCAGCAGACTTGTACTCTAGTCTGCTGTTAAAATTTGAATAAAAAAGCATAAAACATCTGAAAAAAAAATTTTGATTCCAATTTTCAAAAGCTATATTTTAAAAGAGACAATATTGTTTTCTAATGACAAATACCACATAATTATCACGTAATTGGACTTCGTGAGCCCCCTTACAACTCCAGACTACTTGCCACTGCCTTAGATGCCTTTTTAATAATTAATTAAGTGTTATAAAAATATAGATTGTCAATTGATTATCAATTTTCTACAGGAAACACAACAAATCTGCAAAAACATATAGAAAAGGCGCACAATACTGGTAGAAAAAGACCCTCCTCAACCACACCTGAAGGGAGTGAATCTGATCCTATTCTTAAGCAACCAAAGCTTTCCTTTGAAAGATCATACAGTGTCACAAAGACAATGCCGCCAGAGAAAAAGAAAAGAGCTGATGATCTCCTGTCACGACTTATAGTAGGAAAGGCACTTCCATTCAGCTTAAGTAATTCCATGTACTTTCGGGACTTCTGTGCGGAACTCAATGAAGGGTAAAATTAAGAATATATTGTTATAATTATTAAGAATTATAGCTTATTTTACTTAAAAGGCACAGACCTCTAGATTGTTCAGTGAAAAGAAGAATCTTTCAGAATAATCAGATATCTATCTTATTATCTGTTTAAGTAGAAAATGTGGTAAATAACGGGGAATTATAGGCTCACAAAATATAATTGCCAAGAACACCTGGGTTCGATTCTTAACTTGGGATTTTGTTTTCTTATTGATTTTGCATTTTAAATTTTGAAATTATTAAATTACATCTTATATATTGGCAAATTTAATAATTGTCATGATCTTTTGTTGTTTTTTTTAGATTTGCATAGGCTGCAAAATATATACCTAAAAGAACCTTATCTTTTTCGGAAAATGAATGACTAAAAAACCTTTGAAAAATCGTCTTTTCACTTTATTTATTTTATATTCAACATTACTTTCAGGTACTCAGTTCCCGGTAAACCAGCAGTAGAGAAGAATATCAGTCAGAAACATAGAGACATGACTGCTAAAGTGCAGAATGATATAAAAACAATTATGTAAGTTTTACGCATGATGGATGGACATCCATTAATAATGAGAGTTATGATACAGTAACAGCACATGTTATCACCGAAGATTTTGAGTTGAAAAGTGCAGTTCTGGATACACGAAAGATACATGGTCAACATACATCTGAAAATATAATGGGTAACCTTATAAATACTTTAGAATCATGGAATATCAAGAAGGATCAGGTGGCTTGTGTAACCACAGACAATGCAGCAAATGAAGTGAAGGCCATTAACATGATTAAATTATCAGGTTTTCTTAGATTTGGATGCTATGGACATCGTATTAATCTTATTGTGAAAAAGTCGCTGCTTACAAATGAAATTCATGAAATTTTGAAAAAATCACGAAAACTAATTACCGTTTTTCATCATTATTCATCTATGAATGACCTACTCATATTAAAACAAAAAGATCCGGGAATATGTAGGAATGAAAAGCATATAGGGCATAAGCTTGTGATAGACTGTCCAACACGATGGAATAGCACTTTAGTGATGTTGGAGAGACTTGTGGAACAGCTGCCTTATATACACGCTGTAGCCAATGACAAAAGTATCAATGCCAAAGTGAACAGTACTTTGCACTCTAATATACTTACATATGATGAAGTTAACCTTGTAAATGAGCTAATTGTCATTCTTCAGCCATTCGAAAAGGCAACTGAAATTCTATGTGCAGAAAGTGTACCAACTATTCACAAGGTAAATACAGCAAAAGTGAAAATTATGAAGTGTATAAAAGTCAATGACAGTGATTGTGATATCATAAAAAATATAAAGAGCAAAATGATTGAGGAAATTGATAATAGAACTGAAAATGAAGACGTAGCATTGCTTGGAGCTGTACTCAACCCTCATACAAAAGATCTTGTGTTTCTCAGTGACAGTGAAAAAGAAAATGCTAGACAGATATTAATTGACAATGTGAAATTAGTTTGTGAGGTAAAAGTAAAAGAAGAGCCAGATGCTGAATCTTTACCACAAGTACCTGATCTCCCAGAAGCACCAGATATTCTTAGAAGCCAGGAGACTGAGACACAGTCAGAGGCCAAGGTCACATTCAAGGACTGTGACGAATGGCTTCAAAACGAAATTATAACAGGAGAATCTACAGTAAATGTACAGGATTCAATTAATGAAGAAGTATATAATTATTTAAAATACCAGCGCTCACAAGAGGATGCTAAATTAACTCTGTTAGATTGGTGGAAAGACAAGCATTTTGTTTACCCTAGGCTAGCAAAACTAGCTCGAAAAATATAAGCAATTCCAGCGAGTTCAGTTCCGTCTGAAAGAGTGTTTAGTACAGCGGGAGTGGTAGTGAACAAAAAAAGGTCAAGATTATTGCCAGAAAAAGTAAATCAATTGGTATTCATGAAAATGAATATGGACAAGTATTGGTAGATAGTAGTTAAAATGTATTATGTCAAATACTACCAATTAGCTAGGGACATCTAATGACTGATTAACCCTTTCCACAATATATATGCCTTATATCGTGGGCTTACAGTTTATCCAGATCAGCCAGCAAATCCATTCTTTGTGATCAGGATCTGCACTGATACCATTTAGATTCATTCAGTTATTTCTAACCTAGAAGCAAACAATGTAGATCTTGATCAGAGGGCACTGATGTGCTGGCTGATCTGGATCTACACTGTTTGCCCATGTAATAAATGACATATATGAAGTAAAAGGTTAAGAACTTAAGATCTACTTTCAAACAGCTGTTTATTTTGTCAGTGTTCCAGAACAAAATAAAAATAAAGAAGTTACATAGCTTTTAAAAGTTTTGATTCTTATTTTATTTGCTTAAGTTACATGTTATGCTTTTAATAATGTTCTCATATTTGAAATTGAAAAAAAGTAGGCTCTAATTACCTGAAAAGAAACAGAACAGGTACAAAAAGCAGTTGTGTCTTTAAGCTTGTAAACTAAAATAATAAAATTAGTCATGTAATTTACTGAAAGAATTAAGTTTAGCAAGTTTATAAATTGAACATAAAACATCTTCCTTCAAAAAAAAGAATGGCTTCTTATTACATAAATGTCATGAAATTCTTTTTATTGTTAGTGATTTTTTTATTAAGGGTATTTTCATTATGTTACTTTACTTGCTAAGCTTATTTCTTTCAGTATAATATGAAAGTAATGAGACAGGTATGCTTTTGGTACAAAATGTACACTACAGTACATTGAAGAAGTCTAATTCCGATTCTTTCCGATTAATCGGATCGGACAGGTATCAGAATCGGACCGATTAATCGATTCCACTTTAGCCTTCCGATTCTCATGACTAGACTGTTAATGTGATGTATATTAAAACAGTACTTTTTAGGTCTAGATTATAACTTTATTCATATATATATATATATATATATATATATATATATATATATATATATATATATATATATATATATATATATATATATATATATATATATATATATATATATATATATATATATATATATATTTGAATAGCATGGCACAATTTTGTGCAATTGCAAGTTACCAATTCAAGTGTAATCAAGGTAACATTTTAAAAAATAAAATTTATTTTTCAGAAAATAATATATTAATTTTCATGCACAATGTTTAGTAAAAGTCAGATTGCCAGCTGTCCTGCTGAATTCATAGAAAGTTGATGCAGACTTAAATTCTTTCCAAAAATCACATATCATGCATGAGTAGGCTAACAAATGTCAGACACAAATTATTTTTAATATAAATCATTATCTGAGATTATTAAAGCTAGAGCTCGATAAGAGGCAGTGCCTTAGTTCATATTATAATATATTACTCAAACTTTGCTAAGCACCAGGTTAACCACACATCATTGTGAAGTCTAAAGTATATGTATCGTCGTTGAAAAATGCATCGAGGTCCTCTGAAGACACGTGCACAAATATTCTTGGTGCTTGTTTAACTTAAGTTTAAGTAATATTTATTCAAACATATGCACATTTAATGATAGTATACAATGAGAAAATGCCATGCTATGGTTTAAAGAAACGCTCATTATAAACTTTTCTTCATTGGTAGTTAAATTCAATACATTAGTTGTGCGTATATTTGTCCGGTAAATAAGTAATTTATTAAGAAGTAGGATATTAGAGAGAAAGGTTAAATGCTTAAAATACTGGGAGAACAAGAGAATGTAAGGAACAGAGAACGGGAATGAAGATGTTGAGAGAGAGAGAGAGAGAGAGAGATAGAGAGAGAGAGGGCGAGAGAGAGAGAGAGAGAGAGAGAGAGAGAGAGAGGTGCCAAACTCCAGTTCTAGTTTAGAAACCTTGGTTAACTTTGAGTAGAAATTTAAAGCCGAACATTGCAGTTTGTAATAATTACATATACTAGGTTTGTTCAAAATTAAAAGGACTGCGAGTCTGGCTTTTTCATATTACATTAAATCTTAAATATTTTCATATGTACGGCACTCGTGAAATGTTGTCTACTTGTCGAGCATAATTTTATGACATAATTTTGCTAAACCCATGTTTCCTGTATCATTTTAATTGAACTTGACGCGATCATACTGCAAACAATCAGATAGTGCTTTTTTGGAACAAGAATAACAACAACAAACTTTATTAGCATATCGACAGAACACATTTCTTCCGCTAATCCACTGTGCAAATTATTTACAAAAATAGGTAGTGCGCAACGCACGCACACTCAGCAACAAAGAGAAAGATGTGGTATCCATTAACAAGCAATTTGAATTGGAAATGGGAAGATGATAAAAATAATTTTACTAATTAACGTTACTTATATAATACGATTTTAATGCTAATAACAAAGAAGAGCTAGACTAAGTACACATTCCGCCGGACGATACATCTTTAGTGTTGTCTTTATATTAAAATTATTGAAACAGTCATCTATATAGATATAAAACGAGGATGGAGAGTTCAATAATTGTATTTGTATCAAAATCTAAAAATAGAATTTTAAATATAAATTATAAATTATTTTACTTAAATCATGTTTAACATTTAACTATCATGATTTCGTGAGAGACGAGATTTGCATTTGTTTGGTAGGATATTGAACAATAAGCATGTCCTCTACAGCCCCAACCAGTAACAGCTGTATATAACACGTATCGGTAATAAATTCCTTCCAGACGACAGCTTGATACTATTGAAATCGGATTTAGACAAGCATTAGTAGAAACGGTTGCAGGCGTGAACGCTCTGGGATTTATGATATCAAATATATTTCGTAGAATATAAAAAAATTTTGTAACATTATCATTGTAAAATACTTCGATAACTCGTATAGGATGCCATGGTTATGTGAAGTTTGGAATTACTTCTACATATACAGTTCCTAATAACAGGTAAGAATTAACGAAAAATGTATGGTTGTTTTAATTTTTACGATACGATAATTATTGTTACGATAATCGTCAAGTATTATTTTGTTGAGATTGGTTTATTTTACCACCTACAGTCTTTCCACAATGTTCTTGAGATGCTTGAGATGTTTCTCGAATACATAAAACGCCAAACACATGAAGCGAGCAAGAGAAAAAGCGAGTTTACGCCCTCAGGCCCATCCATGCCAAACTGCATGCCCAATGGGGTGTGTGGTGGCGGTTTACCAGGATTGAAAATATGTCAAGCGCATATAAATTTACGTCAAACAGGATGTGTCAATCTCACATTTTCACCGCAAAGGTTCATTTTAAAAAGGTGAATAAGAATAGTTTACCCAGTAAAATAATAGCATGAAATCATAAAAAATTAAGGTACATAAAACCATAAACTAAGAAATTACGTTCTCTCCAAACATCTAACATGTTTTTAATTTTAAAATGCGTTATTACATGTATTTCGTCCGCTCAACCTTATAACGTCATTTTAAGAATCAAAATGTCCAAAGGTGCTTTCTACCGTTACGCACCACATTCGAACAACTGTTAAAAGAATCAATATTTAATTTATGTAAAACAATTAACGGAAAGAAGAACCTGATGAAGAAATATAATGTCACGTGATCAGCAATTCACCTCTATGACTAAAATCTACCGGACAACTTATTAATGCCAACTGAATCGGGTGATGCGCAGAGTCATCGACATTAATAATTGCCACTATTTAGCAGAACATTCTACATGTTTTAGTTTTTTTAGAAAGAATAATGTATTTAAAAAGTCATCTGGCACCTGTTTCAAACTTACAAATTTATCAATGTGAAACAATATCATTATACTTTTCTACAAAGTGTTATTGAAATTTATGTAATGATTTATGCCAACCGAAATAGACAAACTGTTTAAAAAATATATATCATTTAAATACACCTTGTACATATATAAACAAGCTTAAAAATTGACGTACTATGTAGTAAGATCTACCTCTTTTTGTCATTTCAAAGATGATTTAACCCATTTCCGGTGTTCATGTTATGTTCACTCCAAGCTTTATAAAACACATCTAAAATAGAAACATACTCAAATCAATACTCCTATGAACCATGAATGTTTTCTTGTGTTTATAGATATTTGAAATAATTTAAAATATAAATAAAATATGCATCTTCTACTTCATACATTATTTGGCACTTTTCTAAATGACCCTTCCTCTGTTAAAAATTGTCCACGATTATATATCACAAAATGGGACAACGACTCAAATGATGAGCGTCAATGTACCTAATTGACTAAGACATTGCCACTAATAGGACAAAAGACTATTTCCAGTGTATGTATGTGTTTTTAGGACGTTTCAAGTAATTTATTTGTTTACGGATTATTTTACGGCACATGAGTCGGCGCATAAACAAAAAAGCTTACTAACTACACAGATTTCACTGACGAAAAAGCAAATTGATATATTTAAAATATTGAGTCCAACGGTTGTGTTTCACATTTCAGAATAAATAAATGCAACATTCGAGTAACTAATATTGCACATTACAACAGATCGCACGGCCTGTGTCTCCAATTTTCATATAGTTTTGTTCATCCAGCTCTAGAAAACAAACGCACTTCATAACTCAAATGTGAGTTTCATAAATAATTATCTTATCCTATAATAGTCACTAAATTGACACTTCCGTCAGAAGAAGGCCCGTTTTGCATGTCGCAGTCTTAAACAGTATTGCAAAGGCCTGAATGATTGCCCTGAAAGTTTTATTTACATTTACGACTTCTCTCTCTCTCTCTCTCTCTCTCTCTCTCTCTCTCTCTCTCTCTCTCTCTCTCTCTCTGTGTTATTACTGGCAAATAGCTCAATACTAGGGATTTTCATGAGCGTTTAAAAATGGAAAATGTATTATTGTATATTCAGTAAATACTGTAATTAATTTGGCACCAATCATCAAATGTAAAGCAAAAATAAGAGCCGTGTCCCTAATTAGAATGTCAAGGTTGTAATATGTATCAGAACTTGATCGTAACTTAAATATATCATTTTAATGATGATTGGTAGTCGTTTGTTACTTTCTATATTTCCTTTTATTGAGTAACATTCCGAGGGTGCGTTATATTAATAATTATTTTCTCTTATGCGTATATTTAAACTCAAGTTACCCTGGAATTAAATAAGAGAAACATTGAACGTGGTAGAAAAATGTAGTCACTTTTGTACATTTATCTGAAATTCTCTTGTACAAATTGCTATTTACAAACGAATACGCGCACCTGATTCTCACATTTTCTATTGTGTACTTTTATATTAAATATTTCATTTCAAAGCGCCTTCATGTATAAAGAGTACACAATACATAATTATATTTATTGACACTGGATAAAAATAAAATTCATATTATAATCTTATATTGCTTTATTGGAATAAAATCGCATATAGCAGCAAATTTAAGTCATACACTACAGTTTTTTAGACATATCATAGTTTAAGGGGTCGCAAACATTGCAAATGGCGAAAAGTGGCTAAAATTTCAAAAATGAATTTTAGGGGAAATACTTATTGCCACCTAGATTTTAGTAAAGAAATGTATTTAGCTAAGGATGTATGTAGTTAATGTTTGCAAGCTCAATTAAGTCTAATTGATGTTCTATTTACCAAGCACTTACTATAACAAAAGAAAAGCCGTTTGCATGAGAACGCCGAAATTCATGGACAATATACCAAAGCAACTCATACCTGAAGTAAGTATATGCTGGTCTACAATCTTTAGTGCCAATTCGTCAAAATAATGTTAGGGTTTCAAGAAATTCAAGGATATTGTGTGGATATTGGCATGTCGTCCTTTTCCAAATAATAAATCATGTGCTAACAATCTAAATTCGGATGGTCATTTTAAATATATGTATTTGTTTACATGTGTACAATCCACATTTGTGTCCATCTTAAATTCGTGTTTATACATTCTCATTAACAAATGCCTAGTTCAATTATTTATATTTTAGAACTAACACTAACAATCTAATGATTAATTGCTTAACAAACCGACTACTTAATAATTATTCCAACTTGTGAGTAAATCTTCGCAGTAATAGTAGGTTTGTGTAAGTATTTGGGCGCCAGTTCACATGCTGAGAAAGATGTGCAGCCAAACCGGGACACGAACCCGAGATCCCTCGCTTACAGGACGAGTGCTCTCCCGATTGAGCTATCCGGTCCGCTTTGAATGTTTGACCATAGCTAGGATATGAACACTGGACTATGTTTAGAGAAATTACATCAAATTAACATCACACATTATTTGATTGCCATGGTTAGGCCCTTGTTAACAAATACAAAATTTGTAACTCATCTTTTAACGATTCTAGAGAAAACTTTTAAAGTCTTGCAGATTGATTTCAATGAATATGGTTTATTGCTTTAACGTCAAGTTTAGAAATAACGAAAACTCTCATCTGACTGTAAAATCCGGATGATTGATGTTTGGATTTCTGTCATAGTCCTTACAATCCTCGGTTTATTCAATTTTGGATAATGGCTTTATTATATAGAATTATGTTTGATACTAACAGGTATACAATGAGCGCCATTTTTATGCAAACCCACAACTGCCACGTTCTAATATATTTGTCTAGGCATTGTTTTTTATACTATCTGTATAGAAATGAAATGATTTTCTGCATACAAAATCATCCCATGGGAAATGTAGCATTGATATTGTCTCAATCGTAAAACCTGAATGGTTTCGGCTTCAGTGTACTTGTAATCATCATAAGCAAACTGCCATTTTGCTGTGCCGCGCTACACCGACACAATTTTGTAAGTACTCATTTATAAACACTAACCTATACTTTATGATAAATGATGAATTCACTCACAAAGGTATGCTGGAGTTATTTATATACATGTACTAATTTTATACAGATTCTCTAAACGTAACAATTTGTACATAAAGTGGATCAACTATGAAAATAATTTCGTTTATTTACCATGGAGAAGTTTTTCAAACAGAAACTATGCGCTTGTAGATATAAATTACAAAATACCGTGTCAAAGTAATAAAATTTCAATATATCTAGCATCTAATGGGTTTTCAAAGGCTATTTTAACGGGTCGTTTACTAATCCTCACATATTTTCACGTAGAAACCTTAATATAGTCGCAGTTCGATGGCTGAATTAAAGTATGCTGTAACAAAACAGATATTACATATATAGTTGCTTCACATGTCCTAGTTTTGAATGATTTAATTTAATTATTCTGGTTTACGCGATTTTTTCTTGAGTTATAGACATTCTCAAAGCTTAATTGGATTAGAGCCTCGTGGTGTTTGGGAGTTAACTGTGTGACGATGATCGGTAGGGTTTTAAAGCATATTTATAAAAATTTCGATTTATCAATTAATTAATATTAAATAATTATATCAATTGCGATTTGGATTTAACAGAGCAGAAAACAGCCATAATATTTGACAAGACTGAAGATAGTAATTGAATGATTCCTGGTTGGCTTTTCACCTAAATTAAAATTTGACTAAATCGAATTTCGATTAAACAAAAATTAAATGACACAGGTACTACATGTATGAAATGCAAAGATTTCGCACCTAAATTGAACAATACCTGATTACAAATAACAATAAGTGTTTAGACATCCACATTTATAACAGTGTTTTACTCAGTAACCATTACAATACTGGTCTCTATGTAATAAAACTGAGATTTGAAACCAGTCTCGAATCTCAAGCATCTGACAAACGACAAAAAAGTACAGATTGAAAAAATCTTTTCTGTGCCAAAGGTTATAAAACTGAGCATGGGTACCAGTCTCAAATCTCGAGCATCTGATTGGCTGAAATGGCGACCAGTCGCTATTTCAGCCAATCAGATGCTCGAGATTTGAGACTGGTTTCAAATTTCAGTTTTATAATCTTCAGCCCTGAAATAAAAGGCTTGTTTATTTTAATTTATTTATTTCTATTTTCAGAAATCCATCTACGAGAGAAGTGTAATTATTCAGTGTTAGAATTGACATATTGCAGTAAATTTTATCAAACTAATTTATAGTACGTGGACAGTCAGTTTTTGTGATGAAATATTCTTTGTAACAGTGTAGTTTTTTTTTCTAAACAAAAATAGCTCACAATTCTACTTATTAGTGAACTGGATTACTCTTGAATTTCATGTTTAATCCTGATTTTCGAAGCTTACTCCAACATGTTATACGAGGACAAGATGGCCTGTTTATTGTTACGTACTTCAATCATGCATATGTGTCATCAAGAAAACAAATGAGCGAAATAAAGTTTCTCTTATCTACAGCTCAGATTACTCAAGTTATTGCCATTCACTAAAATGAGGCTGGAACAAGTGAAACAACGGATTGGTGTAATCGCATTGATTGTGTTGATCCACGTGTTTGGATGTTCTACA
The DNA here is from genome assembly GCA_038501625.1 of Corbicula japonica. Lineage (NCBI taxonomy): Eukaryota > Metazoa > Mollusca > Bivalvia > Venerida > Cyrenidae > Corbicula > Corbicula japonica. Next base: position 463,536 of record JAZAYU010000293.1, read on the forward strand.
ACGAGTATACAAAGTAACGAAGAAACCACATCGCCCGTTTCAGAGAAAACATTTATTAATAAATCAGGACAAATGTCTAGAACACAAATTATACCATCGTCTGAAAATGTAACGAAGGACAATAATCATATAAGCCAAAGTCCAATATTAGGCGACACAATCAGACGTACATCACAAGCAGCTTTCATCTCCACCTGCCAAGATAACTGCCCATGTGATATTGTAGAGCAAGATGTTGCGATGCTTCGTTGCGTGAAGCCTGGTGCACTTGACAGATTTCCACTTCTTAACGATTTGGCTTTGATGGGAAACATCTCTATTATGTAAGTGTAGTATTCCTTAGTTAAGAGCATAACATAAAGCTACACTGTTAGTGTAATAGTGTAACTCGTAAAATATACTACTCAAAATTTGATAAGGATCACTTTTAAGATTGTGTTTGTTCCTAACATAAGGTTAAAACGTTTAATATTTGCTGGGATTCTGAAAATTCGTTCATTTTTCATCAGATTTGTGCCAAAAAAGGAATGAGCCGAGAAATTATCAATGCGGTACAGCGGTTTAAACTTGGTAGGGTCAAAAACTCGAGATAACACGGAAAGCGATCCCTTTCAAATATTGAGTAGTATATATATTATTGGTAAAAACCAGTCTCAAATCTCATCTGATTGGCTGAAATGGCGAGCAGTCGCCATTTCAGCCAATCAGATGCTTGAGATTTGAGACTGGTTTTGCTAACGATTGATTTCACAGCCACTGCAGATTCATAATCTTTATAATTAATTTATTTCATTTTGTGTTTTAAAATAATAAAAAAGTATATAAGCCATGTAAATGTCTTGCCATTGATTATTTGAGTCAGAAAATAAGCGCTTAGTTTGAGATTGACATGACCATTGGTGCGTTGGCGAGGTGAACATTCAGATTTCAGTCATGTCCAGAAAGCAAGACTAAATGAAAAACAAAAAAGTTATTTCCAAATTCTTAAAGTTAATACTTCTTTTTTGCATATCTACATATAACTGGTGTGGGATAAACGTTGGCACTAACTTTTAAAAATTCTCACTCCAAACTTGAATTTGTCATTTCATTCAATGGATTATTCACACTGAAAATGTAACAAAGGACAATGATCATATAAGCCATTGTGCAATATTAGGTGGCATCACAAAGAGCTTTCATCTCCGCCTGCTATGATACAATGTTATATCGTGGTGATTCCTCATGTGCATATATTTCACCTTTTTCTAGAAAAGTAAAAATAACAGTAACAATATGGAGATGATAAAACGTGTTTAATTTGAAAACAAAGACAAAACAATAGAAACTTTTAGTTTCGACATAAACGATTTGTTTCATTAGTTCTTGTTCATTTAACCTCTTTGTAATAAGGTGTGATTCGGACTTGTGTAGGAGCTTAGTTTTGTTACAAGATATTGTCGTGTTATGTAGTTCTTGAAAATAAGCCAAATGTCAGATTTAATTGATGGCACATTTTGTGAGAAGTTTCGTGAGAAGGATCGCTTTGTTCGTCGGTCTGGCGGTCAGTTTGTCCTACAGATCATCGCGAAAACTTCACGTTTGCTTGATCTTTTCCATTTCCGACTATATCTCCTTCGACTTTAAAATTCTATTTTTACCATATTGTCGTATTGAAGACGAAATCTTCATGTCAAGGCCACATTTTGATGTTTCTTTTAAAACTTAATCCGTCAACGTTAGAGGCAGACGATGCGTATTTGCATAAATAATTTATCAATTTTCTTAAAAAATCTCTTTGCACTTAACAAGTATAAAACGCATTTTTTACAAAATATTTTAATTGTTTATATTCTTTTAAATTAAGCTATTTTTTTCATTGAAGATACAGTTTGGAATAAACACTGAATGAAAAAAGCATGTAATCATTAAAAAATGAGTAAAATAGAAGAAAAGGGAACTTTGAAATCCACCTAACCTAAATCCACGACAAAATATGAAACAATTTTCACGGCCACAGCGCCTAGCCATGCCATTCCGAAAAGGCAGCCGACTGAGCTAGCTGGGACAACCCCGAAAAAGGATGATCGGATATCATTTCTGCATGGAATTGGTAACGGATTATTTTACAGTACTGACTGTACGGGTAGACCTTTTACGGCCGTCACACTGCACAAATAGCGCTACTGAACATTGCAAATGATATTGTCTCTACCGGGAGCGAACCCGCAACGTCACTACGACAGTGCCTAGCCAGACAATTCCGACAAAGCAACCGACTAAGCTATCTAGGACAATTCCCAAAAAGGTTGACCGGATAGCCCTGATATACGTTATCATCACTGCATGACATCGGTAACGGATTATTTTACTGATAACAGTACTTACTGTTTGTACGGGGAGACTGTAAGTCTCACGCCGCGATGTTCTTTTTTTCCATCTTTTAAAACTATATATTAAGCAGACTGCTTATTTATAAAAAAATTGTCGAATAATATATACATCATATAAGGGGCAACTTTATAATATTCAGTCAGATATCATTCATATTGAATTTCGGCAAGTTACAGTTAAATTTTAAGAGATAAAAAAAAACAGATACATTTCTCAATTTCTCATAATTCGCATTTGAAATTTGATTACACACATTTTTACAAATTGAATTTGATAAAAATTGAATTTACAATTAATCACGTTCTCGAGTGTTCTCTTAATGAGAAGCTGTATGCCTGAGGTGTATAAGGAAACCCTAAATGGAGAAAGAACAGAAAGAATGTATAGTTCAAATAATGTTTACTTGTTATAGTTTACAAAATATAAAACACCATTTAACAGTGTACACCGAATACACCACTGCTAGAGTTTTCTAAACCGCTAATTCAACGCCGTTCATTTATCAAAGTATTTCACAATTATTGACATTCACAGTTACACAGTAAATAAGTTTATGAAAATATTTGATAATGTTTTGTTACAGGCGTAGAGCTATAATCATGTATTTTTAACAATTTGGTAATGAACTCATTAGCTGTTTAAAGCAATAATATTATAATAGTCAACCAAGCCTGTAATAATTATTCGAAGAATAGAAAAGCAAAAAAGTAAGACTTACTTTAAGATGAAATAAATTCGGAATCGATAAAATTGACAATTAATGTGGACAAGCATAATTGTGACCAAATAATTTGAAATAATGGTTGAAATTATTTTTGCGCCAATGACAATCTAGTATTTTTCAAATATTTCGAACCTTCATTCTCACAAAGTCGCGCGTCCGAAATGTGTTTATTATAGGTCGGTTTCCTCCATATTATTGTTCGGACATTTATTGATAATCATATATAGTTCGTTTACGATCTTCTACAGTGTTCAATGAGGCGTGATTTAGAATGTCCGAGGAAAAGAAAATCATTTATTTAATATTTTAGCCGTGACTTTTTGGCTTATGATAATCGTCTTAAATTGCTTAATCCTTTATATGATAGATAAGTCTGCTATCACATAGGCGACCAGTTTAGATCCAGATCACCCATCAATTCAATGTCATCTGATCAGTATTTGCACTTTCTATTTTTGTCATAAATAATCTTGTGAATCTAACTGCGAGAAGTGAAGGTCGTGCTAAGACTACACGGATGATCCCGTTGATCCGGATATTAACTATTTTGCCATGCTATAAAAGATTTATTATGAAGTAACTGGTAAAATGGAACTTCCACGGATGAACCCTTGTTTCTCAACCCAAGGAAAGACTATTACACAGGTTTTTTCCTGAGAGTCAGTTATGTTAACATGGTGTTTTCAAAAAAAAAAAAGAAATGGCATGATTAACTTTCTAAATTATTCTCAGTACATGTTTACGGCCATTGAATGACAAAGCTACTTTCAGTTTGACTATTAATTTTTGTGCATACCCATATATGGTAATTCAGGCGGCTACTGTTTTGTCAGTTACAAAAATAATTTCGACCATTATATACGTTATAGTTTATTTGAAGGCTTGTATGAAAACTAAACGGTCGCCCAGCTGCGCTGGGCCTGACCGTTTAATTTTCATACCGTTTAATTTTCATACAAGCCTCCAAATAAACTATAGCCATACTTATTTTCGCGGTCTTAAATCGTGAAATTTTCCATATTCACAAAGAGTTATTATCTGTTTTTAATTTTGAGATAGTCTGGTGTCGTTGAACATGTGAAGTTGATAGTAAAAGGCCTCACGGGGAATACCCAACGTAATAAGTATTATTAAAGTACGATTTTAAATGATTGTTTTCGGATACTGGTAATTTCATTATGTCTTTTAATATGGATGTTATTTGTTGAGACATTCAGAATGTAAGAATTTGTTAGAACTGTTGATAAGTATAGTGTTCACCAACTGCTCTCCATTTCCTACAGGTTCTCTCCTATTAACAAACAATTACAAGTTGTCTTGGTGAATTAACTCCAACCCGCCGATCAATTACACAATGTTTCATGAATAGTACACACACATATCAGACACAGATAGCTAAATGGAATGACAAGGTAGATAATTAAACGTTTGCCTTAAGTTACATTATTAACAGAATAATTACAGGTTTTACATCAAAGAGAAATTGCATTTTATAATAACCTTAGACTGCGGTTTGGATAAATTAGATTATAGCATATGTTTTAAGTAAACTATAATTTCTGACTTTTTATTTCGAAAATAGAAACTATTTCGTTAAATGCGATTATAGGAATAAGTCCTACATTGCGTTTCAATATAATAATCTCTATTTTGCACAAAATGTATACTTCAAACAAAACCACAAACTCAGAAATCGATAGTGTTAATTCTTTCATACGCAGTTCTTTGAAAGTGTCTATGATGATGAAGTCTGATGCAATGTTTTGATCTATTGATCGTAGTGCCAAAATTGACGAAATACAGTACGTGTACTTTAACAACAGGGTTTGCTTTGTGATCGATATAGTGCTATCGCCGTAGTTCTAAAAAACACAAACTGTCGGATTTGCTCTTAAGGTTACGCTAAAGCTGCAAATGGCGAAAACTAGCTAAAAATTCAAAGGGACAATACAATCATTAGTGCGGTTGAAATACCATAATATAATAATTCATTACATAGTAAACTTATATTGTTATATGATTATAATAAAGTATGGGAAAATTGATACATTTTACACATCTAAATCTAGTAACAATTAAAATGTCAAACAAAATTATGGAATACACATTTCCCGTGACGTGCCTCATGTTATGTTTGCGATTGACCTCATGGTAACTCCGCGGGTTCTCATTTCGGTGTCTTGTGTACATATTGAGATGAGCACAACGCGGAGCCAGGCCGTTCGGGCAGCATTATCCATTTCCATTTTTGCTGATGAAAAAGATCAGTCCAATCGAGCATGAAATGTTTTCATATTTGCCGTTTTCAGTGACTATTAAAGTAACATTTTCATCTATTTCATAAATATTTTCAGAGTGTTGCGATAAAACTGCTATTTCGAAACAAACACCGAGAAAATTATTAGTTGACACGAAGACTTTTCCTTCTTACATTTCCTTATTCACAACTTGCAGTTTTATTTTTAATAGAGAAAATGTCCTTCAACGAAAATGTAAAAAAAATTTGTTTACTTGATCTCTTGTGATTTTTAACAAGGAATAACATGTTGACTGCATGACAAGTCTGGTTCACCAGTACTCGGTAAACTTAAATTTACCGGTAATCTTTAGTAATACTTTGAGCTTTTAGAAATAAATATGACGAGAGCCTGGAAGCAAAGAGGTAATCATTCTAAAACTGAAAACCATGTTTTGAACCAATTATGGAAGCTTTTAGAGAATTCTTGCTTCTAACTATTAGTTTTCATCATAAATGACTGAGGGCTAAAACATTTGGTTGGTAATCATGTCGTTATAAAAATAAAACATTATTAAAAATGCATTTTATACACGTAGGCAAAGTAATAAGTGTGTTATTAGAATAATAATAATCTGCAAACAGCTGTTATTAATTTTGTAGGTATTAAAATGTTGTGAGACCTGGTACTGCTATGTTAGATTGGAATTTGTTTTGTTTTAGTTAAATTCAGTGCCTTTTTAACTGATTATGTCCGACTGGTCGCCATTTCAGCCAATCAGATGCTTAAGATTTGAGACTGGTTTCCATGCTAAGTGTAATAACCTCGGGCACTGGTTAAAACTCCATATTTTCATAAACTGTTAAACTGAACGTTTCATGGCAGTAGTCTTGAGTTAATTGTAAACTGTTAATTGTGAAATTCAGGCTTTCTTTTCCTGTTTACTTTCATGCTGTGTTTGAAGGTTTAGCTACCGGGATATGATTATTTCTGACATGTATGCCTGTTTCATTTTATTTTGTTAAAATATAAATAAGCTGAAATTATCAGCGGTAAAATTTGAGTTACGCATCCAAATGCAAAACTGTCTTTGCAATAGTAAAATCACAAAATAATGACAATTCTAAATGCATTTATATCCACATTTGTCATCCTAGAAACGTCATTTCTTTTTAGCTCATTAAACGTTACAGAAAAAACAAAACTCCCACAAACAGCTGGCAAAGCACTAAGAAGAGCGATAAGTTTAAACGTGTTGTATGAAATATGTTATAAACTGTATGTTTATTATATCGATCCTATTTGGCGTACCAGCCTCTCTTTTGCAACATGTAATAATTTGATGCAAGACAAGGTCAGTCAATAAGTGGTTTTGTCAATAATTCGTTTTGCCACTGACAGTTCCAAGGCGGTACCTCCAAGGGTTCTGTTTTTCGTTAATTGTTTGTGGTGCTTCGACAAGCACTGACTGATGAATGGAATAAAATGCACCAAGAACAGAGTCTTAGTAGCATAACCTCCGTGTTGTAGGCCATTGGCTGGGAAGATGCTTCTTGGGACATTTACAAACAAGTATTTTCTGAAAAGCCTCGTCTGTCCCCGATTTATTTTGCGTTGTTTGCCCATATGGACATATTGGAGTTATGGAGGTTTTTATTATGTTGCCACTGAAACTTGAAGAAAAATATATGGAATGTTAATTCTTTTTTAATTCAGCAGCTACGAATAAACAAACATATATAAGAAAACTTGAAAAAGATTTCACACCAGATACTTACTTTTAGATGTTTATTAGCCAGCTTAAGGAAAGTTACAGGCTCTTACAAAGCTTTATAATAATAAACAGTATGAAACAGTTTTTATTTGTTTGAAATCACACTGGCAAAAGAATTAATTTTACAACAATAATATATTTCTAATACATTTAAAATAGAATTAAAAACGAAAAATACATAGATTCAATCTTCCCAGCTAAAGCCTACCAAACGGAGGGTAAGATACTACGACTTATTAATCAAATCAACGTCCCCGACTTTTTTATCAAGAGAAGGAAAATCTTTTAAATTAAATTAGTTTCAAAATGACTTTTCTTTTCGAAAATCACAGTCGTTTTATGACTGTCTCTAATAGTGCCTGCTCGTTAATGTGGGTTCCTGTCATCATAACCCGAAAGAAATGCTTATATAAAACTATAGTAAGTATCAAAGCATTTGTCATGTTTGTTAAGTAAACATTTTAAGAACCGCATCGATATGTATTGCTGTCTGCAGCAAAATTGATTTTTATTATAACAATGTCTATACTATCTTATAATTCACCAGGTTTCAAATATAAAATACATTATTTTAGGATATATAGCCTGTATAAAATATATTAATATCTTACCAGTGTCCAGATTCTTTACTTCATGAATAAAAAGACAAAAACACATTTCAATATCTACTCTTTTGTGATTGCGGAAATACAAAGTCGTTTTAATAATTGGAAATCTAATTTTTAATCTAATGTTGCAAACAAAACGCCCTGGTTTGTTTTTACACTATATTACACTAAAACTGGAAAAGTTCGTGTTTTGTATATAAACGTTCTAACTGTAATCATGATTTCGAGCATATGTTGTTTTCTGGCGCATCATTATAATTCACAATGTTCTCTATTTCATTTATAATCTTCAGAAAATCTGCTTTATACAAATTATGATATCGTTTCCAGTGTTTTGTTTCATAAATGCAAACGTTTCAAAGATTTACATTTTTAGCTAAGCATGACTGTTTTGTTAAATAATTATAGGTTATTATACATTTTACTGTACAATACGGGAATATATTTGGCCGAGTACACAGCTTGAAAAGTCATATTGAACGAACCCAACCGTCCAATATGAAATTAATATATATTTTTTGGATCCAATATGGGAATTTATTAATTAACTAAAATAATATTGACACAATATGTACAATTCAGTCCACCTTATTTGGCTTACACCCAATTCATATGAAAACTCAACTGGGCCAATACGAGATAACCTGGGCCAATACGGGTTTTACTGAGCCAATATGAGATCGCATGATTCTGATTGGATAATGAACTGGTCCAATATGAATTGAATCACTTCCTTTTAAAAATAAAAATGACGCCATTTTGGAATTTCTAGTTCGAGTTTTTATTAATAAAAATGATAATAGATAGTGTGACTTTGGACACGAGATGCATTTAAGCAAAGCGACAGCGGATAAGTCTATGTTGCCGCTTTTGGTGATTTATTTCTGTGTAATAAAAATCTTCGAGTTTATCTAACTCGCTAGTACAACAACAACGCGGATGTCTGCAGCAAGAATTCTTGAAACTAAAAGACAGTGAATTTTAAGGGATTACTCTTCATTTAAGCAAGTCTATTGAGCGTGACTTTGCAAAAAGGATCAAAACTTAGTTTGGATAGCTTACAGACATGTTAAATTCAGTATTTACATGTGGAAGTCGTGGATGGAATGTGCCAGAAAGTGAACTTATTTTGGATATTTGGATAAATACTAAATTCAGACTGGATGAACAAGAGACATGGCTGCCACAGTGTGTAGTAATGTTCAGGCTGTTTTTGTATTCAAAACAAAACAACCTTTATATCTGCATCTCCTTGGTAGCTTATACCAGCCGGGTCACTATCGTAGATTGAAGATTAAACATTTAAATCAGAGCTGACACTTCATGATCATCTCTTCAGACCGGTAAATTAGTAATTTTAAAGTCTAGAACAATGGATATTTTGTTAATTAATAAAATTGTCATTAATCAAGTGAATTCATATTGGCATTGTTATTGGGCCTCGGGCAGTCATATTAGCCCTCGGCCTGCGGCCTCGGGCCAATATGACTACCCTTGGCCCAATAACAACGTCAATATGAATTCACTTGATTAATAACATTATAATATTGGACGGTCACGTGGTACAAATGCTGATTGTTTAGTGCACATGTACCCAACCGTCCAATATGAAATTAATATTATATTTTTTGGATCCAATACGGGAATATATTGGACGGTCACGTGGTTCAAATGCAGATTGTCGATTGGTTACATTTATTAGATATATAATAATACTTCTTTCTAACAACTTCTTGGTTGATCATAAGAATTTAACAAAGGAAACAAAATATCCATGTTTTATTGAAAAAAAATACAACGGACTCGCTTGGATTATTCGCAAACTGATCGCTCGGATTGGCAAACAGTTTGTTTCTCAAAAATACAAGTGTTCCCCATCTCCAACATCGCCGCCAGTGTTCCCTATCATTGTCCATTTTTGCGTTTTTTACATCAGTTGCATATAGAAAACTGGATATATTTGCACCGGTAACATTCAGTCTGTCAGGATATAACAAATTGTTCATGCAACAATCAGCTCACTTGCGAAACTTGCCAGAAGAACGATTTCATCAAGATCCAAGTGTACCCTATCCCCGAGCAGTGCAAGCTGCCAAACACTGTACACGAAATACCGCATAAACTGCAAAAGCTGGCAAAATTTGGATTACACTATGCAATCTGTCTTCGTGTACGGGGTACTTAAGTGTTTGTTTAATGGTCAAGGAATCAGCGAGAAACAAGTAAAACTTTACCTCGAACCGAGAGAATTTTTCGGTTGGCGGCCATGTTTTTGTCACGTGATTCCCCAACCTGATCAGTCGCCATTTCAGCCAATCAGATCCTTGAGATTTTAGACTGGTTTCCATGCTCATTTTCATACCTTTGCGCGCAGTATTTGCAACATTTACTGCTGGAATAATCAGAAGCTTCCGAAATAAGAAAAAAGGAAGCAATTATTTTAATTTCTCATTTTTTGCGAGAATTTCATGAATCATTATTAAAATTTCTCAAAACTTCGTTTTAAATGACAGTTTTTATAAAAAGTTAATATATACGAGATATATCAAACTAGTAGTTATATAATTATTTCATTTTTCTTAAGAAAGATACAATTTTGATATCGACTGGTCTACGAGTTATATCAAAGTAGTTCGAAACAAGAAAAAACTGTTTTAGTTCATTAGTAGAAAATAACATATTCAAATATCGGGTTATTATTGTTACATTAGCATTGTTTTTGCAATTAATAATATAGTATCATTAAATACCCAAGATATTGACTTACCTATAACATTTTGATACATCTTAATATTCAAGCGCTTCTGTATCAATTATGTTCAATGACAAATCTACAAATTTAAATTAAGAAGGACCAGAATGTTAAACACTTAATTTAATGAAAACAATAACATAACTCTAAGCATTTGTTAACTTTTTTGTTGCTTTTTGGCAGAAGCTAAAGCTTTCGCGAAACCCCGATGGAATATTAAGTGCTAGAAAACTATTGTCTTAATTAGAATAACTGTTATATAATGACCATATCTGTTCACATTAAATAGATTTTTTATAGATTCTTTGTTTCAAGAAGCTCCGAGAACAGAAAGACGACTCGATATTATCAAATTGATTAGCTTGAAAAAAAAGTAAGTTGTTATTTAATTATAAGCGTTAATGGTATTCTTAATAAAACATATCCTAAAATACGCAAACCTATATGTCTTTTAACTTTAACATTCGGGAATATTTGTTTTTTGCATCGGTGTAAATGCTCTACTTATAACCATTGACAAATAATGTTTTGTTTTTGGTTTTAAAATGGCATTGAATATCAGTAGGATAAAGTGAGATTACATTTATGACAATTTGCCTTTCCTATAGTGAGGGCGTTGAAATAACAACAAAACCAAGGGTCGACGAAACAAAAAGCCATGTACATAGAACGATTTTAGGCTTGGCTGAGGACCAGCTCTATCCGTAGATTCGAGAGCTCCCAGTCGTATTGTCAATTTCATGATTTTTCATCTAACCGTCTTAAGATATTACTAAAAGTTACATCATACCGCCTCGTAGACCTTTGGGAAATTCATTTCTTAACGATTATGTGTATGGCTTGCAATGAAAATCAATACATGATGCGTCTACGTCGACAAGTGTAACATTTACAATATGTAACCGTTATATAATAAGATTACCTGTCATTTAATCACATGTCGACGTAAAGTAAACATAAGAACAGATGATTTTCATCTGAATTTTCTGTATGAAATGTCTGATACCAGTACACAAATAAAGTGTTTTTTTTTTCAAATTAATTTTCCATTTCTGCATGTTTTGTCATTAGAACTTAAAATAAAATTTCTCAACCGATTTAAAAAAGAAATATCATTAAAGAAATAATTTCACGCTAAGCATTCTTATTAAATGAATTTATCAAACAAGTGAAAAGTTGATAGTGAACGATTTTTCAAACAAATCAAACATTTGTTTTCAAACAATAAATTGCATATGTGACACCACAAACTATTTACGAAAGAGAAAACAACCTTTGAACGGTCAGGGGCTAAAAATAACAACTGCAAGTACTTAAGTTTGCGTGACATTTTATTCTTTGTTCTCTAAGTTTGTATAGAATTGTAAACACAACTTGTGTCTGTCAATATTTACTCACAAGGTTATAGAAAATATGTGTGTTTACCAGACGTAAGTTAGTAAGTTAAATATAATACCCGAGTGAACCTAGGATGTCGTATTTTCACGAGTGGCGAACTTACGAGTGAAAATACATAACTATTGAGTCCATTTGTGAAATATATTTTCTATCTTTCATTCATTTAGTAAATACAAATTTTCTTTTTATTTTATTCTTTTAATGCACAAATTGCGTGATTTTGACAGAAAATCGTATGAAATCGTGCAAAAACCTTTAAAAAAGTGGATTACCACTTTCATTCACCGAGAACATTCTATAGCTCACAGGAAAGCATAAAATAAACAATTTTCTTATTTTTTTTTAATTGAAAAATGGCTCTGAATAAATAAGCGGTTTTTTGATATTGGTAATTGCAAAACAGGTTTAGTGTTTTCCGCTAAATTCAGCACAACATAGTTTTATCAATTCACAATTTTAAACAATAACAATGAACCCTTAGACAAGAAGAATAAAGTTATGATTGAAGTTTTAGTCGTTCGTCAATAGCTCAAGATAGTCATTTCATGAAAGTTAACTCTTCACAAATAATGAAAAAGAAAAATATCTATCAAAAATAATGCTTTAACAATGTTTGACCAAAACATGACTAGATATTTATATGACTTTTTGAACATTTATTACAGTAATATTGCTGATGTTTCAGACATGTTACGCGTTGGCGTTTTTCTTTTTCAGTTTCCTTGAAGTTTACTGAGGTTTTGAAATCATTTTCTAACGCAGGTGCCAGGTGTTATTTACGCGACTACCTGAGATACCTAAGATAGATGTTTTACTTTGTAAGAAATGTTTTTATTCACTGAAGCACTTTCATTTTCAAACTATTTAAGCCACATCTCAAATTATTGACGTACGTTTGTCAGTTTTAAAAGCGTAACTGGCGGCAGAACGTGAGTACCTTCTTTGAAAAACATCTAATAGTGTCAAATTGTAAACGCAAGTCGACTAGACAACTGGTAAAGGAACATTGTTCAGACAGCTGTTTTGCTCTATATTTTTTATAAAAGAAATCTACAGCCTTGTTTTAAACCTGGCTACTGCGTGGTAATGCGTCCAGATATATATCTGAAAATACTAACACTGATGTTTAAAACATACAAAACAGTTTATTTGTATATCGAGTCTGTTCATCGGAAATAATGAAAATTACTGCCCACATCACCTAGCCCTTGACTTAGTGCAACTCCGTATCTGTTAACTTTGATCAATCACGAGAAGTAAGGGAAACTTAGAACCTGATCATACAAACCATCACTTTATTGTCAAACACTGAATGCCACGTTTAATAATTTAAATAAGTTTGCATTTCAAAATAACTTTTTGATTCGATGTCCACTGCAAAAATTCGGTTTAGTTCAAAACAATTTGATTCATCCATTTACTCAATCAATACACAAAAGATGTCTGGTTGGTAAAACTCTGGAATTTCTGTTTAAAACGCCTAGAAAAATGATACAAATATCGCGTTGACACTTATATATACTGAACCAAAAAAGAAACTTTCGCAAAGTATGTGCCAGTTGTTCAAGGGTACCACTTAGATGTACACACATACATCCCATGTTGCTCGTGTCAATATACAGTATTTACAAAATCATAACGTTGATTTCATCGACGACTGGCCCTCAAAAAGTCCGGATTTGAACCCAATTGAACATCTTTGGGATAATCTGGATAGACGCGTACGTCGACGTCCGAACCCTCCAAACAACGTCAACGACCCTCGAGCAGCATTGCTTGAAGAATGGAATAATATTCCACAGGCTGACATTAACAAACTTGTGCTCTCAATGCGACGTCGCTGTCAGGCAGTCAGCATCGCACACGGCGGTCACACACGCTACTGATTGTTAACTTTAGAAACGACCCCTACCTTATTTTAATTTAAAATTCAACAATCAATCTGATCCTTTCCTCCAAAATGACGATTTTAAAAGAACCACAATACATTATTTTACAAAAATGTAAGCTTTCAGGCAAAAGGATTGAAACTGTACTTACATATCTACAATCAAATTTGGCGAAAGTTTCTTTTTTGGTTCAGTATACAATATTTTGCGGTCATCTGTCAAAATAATATCAGAAATTTTAAGTACTACATCATAATGTTTTGATATTCAAACCGAGATTAGACCCGGAAAGGAGTTTTTTTTTAATTTCTTGTAAACCCTAACTTTATTTTGACGAATTAGCACCAGTGATCATTCGTCACAGTATAACGGTATCTATTATGCATGGCATAAACTTTGAACTATGGAAATAACCTATGAATTTAAACCAACTGTGTTATGAGACTTATCGACAACACAATTTACCACGTACAGGCATTTTATGGTTTCAACGTACTTTTGTTTCCTAATACATCAGTATTAACCATTGACGTCTCTGAAAGTATGAAACCATTAGTTTTCGTTTCAATTAGCAGCTTATTTTATGCTTTATATGAGGTTTGAGTTTTTACGCGATTCAACAAGACAAAAGAAGTGAAATATGCATAACATGAAAAGTTACACAGACAAAAAAGAAAAAAATGACATGGTTTTATAGTAAATCTATAATCAATTTCAATAAGGGCGCAACAAGCAACTCATAGAATATAAGACCATGGGTAATTTATCAATTTGGAAAGGTCATTGAAAAAAAATGGCCGCTTGGGATTTATACTAGGTTCTACATGTATACTGCACCTCACAGTTACTCCAACAGGTTCACATATGAACAAACAAGCACATGTTGTCTTGGTGAAGTAACTTCCACCTATCAACTGAAAATGTTGCATGCACAAACAAGTTAAACATTAGAAGCTAACGATATTGTGGAGCAAACATGGTAAAGCATTATGAGTTAAATAAGCAAGAACATGATGAAAGAAATAAAAGAAACTGATCTAGCGTATTTTCAAATTTCCTTTGAAGCATTCATAGATCTTAATATTCCTGCCACCGTCGTGGTTAAGGCTGATTAAAGCGATAAATCGAACATTGGTATTCTCTTTGATTGGTGATGTTGACGAGAAAGCAAAAAGTATGCATAGTCGTTATGAGGACGTATTTAATACGAAAAGTGAAGACATGTTTGTTGAAAATGAAACAAGTCATTTCACATTAAAACAGACAAACCGTAGCCATATTGATATTTAAAGATCATTGATATGTACATATCCTTTCCTTGAATTACGTTTAAGGCAGAAAACCATGGAAGTTTAATTAAAATACACGATCAGAACCTTTTTTGAAATCTTTATTAGACAGAAAACGAGCTCAGCCGATGGGTAGGTTGCAGTTATTTCACCAAGACAACTTGTACTTGTTTTGTGATAGGAGAACCTGTTGGGCAAGTGTGAGGTTGGTGCACCCTAGAACCTGGTTTAAACCCCCAGTGGCAATTTGTTTTACCACTGACTGTTCCAAGGCGGTATCTCCAAGGGTTCTCTTTTTCGTTAATTGTTTGTGGCGTCCTATTTGAATTGACATACTTATAACAAACATGCTCTCTCTTCCTCTCTTCTTTTTCGCCGCGTGGGGAGGCTATGTCTTGTGAGTGTGGAGAATGCATATATTACTGTTTTACAATTAAAGAATAATCGTCAATCTGATCTACTTATTTCATAGAACCTAATACGTTTACAGTGCGTCATCACATATCCACTTGATCAATTATTGAAAATCGACTTAAAATCTGAAATTGATTTGCAAGACTGAATTGCTTCCTTTCCCATGAACCAACGAACCTTGTATCCGGCAAATTAAGTCGGATTTTATTTTCATTCTGTATTTCATTATTATTTTAACGTACATTCAGTTTGTTTGTCTTCAAATGATGCTTTTGGCATGCAGACGGGTTCCAATCCATACAAATTAAAGAATTAAAGGTTTCTGTATCATAGTCGGAGATGGATTTTATTTGTGAACTTGTTATGGCGGAATATTTGATGATGTATGATGATGTATGGTTAAAGTATCATTCTTGGGTTAGTAGCTGTCTACATTTCTCCTAGATATGTCGTTGGCTTTCATGTTATTAGTGTAAATCATATTATCCGGTTATCTAGCAATACGTTAGGATATGGTTGTATAATCCGGTCATTTCATCATGTCTGGTCAGCGTCTAGTGCTTTCATCTTTCTGGCAATGTTAATTGACAAATCTATGATTGCTTGTGCTCACGTTTGTTTGTGAGAAAAAACTAAACTCGTTCTATAATATGTCAAATGAATAGGTAGATTTTTGCAAATGTTCGTTTCCTGTACGTAAGGTTCACTGATTTACATTCAACTTTTCCATTATCTTCATGTTAGTATGTCATTATGTTACACGATAAATAAGTCAATTATCTCCATTTCCTTTTCAGGACACATTCAATGCAAATAAACGACATATCTCCATTTCCACATCCATATATCTTTGCTTAAACAGTACATTTCATTTATAATTACCATTTCATCTTTTGCACTGAGGAAACAGTTCAGAGTAAATAAGA
Source organism: Corbicula japonica (assembly GCA_038501625.1). Lineage (NCBI taxonomy): Eukaryota > Metazoa > Mollusca > Bivalvia > Venerida > Cyrenidae > Corbicula > Corbicula japonica. Next base: position 479,920 of record JAZAYU010000293.1, read on the forward strand.
TGGCTGTTTTCTGGTATCTATCAAACAAAACAAACATTTGTTCACGAACGGTTCTTTAAAATTAATATTTATTCAAAACTTTAGAAATGACATTGAACGTTACAATTATTATTTTCATTGTTTTTTAGCATGTAGATGTTTGGTAGTGCATGTTTCATATGTTTGTTGTCCTTCAATTATAATATACATGTCATACATGAGTGAGATAAAAAATTCGCTCTAAATTCCTAATTTATATACGACAGTATGTCCTGGGTCTATTTTACTTTGACCTATCCTTTTACAGTATGATCTGATTAAAATTAACTATGTGACGTTTTTGGAGATTATTTTGATTGATCCTGGAGATGGATAAGGAACATAAGGAACATTGTGTAACGTTCGAGCTAAATCTGTTTGTTGGACCCATGGACTTCGACCTTTTCCCGTCATTTTTTGGAGTGCAGTGAAATAAAGTTTTAAGTGTCTTTATGTTTGATCTTTTTGGTGACGAACAAAAAATATCCAGACTAAGATGCTGAAACTGGTCATATGTATTCTTACTTAAATTAAATACATTCAGACTTCCCACATTAACTGGTTTCTAGACTCGTATTTTGTTTTGGAAATAGGATACTTAATAAAATAAATGTGACTGAATAATCTCTAAACACATGGCGCTTCCTGACGCAAAGACACACCACTGTGCTTAATTTGACTTTCAAACAAACGAAAACAACACCGGGTAATGAAATGTTGACAAGAAGTAATATAAACCTGCAAAGCAACACAGGGTTTCAAAATATATGCTGTCGTTTTCATTCAAATGATAATTTATTAATACGATAATGTCATGGTCTGAATGCCAACTGAAAAATACAATATGATGAGGTCGAATTCCATGTTTATTTACAGGCTCTGGTAAAATGCAAACGTGCTTATGGTTTCTAAACCAAACACATGTTTTAATAGGTTCTCAAATAATCAAACAAGTACAAGTTCTCGTGTTGAATTAGCTCCAAGCCACCAATCAACATGACCATACATGCAAGAGCATTACAACATATACAACGTAAGACGTTAATAGTATTGTCAAACAAAAAAGTCGGTACTTCACTGAGTGTGACTTGAGCCCCTGGACGTTAATCAGCACAAACACGATGATAGGAATAAAAACAGATCGATCTTCTATGTTCTTTTACAAGATTTTACAGAATCCATTGTTGGTAAGGCTCTCAGATTTATTAATTCAAAAACATATATAATGTTAATGCAAAGCCAAGTGATAGTTAACAAAACCATCCAAGAAAGATTTCGTTCAATAACTTAATGAATATATATATGTTTTTCTAAAAGTGCTTTGATAGAGCTTTGTGACAAAGTTAAAGATTTCATGAATGTGATAATTTGTTGCTGTTTTTCGTTTCGTACTTGACAACTAAAGCTTCATTTTTAATGACTAAATTGTTGACCACTTTAATTATAACGTACCCGAATCAGTTCTTATTAATCAAAAAACGTGTTTTCGTGTCATACTTTGCAATAATGAATCGCGTTTTTGGATTAATATATTGTAACAGTATAAATCTTATTTTGGCCCTGTCATTTTAGTGAAACAAATTCACGGACTGCATCTCTAATGACGACATTTATTGTGATTAGTAATGTTAACACGTTTAATGATGCTGCTCGGAAGACAGTAGTTTTTGCTTTCATTAACAAATGATTGATGTCTGATTCTTTTACTACAAACAAAAGGGGACAACATCATGCTAAGCTTGGGGTACATCCTAACCAGCAATTTCTCATTATAGTAAAGCAGGGAGTGTTAAAGCAGGGAGTGTTAAAGAGTAACGATGTTCTGCTCTGGACAAGCAAATTCATCTAACGAAAATACTTTATTACGAAAATTACTCAGAGTGGAGTTACAATATTCGAGGTTTTAAGTGAATCCATGTAATGAAAGCACAGTTTTGCTTTGGAAAAATGTCTTGAAGGTACCCATGCAAGGACACATGAACAGTCAAACGGATGTTTTTGCATCTTCTTTGTGGTGCTCTTGTTGGCTGGCTAGGTAGAATTTTTAATGTGGCTTTTGTTGTAATTCTTGATATGCACATTTCACACGTTTATGATTATATTTTATGAAACTACTGTTGGTTTTTGTCGCCGCCATGTTCGAGCTCAAATAAAAAAGAAAATCTTCAACAAGAGTGACAACAACCAGCGGAAAATTAACTTTCTTCTACGCACCACGAATGAACTGTGTGATATGACGTGCACACGTGAACATATAGAATACCTGTCTTGTTGACAGTAGCTTGACTTTGTTTTCTTCGATAATTTCTTTTACTTTTATGCCGGCAACTAACCTTATTCGTTTATATCAAGAAATGAAACATACTCTTCGAATAACTGCACCATATAATTACAATCTTTAAATCTGCTTTGCTATTTTCATCGGAAAGAAAACACCTGATTGCGGTCGAATGATTGTTATTTGCACCAACAAGTCTGACGACAAGTCTTGTATTGGCTGATACAAACTGTTGTACTCACAAAGAAACAATAATCTGCCCCCCCTATTGGTTGATGATAGAGATACATCACACATATTTACAACATTTAACATGTCAAAGCTTACTGTTTATAGCTGGTAATGCAATATTCAGCCTCTCTTTCGCCCACTATATCCGGAATAGAAATTTTCACTGATGCCGTATATTCAGTGCAACAAACCTAGTATTCATATAAATAGATTATTATTCAGAATGAGAATTGAAGAAAGTGAGTTAATGCTTGTCTGATTTCTTAGAAACCGTACAATTCTTTTAGATCAAACACCGCTGTCGCCCACAAAATCCGGAATATGACTTGAAAAATGGTTAATGCCAGTAATCACACAAAGAAAATATCCTTTCTTCTTCTTAAGATGATGCTAGGAAATGTAATAGCTTAGCAGGTCGTTAAGCGTATTTATTATACTACAAAGAAATTTGCTTGAATTTGATTGGGTAATTTGACGTTGATGTATATCCGTATTTACGGCTCGGCCGTAGATATGAACGCACGTGCCTTAATTCCCCCCTCTGGCCTCCCACCTTTTGTTGTCGTCCGCCATTTTGTTTTGAATTTCCGGAAAAATGCATATTTTGAAGCCGATTTTGTAAATTATCAAGTGGTATGCTTATAGATTACTAAAATTGTTACAGAAAATATGTGTTATGTTTTAACGTTGAAAACGATCAGATTATTCTTAAATTTTGTAAATAAATATCAAATCGATAATCCATTCAATTTCTATAGAAGTGACGTCATGCAGGTAAATAAATGACGTCAGACATGTAATTATTGAGGTTCTCAGAGGGGAATTAAGCCGTGCGGCATTAAATAAGCGAAATAAATGAAAAAACAATATTTTCTTATTATTTTTGTCTGAAAAATTCTTTGCAGTATAATAAAACAATTATTTGGTTCCTTGAAAGGGTATGTGAGGATATATTGCCGGTCTGGGTGTCATATTATCCCTCGCCTGCGGCTCGGGTAATATGACACCCAGACCGGCAATATATCCTCACATTCCCTGTCAAGAAACCAAATAACTATATATTACCTTTTTTAACCAGTGCCCAAGGTTATAAAACTGAGCATGGAAACCAGTCTCAAATCTCAAGTATCTGATTGGCTGAAATGGCGACCAGTCGCCATTTCAGCCGATCAGATGCTTGAGATTTGAGACTGGTTTCCAATCTCAGTTTTATAACCTCTAGCCCAGACAGCAGGTTCATCCATGTGCGCATACACACTTTAAAAAAATCGGTTAGGTGCTCGATTATCTTTCTGAAACGAGAGCTTCCGGACAAAAAGGAACACTGTAAATCGCAGGAGTATAAGAAAATGATCAGTACAACATTAGATTTGCTATAAATGTATAACAGTTTATGTTTGTAGTTATAGTGTTTTAATATACTTTACAGCAGAAGCATACTCTACTACAGTTTTTGTATTTGTACTAAATCTTGCTTTAAAAAATATGCTTTTGTATTTAATGCGGTATTGGTACATCTTCCTCACTTGTTTCCTTTGATATGTTGAGAGTGCGAAAGCGAACGGGTTTTAAAATATTAGGATATAAGGTATCAACAAGTCCGCGAAAAAACACATCTAAATGAAACTATGTTTTGCCATAAATGTTGTATAAATTTTACATTTTTAGTTTGAAAGACTTAAGTGTCGTTATTCTTACATATCATATCGTGTTCTATCGTTTAGTTATATTTAAATGCCACGAGTGTCTGCGCGGTAGTGTAAGCCAAGAGAAAAATTAATATTAAATTGTCTTTTTTTAACCGGTTGTGATCAAATCTGCACTTGCGGCGGGGTCATACATTTAAAATTTATCATTATATTTATAATCATTTATATTTAGTTCAGAACGTATGCTTGTATAATTAATTATGTCTTTCAAAGATTGGAATTTAAAAAAAAAGATCATAATTATCAAATTCTGCTACAAAAGTTAATGTTGTCAAGAAGGATCTAGAGATATTCTATAAAGCCTGACAAGTCATTCAAAATCACAAATAAAAAAGGTTCTGTAATGGGGGCATCCTAAACATTTTTTATTTTCACATGCAAATGATTTAAACATTTGTTATTGCCAGTTCATGTATGTATTAATATCATACATAATGCAATTGGTTACAATCGCAAGTGCACAGCTCACAATTGAATGAGACTTGAGCCCCTGGACTTTAATCAGCACAAACACGATGACAGGGATGAAAACAGATCGAGCAACTAAGTACTTTTACAAGATTTTACAGAATCCATTATTGGTATTGCTCTAAGATTTATTAATTCAAAAATATTATGTTAATCCAAAGCCAAGTGATAGTTAAAAAAAACATCGAAGAAAGATTTCGTTCAATAACTTAATGAATATATATATGCTTTTTTCAAAAGTGCTACGTTAGAGCTTTGTGACAGAGCTAAAGATTTCATGAATGTGATAATTTGTTGCTGTGTTTCGTTTCGTACTTGTCAACTTAAGCTTCATTTTTAATTGTTAACCACTTTAATTAAAACGTACCCGAATCAGTTCTTATTAATCATAAAACTCGTTTTCATTTCATAACTTGCAATAAATGAATCACGTTTTTGGATTTATATATTGTAACAGTATAAATCTTATTTTAGACCCAATTCACGGACTGCATCTCTAATGACGACATTTATTGTGATTAGTCATGTTAACAGTTTTAATGATGCTGATCGGATAACAATTGGTTTTGCTTTAAGTAAAGAAAGATTGATTCCTGATTTATTTTCTACAAACCAAAAGGGACAAAAGCATGCTTTATCTTAGGGTATACCCAAGCAAACATTTTCCCATTATATTACAGCAGTTAGTGAAAGCAGTAATGATGCTATGCTCTGGACAAGCAAAATCATCAAAGAAAAATAATTTGTTACGCAAATTACACAGGCTGGAGTTAAAATATTTGAGGTTTGAAGTGAATCCCTGTAATGAAAGCAGAGTTTTGTTTCGGAAGAAAGTCTTGATAGTACTCGTGCAAGTACACATGCACAGTCAAACGTTGCTGTTCCAACGGGCGTATAATGCCTCCGTTTTGCGGTGCTCTTTTTGTCTGTGTAGGTTGCAGTTTGCGGTGCTCTTGTTTGCTGTGCAGGTTACAGTTTGAATGGGCCTATTCTCGTATATTTCACATATTTTGTGATTCATGTATTATGATTAAAGCGAAGAAAACTGTTTTATAGCCTCCATGGAACAGATTACCTGAAAATGGTGAATTTATAGAATACACGAGTGTTTTCTTATGAGATGCAGTTTACTTTTTAGGTTGGCTTAATTGTGTTATAAAGATAACTGTCAAATTTTGTGAATAACTGGAACCAACAAATAAAAACTTTAATTATTCGTTGCTCCCCTTTTAGCAGAAAGAAAACTTGTGCTTAAAGTCGAATGATTCTTGTCTGTCAAAGTTAACTGGCTGATACAAGTTTTTGCACTGACAAAGTTAAAATCAATCTGCCCCCATATAGCTTAAAAGATATTTGACTCTAGGAAGAGATATATTACACATATAACAACATGTAACATGTCAATGCTAATTGTTAATAGCTGGTAATGTTTTATTCAGCCTTACTGCCGCCCACTATCTCCGGAATAGAAACTTTGCCTGATGCCGTATATACAGTGCAACAAACATAGTTTCCATATATCAAGATTATTATTCAGAAAGATAAATTCAGAAAGAAAGTGAGAAAATGAGTTAACCATTGTCTGATTCCTCAGAAACCGTACATTTCTCCAAGATCAAACATCGCTGTCGCCCACAAAATCCGGAATATGGTTAATGCTAGTAATCACACTAAGAAAATATCATCTCGTCTTCTTAAGATGAAATGTTACTATCGTAGGTCGTTAAACCCCCAACTTGACTATTTAAGCCACTAGATGGCGCTGGGGCAGGTTTTCATTGCATTTTTGACATGCTTCACATCTAAAGGCCCCCTTTTTAAATAGTGCAATAACCAAGAAGTATTTTCCATAAAACCTTTTTATATATCTTCTTTGCAACATTCCAAATGAAATGGCAGAGAAAATCTCAAGACAAAATGCATTTTATTGTAACTTGTGAGGGAAAAAAAACTGTTAACTGTCAAAAATTTGAAAATCCCAGTGAGGAGTTTCTGGGCTCATGAACTGCAGATAGTAAACAAATACACGTGGCAGTGTTGCTTGAGATACTACTCTAGGCATCTGTTTGGCTATAGTACATTTAAAATTTAAACAGATTTTCAGATTTTATATTCTAATATTCCCTTTAAAATGTTGCTTAGTATTTATGAAACATCCTAATCCATTTCATAGTGAATGACAAGTGTGTGGATTGTTATTAAATAATGTCACTTTTCGTCTTTATTTAGTATACTGTACATTAATTATTACTATTATATCGTGCTTATTTCTTACTGCTTTAAACAGTCATTTGAACAATATATTTCTTTAATATCCATGCTTATTTGATAATCAAATTTCCCTCCAAATTTACAGCCAAATTCTGCATGAATGAAATGTCACACAAGGTTTGAGATAAGCTATCATCACCTCATTATTATTCTTGCAATTATCACTGGGAAATTTCCAACTGGCCTAGTATTACCATCATCAGTGCTCACTTTGTTTATGAGGATTATAATAAAACATAGGTTGTGCAAAACAATGGATCAAGGTTTAAAACAAATGTGAACTATACATGTTCCTAATTCTTGCTGAAAAGTGACACAGCTGTTGAAATTTCATTTAGTTTTTCTACTATGCTTGTATAATTAATTATGTCTTTCAAAGATGGAATAAATATTGGAATTAAAAAAGAATATAATTATCAAATTCTGCTAAGAAAGTTAATGTTGTCAAGAAGGATCTAGAGATATTCTATAAAGCCTGACAAGTCATTCAAAATCACAAATAACAAAGGTTCTGTAATGGGGGCATCCTAAACATTTTTTATTTTCACATGCAAATGATTTAAACATTTGTTATTGCCAGTTCATGTATGTATTAATATCATACATAATGCAATTGGTTACAATCGCAAGTGCACAGCTCACAATTGAAATACATACCTTTATCGGTAAAATCATGTTGATAAAACACAACTTACCCATACAGGTAATAATTAGTAGTAAAAGCGGAGAGACTTGATTACAATAATTAAAAGACGATTATTGCATGCCTCATATAATGCTAAAAAGATGAAATGTGTGTTGTGTAGTAATTTCGTAGTCAGTTTATTGCTCACAATTCCCTTTACAATCCCGTTTTTATGTAGCATTTACAAGGAAAATAAAACCTCAGTCGTAATTTCCAACATGATTGGGACAGTGTTATCTGACGTTAGGGTCTCCTGCAATTATTATAACTAGGTTTTGGTTGCAATTAAGAAGTCTTCACGCTCTGCAACCAAGTCTATTTAACAGGTTTTAAATAATTGATTGTCTCTAAAAATAAATCAACTATAAACTTTGAAACCGGAATGTCATTTGCAGGATTGTGATTAGTGGTGTACTGTCTATAGATGTACTTTAATTAAATACAGAGATGCCTGGCTATTAAAACTAAGTCTTTCGTTGAAAGCGCTTCAGTTTTAACTACCACCATAAAAAAATAAACGCATAGGTATGAGGACCTTGATCAATTGTTTTGAAAGGAAATTTGGTTAAAACCAATTTGTATAAAATATCAAATTGCTATTAAAGATTTGAAAAAATAACAACTAAAATTGTCAAATGAATCCATTTGTTTTAGTTTTTTTAAATAAACCACCGGAATTTATAGCAGTAAAATTATTTATCAAGTTATGGAAGTAAAACGCAAGATTATATCATAATTCTTTGTAAGGGAAATGTCATATGCAGATATTCAAACTCGCATCAGCAAGCGAAAATAACTTTCACCTTTCTATTTCTTTTTGCTAAATTCCGAGTTTTGAAATTTGCTTTGCTTTAAACATTATAGTTCCACGTAGAGAAAAGTTTATTTTCAGCCTGTTCATTTTTCTTTTTTTTAATTACAAATAAATTGCAAGCACTCATCTCCTACTTGATCAAACTAAGACAAATGGATTAGAGAAGGGTAAACTAAGGGTGCATAGTTCTGCTTTTCCAGTCCTTGACATTGAAAATGACAATGACAAATATTTTATTCGGCATTAAAGTATACAATACAATTATAGCCGATAAATACAATACACTGTAAAGAGCAAGTCATGACATATAATATATATCAATTATAATCAACAGACAATTGTACAGAGAGACTAAGGTACTTAAATGTTTTTTCGCTCCTTAAAAGCGAAATATATATACTTAGCTAGATTGTTAAGAAGTTTTGGATTTTTTGATGATAGAAGTGTTTCAAACTTTTGTAATGTTGGCCAATGACAGTAATAGGGACTGAAATATTGTTTTCTAAGATAGTAGTATTTTGGACATACAAGTAAAAAAATGATATTCATTTTCTAGTAAGTTCATGTGACAACTTGTACACGTTCTATTTTCTACTGGAATATTTCTGTGTCGACCTGTTTCAGTAGCTAATTCATGGGAAGATAATCTGAATCTCGCTAACGCTGTTTTATATTTATTTGGTAATATACATTTGAGATATTTTTCACATTCGAACTCATGTTTATATAGACTATATGTTGCCAATCTCCTCAAATTATTTATACTAGAATACCATCCTTGTTTATAAATATATAATATTCTGTTTCTTAAGATATTAAAATGGAATTGAAAGTAGTTATTATCTTGATTAAGCCAAATATTTAACATTCCAATATTACTTAAAATTGTTTTTATTTGGTGTGCCCAATTGTTTCCGTTATATGTAATGCCCGTTTTCGGAGTCATTTTTGAGTGTGTTGTACATTCGTTTTATCAAACCGGTATTGTTAAGTATTAGTATTTTAAACCAATATTTTATAAGAATAATATGACGTTGGATTTTCATGGGATGCCGTCCAAGTTCGCCGTATAAACCATCTATATTTGTTGATTTTTTTACACTAAGAATTTTTCTCAAAAATTTGTATGAATAATTTCTAAGTTCTTCCCTTCAGTATACCCAAATACTTCCGCACTGTAATTTAAAATTGACCCAACTAGGGTATCGAACAATTTACATTTGTCGGTTACAGATAATTCAAGTTGATTAAAAGCAATAAATAAGTTGTGTAAGGCAGATAGTGAATGTTGTGCGAGTTTCTTCTGTGTTCTGAACCAGTTTCCGTTTTTATACAAATTCACACCTAGATATTTAAACGTTTTAACATTTCCTAGAACTATATTGTTGAATAAAAAGTCATGTGATGTATGCATAATTTTAGTTTTATTTGTGTTCACTGTCAGCCCCCAAGTTGTACAGTAATTAAAGAGATCATTAAGCATTGACTGTAGAGCTTCCGGTTCATGCGCAAAGAGAAACATGTCATCTGCGAACAGTATGAGATATATTTTGATATCTTCTATGGTGAATAACCCGTCAATATTATTGTTTATATTATTTGTGATATCGTTAACGAAGAATAAAAAGAGTAGACTGGAGGTGGGGGTCCCCTTGTTTTGCCCCAATATTTGATTTAAAAAAATCTGATATATTATAATGGTATTTTACCGCAGCTTTAACGGCACAGTACATACTCTGTATCGCTTTAACAAATTTAGTACTCACTTGCTCTTTTAGAAGTTTTTTGTAGAATAAATGTTCTATTTAATTTATCAAAGCAATTTTCAAAATCTATAAATGCACAATATACATTTTTTACGATTACAGAGGGAGTTTACAATAATTGAATGCAATAAGAATATACTGTCATTAGTAGATTTTCCTTTTTGGAAGCCAAATTGATTGTCAATAATTGTTTTATGTTTTGTAGACCATTTTGTTAATCTATTCAACAGAACTTGAAAATAAATTTTTGCTTTGGTGTTAATAAGTGTTATACCCCTGTAATTTTTGGTTCTTCTAGATCACCCCCTTTGAAGATTGGGACAATAATGCCAACATCCCATTCATTAGGATACTCCCCTTGTTAAAAAATCCTATTAAATATGCTAACAAAAATGGCGATATGACCGGGAATGAGTGTTTATATATTTCAGCTATAATATAATCTGAGCCACTACTCTTGTTACTTTTGTGTGTGTAAATACGGGATTTTCGATTTCTGAAATGGTAATTTTTCCATCAAGGTCTTCATCTTGAATTTCCGGTAATATTTCGTCTTCATTGTTTTGTAAAATTTAGGTACTATACAGATTTTTAAAGTGGTCATGAAGATCTTTTATTTCTAAGTTATTCGCAAAGTTAGGCGGTTTTGTATATTGTTTTTTAATTTTTGTCCAGAAAGCTCGAGGTTGGGACTTACTCATGTCTTTCAAAAGTTTACTCTCTTTTAATTTGTGTGCGTGTTTTTGTTTTCTTTTAACTCGATTATAGTATGTTTTTGAATTTAGATAAGCTTCTTTGAACTCATTATTTTTTCTATCTCGTAAAAAAGCATTTCTTTTTCTTTTAAAAATCGACCTAGCTTCATAACATTCTTTGTTGAACCACGGTTGTTTATTTGATTTTTTCACGATTACAGAATTCTTTTTGCGATGATTGAGTAGATCCAAATGTCGCTTGTGTACAGACAATTAAAGTATTAATAAAAGAAGTTGATATATTGTCAATATTATCATTATTTTGGACCCGATCATTAAGTTCCAAAAAAATATCACGTTTGCTTTCTATTATTAACTTAAAATCATTTATTTTTGAATCGTCCCATTTAAGTCGATTATTATTATTGAAGGCGTTTTTACATGTTTTTATATTCATATTTCCCTTAAGTTTAAATGATAAACCTGAGTGATCTGAGAATTCATTTTGCTGTAATACACAAAAATCAGAGATACAATGAAAATCATATATATTCAACAGAAAATAATCTACAACACTTGAACCATTCAATGAGTGATATGTAGATTCACCTATATCTCGGTCACTATATAAACGTCCATTACCGATGACTAATGCAGACGACATACAAAATTCAATCAGGCGTCTCCCGGCCTGGTCAATCACGTGATCTTGGGAAACACGTGCGGGTATGTTTATAATGTCTTGTACATTTTCATCAATATATGCATCAAAATCTAATGCATCTAGAAAATTAGAAGTACGACTATTTAAGTCACCAGTTATAAAACATTTACCTAGTAATTTGTATTTTTCTAGGCTTAATTCGAGTTGCTCTAAAAAATCAAAATCATCCCTGTTAACAACAGTAGAAGTATTTGGAACAATATATGTATAGCAAATGTATACATTTTCTTTAAATTCAAAGTGTGACTTTTCAAGTTCTACCCATAATATCCCATTTTGTATTTTTTCAATAATTTTAACAAAATTGTTTGATGAATTTTTATAGTAAATACTTATTCCTCCACTATATCTACCTTTACGTGTATTCAATCCCTTGTTACCATATAAATGATCACAATTATAGCCAGTTATATTAATGTAATATGAGTATTAGCAGAAATTCATGTTTCAGACAATAATACTACATCATATTGTTTTATAATGTCTATAAAGTCTGGATCGTGTATTTTCCTAGCCAAACCATGAACGTTCCATGGAAGTATTGTGATGTCTCTCGCATGACCTCCCTACACTTCGTTACTTTTCACATCGCAGACTTTGCCATTTCATATTTCTTCGTAATTTTCCCGTCCACATAAAGTTTGTTTCCCATGATTCGCATTTCTTTATCAGAATCTCCTCCGCTTTGATGTATTCACTGAATACTTTCCTTGGATCCCTGTATTGTTGAGGCATTTGTACTCCTATTCCTTGTTTCAGTTCTTTAAGTGCGTTTTTTGTGTCTTTCTCATAGGATTTAAGGCTCACCTTTTCGCGATCACTATAACGGTGAAAATATACTGTAATCGGACGTGGTTTTTTGACCCGGTCCCCTTTTAGCCTGTGTATTCTATTAAATTCCATGCCAGCGGTATTTATTTCAAGTGTGTTTGAATTCTTTGAGAGGTTAACCTATAAAGGTTTTTCAAGGTCTTTAAATGCGCCGTCCAAGCACAGCAATCAGTCAGAGCTAGATGAGATTGTATGACATAAATAATCGGCTTTACTGTTCCCAGTAGTGTGTGCAAGTAACAATTAAAATTACTGCTCACAGAAATAAAGCTAGATTTTCGTGAATAATGCAAGCAATAACAACCCTCTTGGTGTACTTTTATGACAACATTATTTCTCTATAAATACGATATGACATAGTTATCAGAAACGTCGACAGTCATGATTGAAACTAATAAAAATAAATAGTGTCGTAAGAATCAAGATAGACAGAAAGAGAGAAAAAAGTGTTACACATAATTCCGGCGGGATATGCATCCAGACATAGTGTCTTAAATATGCATTTATTTCAATATCGAAATACTTCTGAGAAAATGAATGAAATAGATCGTTTTAGCACGACGCATAAATTAAAATTTTAAATAAATTGATGTTTAACAATCTAAGGCAATTGTCCACATGTATAATCTAAGGTCAAGCGTTGTATTGTGATACCGTTTGATCAAAGACACTGAAGTCTATTCTATTTTGCTCGAAGATTCTTGTGATGTCGTTTCTGGGAAATTGAGTGATATTGTAAATAAATATAATTGTTTTCTATTTCACGAATAATAAAGAAAAGAGCAATAAACTTTCAGTGCTCATTTTGGATTATCAAATTCCATTCCGACAATTTTAAAATGTAAAATTATTAAACAACAGCAACAACAATTAACAAATACACACTAATTCAGGAGAAAATCAAATTAACTTTCGGATAAACACTCATAGTACAGTTCCCAGTGGTATCCTGTATGTAACACAAAACACAGACAGCTATCGGAGTAAATTAACTGTTGACAAATATAAAAACAACAAACCTCTTGTCATTCGAAGATAATGAAGATGTGAGAACTGATGAAACATAACAAGTCCCATACGAAATGCTGTCAGCTGTGTGCGACTCAAGTAGATTGATGTATTCTGCTCAAAATTGATAAATCACGCGCCATTTCTTTGTATGGTTTGTCCATCTTTATGGTTGATTAAATATTTATATGTAATAGATGATATTTGTATTTTTTAAGTAAAAACTAGGAATATATTTCACAGAGAGAGCAGAATGTTCCAGAATGTTTTCCCTAGTGGCGTTCCGAAGATAACGAGTGATGAATTATTCTATCTTGCACTGATAGAAACAAAATTACTGTTTATTTCATTTATAGTTTCAGTTCATATAGTTTGTGATTCTGGCAGAACAGAAATCACTTTCTCTAGCGGAAAATAAGTTTATTTATGAAGTGCCGTCACGATTACAAAGTCATTAATTTAAAGCAATTTCACTCTCAGTGATAAAATGATCAAAAACAAATTTCCTGTAATGTGCACATATTTGTTGTATTTGAAACTTGGTAATACATGAAAAAAAAAACACTTATAAGAAAGAGGGTTATCATTTAAATGTTAAATTTAACTGGAAAGCATAAAATGAATGTTACATGTAAGTAACTGTTTGGGGTTAAACAATAATATATGAGGGTTATATATTTTATATATATATATATATTATTTCATATAAATATCTGAACCTTTGTAATTTGCTTTTTTTTCAGAAAAATTGAGAATCAAGCCTCTCTGCGGTATCTCAGTTCTGAAGATTTGCGACCATACAAGCTACTAGAAGAAATGTGAGTATATCCTCAACAATTTGAAAACTTTGTATAACATTAATTATTGGTAAAGCACTAACCATAGTATAACACCTTCTATATTGCCTTGTACACACTTTCTGATTAACTCAGTAGCAGAAGCAGTTCATTTTAATTTCCCTTTACGTGTTTTTCAAAGAGGGAATATATAAGAAGTTTTTTAATAGTTAAACTGTTAATTTTAGAAAAGTTATAGTTTTAACCCATATACTAAATTGAGAATAGTACATAAACCAGACTAATAATTTGTAAGTTATTTGTTGCTTTACTTATAATAATGTTTGTGGAATTCTCATAAAACAATTTAAAAGAAAAATGCACTTTGTGGACATTCTGACTTGGCTTTCGTTAATCGATAGCAGGTTGAAACATATTTTTTCATGAAACATATTATGCATATCTATGTAAATAAATTCATGCCGAAATATAACAAATAAATTTGTGATCTTATTCACCGCTAAAAATAGCTTACAAAAGTTTGGTTCTATTTTGTAACCCCATTTATTTAAAAAAAGATATGTTAAAAACAAAAGCAAAATATTGCTTGTTTATCATGTAAGTATAATGGTAAGAATTTGATTGGCTGAACTACCGTTCAATTAATATACGACCATCACGAAATAAGTATCATATTAAAATTTAAGTAGGCTAAATGGTTTCACTATAAATTAAAATGATTATTTTTGGAAGGGTGGATTAGCAAATAAAAAACATATATTTTTATATGAATCCTAACCAAAAAAAACATATTTGAAAATTTACAAATTCACACGTGTCTAACTTAGTTCTAAAATAGGCGTTATGTTTTTTCTATCAAAATAGCAATTAGCGAGCAATACAAAACTGTATGTTTTTTATAAATTGTAAACCTTATTTCCAACTGAAAATAGCAACAGCATACGGACCAGTCATTAATTATAATATTAATTTAGTTTTCAAATATTTCATTTAACTTTTAGTGATTGGATAGCGTTTTACAATTGACTTTGAAGTCGTTATTTCTTGAAACGTCGCGGGGGTCATTACCAACAATCAACAATTGCACAGCTTGGTATAGGTTATTAAAGAAAATACTCTAAAGAATAAATGTGTTGCTAGATTGCACACAGTTAGTCAACTACAGATGGTTTGATTGTCACATTATTCAATAAACACACATTTTTGACGAAATATAGGTTACTTGTCAATAATAATTCACAATTTTTTCTTGACCCAGGTGTTACCGGGGTAACTGACCTGTATCTAATTCTGTGATTAAGTGTTAAGTGATATGCTTAAATACATCGGTAATTTTCGTTGACGGTCAGCGGACTTTGGGGATTAGACATGAAGTAAACAAGACGAGTCACTGTAAAACAGCTGTTACTGTATTCCCTGAAGTGTTGTAATTTAGGCCCGTCTGCAAAGTTTTTACGTGTAAAAGATTATTAGTTTACAAGTGAAATTGGAAAAAATCAAAACCTATTGGCACATTTATTTAGAACAAATTTTAACAGCAACTTAAGTATGCGTTATTTTTAGTTGATAATTTGTAAACAGTGATGTTGAAATTATACTTTTACTGCGTTTATACAGGTATGTTAATAAAGTAAAAGCTGTTTCCCTTCACGTCGATCTCCAACAGGTCGATTAGAATATACTTTAAGACGAAGCATGAAAGAAAAAAATAAACAACATTTAATATGTTTAATTTTTTGAAGCGACCTTGGGTGCCGACTGACAATTACTAGTATATATCATTTTGTAAACACATAAATTATAAATACATTCATTGTAAATGGAATCATAATAATACTGTCTTGCAACGGAAACTTAAACAATGCTAACACAAGCATGCCTAAATATACATCACATGTTTATGATAATTAAAAGGTATATTGAACAAGCCTTGTACCTATCAATAAATGTAATTTGATGCGATTGTGTAAACAAAGACTTTGTTTTATGAAAATCAAAATTTTCGCCCGTCATTGTCGGCGCTGAATGAACTAAAAACCCGAAAACCCGAAAAGCCCGTGTGCAAAAAGAGCCACCTTGCAATCTTTTGGCACAGGGAGATAGATTTTCTTGCAATTCAATATGTTGAAACGCAGACTATTTCATGCCCGCGTCGTCGATATCTAATTGAACTGGAATTTACTTAAAGGCTAAGCGTGAAGGCAACACGAAATTCATACTTTCCCATGTTTAAATTATATGAAGCGACCTTGGATGCCGACTGAATTTAAGGGGTTTATAAAACGAGATATCTTGAAACAAGTAAAAGCTCCTCGAGGTTGTCTTTAACATAACCGTCGTTTGCTTGCTCACTGACCTAATGTCTTGTATATGATCCTAAACGCCTTTATTTGCAGCTGTGGATATTTGCCTTACCGAAGTTAATATAAGCAATATTTATTAAATATCCGTTACGTGAAAATAGATAACTGTAAGAAACAAATCCTATTGTAGAATAAGAGATATGTTTATTTCCATTTTTTTTTCAACTTGCATCTGTGTTTAGTACAGTATAAAACACAAAACAAGTAAACCTACGAATCTGCTGTGAAATGTGTGTTATAAACTGAGCTTGCAAACCAGTGTCAAATCTCAAGTATCTGAATGGCTGAAAGGCAATCAGACGCTTGAGATTTGAGACTGGTTTCCAATATCAGTTTGATAACCTTCAGCTTTGCTCAGGAAAAGTATTTCTCTAAGTTCGTCACCGGGAACAATATATTACAGTTCAGGTTTTACGATCGACGCTCCGTCCCAATAAGGATCGTTTTTACTAGACTCTAACTATGTGTAACCTCTAGATTATGATATCACTTCGTCGTATGTTAACATCTCTCAACTGTGAAAAAAGAGGAAAAAGCTAATATTAACTCACAAATTGTTCTCTGTGATAGAATTTTTCCTTCTGTGTATAATTCTTGATAAACCGATTCCAATAAATCAACTGTTAAAGGTTCCTTTTTATTTCACATGCTTAGATAGATTACGTTTAGCTGATTCAAGTTCATTTATCATTTATTACGACTCCGTTGGTGAATGCAAATCATTAATATGATGAAATAATTCAAGGCTGTAGAAAGCATTAACTTCAGGTTTTAGCGTTTTTGCACATTGTATTAATGCTGTAAGACAAACGACAACCGGAAGCGTCCTGTCAGGCAAAATGTCCCAACTACTCATGCCATTGGAAATGGTCCGTTTCCTTCATCTGTTGAATGCGCTAGAGAATGACTTTTGCGTACCCTCCGCTCTTGACTAGAGAAGTCGTTCCGGAAGTAAGGATAACCATGTCCACAAGAAAATCCGGAAGATCGTCTATATCTTGCGTCTATCTCGCAATGGTTAGGTTGAAAAAAAAACAGACGTGTACACATCTTGTAAGAAATGTGAATCAGTCAACTCAAAATTATTGATTATAATTAAAGTTGTAAGAATCTAAAAAATAAAATTTATTGTAGCAAATATTACTTGAAGAACATTTTCCTAATATAAAAAACTCAGGTATGTAAACTGTGTTATCCTTATATCTGCTTAGGTAAGTAAGTTATATATTTTTAATAACAAAATATAATCCCCGGATTCGTATAAACATAAAACTGTATGTATTTACATAAAAAGTAATACTATAAATGATATGACAGAAGAAGCCTATCAAACTAGTATGGGGTTAGTTTATCCTAAAATGCTATCCTCATGGCTGCAGAGCCAAACGATGCTATCCTCATGGCTGCTTAGCAAAAGATCAGAGCTGCTGTAATCGAGTCTGCCGAATCAAACAATTGTTTTAAAATGTAAAAAAAGGTGAAATATGCATATCAGGAATCGCCACATTCAGAAAAAACAGCCTCCCCACACAGTCAAGAAGAAGAGAGGGGGAGAGAGCATGGTAAATAAAATGATCAGTTTCAAAAAAGACACCACTAACAACTAACAATAAACAAAAATGAGAACCCGAGGGGTTACCGCCTTGGAACGGTCAGTGGCAAATCAAATTGCCACCGGGGGTTTAAACCAGGTTCTAGGGTGCACCAACCTCACACTTGCCCCAACAGGTTCTCATATCACAAAACAAGTACAAGTTGTCTTGGTGAAAAAACTCCAACCCACTTATCGGCTTAACAATGTTGCATGCAAAGCACACAAACATATAAAACATAAGAAGTTAAGAGCATTGCAAAGCCGAAGGGGCGGGTACTATTCTTAGTGCTGCCTAAACAAGCAGTCATTTTCTCATGTCTCGTAAGCAACAACAAGCTATTCTCAAGGCTGCTAAGCCATGCGAACTATTCTCAATGCTGCCAAACCATGCAATGATTTTCTCAAGTCTACTAAGCAATGCGAACTATTTTCAATGCTGCCAAACCAAGCAATGCTTTTTCTCAAGGCTACTAAGCCATGCGAACTATTTTCAATGCTGCCAAACCAAGCAATGATTTTCTCGAGGCTACTAAGCTAAACAAAGTTATTCTCGTGTCCGTTTTTCAAAACTCATGGCTGTGAAGCGAAAACGCCGTGAGACATTGATAATGTTAACTTAAAACATAATTTTTAAACCAAGCATATTGAAAGGAAAATATTGCCGACCTATTTAATTGCAAGACGGTGGCAAGGCTTTAAGAGTTTATGAACGTTTATTTGGAAAACTTATATAAGAACCTGGAAGCTCGATCTGTTATCTTGCTGATTTGACTCCAGATGCTCTGGTCTGGGTCATCGAGTTCACAGCCTTTTGTTTTACAATACTATTTGTTTTTTATGTTTTATATGTTTACTTGCTTTTGCATGCAACTTGAATCGAGTAGATTAGTGGGTTGGATTTTTTCACCAAGACAACTTACAAAACCATCTGTAAAAAGACAGGTTACCAACATGATATTCTACAACGCTCTGCAGGCCTGGAGATTAACCCATCTACAGTTGTACATTGTGCTTACCTCTTTGGTTGCACGACGGTTGCAGTGGTTTTAGAGTCTGTGAAGGTTTTTAGGGAAATCTTTATTTAAAAAGAACCTAGAAAGTCGGATTTTTATTTTGTCATCGTGTTCTTGCTGATTTGACTCTAGGTACTCTGGTCTCAGTAAGATTTTTGAGTACCCGGTCCTATGGCTTTTCAATGCTATGAGCTTCTTTTCTCAATTCCAGTATTTATTCCATCTTTGAAAAACATAAATAATTATACAAACATACATTCTTAACTAAATATAAATTGTCAGTACATAAACAGGTTACGTTTTCTGTTATTCGATGTCTATCTATAAAGTTAAAGCTAGATGCACTGTTTGATCAAAGATGATTAAAAAGAAGCATATTTATTTATTTATGTTATCAGCTTCTTATGTTTTATATGTTTGTGTGCTTTTGCATGCAACGTTTTTGAGCTGATGGGTGGGTTTGAGTTATTTCACCAAGACAACTTGTAACAACCTCACATTTGCCCCAACAGGTTCTCATATCAAAAAACAAGTAAAAGTTGTCTTGGTAAAATGACTCAAACCCATCCATAGAATATCATGTTGGTAATCTTTTTTTAGGTTACAGATGGTTATTACGAATAACCGGGAGAAATTAACATTGTCTTCTTTTATTTTTTTAATTTTATTAATTTGATCTCCATAAAAACTGGCTGTGAAATACCTTTTTGCAATAGTGATTTTAAACTGCACCTGTATATCCTTTCCACGACCATAACGTATTTAAACGTGACAAAATTTTGACTTCTCAAAACCCGACCCTGTTTTACGGGAGGACGCAGTTTCAAAACCCGACCCTGTTTCTTCGTAGGAAACCCGTGGATTTTTCTTTTCTTAGCTCACCTGAGCACGAAGTGCTCATGGCGAGCTTTTGTGATCGCCTGATGTCCGTCGTCCGTCCGTGCGTCGTCAACTTTTTCTTCAAACGACTTCTTCTCCTGAACTCCTGGGCCAATCTTGCTGAAACTTGGCAGGAATGTTACTTGCATGAAGCTTTACCAAAATTGTTCAAATGGTTCCAGTCCATTGCCTATCTAGGTCACAGAGGATAAAAAAAAATTTTGAACATGAAATTTTTGAAAATCTTCTTCTCTGAAACCGTAAGGCCTAGAACTTTGATATTTGGTGTGTAGCATCACCTAGTGGTCCTCTACCAAGATTGTTCAAATTATAGCCCTGGGGTCAAAATTGGCCCCGCCCGGGTGGGGTCATGTGTTTTCCTTATAAATATATAGCAAAAACTTAAAAAATCTTCTTCTCCAAAACCGCAATGGCTAGAAGTTAGATATTTGGCATGAAACATTGTCTAATGGACCTCTAACAAAGTTGTTCAAATTATGGCCCTGGGGTCAAAATTTGCCCCGCCCCAGAGGTCATGGGTTTTCCTTATATCAATATATAGCAAAAACTTAAAAAATCTTCTTCTCCGAAACCGCAATGGCCAGAGGTTAGATATTTGGCATGAAACATTGCCTAATGGACCTCTAACAAAGTTGTTCAAATTATGGCCCTGGGGTCAAAATTTGCCCCGCCCCAGAGGTCATGGGTTTTCCTTATATGGCTAGAAGTAAGATATTTGGCATGAAACATTGTCTAATGGACCTCTAACAAAGTTGTTCAAATTATGGCCCTGGGGTCAAAATTTGCCCCGCCCCAGAGGTCATGGGTTTTCCTTATATCAGTATATAGCAAAAACTTAAAACATCTTCTTTTCCGAAACCGCAATGGCTAGAGGTTAGATATTTGGCATGAAACATTGTCTAATAGACCTCTAACAAAGTTGTTCAAATTATGGCCCTGAGGTCAAAATTTGCCCCGCCCCAGAGGTCATGGGTTTTCCTTATATCAATATATTGCAAAAACTTAAAAAATCTTCTTCTCCGAAACCGCAATGGCCAGAGGTTAGATATTTGGCATGAAACATTGTCTAATGGACCTCTAAGTTGTTCAAATTATGGCCCTGGGGTCAAAATTTGACCCGCCCCAGAGGTCATGGGTTTTCCTTATATCAATATATAGCAAAAACTTAAAAAATCTTCTTCTCCGAAACCGCAATGGCCAGAGGTTAGATATTTGGCATGAAACATTGTCTAATAGACCTATAACAAAGTTGTTCAAATTATGGCCCTGGGGTCAAAATTTGCCCCGCCCCAGAGGTCATGGGTTTTCCTTATATCAATATATAGCAAAAACTTAAAAAATCTTCTTCTCCAAAACCGCAATGGCCTGAGGTTAGATATTTGGCATGAAACATTGTCTAATAGACCTCTAACAAAGTTGTTCAAATTATGGCCCTGGGGTCAAAATTTGCCCCGCCCCAGAGGTCATGGGTTTTCCTTATATCAATATATAGCAAAAACTTAAAAAATCTTCTTCTCCAAAACCGCAATGGCTAGAGGTTAGATATTTGGCATGAAACATTGTCTAATGGACCTCTAACAAAGTTGTTCAAATTATGGCCCTTGGGTTAAAATTGGCCCCGACACAGGGGTCGCCCATTTTACATAGAATGATCTTGTAAAAGTCTTCTTCTCTAGAACCATAACACATAGAGCTTAGAATTTTTACATGTAACATCACTTTGTGGACCTTTACCACGTTTATACATATCATGACCCCAGGCTCGAATTGGCCCCACCCAGGGGCTTATCAATTTTTACATAGAGCTAAATAGTAAGAACTGAAGACATGTAGAATGTTGCTAGTGTCAAACTACACCCCTTGTTCTCTGAAACTAATGCGACTAGACCTTAGATATTTCGTGTTGAGTATTGTAAAGAGACCCTTTACCAGCATTATTTAAATGTTGGCCCTGGGGTAAAGCTGAAAGTACTTTTGTACTCAGGTGAGCGATACAGGGCCATCATGGCCCTCTTGTTTATTAAAAAGTCCGTATTTTGGTGGTTATTTAGAAGAACACGGAATCATCGATCACTATTTTTACACTATAAGTCCTTTATATGCATCGCATATTTTCTCTCAAATATCATATAGTAAGAAATTGTTGACAAGTGAATTAGATAATCTGATAAGAAAATTAGTAATTTTAAAAAGTTCAATTTTAAGAAAAAAAATCTAATTGCATGTGTTACTGTTTCTTTATCTTTCATTGTCAAAATAAAAAAGTGGCTCCAAAACAGTTATTCATTATTTTAAAAAATACCTAGTAATAACTTAAAAATGACATTTTTTGCAATGGCATAAAAATTAATGACTATTAATTAGATTAATTAATTTACGGAATTTTACGTTACAGTCTTCCTGCGATAAACCGAAATTTTCACCCATTACGTAAACGAGCGTTGAAATTCGGGATTTTAACGCATTATTCTTGATATGCATATTCCACCTTTTTTTACAGAAGAAAGACCGTAACGTTAGATAACGTGTTTTACAGTTATTTATCGGGTTTCTTACCATGTTGAAAATTCCGAATTTCATTAAAAGGTAGAATACCGGTAAAGGACAAAAGCTTATATGCTTTATTCAAACATACACTTATCAACGGGCATGAAAAAAAATTACGCAGATTTACGTTATGGGTTTTAAAATCGTGAAAAAGCATAAGTTTAAATACGTTTCGGGCGTCCTCCGGTAAAACAGGGTTGGATTTTGGGAAGTCAAAACTTTGTCACTGTTAAATACGTTACGGACGTCCGTCCGGAAAACAGGTTCGGGCGCGGAAAGGATATAAAACTTGCAAAAGGTTTTCTTAATTTTTGATAACGATAACCTTGTTTTATAAGTTTTTCTGCTATGCAAAGATTACGTTCAATAATATCTATCATCATTGCAAGCTCTACAAAAGCAATCAAGCTTTAAGATATAAACATATCAACCCCGTAAGATGTTGCAAGAGGAACATCGCCGACTAAAAACTAAAAATTGACTATGTTTAAATTCAATTCTTCTCTTTTATCATTATTTTAGTAGTGACGTATCCATTTTCAATAGAAAGATTAATATCAAGAAAGAATGCTTGCTTATCTGAAGTGTTTCTTTTATTAAATTGTAACGCATGAGGATAAATCCTATTAACCAGGCATAGAAAATGGTTATTATCTATATTCAACAATTCATCAAGGTACCTCGAGGTGTTGTTAAAGATAAACATAAAATCTCTTTCATAACAGTATAAAAACAAATCTGCAACAAGGGGTGCACAATAAGCGCTCATTGGAATGCCTATTACTTGTTTATAAATAGACGTACCAAATCTCACATAAATATTATCCAATAAAAATGTAAGCGCGAACAATAAGTTCTTGACAGGTCCATAAACTATAATTAACATAGGAACCATCTATAAAAATTCCCAATGTCCATTACAAGCAAGAAATGTTATATTTCCTCTAGCAAACGTTGTTGTTGTTTTGTTTTTTTTTTCAATGAGACTTGTTCGCTTGTCTTTTATATGAGAGAGAGAGAGAAGTATATAAAGTAGAGAAATCATATGTTGCCAAACAGAACGCCTGAAAATTATTTGACCTAAGTATTTTTTTCTATAACTTCGACCATGTTTCTTTAAGTCTTGAATTGCTTTACTAACAAAATCTTTGTTTTCTAAAGCGGATTTTAATTGTTTTGGAAGAAAACCTTGATCGAGGCGGGAAATAAAAGCGGAATTTGCATCTGTTGACAATTATATCAATGACAAAATTGTTCGCATGGATGGATGTATTTCCTAAAAAGGTTTTTCCTCAAGCGGTCCTTAACAATTATATTATATAATAGCTTTCTGTCTAGACTAATATCCATAATAATCATCTGTCACAAATGAAAGTTCTTGTCTTTTTACAAAGCTACCAACGTTATCGGATAAATACTCATCCTCTGTGTCCATGGACGCCAAAGGTTAATTTCCAAGAATGATAAAATTCCGATAAATGATCGAAGGCGGATGCGCCGGAAGTGAAGTGTCATTGCCGTCGAAAATGGACCCGCACAGGAAAATTGAACCGAAGACGTCTGGTCGCGTTGACTGGTAGGGTTGCCTCGAAAATATGTAGTGCCTTTTGGCTGGTATTGGACAAGGAGCGGTTGCTCACATTGGAACCGAAGAACCGAGCAGAGCGCCAAAAATAGCAGTAGCTTTAGGCGCCTTACGCGATGCCTGTTTCTACAGGTTTCGATTTGTGTGGTTAAGTTCCTGATGTTCTACTATTCGCAATTCGATTCATCGTCAGAATTAGCGGCATGAAGGTTGGCTGTGTAAAAGATCACTTTGTCCAGTCGCACTTAAAAAAAGCTGATATTCCTATTTCTTTTGGTATTGTGATACCCTTCGAGTGCTTCAGAAACAAACTTTCTGTCGTACGTTGGTGTGTTATTTCTAATGCACAGTCTTTTTGCTCAAGTAATTACAGAACTCTACAGGACTGAATTTTATTTCCCTTCTCCTTCCACACGAAATCAAAGTCCGAAATTTTTCGGTTTGTTTCCAACCGAAATGCCATTTCCACGCATTTCTTCTCGCAAGCATTTGCATCGCCGTTGTGATTTTTTAGCTCGATTTAGCAATGAACGACCACGCGATTATAAAACACCCACAAACCCGTGCGCAGTAACAAGTTTCATACTAAAGTTGGGGGAATACCGGACAATTGAAAATAAAATGATGATTGACAGAGCTTCTAATAAAAACGTTTAAAGGTGGACATAATGTTACCCGAAACTAATTTGTTTTACAACTCTGCGTTTCTTTATTTAATTTCCTCGGAGACTTTGCCAAAACCTCCTTATCAGTTGAATCAGAGCATGCCGTAATATACATCCAAGCTATAGTTGAATTATTTCCTATTTTCGTCATTTATATTATTATGTATCGGAAGCTGCATGCACTGCATGTTTTCATTGTTGTTTTTTCTCATAAGGAATAATGAATTGGAATTGGTTTTAACTTCATGATTTTTTACAACTTTCCACCAGTGATGGATAAAGTAATTAATCGGTCCCATATTCAAGTTTACTTTGGAAATTACTTCCGCGTGTTTCGTAAATTTGATATTTCGGTTAAAAAAATGCACATTTTGTACCGCCATTATGTGATTAACTAACATCTTACAATAGGTAGTTCAACCTCTGTTTGATCCTTTTTGAACCTTTTGTGCGATTTCCAGTCTTAACTTTTATTAATTTGCCACCAAAAGGGAAAATTAAATTCAAATGAGTTAAGACACTTAGTTAGTATCATTTTATAATGGATATTCGCTTTGAATTTCTATTCTTCATGTAACTACTGTCACACTTGTTGTATTTTCTTTCTCTGAAGCATCGTCACGATAAGTTGTATTGCCTCTTTAATTCCATTTTCATGGCGAATGTCAGACATTTGACTTAATTTGATATAAGTAAAAGGACTTTACACTGCTGTGATAGTCGTTAGTTTTTTTTCATATCTTTATTAATTCAGAAACTTAAAAATAAAAATAAAAACCTCACGCCGTCATTCGACCTGTATTTAATTTGCTTACACGACTTGACCAACCAACCTGTTGTTGCTGTGGTTGCATGTTACAAAAATCTAAGATACATAAAAATACATTTTCTTTTTTAAAAAAAAGTGAAATATGCATATCAGGAATGGCAACATCCAGCAGACACAGCCTCCCCACACATAAAAAATGAGAAAGGAAAAGAGAGCATGGTATTACAATAATCAGTTTATTAACAACATATTTCGTGTTAGTGCAGATTTCTTCCCCAATTTAATAATCAGTTTCAAAATTGATGTCACAAACAATTAACGAAAGTGAGAACCCGAGGGGTTGCAGCCTTGGAACGGTCAGTTGCAAACCAATTTGTCACTGGGGGTTTAAACAATGTTCTAGGATGCACCAACCTCACAGCAACTGCATATTTATGTTCATAGCCGTCATTTTCGTGACCAGCCCAGGTTTCCAAAAAGCGCACACTGAAATCACTCTTGATTTAAGAGACACACTTAGCCAAAATGAAAACTTTTCAAAATAAATGGGAAAATATTCTGGACATTTGATAAAGCGAAACGATGTATTTATTTTCGATAAAGCGAAAAGATGTATTTATTTTCTCAAATAGATAAAAGGGGAACTTTGAAAGATCAATGCTATCTCTCTTTATGGCATGTACACAAGGAAAAACACAATGTTTAAGTCCACTGATGCAAAAAAATAAAATACAGTTACTTAAATATCCTTTTCTGCAAATTACTTCCCTGTTAATTAAAGAACAAAATCCAACTGTTAATTTGCCACAACCAGTTCTTTTTGTAGCCGATAAATACTGAACCTTCAACGTACAATATAAACAAATTGCCCTATAAATTTGCACACACTGGCATCATTATTGTAATAACAGCATCCCTTGTTATTGTGTTATCATTTTGGCTCACTCTATATAAATTCCATGTCATACCCATCCTTTAAAACATATCAGAAAGGAGTGGGTTTTTTTCGGATACAATGACTCCCATACCATTTTTGCGAATCTAGGAAGGCCCCCAACCAATGTTCGAAAATTAGTTCATTTTTACATCATACTTACATTATATATAAAACTATTGTCCATTTCTTTGTATTCAAGTGCGAGATTGTTTGTGGTCTATTTTATTTTAATAAATAAAGCGTTCAATGCCATCCATAAGCTAAATATGATTATATAAAATTATCTAACTGTAAACTGCGTCAAAGTTGACGTCGTTTATAAATTGCTATATGACGTCTTTTTACGCCAAACGGCGAATTTGTTTAATACATTAAAATAACATCATTTTCTTCGGCCGAAATAAGACATTGTTTATAACAGATGTTGATATAATAATATTCACCTGAAGAAGAGTCAAATAAACTCGGAACTGGAGTTTGTCTTCCTTTATTTAGTTACATCTAACTGTAAGGTATAACATATTATTTAGGATGATTGCGCGCATGTACTTAATACTGTAAAAGGACTTTTTTTTCAAACGATCAAAATAAAAAAAATATTATAAAATGAATATTAAATATATATATTTAATACGGGAGTGCAAAATTTAATGCCTATTCACCATGGCAACATGTGAATGATCATTTTCTTGACAATGTTATTGCGTATCCGCTTACCATTGTGGGAGTAAAGTTACCGATGTTATTTCTGAACACTATAAAAACTGATACAATAATATTATATATATATTATATCCTTTTTCTCCGCTGTGATGGACGTCCGCGTAAGAATTTGCGTTTCTTTTCTGAAAAAGAATGCAAGTTCTCTGCAAGCCAGTAAATCATGTAAATGGTAATTGGTAAAATCTCAAAGTTCATCGTTCTTGAAATCAAATTGTAATTTAAAATAAAAACAGGTAATGATAATGACCTCATTTCAATTGCAATATTCCCATCCGTTTAATAAATAGAGAATAGGATATTTAAACTGTCTGGTAACGATTGGAAGCACGGCTAATCAAAAGAAAGCATGTGTTCGCTTTGTTAACAAAGCATAATAATAATAATAGCAAAATTAATGACAACTCATCATTTTACGAAAACAGAGATCCTCAGGGTTTACGGCTTTGAAACGTTTATATGCTAACTATAGTTCCCACCATATGTTTAAACCAGAAACTACTGTAATAACACATTATTGCATAGTTGAGGGGGGTATTTCTTTTTGAAGTTCCCAGCGTGGTGACTTCTTGAGATCAGCAGTGCAGTGATCATTGATGTGTAGATTGTGGTAACTGCTGAAAACGAGTGTGCAAGATCACCGAAGCTCACAGGTCACACGTGTACAGAGCTGGCTTCTATATTTGGATCTGATTAACAAGTCAGAAACAGGCATTTTTTAACACCTGTGGAAGACGGCCACCCGGAAAATAAGCTTCCGAAATTAAATTTATAGTTAATTGCAACCTAATTAGTTAATCATCTCAACTAACAGATCCAATGTTGCATAGCTATGTGTGATCCAATGAAGGTTTTTCGATATTCAAGACTCAAATTAAAACATGTCAGAGCAAAAAGATTTATTAACTAAAATTTCGTCCAGAACAGAGAATTCATGTAATGAAGACAATGCCAAAAAGAACATTTATTAAATGTCTTAATTGAAACTTCCAAACCAAACCAAGTACATGTAATAACAAAACTAGAACTGCTCAAACTTGTTTAAATGCACAAATGCACAATATGCATTAGAGTTGGCTGTAAAGGAGTGTGGTTACCGAGTATTATTTTGCGAGTCCATGCTGGAACCATCAGTCTTGCAAAAACCGTCAATCGCACTAACATCGCACTTTTCCACACACATGTGTTCACTGGATTTATGATTCAGCTCATGCGAATCCATAATACATAGCTAGGGAATGTTGTGAGCCCTCCCTGCTCGCCCCTATTATTCGAACACCAATAAAGCCCATTTTTCTTTACTCTTGCTTTTCCCTCTACTTACGTCTCGATGGCAGGGCCAAAACCTTTCATTTCGACGCTGAAAATAAAAAAAAACGTTACGTTCGTACAATTTCTATTCCTACTCTACATGATCACTTCATTTTGCAAGGGCGATTCTGATTATTTAAGTTGGTTTATTTAATTCATCCTTTGTAAACGCTTCATACCGATTTCCCAATATCTAAAAACAATCATAAATGAGTAAATGAGTATTTTGAATATAATATTCTTCATATTTTAACAGAGGGTGTCCCGATGCAGTAATTTCACCAATGTTCTCGACTCTCACTCTCTAGCCACCGAAAGCCTTATTTAGAATATGCAGAAATTGTCATGTCTATTCAACTTACCTACAACGCCTCGCATTTCTACACGGCAAAAGTGTCCCTTTTCCGACACGATACGATATCTACCAATAAACATCTCGAAACTAAAGTCTAGCTAATACCTGTTGACACTGGATACAACATAGATGTACAGGTTGACTCGCTGACCTAACTCATACCGACCTAAAGTCTCTTCCTACGTTAAAACGTTACAAGTGCGCATGCAGGCAAAATAAAGTGGCTAATTTTGCACTTTAAAAGCAATATGGGTGGGATCTCTATGGTAATAAAGCTTAATTTTGTTTTCTACATCGAAATTGAAATAGGCTTCACATATTGTATAGCACCGTTTTAGCAAAACAATCTTGATGCTGGAGAAGAGTCCTTAAAACTCAGAATAATTAATTTATAAAGAATCAGTTATTATAGTCCATAATATTAAAGATTGCCCAAGCGGTAGATTTGTATGCTTAGAGCATAGTCAAACTTTCTTGTCAGTGGTAATTATAACAAATGATAGGGATTTCATTATTCTGAAGATCGATAGAAGAAAAAAATGGCTTTAAAAGCGTTTCCTTAAATTGAAATAAACATTTTGAGAAATTGCCTCTGTTTATCAGACTCCATTTCGAATGTTAGAATGAGTTAGATTCGCTTCTGCTTAAAGCGATAAAAGAGGAGCCAAATATTATAGCAAAGCGTGTCTATGTTAATTATAAAGGGAATTAATGGAAATACAAACGATATTTAATCTCGTTCACGCGAAACTCCACTTCAGTTTTGCGTGCGACAGCGGTTAAATATATCTCATTATTAAGGCGACCTATAGGTCTGAGTGTTCGCACGAATGGTATAATGTAAAAACTAATGTAAATATAAAGGCGACCTTTTCATCCAGCCATTGATAAAAGCTAATAAATTTAATTATGATGTATTTGTATGCACGCGTCACTGATATAAAAAATCTTTTTACTTGAAAAAAAACTAATTATATTTAGTTATCCTTGAATACTTGGTTTCTGTAATTCTAATAGCATTTAAGATTTCCAGTACAAGAAACAGACCATTTGAAAAAGAGAGTGCATAGGCATAACATGTTAACACTTGTCTAGAATAATCGCCACCTAAATGTGCCGCACTAGGTATCAAACAAACAATTTATTTATATGTAATTTGAAGCGCGTCTCGGGAAAGATTTATTCGGTAAATTGAAGTTGTTTTTTAAATGACGTCATAAAGTTGATCTAACGGCATTGCTTATTACGCATTCCGAGCTTTAAAAATCAAAACAAAAACAGATCATCATTATGTTGTCAAAATGTGTAACATCTCATATTAGTTATGAGAAAATAATAGTCACTGTAGATTTTTTCAAATATAGTAACAACTGAAATGTCAAAACTATGACCGGAGATACAATTTCCCGTGACGTACCTCACTTGTTCCAACACATTGAGAAACCTGAAATTAAACAGTTCGCTTTGTCATTAATAATGCTACTATTTTGTATTACAGATCGATACAGAATACGGGTCTACAATATATTGCAGAAGATGCCTTTCAAAACGTTCCTTTGCTGCGAACTCTGTAAGTACCTTTTATTAAAACTTTTAGTACTTAAGATATTATTAACATGTGAAAGACATTCAAACCATCTGTACGATATAATAAGTATATTGCTATTTCTATTGACTGATTCTTCGAGAGAGTTATATGGTTTCTAGATAGGGTGCGTGTGTAACTTAAGGATGTTTTTGTATTAAATGCGCATGGAACAAAAGTGTTTACGTCGTCCTAAAACACTTGATGTGTTCACTCGCTAATCGTACATGTAATGACTTTAAGA
This sequence comes from Corbicula japonica, assembly GCA_038501625.1. Taxonomy (NCBI): domain Eukaryota; kingdom Metazoa; phylum Mollusca; class Bivalvia; order Venerida; family Cyrenidae; genus Corbicula; species Corbicula japonica. Next base: position 510,803 of record JAZAYU010000293.1, read on the forward strand.
AATTAAAATCTAAAGTTTACTTGCTTTTAAACCCCAACAACACGTCCTTGCTAATGTAAGATTGAAGTAATGTATTGCGAAATTAAAAGTCTTATTTAATGACCAATTACCCTACGAATATATATTTGATAAAAGCCTGTTTTTGTCTTTAAGATTTTACATTGTAATAAGGCTTCAGTACTGAAATTTTGAGCTTTTATGTGTTCTTGAACATTATTCTAACCATTTGATTAGAGATTCGTGGCAACCTTAGTCTAGATTAAAATATTGCAGCAGGCTCTCATTATCTTAGCATGGCATATAGATTTCATTCATAAAAACAATGGCAATTTTAAATGATTTTCCTGTACATATAGTTTCTCAATCCATGATTTAATTGATTTAATTTCTCCACAGCGCTATGGTCGCGTGGGGAACAACTAACTGGCAGTTGATTGCTTTGCTAACCTCTATTTGCAGTAGTTAGTTTGTGTCTCAAGGTCTCAGTAGAAAACTTCATTCATCATAATTCTTCTTCATTAAGCTTGAGGCATTAGTTTCCTATTGGTCTGGACGTATCTATCTTTTATTTCTCAACAGTGCTTTCTGCAAATTAGCACTGGTTGACAAAGTTTTGCATATAAGACGGTTCAACATGTATTTGTTTGATTGTTAATGAATCTTGTAGGTAAGTAAGAGGTTGATAATATCCTAAGATGGCATAGTACGTTGTTACTGACTTTTTCAATATGATAACCTGAAACTCTTCAGTAACTGCACGTGATGTCAATTATCTTGAAACCGGTCGTTTATAAACATAATTATCTTCTTTGCTTGACTCATTTGGTTATTTGGTTGTCTTGTTCTGAGGGTGTATTGTCTTTGCGCGGATGTTCATTAAAACATATTAGACATCACATTTTAACAATAACAATTCATGCAGCCTTAAAGGTAACATCATCGGTATTGTTGTCGGCAAACTTAAACTATTTCTGAGGTATGAAACAAGATTCAGGGCTGAAGGTTTTAAAACTGAGATTGGAAACCAGCCTCAAATCTCAAGCATCTGATTGGCTGAAATGGCTGATCAGTCGCCATTTCAGCCAATCAGATGCTTGAGATTTGAGACTGGTTTCTATGCTCAGTTTTATAACCTTGGGCACAGGTGTTCAGTAACCCACACAACACAGAAGCTCCTTCCTAGCTAAGATCATCTCAGGATCAGTAGGATCTAAATAGCTGGAAATAGCTGGAATGTTTGTCTACCGTTATGTTATAAATGTATATAACTGTGTGAATAGAATTTGAAGCCTTAAATTGCTTTTGTGTTGTGGTATGTCTCAGAATTTCAAGACAATAATTAATTTAAGAATGCTTTCTTTAGCAATAAAATCTTTTTTTTTAGGAATCTTGAAAATAACAAAATCAACTACCTTTCTTGGAGGACGTTTGGTTCAACGGGATTGGAGGAACTGTAAGTATTTTGTGGTATAAAAATGAACACACATTAAAACAGGTAAATGTACCACAACATGAGCACACATTTAAAACAGGTTAATGTACTACAACATGAACACACATTAAAACAGGGAAATGTACCACAACATGAGCACACATTTAAAACAGGTAAATGTACCACAACATGAGCATACATTTAAAACAGGTAAATGTACCACAACATGAGTACACATTAAAACAGGTAAATGTACCACAACATGAGCACACATTTAAAACAGGTAAATGTACCACAACATGAGCACACATTTAAACCAGGTAAATGTACCAAAACATGGGCACACATTTATAACAGGTAAATATACCACAACATGAACACACATTTAAAACAGGTAAATGTACCACAACAAGAGCACACATTTAAAACAGGTAAATGTGCCACAACATGAGCACACATTAAAACAGGTTAATGTACCACAACATGAGCACACATTTAAAACAGGTAAATGTACCACAACATGAGAACATATTTAAAACAGGTAAATGTACCACATCATGAGCACACATTTAAAACAGGTAAATGTACCACAACATGAGCACACATTTAAACCAGGTAAATGTACCAAAACATGGGCACACATTTATAACAGGTAAATGTACAACAACATGAGCACACATTTAAAGCAGGTAAATGTAGCAGAACATGAGCACACATTTAAAACAGGTAAAAGTACAACAACATGAGCACACATTTAAAACAGGTAAATGTAACACAACAAGAGCACACATTTAAAACAGGTAAATGTACCACAACATGAGCACACATTTAAAACAGGTAAATGAACCACAACATGGGCACACACTTAAAACAGGTAAATGTACCATAACATGGGCACACATTTAAAACAGGTAAATGTACTACAACATGAGCACACATTTAAAGCAGGTAAATGTACCACAACATGAGCACACATTTAAAACAGGTAAATGTACCACAACATGAGCACACATTTAAAACAGGTTAATGTACCACAACATGAGCACACATTTAAAACAGGTAAATGTACCACAACATGGGCACACATTTAAAACAGGTAAATGTACCATAACATGGGCACACATTTAAAACAGGTTAATGTACCAAAACATAAGCACACATTTAAAACAGGTTAATGTACCACAACAAGGTCACACATTTAAAACAGTTTAATGTACCAAAACATGAGCACACATTAAAAACAGGTTTATGTACCACAACATGGGCACACATTTAAAACAGGTAAATGTACCACCACATGAGCACACATTTAAACTGGTTAATGTACCACAACATGAGCACACATTTAAAACAGGTTACTGTACCACAACATGAGCATACACTTAAAACAGGTAAATGTACCACAACAAGAGCACACATTTAAAACAGGTAAATGTACCACAAGATGAGCACACATTTAAAACAGGTAAATGTACAACAAGATGAGCACACATTCGAAACAGGTTAATGTACCACAACATGAGCACACATTTATAACAGGTAAATGTACCACAACATGAGCACACATTTAAAACAGGTAAATGTACCACAACAAGAGCACACATTTAAAACAGGTAAATGAACCACAACATGAGCACACATTTAAAACAGGTTAATGTACCACAACATGAGCACACATTTAAAACAGGTAAATGTACCACAACATGAGCACACATATAAAACAGGTAAATGTATTACAACATGAGCACACATTTAAAACAGGTTAAATTACCACAACATGGGCACACATTTAAAACAGGTAAATGTACCACACCATTGGCACACATTTAAAACGGGTAAATGTACCACAAAATGGCACACATTTTAAACAGGTTAATGTACCAAAAATTGAGCACACATTTAAAACAGGTTAATGTACCACAACATGGGCACACATTTAAAAAAGGTTAATGTACCACAACATGAGCACACATTTAAAACAGGTTAAAGTACCACAACATGAGCACACATTTAAAACAGGTAAATGTACCACAACATGAGCACACATTTAAAACAGGTAAATGTACCAAAACATGGGCACACATTTAAACCAGGTGAATGTACCGAAACATGAGCACACATTTAAAACAGGTAAATGTAACACAAGATGAGCACACATTTAAAACAGGTAAATGTTCCACAAGATGAGCACACATTTAAAACAGGTAAATGTACCACAACATGAGCACACATTTAAAACAGGTAAATGTACAACAAGATGAGCACACATTTAAAACAGGTTAATGTACAACAAGATGAGCACACATTTAAAACAGGTAAATGTTCCACAACATGAGCACACATTTAAAACAGGTAAATGTACCACAACATGAGCACACATTAAAACAGGTAAATGTACCACAACATGAGCACACATTTATAACAGGTAAATGTTCCACAACATGAGCACACATTTTAAACAGGTAAATGTACCACAACATGAGCACACAATTAAAACAGGTAAATGTACCACAACATGAGCACACATTTAAAACAGGTAAATGTACCACAACATGAGCACACAATTAAAACAGATAAATGTATCACAACATGAGCACACATTTAAAAAAGGTATATGTACCACAAGATGAGCACACATTTAAAACAGGTAAATGTACCACAACATGAGCACACATTTAAAACAGGTAAATGTACCACAACATGAGCACACATTTAAAACAGGTAAATTGTACCACAAGATGAGCACACATTTAAAACAGGTTAATGTACCACAACATGAGCAAACATTTAAAACAGGTAAATGTACCACAACATGAGCACACATTTTAAACAGGTAAATGTACCACAACATGAGCACACATGTAAAGCAGGTAAATGTACCACAACATGAGCATACATTTATAACAGGTTAATGTACCACATCATGAGCACACATTTATAACAGGTAAATGTACCACATCATGAGCACACATTTATAACAGGTTAATGGACCACATCATGAGCACACATTTATAACAGGTAAATGTACCACAATGAGAGTAACATTAGCGGGCAGCTATCTTCAAGGTTAGAGGTTGCAAAAATGTTCATGCAAATATCTTATTTTTAGCGGATTTTTAAGACAAAAATACAAACAGTTTCTTTAAGTAAAGTAGTTATATTCAGAAGTTAAAATATTACGACATAACTGGGTCCATATATATTGTTTGCACACAACAATATATGATGGAAATAATAGTATTATTTAACAAACTACTGTGTCGTTCAGGATATAGGTACAGTGTTTCCAATAGAGACTTTATTTACAGAAAAAAACTATTGTATTTCTTTTTAAATAGTAGTTCGTGGTCTTTGTGGTTCAACAAGTATGCAACTGCAAGGCTGAAGGTTATCAACTGAGTTTGAAAACCAGTCTCAAATCTCAAGTATCTAGTCGCCATTTCAGCCAATCAGATTCTTGAGATTTGAGACTGGTTTCCAGGCTCAGATTTATAACCTTGGGCACAAATATCAAAGACTCAAACTATGTGGGATAACTGCAATATAAACATACGCATTATGTGTAAAAACTAAAATTACAAACATGCTCTACATCCAGCAAAGTTACAAATAAAGTAGGTTCTAGCTTTAAAGCTTGTATAAAACTAGATAACACATTAATCGGTATTATTATGTTATTTTTGTGTGATATTTTACTAATACTGTCCTTTATATCAAGATATTGATCTTCAGTGTCTTCCATTCGACGGTTATTACGCAAAATATGGTTGACTTTATATAATTCTATTCAGATACCGACCAACTGACGTATAATCATCGCACTTTAAATAATTGATAATCAGAATGACGAAACTGCCTGCAACAATATTAAATACTCCACCAATTGCTGCTGAATTAAATTGACAAAACTATCGACCCGTTTTTAAAATAATTTTGATAAACCGTCCCTCATCAAGGTGATATGTTGAAGGTGTTCAGCGATTGTGTGTAGTTTATGCAGCTTAAACACCTCAATTGTCAAGATTCAATAACTTGTGATAAATTAAAAGGTTATTAGTTATCAAAAACTAACTCTAAAAATACGTTAAATGTTTAAGACATTAACGCTTTTTATACCGCTCGCACACTATGTCATTTAACCTACTTTAACGTTATTGATTACACACCAGGAAGAAGAGCTCCATCAGTTTCTTTTATTCCATTCATCGCGATCATTTTGATTAAATCATGTGTTTTGTCAGGCAAATGTCATTGCGTACGAATCACATTATTTGAAGAGCAACAAATGATCCGAATTCGTATGCTTGTTATTCTCATTTCAGCTTTTGACTAAAATTGACTCCCTCTCGATTAAATTTTGAAGACTTAGATGAATTCTTAACGGTCAATTGTTAAAGTGCAATGACACTCGATTATAACCATGGTTGTTTTTTTTATAAATTTTAAATAATCATAAGGAATAGTGTTAATATAACATATAGATAGTACACTCTTTAACGTCTCGGCATATGGCCTTTATCAAAACAATTATGGCAGAAAACAATCACATGTTTTATTTTTTTTACACAACGTAATTAACTTAAGAAAAATGCTAAAGGATAATAGGTTGTTTTCTTTAGAACGTTCACTTCAAATGTTTCATTCTTAATTTGTGAATCACGGTCATACTTGCAAAATTACTGCGCTAAATAATGCAGAACGAGCAGACAGCATTAATGAGGATGTGCACCAGCCTAATTCACCAACAGAGACATTTAATCAGCTTGATGACATAATTGAAGGTCATAACAAATGCAACTGCAGGTAATTACAAGACGTTTGGGAATGTGTTATCAGTTGTGCATTTCGATAGTGTCATGGTGACAGTTGATTAGTTTCTGCAGTCTGTTGAAGAGGATATTAAGTTCTGGTGGCAATATGGTGGCTGAATAGAAAACGTTCAGCAAAACATTTGGCTGCTTTGTTTTAAACCTGAAACTTTTTCGCAGTACATAGTACCCCAGTTTCAAAAAAGACATGTTATCTTTTGAGGACATATTTACACAAGCATGCTCAGTGTAGACGAACAATGATAGATTTTTCCAAAGTATACCTCATCAGACTTTTTCGCAATTGTGTATGTGTTTATTCTTTATCATTTTCAATTTCAAACCACAGTACGAAACGACAAATATTGTTGATATCAACTAAATACTTAAATACACTACCTTGGGGGTATCTTATAAAATAATGTGACGTTTTCAAACCTCAAAGGCATACAAATGATTTGACACTGAAACTATAAGTTAAAAGGTAATTTCTCACATATCTTAAAACTAAAAAAGACATTATCAATCAGCCTGGGGATATGCGGCGTTGGCAGTTATACGCTTTTTTCCAAAATGTCCATTAATTTTCACTTTTCTCGTGATCGGTTGATTCCTAAGTTCCTTTTTAATCTTTTTTTGTAATTGAGGTGGGGTGGGGGCGGTAATATAGTATTTCAAGTCTCTGGAGAGAAAAAATGACACATACTTCCAGACTGGTGTTAATATTCTTGTTTGCCATCCGGTTACGTTTGCGTTTGAACAGTCAGGTTATGTATTAAACGTAGGTGTATGCCTCAATTATACAAAAGATCAATATTTTCAGAATCGTATACTTTTACCATGAATTTAAATGTAAATGATTCATTACATTTCTATGAGTTTGTCTAAATGATGGATCATATAAATACATCTTCTCTTAGTTTTTGGCTTAAATAAACAACGAAATAAATCAATTTTGAATCGTTTTTTTTTGCAATCTTCCATAATATACGTATAGAGTTTTATACTGTTATTGGCCAACCTTATGGTCAAACGTTGCTTTTAAGTATAAGAATGTGGAAAGGTTCAAAAGTGTGTTTGTATTTATAATGAACTCAAAAATCTCTATCGTAATATTTAACATCAGATTTTTATTTGCAATTGCTTTTATATCTAAAATCTTGGCATCTTAAGCAAAACTATAAGATGTGTTTTCCGTATATCAATGTTTTTCTTTTGTAAAGAGGCAGTGAAACGGCATAGCAATTTTTAACAAATATACTACATCTTTTGTCCGTCATATAACCACACACAAACACTATCAAAATGATTGTTCACTTTCATGGTTTCCATATTGTTTTGTGTGAAAGAAGTCGAAATTTAGCCTAATCGCGCTTTCATTCATAAATTGATATCAAGATCACACTAATATTGAAAACACAAACTTACTTTGTTTTTTATATGTCGAAATAGCTCACTGCATAGACACTGTGAAAATCATCTATTGCATATAAATGATTTTCATAGCAATGGCGACCATTTTTATTTAAACCGGAAGAATGGCTTTTCAGAAATGTCTCTATATACAGTTTAGTTGGTATTTTTTCCAAAGATGTGCAAAGTTTATGTGAAGAGTTTTGTCTTTATGTTTCTGTTAAGCCGCTCCACTCAACTATCAGGATATAAATCTATGATAAATTCATCAATGAGGAATTGTCCAGACGAATTATGTTGTGTGTCAGTAGTGTTTAGCTATGAAAGAGGCCAGACATTTATTCCCCTCGGGCCAGTAATCGGTAAAGGTTCTACAGACAGATTTAGGGCAATGATATGGGACTTTTCTTGTCATTTGTTTTTGTTGAGGAGGCGGAAGCGGTATTTCACAATGGGATAAACGGAATAGATATCACCATTTATTTAATTACATTTAATTCAGAGCATACAACAAAATACATATGTGATATAAAATGCGGTGTTGCGAAAATAAATATATTGTAACTAGACCACAGGTAAAAGGAAGACTCTAATAAAAAATCTCGAAGAGCAATAAAAGATCCGAATTCTTGCTCTGTTTATTCTCGTTGACTGCCTCTCACGTTCAATTTGAAGAATTAATTCTTAAAGAAATGTTTAATTGTGGAAGTGACATTCGATTATAACCATGATTGTTTTCGTTTTAGTTAAATCTAATAGGATGTTTTCTGTAGAACATTCACTTCAAATGCTTTATTCTTAATTTGTGAATGTCATACTCGCTAAAATTACTGCACTAAATATGCAAAACGAGGAGATAGCATTAATGAGGAATATCACCAACTTAATTCACCAAACGAAATATTAAATCAGCTTGATGACATTATTGCAGTTCATAACAAATGCAACTGCAAGTAATTACGAGACGTTTGGGAAGGTGTGATCATTGGACCAGGTGCATTTTGATTATGTCATGGAGACAGTTGATTAGTTTCTGTTTAAGTTTATTATGAGCCGTCTTAGTCTTCATTGAACGTTCATCGATAAAAAAGAAGATCATCAAAATGTCTCTAAAGGAAAAATGCAGTTCAATGAAACTTTGCACAAATAAATGTTATTAAATGTATATGTTGCAAAATAAATCGATTTTGAATCGTTTCTCGGTAATTCACATTTTTATAGTAAAGTAGGTTTGGCTAACCATATGGTTATAGCTACTTAGAAGTATTAGAATCTGAAAAGGTTAAAAAATTATTTGAATATAATGAACTCAAAATCTCTTTCGAAATATTTAACAGAAGATTTTAAAACTCAATCTCATGCCTTTGCATCCGAAACAGAATTGTCATATGTGTGCTCTCCTTATATCTACTCGTTTTATGTTTTCTGTTGTAAACAGACAGTGAAACTGGATAACAATCAAACGTTTAAAAATATACTAACACATTTTATCTGCATATTGACACACAAAACCAAAAAGTACAGAAATAATTGTTCATTCTCATGGTTGCAATATTTTTTTGAAAGAATTGAAGCCTGAATTCATGTTGACCTCTTTCATTACTTGATAGCGATATTATGGAAATATTAAGAAAAACATTAATTGACTTGTTTATGTATCGAAATAGCTCACTGCATTGACCTTGTGTAATAATATAGATGCTTTTCATGGCGATGGCGGGCACTTTTATTGAAACCGGAAATATGTTTTTCTGAGATGGCTGAATATCCAGTTTTAGTTGGTAGTGAACCAGACATCGTCTGTGCAAAGTTTTATGCTTTTTATCACAATATGAAGTAGTTCGTTGTTTTTTCTGATAGCCGCTCTACTAACAGGATAAGAATCTACGATAAATTCATCACTTAGGAATGGTTCAGACGAATTTAGCCGAGTGTCAGTTTTTAGCAATGTGTGTGGGCCATTAATTCCCTTCGGGAATCTAAGGTTTTTACAGTTACATTAAGAGCGATGATAGGGGACTTTTCTTTTCATGTGTCTTTGCTCAGGAGGCAATTGGGACACCCGGGACTAGGCGGTTTGGCCAGTAATATGCTGTTCCAATACTGCCCATGAATAGGCTAAATCAAACCGAACGTGCAATATTTTCATGTTTGTCGTTTTCGATGGCTTTCAAAGTTCCCTTTTCATCTATTTAAGAAAATATTAGATACATCAAATGGAAATGGTATCACACTTTCTTTAATTACATCGTATTTTTATCAAACAACAGAATACAAAATCGAAACAAAAGTATGACTTAAATTAACAAAGGTAAATCTCTCTTGCAAAACACAATTAATAATAGCACTTAGTACTTGGTTAAATAGGAAGAGAAGGAAGTGAGTTTACTCTTTACTTGTAAATCTCTTATCTCTTATTCACACGATTTCGATGTTGTTAAGTGCCGAAATGTAAGTTATTGTAGTCGTTTGCGCTATAAAATTGTCTGGCAAATCAATTTATTTGAAAGTATTGAACTGGGCGTCTAGTAATTGTTATTCTGTTTATGTCAAAGAATACGAAATAGATGAAAATGGAACTTTAAAGACCCTCGACCACGACAAATATGAAAAAAATATTGCAGGCTCGGTTTGATTGAGCATGTTCATGGGCAGTAATGGATATGCTTTTTACTGCCCACGCCGCCTAGCCCCGGGTTGAGCGCAACTCAATATTTACACCAATCAACAGTACAATTTTGATCCTTCCCAAACGATGGTATGCATATGGCGGTGAACATGGAACCTTCAATGAGGTATTTTCAGATTAATACCATTCCATGTTCAGCGGCGTATGGTTCCCAGATAAAAGAATGGGTTTGCCCTAAACGAGAAAACAATGGGCGGAACTAAACAGAATAGAATTTTGAGAGGGGATCTTAGAATATAAATCTTGCATAACACAGGCAACGCCAAAGGCAAAATTTAAAAAGCAGGAAGTATATCCCTGGGGGTGATTGAACAATATCAAAATTTATATTGGCAGGGATATTGAAACCACCCATCTATAAACTGGCCGAAATATTAAAATCAAAAAGTAAATTTAGAAGTAATATTAACATAGTACATAAATATCGTGCTCGACAACCTTCAAAGGACGTAACTAATAACAGCACTGATTGAATGTAGGGGAGACTTTTTACAGCCGCCACACGGCACAAACAACGCTACTGTGATATTGAAATAGATGAAAAGGGAACGTTGAAGACCCCCGACCACATTGGAAAGCATTTTTAATATACAGATAAAAGGCATTATAAAAAAAAACAATCTGACAACAATGAGAATACATTTAAAACCATCTGGATAAAATTGGTCTCAACGGTAGTGTGGCTTTAATTTCAGGGAAAATATTTGTACAAAACTGGAAAAAGAACATTGAAATAGTGGTCTTATAAATAAGGTGGTCTTAATTATATGGTTGTCTTTGTGAGAGGTTTTACTTACAGTCAAACCCGACAGCAGCCATCCAATGAATCATGCAAAATACTGCTAATGATATTAAACATTTTTGTAGATCATTGCTGAGTAAACCTTTCTGCTATGTGTATTGTTACACTTTACCAATTTTCTAGGGTGATCCATATTATCTGATACCCTTTTGAAATTTAATAACACGTATATCATCAAACATAGGCATACAATTTTTACATAGCTTTAAAATTCTGTTTGATATATAGCATAGCATACTTCTGTAGGGAATGCAGACCGTATATCCAAAATAATATTTATAACAAATGTTAAATTTTCGGTGATTATTAAATCAAGTCTTTTCTTGTAATGGTCTAATTTTGCCGATGTGCACATCTATGAATTGTTAAACTGATGATCATGTCTCTTGCACTAATGTTTGTTTAGGTGTGTAAACCTTACCTTTAAATGTTCCCAAAGAAAAGTCTAATCGGCCACACAAAATTTCAAGAAAAGACTCATAATCCCAAAATTGAATTCACATTGAACATTTATTAAAATTATTATTTTGGATATATCGACAGCATTTCTTATTCAAGAATGGTGTCTTGTATATCAAACAAAACTTTGAAGCCTCCACATTATTACTCTGTAAAAATATTATGCCTGTGTTTGATGATATTAACGCTATTAAATTTCAAAAGGGTCTCATATATTATGGATCAACGATAATAAAAATTAAATTTCTCCTCATGGAATTGGAATAAACTGTTCAAATTTGAAACACATCAAGATGCATCATGTTACATCCTTTTGTGATATTGCCAATATATTATAAATTTCCTTGTGCGTTCATAAACCAAGGACATTGTATTGAGGAGAGTCCTGATACAAAAGTCACAAAATCGACCTCAGATTGTGTAAGGAGGATATCCTGAAACCGAAGAAAACTGCTGATCCACCTTCTGTGTAACAGCTAAGAAATCGCAATTTTGCACAATTGAATAGATTTGTTCAAAATTACTTATTAAGAATCCATATTTAAGTAAGAACACATGAATTTTCGTAAACAGAGACTATACCCGCTATTGAAAATTTTAAGACTTTTGTTTTTACCCCTACCTTAGTTAATTGCCTGTAGTATCAAAAAGAATGAACGTAATTTTAGGAATTTTTTCATAAAAAGACGTGAAAATGATGTATCCTATTATGTTCAAAGTTTAAAGAGTATAACCAGAATCCACGCTGAGAAATGTATAAAATATGATCGGTGTAGTTAGAACAATGATTAAGTGTATTTATACAGACATGAAACAATCTTGTGAATAAAACAATTTCAAAGATGCATTCTTTGCTTAATGCATTGCAACCTTCGTTGGTGACTGGAAATGTGTAAAAAATCAACGGTACGGGTGAGATAAAGACACTTTACTTTGACTAAACTTGAATATGAATATCACAAATTGCCTGGTTATTAAATAAATCTTCTTATGAATCAACAAAGCTTTATGACTACAAGCTATAAGATTGTTTCTAAAAACATAATTATAAAGAATATATATTGAAGCCCTGAGGTTATCGGTGTCGAATGATTGGATGGCAGGAAGAGCAATACGTGCCAATCTTAGCTTAGTTCTCTTGCAAATTGAGTTTTTCCTGATCTTTCCATATTCTATCAGTTTTGTTATCAAATACTAAGCAATGGATACATCGTCAACCTTACGTTTTAATGTTAAACCCCTAGTTAAAGTCTTAACTACATGTATATTTTTAACAAAATTCATAAATTAAATTCATTTTTGTAATACATGTAATGAAGATTGAATCTATTAAAATAAATGTTCAATTTACGGGTTGAGCGTAAAATATATAAAGACATGTATAAATGTATAAAGATACTTCATTAAATTTTAATACTGAAACCCTTAACGCCTTACTTGAATGATATTTTGTCGACATTCTCTTAAGCCTATAAAACTATAATACTTAATATTTGAACTCTCAGTTGAAGCTTACCATAGTTTCAATGCTTAAACTATATGCTGAACAGTTGAAATCTGTTAAATTATGGGTTGAACTGTTTAACCTATAGTTTAAGGAATTGGCGTGCTAGCCGCTTACCAAATCCTAAAGACCGTTACTCAAACAAAAGTTCACGAAGAACGTGCTTTATAGTACATCATTAAAACAAGGAAGGAAATATTGAGAATATCAGTCTAGAAATAATGTTTTCTAATTGAAAGAAAGATGATCTCTTTTTTTTAATTTCTGATAAAATTTTTATCCCGTAATTTAGGAGAATATTTCGGTTAGACTTTTCATCTGATGTAAAGTTGCACTTTTCCGGGAATTACGATTTATTGCATTAATCACAACTGGTATATATAAAGTCAGATTGGCCATAAAATGAAATGAAGGAATGAATAAAGAATACATAAAATTATTTATGACATTACCTTGAATAATGCATCTTCTATCAGAAGACAAGTTTATAGTCCCATTGCCCCGTACAATCTATAATAAAGCTAATCAGGCGTTAAGAGGAATTGGTATTATTCATGTTATTTGTGCGAATAAATTGTACCACAAGTTTAATACTGAAATATGGACTGCTTCAAAAACGATTTGGTCACCGTTAAATCTCTCTCGGAATTTTAGGACAAATTTTTATTGTAACAGGTCCTAGTGATAAAGCAACCGTAACTGTGTTTTATTCAACTCAGTATTACACCTGAAATTGTGATTTTGTTTTGTTTAATATTCATATATTGAACATTCAGGTGAATAAATGTAAAAATATCTAGAAAGCTGAAATATAACTATCTCTATTCCATTACTATCGAGTCTTATTTTTCGTAGCTTATGATGTTTTTTTGCATAAAAATTGAATAGAAAATTAAAAATAATGTTGATTCAGAAGCATTTGGTTATTGCATTATTATTTACAATAATAACAGCACTAAATCTTCAAGGAAAATTAATGGAAACCTGCGTAATTAGCCGGTCATTGTTCTCATAGTCACTTAAGTCACTTGTCATTGACAGACAGAAGAAAGAACAAAAACTGTAAGAAGTGATAGATATCCAGCCAAGTACAGCACGTAGTATTGACAACATCAATAGTGAATGTATCCAGCGTATATTTCTTTGACGTACATGAAATGAAATTATATTAAAACAATCTGACATCGACTCTTTTCCTTAGCGACAATTTCATATTTAATTGCTTTCTGTCGTAAACCAATTAAGTAAAACTTTGACCTAGATAAATCAAAAATGTAATATCTTTTTCAAATACCCTTTGGTGGAATTTGATCATTTTGCTATAGGAGCTATCAAATAGCAGGTTCAGTAAATGCGATTTCTTTAATAAAATAGTTTATGCGCAGTAAAAATTGATTTCGCAACGAATTTGAATTTCATTTTTGATCTTGAGTTGTTTTTATATTGTTAGGTCAGCACTGAAATTTTGTTCCTGTTGGTCGCTACAATGAAAAGATCACCAATTTCAAAATTAAAAAATTTAAGTCTATAGTTGACATTCTTGCTTGTCAGAACAAGAAAGAGAAGACGAAATGATATGTTGTAATTATTCTTTTTCTCGATGAAATGAATATCTGTGATTTTCACAAAAACACACTTATTATCTCCTAAACCACAAGTTTATTTTCTTTTCAAATCATTTAAGAACTGAACAAATAAAAATACTGACCTAATAAAGCTGTAAGTTTTGCATTTAAATCAACTGACGTGGACTGACATGTGCTACATGTAAATCGTGAAAAGCTACTGTAAAACGCATTGATTTCGCTAGGTCGAAATTTCGCGATTTTGTCATAAAATCAGCTTGTTTCTTTATTCGCGTATTTATGAATTCGTGACGTCGTCAGTTCAATTTTTAGTTGCATATTTTCGGATAAACTTAATTTTGGATATCCGGACACTCATAATATATGCGCGGTATCTATGAATTCGCGAGGTAAGCGATTCGCGAATATGAGCGAAAATAAAACTAACGCGAATAAAACCACTTTTACAGTACCAAAATTACTGATTCAATGTTACTCGTATGCTTTTTTTTTTCGATGGGAGCTGTTGACGCAGATGGCAGACCAAAAGAAGAAATCGGTCGGAATCGCAACTACTTAAACCCAACAAAAAGGAAACTTGAAAAACTTAAAACCTGTTGTAAGATAAGCCTGATTAATAGATGCAATGATTTTATTCCATTATATCTAACCCGTTATGACAGAAGACTGTTATCCGTATAAAAGACTTATCAAGCGTCTGCTGTGATGTTTTAAGGACTCCTGCAGTTAACTAACACATACTGTATACATGTATTGTAGTCAATGTAACAATGAAATTTAGGTGTCTTTACTCCATTTCCGTATAGCTTAATCTTGATGTATTTGATTATTATTTAATCAATCTCTATAAAGAAAAACAACATTTTCTTTTCAATGTTGATAAATATAAATACAATTATTATCACGTATTACGCTTTACTTAAGACTTTTCAGTTATATCAAAAGCTTATTTTATGATATGCGTTTCTTTATATTTTGATAATCATAACCACATCTTTCATCAAAATCAGCATTTAGACTTTTCTGTGATATCAATAAAATACTTTTTATATGTTTAATGCTTTCTGTAAAAATAAATATCTATGTCACTGTTTAATCGTCTCTCATCTGTCTGCAGCCACACAAATTCGCAGTAGATTTCATTTCTAAATGTTCTAATATAATTGTCATTGAAGATCGTAAAAACTTAAAAACAAACTTGTTTTTTAAAATCGATAGTTATCTCACTAGCTATTTGGAACAAAACTGTAATCTTACTAAATGTTGGTGATCACTCGGGTTTTTTTCTAATGAAACCAAACAATATCCCGCATGTAATGGCAGTCAGTTTTGAACGAGAAAACTGTAATGAGTTCATTACATGAAAACCGGTTGTATTCATGCGATATGACAAACGTGAAGAATAGCATGTGTCTTCTTGTAATGTTCATTCCAGTCAGTTCCGCCGTGCTGGTTTTGGTTTGATTCACGGTCTGATTTTAAATTAATGAAACGCACGATTGTTTTCATACCTCATGTGACCCAGTTCGTCGAAATATCATATATATTTTACATTTTCTGTTTAGCTCATGCATCTCTTTATCTAAAAATGTACGTTACATCATTCGACTTCACACGTGTCTTCTTAATGGTTTTGAAGAAAACATTTTTGAAAATTAATGTACATAAAATGACATAAAACGTCTATCTTTTGCAAATTCTAAGCAGTAATTGGTTTGTTATTCTGACATAGATCATTTCCGTTTCCTGGAAATATGTAAATGAATGCATTGCACAGATTTGGGGAATACTTGGATGCAATGTTAAACTATTACCTTGTCATATCTGGACAAATGAAATATAGTATCAAAACATTATAAGTTTATAGAGGCAATGTGATATTTAAAAAGTGAGCTTGAATTTTCATGTTTGTTCGGTGTTGTGAAGTTTATTTTTAACCCTGCCAATTTTTCCATAAAGGAAATAAGGTACTATTGGCATGTTAATTAATCATAAATTTGTTTTACTTGATTAAAACATAACTTACGCCAATCATTTCATACAATACACCAACTTTGAAGTGTCAATTATGTGTGTATAATGTTTGGACAAGTGATGTTATGAACTTATTAGTCTAAGTATTATCAGGTGGGAAACAGAATCTTTGACAATCTTAGAATAAAACCATAGGCTATAATCAGTGAAAATGACATGATCGATAAAATACTGTTAGTTATTCTCCACTTTGATACTGACTTATTTTGCATTTCTTGGAATTTTTTACAATAAACCTACATGGTACGTGCGTATTTACAGTATGCAAAGTTTCGTTCCTGAAAATGAACTTTATACTTTATATCATAACAACCGATCAGGATTATTCAGTGGCGTTATTTCGGCCAATATTAACAGTCCCTACCATTAAAGTTTAAAGCGCTTATTAATAAATGTAAGCAAAAAAATGCTTACGTTATTACATTGTTACGTTTTGATTCAGCTGAGCGCGATAAGTAGCTTTTAATTGAAAAGTGAAATATGCATATCAGGAATCGCCACACTCATAAAACAAAGCCTCCCCACGCAGCGCAAAAAGAAGAGGAAAAGAGAGCATGTTTGTTATAGACTGTCAGAATATATTTGGTTTCTGTGTAAATTGAATTTGAAAATCAATCTGCATTTGGCTCTAGGGACATACGAGGAAATCCGCTGGTATGTAATTGCAGTGTTTGGTGGATCAAACGTGCTCTCCAGACGGAAAACAGTGTATTAGGACCTTCACACAATGTCCATATTGTATGCGAAGACGGAACGCCGGTCGAGGAAGCTGTTATACAAAATTGTGGTAATTTGTTACTTCAAATAAAGAACCCGTCTTTTGACTGCTCCTATTTTCCAAAGATCCCTTAAACTTGTGATACGTTTCTCGGAAAGAAATACCTTAAGTATACATAATGAGGAGAAGATTGCTCCCTCGCTCTCGAGACGGCAATATGCATAACTGTAATTGCAACTCAAGAAGATAATTGTAAATGCATGTCTGTATAATTATACTTATGAAGAGAAAATTCTCATTGTCTTTATACGGCTTTTAAAAGCTTTGAGCATTAAATAATGGTATTACAGCAACTTATTAGGCTTACTAAAACAAGCTTAGCGATATTTCGTTTGGTAATAATGTAAGTTAAATAGACTTCCTTATTGTTATTAACACCAACTCAATGCAAATAATTTCCAGTTCGCCCATAGCGTAAAAAGATTAATTTAAATTACTTGCAGGCACAGAACAAAACCTGAAAACAGATCATTTGTGTCACCAAATCCGTTGATCAGTATGCAAAATCATGACACCAGCACGCCCGCAGTCGTGGGTTTTTCGAGAAGTGTTCTGTAGCTCGCAGCATAAATAACTTTTTTTTTCTATGTTGACCAACTAACTACAGAATCGATTTATCTGATTGGCATATGAAAAAGTCTATATAATTCTGCGCCAAACAGACATCACACTGATGCAAAACAAAGACTGCAGAATTTCAGCTATTTTGAGTCAAAAATAAAAAAAAAGTTGTTTATGCTGTGAGCTACAGGATACTTTGCAAAAAACACTGGTGGTAATAGAAGCATTTGTGTTTATTATTTAGAACCAAACCAAGGATTTTGGCACAAAACGTGTGGGAAAAGTTATTTACTCATGGCGAATGCTGTGGCAGACCCGTGTCTGAACAGATTTATATAGGGAAATCAGCAAGAAAACTCCCTTGTGTATAAATTATTAGACGAGATTATGTGCCGATTCCCTGTGATCCACAGATGTCATCAGTGCTGATCAAGCATTTCATGAAAATTAAAATTCCAAATCTTAATTATTTTCCTGTTGTTAATATATCACTTATTTTATTTCAGAGCCTGCGTCAATCGAATTCAACACCAGAGTTGTTAAGATAGAAACAGGTCAAAATGTAACTCTTATGTGTTCTGGAACTGGCGTCCCTGTCCCTCACGTGTTCTGGAATCTTACTGGCGTTGTTTCCAATGTCACAGTGCGGTCATCAGACGATGGACGAATACAATATCTCAACATCCTTAATGCAAGCAGTGAAGATAATGGCAACGTCTCGTGCGTCGCAGAAAATGACGTGTTTAGATCAAAAAGTGTTGTCACTCTACATATAAAGGGTGCGAATCAAATTAATGATGATAAATAGAAGTAAAACACCTCATAAGGCAAACCTATTGTTGTATTATGACGATGTTGTCCGCAGTAATGTTATCTAAGCAAGAAATATATTACTTAAGTATGGTTTATGTTCCTTTTTGGCGAAAGTTATACGGACGTGTCAAGAGCGTGGTTTTCTTCTTTATCCATTTTATAAGTAGATTCACAGAGCTGAGATTTACATAGAACAAGACAGCTGTTAATGGGATAAAAAAAAACGTCTTATAGTTATACAAATGGGATGCCAAAGGCTAAAATCTTCAGGAACTGAGAATTGACAAAAGTAAAATAGTGAAACATGCATATCAGGAATGGCCGTATTCAGAAGACATCGCTTACCCACACAGCCAAAAAAGCAGAGAGGAAAAGAAAGCATGTTTTTTTTTAAATGATCAATTAAAACAACATCACAAAATTAATAAAATTAGAACTCGGGGTGGCTAAATTTGTACTGGTTGTTGTAAATATTAAGTTTTCGCGTTGAGAACAAAAGCATTATTTGGGGGACCGTACTTCGTTGATCCTAGATTAGTATAAATACGAACATACCACATCATCACCGTCATACCTGTCATGTGCAACACATTCTGTTATTATGAACGTATGATATTAATATTGTTAGGCTAGACTACATGGGCACTAATATGCATTTCAATTATTTGCCAGTTACTCTATCAAGCCAAGCTTGCATTGTTTCAGAATTGACACGTTTGATATCTTTCAACGTTTCTTCTTTCTTCGGAATAGTTGTTTCTACAATCTGCCACTAGGGGGTTTAAACCAGGTTCTACGATTCAGTAACCTCACACATGCCCCAACAGGTTCTGAAATTACAAACAAGAACAAGTTGTGTTAGTGAACTAACTCCAACCCCATCGCCACAATGTTACATGCATAATCTCACAAACGTAGAAAGTTTAATATAAAACAGATCAGCAACAAGTAGTCGCACAATTATTAGACAGAGATGCATATTACTTGTTTATTAACAGAGGTAAAAAATCTAACATAACATAGCGACTTATTGTATTCTTGACAGGTCCATAATTATCAAAGGAGCCATCTGTAAACAGTTAGATTTTCATTACTAGAATTCTTTCTTACAAAAGTAAAGCTGTAATGTTGTGTAAATTTGACAATTATGTAAATTTGAAGAGAAACACTATAGATTAGGCAAAGGTCAAAAATACATCTACTAATTGGAAATAACATGGAAGCAAAATTAAAGTCAGATTCAAACTAGTAATACTACTCTAATTTAAAAATGCCTAAGATTGCTTAGTATGTTTTCCTCAAACAACTTTTTTTCATTCATATTAATCATCTGTGAAACAGTTACAATATTTTTTTCAGCGGCACCAATAATAAAGTCAATTAGATTTCTGGAGGGAACATTTTTCGACTGCATAGATTACACCATAATCAGTTACCCTGAACCTACACTACAATGGTTACAAGACGGTCGAGTTATAACTCGGATTGGTAACGATTCGTCAATTGAGCACCAACCAAGAGATCGGAATCTCAAAAATAACAACGGTAAGCGATATGCTCTATTTATGCATTATGTTGGCAAGTTTTACAAAACGACAAAATTATGCAAAGATGTATAAGAAATATTATATATCAAATGATCTTTAAACGCGTTTGAAACAAAAACGCATAACAATGTAAATTACATATTTTGCACAATTTCTATTAAATGCACCATCGATGGAGCCGTTAAGTTCTTTTAAAAGTTTACTGCAAAATCCAATGGATCGTTAAAAATAAATGCACTCTTATCCTCTTTACTGTTTAGGTGTGTGCGATGTCTGTACCTTTTTCAACCTGTTCACTTTTAATTTACTAAATTTACATTCAAAAGTAATAAGTATTGTAATCAAAATGAGTATTTTCGTCCCTGTCATCATGCCCTTGCTAAACCAAAGATTTCACTAATTCGGTTTTAATGTAGTTAAATAGAAACGTTTACTATGGTCTAAGTTCTACGCAAATCGTTAAGAGTAGCGACAGACACAATTACAGACCTCTTCACGGAGATAAGTACATGGTCATATGGAATGCTCACAGACGTTGTTCGCTTCTCACATCTGTACTAATTGGCGTACAAGCCTTTCTGATCCGTGTTCTTCAAGTTCATGCTACTGTACTTTTCTAATTGCTTTGGCGCTTCGTGACATGTTCCCAAGGTTATAAAACTGAGAATGGAAACCAGTCTCAAATCTCCAGCATCTGATTGGCTGAAATGACGACTGGTCGCCATTTCAGCCAATCAGATACTTGAGATTTGAGACTGGTTTCAAATCTCAGTTTTATCATCTTCAGCCATTGTATCTTTTTTAATCAGACACATCCAAACATTTAATACAAGGATGTCTAGTAATCAAAATGGACAACTTTATGCACAACGGCGACTACACACTGGTGGCGACCAACGAATACGGCACAGCTAATAAGAGCTATCGGTTTCACAAAGAAATACCAAGTAAGCGATTTAAAATTGCTCAGCAATCAGTTATATACTTTATCTGTTTTAATATTATTTTTGTTAGCAGATCCATTGAAAAATGGAATCGCCGTGGAATAGGCGCATTACTAATGATTTTATGTAATCACAGTCGATTTGTCAAGTAGAATCTGTAATCAGATTTAAACGTTTTAAATTTTATTGAATCACCTGGAACTGAGATCTGTTGTAATTTTGGAATTTAGTTCAAACGTTAGTCTTGAAAAGCAAATTTGCATGGAGGCACAATACAGTACGATAAAAGCACTATGCGTTTGCCTAAACAGATGTATTAGTACTTACATGCCCTTTCTAAGGTCCCTGCATCCGTGTTGCATTTTATTCAGACTGAGATTGGTTTTCAGAATACACGAGTAATATTTAGTTTATTTGTAATGTTTGAGCCTGTTATCTTTATTATTACAGATATTGATTATTATTTAATAGTACATTTGTATGCTAACAGGTGGCACACAACAAATATGAGCTACAGGTTTAATGATAGAGTATGCTATAGTTCATTTCAAATTAGTGTAAAATGTTTCATTTTGCCTTTGTCGTACAATTTTATTTTGTTCCTACTTTTACAGCATTGTGTGAAATAATACAAAAATACGTTATGCATAAATTTTATAATGGTGTCAATTTTAGACACAACGTAAGTAATTCTGGGTTACAATATATAGGCATATTAAACTATCCTTTGGGGGGATACGGATGGTATGTGCTGTGTCTGTCTCTTGCATGGTTGGCTAGGCGCTGCCCGCGTATATGTATGCCTTTGGGGTTATCTATACTTTTGTTATATTAAAGGACCCGAAAAGGATAATGGTTGGTATATCTATGAATGTTGTTTTAAGCTGTAATTCTGAAATGCATGAATAATACGAATCCTCCGCCGTTGACCTCCTCTAACTTTCTAAGAAGAGCACACTCGTGTAATGTTATCTGTCTCATGTAACTATACAGCCAGTTCTGACGTACTTGTTGACGTAAAAGAAAACCACGACCTTACATTGTTTTCTTTAAATTAATACTTTATTAATTATTTATTTGTTATATTTATAAAAAGATGTTTAATATACTTCACAGTAATTAGATTACAATTGTTTTCACGTAAAACCATTTGGCAAGAAAACAGTAACATATCAAACGTTTAACCTTTCATCTGACATTAAAACTGGTTATGCCTATTTTGATTAAAATACACAAGATCTTTTATGTAAACACCGCTCCATAATTTACTCGATTACAACATGCAGCAGAACAGCAAAACTTAAAAACAACAACAAAGAGTTGAATGAATATGATTCATGCAAATATTAACTTAAAGAATTTTTTTCTAAATTATTAACAAAATATTTGCTTGAATCATATTTATTTTCTTAGAATAAAAATGATACAAACTTATTCATAAATCTTGATATATTTTCAAATATTTATTTTAACGACTGCATGTTTCGAGGATATTATTAAGAAACAGAAAGGTTTATGGGTTTCTTTTGCATCGCGTTGACATTTTGGTTGACAGGCAGTACTGAGAATTTTACTTTAAGTGAGAACTCGTGCATGGCGGTATGTCACATATTGCTCGAGAATAAGGTTCATACAATAAACAAGCGAAACAAACATTACAATCACATGTTGTAACTGCTCTATTTTCATTCTAATTTTACATATGCACACCCGTCAACCGGCAGAGCCAGGAGCGGACGGCACATCCAGGCGCAGACACGGTAAGTTTTTTCATACTTGACAGCGGTGTAAGTAATTATCATTTTCGCTAGTTTTGATTAACTCTTGGAAAGAAATATCGGCTGATTTTAAAAGCCAAACGAATTCTGCACATATCCGTTGAGTTCTAAAGTGGTAGAAGGGATAGCGATTTTCCGTACTCGATTATATCTGCTCCTGGTCCCCGCCAATAAATTCGCTGTCTGCTCCATGGACCTGCCCATTTCTATACCCCAGCACTATTCATTAAGCCCTTGCGAATTCGTTAAAAGTCTGTTTGTGCTAATATTTCACATATTGCCAGGGGAATGATTAAATTTTCCAATAGTGCTTACAGATTTATGCAGATTTTCAGATATATGGAGCATTTAGCTATAAAACGCAAAACTTCGAGATTTCATCACAGACTTCCCTAGTATCTAAATTCCGATAAAATGTTTATTATCCCTTCAGCCACTTGAGAATTCAACGAATATGTGCGGAATTCATTTGGCTTTTAAAATCAGCCGATATTTCTTTCCAAGATTTAATCGAAACTAGTGAAAATGATAATTTCTTACACCGCTGTCAATTATGAAAAAACTTACCGTGTCTGTGCCTGGATGTGCCGTCCGCTCCTGGCTCTGCCGGTTGAAGGTTGTGATATGATTACGAAAATCTGTAGATTTGTCGTGTTGCATCAGTTACATCAACCATGAAAATGAAACCTTCAAGAGCTAAAATTGACTTAAATCAAATAAATGAATAAAGGGTTTTATTAACAACCACGGAGACAAGTTAATGTTTAATAGATAAAAAAGGGAATAAAAGCCAAAATGAAAGCCATCAAACACCACCCTGTGTTGAGCGCAACTCAATATTTGCACAAAGATAAATATCGTGCTCAACGACCTTGAAAGGGCTAGAGTATATAAATGATAACAGCACCGACTGAATGTACGGGGCGACGATTTACGGCCGCCACACGACACAAACAACGCTACTGTCGTGATAATGTAAAAGATGAAACAGGAATTTTGAAAGCCACCGAACATGAAAAATATCGATATATTCAATGCTCGGTAATTTATACATTGTTGAATGCACCTCACAGTGTGGGTAAAAAGATTCGACATACCGCTGTTGCCATGAGTACAATATTTTTTCACTTTTTGAAAGTTTCTCTTGTGCTGATGTCCACCTCTTCTTACTTCTGAAACCCACATACGTGCTTGACCTTGACTTCTGTTCTTATCATCTGTATAAGAAACATTTGTTACTTTACTTGCAATATCATGATACAGTGTGCAATTTTCCTCTATTCCATAATTATCAAGATATTCGAGGGAGTTTCATAACTTATGCAAATGTAGTTATATTGAAGAAAATATATCGACGTTTAATATGTGTTTTAAATTATAGCCATATGCATCATTACTTTTTCTTAATACACTATGAAAGTTCAGTCTGAAAAATTGCTTTTCCCGGGTACAGAGGATGCTGATGCAATTATTTTGTGCAAAAACCAAAACTAATTCCGTTTCATTTTCATGTTTAAGGATTTTTTTACATATTTTAATGGAATCTGACAATGTATATATTGATATACTCCATAAGTCGAAAACTTTTAAACTCATTTAGCATTTTTGCAATGTAGTGTATGTCTATTCACTTTAAAGAGTTGAAAAGAACCTCTGTTGATCATAATTATTTTAAATTAAATCGCCTCAAATGTTTAGTTCTTTTCCAAAATAGCCGATTAAGGCATTGCTCCGTTCGTAATTGCTGTGTCATTGCCAAAAAAGAAACATACAAAAATCTCTCAAACGGCAGATCAATCAAATTTTGCACAAATAAATGCTATAAGTGTATCATTTATTTTGCAAACGCTAAAAAAGTTAGAACAGTAAAAATACATAGTTACATTTGTACACCTAAAAAATTCTAAAGCGATAAGCTTGCAATATGAAAATAACGTTTCTGGATCAATATTGATTTTGTTTATGTAATTATATTGTTAAATCAAAATAACAAATTACTTTTAATAAAAAATTAATTATTATAAGAAATTATGAAAATATAATTTGTATAATATTGGATATTTATGCAATGTAAGTGAAAGTGATTAAACGGGGTTACCCGTAAGGGACCGCGAAAAATCCCTAAAATTCTATTTGCAATTTAGCACAAAAAGGAAGCAACACAAAACAGCAATTCAAATGCCAACATGAGTGAAATGATCTTTACCACAATATCTAAGGTCCTGGACAAGAACTTTAAATAATTAAGCGAGAAATCAACATTTTATTTTTGTCATCCATTTTCGCGACCAGGAAATTAAACGTTGTGAGAAATTGCAAAAATAATTTAAGGGATTTTTAAGGTCTCACTATTTTTCTTTACTGTTCCAAATTTTTTAGCGTATGTAAATTAAACATAAAATAATAATATTGGTTTGTGCAAAGTTTGGTGGAACTGCATTGTGCCGTTGTAACAACTCAAATATTGACAAATTATGACCGATGACGCATTTTCCATGGCATGCCGCATTTTCCATGGCTTGTCGCATTTTTCGGTGGCTTGCCGCATTTTTCTGTGGCTTGCCGCATTTTTCCGTGGCTTGCCGCATTTTCCGTGGCGTGCCGCATTTTTCCGTGGCTTGCCGCATTTTCCGTGGAGTGCCACATTTTAACTAAAGCTTTATGTCAATCCTAAAGTACATGTAATACATGTAAGACATTTTCAGATCTTTATGCATTGATTATTTTAAAAACCACTTTAATGTAATATCAAGCAAAATTACATTTGAAAAATAGAGTGCAGGAAGCCATTCAAAGAAGAAATTAGCAGGAAGTGCAATTTGAATTGAATTAAAGCATTTTGATTTCAGATTTTTTTCCATATATGGTAACTTTCATATCTTCAAAGCCAAACCAAATTTGCTTATTCCATTTCAACTTCATGATTATAACAGAAATAGTTTGATAATATTTCGTTTAAACGTAATTATACCACTAAAGATATGGAAAATCTCAATTGAGGTTCTTCGTACGAAACGGGGTGTTGTTTTCTTTTAAATTAATGAAAAGTATTTCTCGTTGAAGCTTTTAAAACTAAAATATTCGTATACTATTGAATATCATTTCGTTTTTAATTCTTTAAAATATTATACAAATAATATTTCTCTCCTAACTCTTTTCAGAAATTGATGGTGGTGATCACATAAATAGAAACTTTTATCTGAAACCAAACAGACCTACAACGCTAACAGGAGAGGTGCAGAGTATGTCAAGTGAGGATAAACAAGATGGAACAAATGACAACAATGGTGTTCAGGTACAACTCAGTTCATTACAAATGTCTAATTTCCTTCTCATAATTATATTGTTTTTTTTCCTATCAATATAACTAGACAACACATAGTCAGAAGCAAGAACTGTTCATCGACTCATTAAAGGTAATAGAAACATGCAAAATAGGAATAGCCACAGATAGAAAAACACAGTCTATAAGCCAAAAAGGCAGAGAGAAGAAGAGAGCATTGGTTTATAAAATATCGAATTCAAATAAGACTTTAAAACAAGTGTGAGGTTTGTGCTACCTACAAGCTGGTTTAAACCATCGATGAAAAATTGAATTGCCACCAACCGTTCCAAGGCGGTTACACATCGGGTTTCCACTTTTGGAAATGGTGGTGTCTTTTTTGAAATTCATTCGATATTTTGGATCATTTGATAACCCGTGATCTTTTTTTCCTCTCAGCTTTTTTGCTGTGTGAGGAGGATGTATCTTTTGGACGTGTGCATTCCTGATACATCTATTTCACTTGTTTGTAAGTTATCAATGAGTACAAGATCCTCAAAATGACTGTGATATGCCACTATTTGTGTGCATGTGTCTTAGATAACAACTATTAAGTTATTTCGAAGTTGGGTATGTCGGATTAAAAATCGGCGGGCTCGACGTCATTGCCACAGCGAGTTATTACAATCGAAAGCTCCAAATGTTGCATATTAAAGTAGAAATGTGCAGCACTTATTGTATGTCAAATACGACTAAATGTCAGAATCTATTAAGTTTATAGTTTCCATTGCTCTTTTTTAGGTTTACATAATTGTTGGCGTTGGTGTATTTCTATTTGCTGTAACGATGGTTGTTTCAACGTTGTGCTACATGAGGTTCAAGAAACTGGGTCCAAAGCGGTTTTCAGGTGTCCATGTGAGGCCTCAATCACCCCATAATCATGAAAGTATGCCCCTGACGTCTTATCAAATTGTTGATAACCCGAATTACTGTAGCAAACCGTCATTCCAGGATTCAGGTACATTCTCATCATTATTTCAATTATTTTCTAACTTTCGTTGTCGCTTTGTAGAAGTCAAAAACTAAAGAAGCAGAATGACTGTTTAACAAAACAACATGATTTATTTTAAATTATAAGACTTTTTTTATACGGCTTACAAGTAGTTATTTTGGCAATCAAATGCATTTCTTTTTTATTTTGTTTCTTTGAATAAGCTCATATTCCAACATTTAGTTTACCTTTTATATTGCTCTGTGCAATATGATATAAAATAAACTTTTACTTTTTTAAGAAATAGCAAAACCAACGTTTAAACAAATATAATAATGTAACGTTTCTCGTTAATAAGAAATGACATTACATGTTTATTTGTTTAAATATCCCAATTTCTAAAACAGCTTTTAATTGTTACTCTAAGCATATAAACTTAATCACGTTATGCAAGCATGTTTCAAAACAACAATACACAATCAACCGAAAATAAAAGCATAACAATTGTGAACATATGATTACGCTAATTCTTGCAAAGCGACAAAAGTATGAAGATTTTTTAACATAATTTTTTTTTAATTTTCAGATATAAAACACATTAAACCTGAATTCATCAGCTGCATAGAACAATTAGGCGAAGGCGCCTTTGGACGGGTTTATCTTGGACGTTGTGAAAATATGCCAAAAGAAGGTGAAAATGTGATGGTTGCCATTAAGATGCTCAAAAGTGACATGACAGAAAACTCAATAAAGGACTTTGAACGTGAAGCGGAAGTGCTTACTAATATGGATCATAAAAATATTGTGACGTTTTATGGAGTTTGTATAAAAGATGATACTTGTATGATGATATTTGAATATATGGAAAATGGTGATCTAAATAACTACCTTAGGTAAGTTAAATATTATAATACTTGTACTCGTAGTTTAATGAAACGCTGTGCATATGTAAGTTAATTCTACAAACCACATTTTCCCTGCTTATCAAATTTGATACTTCTTTTTATCGTGTATTTTCGGCTTTTTATAATAAATATGCAATACTGGTGGTCTTAAAGAATCAGACACTCAACATTTAATGTTGCTATAAAGTGTTTTAATACTTTTTTAACGTTAAAGCAGTTATACACAATCCTTAAAACCCAAACGTGAGGTTGTCATTTAATAAAGATTTTACAGCACAGAGATAAAATGACTTTGATCGCGAAATAACATGATAAACAAGATTTAAAGTGCACCACGTTTACGACTTCCTTTCGTGGCAATTTCAATTATCACACCATTTGCCTTCTTGATTTCTCGTTTTCTAGAAAAAAACGAGTACAATGTAATTTTAGTCATGATAAAAACAATTTTCTTGCTGATTTCCAGTGAAAATGTAATAGTTAAATAGAATCATAATTATGGATCGACATGTCTTACAGAATTATTCGCAAAACAAATGTACCATCGGTACCATCTTCTTCATAAATAAATCAGTAGTTTTGATCTTTTAATAATTTTCTTGAGCATGCTAAGGAGTAGTTGGTTACATGTATTTAGATACAGCGATAGTCATTTACACGATGAATTCATACATTTCTCTAAGACGACATAAACATTTCTACATAGTTTGAATATAAGCGTCCCTTTGGTAAATCTGGTCATCTGTTTAGCTTTTACAAGTCTCACGACATTCACATCTCGCAAAGGAAACTGAAAATATATTACCAATTTTAACACCACCTTCTTATACATTTAGACAATCCTCCGACTGAATCATATTGGTGCAATGTACATGTACGGTGGATGGACACGCTGCTTACCCAGTTTTGACGTCAAATATTAAATATTGTCATGATCTTATAAATTTTGGTCTCCTATTATATTTCAAGTACATAGAATGTCTCAATTCAAAGATTTTACTCAAATCATATTATACTTGTACCGGTGCATGTTCAATGCAAATTTCGTATTATTTTGGCGTAAACTACATAGTTATATCTCTACGTATAAGGAAAAATGAAGAATCATGGTGCATTCATATATGACGTTGTTTTTCAATAACCGTCGTCGGGAAGTGGAAATATTTTGCATATTTCAATAAAGCGATTTTCACGCATTTTTCTGACCAAAATTCATAGTTTTGGAAATATTTAATTTTTGACTTCAAAACTGGGTGAGCAACGTGTCCATCCACCTTATGTTTCAACATATTTTTCCACGTGCAGAAAACACGGTCCAGATGCAGCACTATTCGGCGCTCCAACACCACAGTCTATTTTAAAAGAACAAGATTTACTTCATGTAGGTATGTACAGGCAGAAGTATAAACAATATTTTTTACAAATATTTTTTTTTTACTTTTTCTTTGTAATTTTATAATATACCCCATGAAACTCGATTCTTAAAAATACATGTCAATTTATATATAAAAAACCAGTTCCATTATCAAAATGATTTAAAAACAAATTCTGTAAACGAAACTCTGACCCCAGCTACATTGTTATACAATATCAAGGAGTACAAACACTTCTTAACATGATTAAAAATTTTCAGTTGTATGTATTTCACCTCACCAACTGTTCGGCCTTAAAACCCTTCTGACTTAGACTTATTTCGCGCCAACAGTCAGCTCAAAATTATGCTGAATTGGATCATCTTGAAGAAAATTATATGCAATTAGAAGATTTAACATTGACATTCCATCGTGCACTTAGTGCAAAAATGGTTAAAGTACCCTTGAATTAAGAAAACGTTAAATCGTGATTTTTGCACTTGGGTGACGTCACATGCAACAACAGACTTTATCATGTGATCTTATGTGAAGTATGTGAATGTGTTTGATTTTTCCCCGCATGTGTTTCCTAATTTATTCAACCAATAGTATTGAAACATGAAATGTATTTTCTATTCAAGCTGAACAAATAGCAAATGGCATGACATATCTAGCGTCCCAGCATTTCGTTCACCGAGATTTGGCGACAAGAAACTGTCTCGTCGGTGAAGATCTCATCGTTAAAATTGGCGACTTTGGAATGTCAAGAGATATTTATAGCACCGATTATTACAAGGTCTGTCTGTCTGTCTGTCTGTCTGTCGTGCAATCAATCAGATCTACATAGATGATGTAATGTAAGATTTTCACACAACGGCATGAACATGTATGAAAGAGAGAAAAGCCAAATGAAACTGTGATAGGGAACAAAAAATTTGTTTGACTGAGCGTATGTTGTTCAGTAATTTGTTGAAATCCAGCATCCTAGTTAACAGTTACGTTTACTGAAGTATTCTATTGTTACATGGTTAGGGAAACTATATTTCATATTACTGCCCAACCCGCCTAGCCCCGGGTTAAGCGCAACTCAATAATTACACAGCAAACAGTACAATTTCGATCAAATCCGACGTGCGTAATACATGAATCACCATTGATACATGATTTAATTCATTTGTTTTTAAGGAAAAAAATTTCGGACATATTTAATTATTTGATATTATTTACATGTTGTCAGCTGTGCAACAGAACCTCTAAGATGGCAACTCCCAGAGCAGCCATTCATAAACCAATCATGTATCAAATTTTGTCATATTATTGACTACAGGTTGGTGGTAGTGTAATGTTACCAGTACGCTGGCTCCCACCCGAGTCCTTGTTATACAGGACATTTACTACAGAGTCAGATATCTGGAGCTTTGGGGTTCTGCTTTGGGAGATATTTTCCTATGGAAAACAACCATGGTTTCATTTGTCAAACCACGAGGTAAAGAAATATACTGCTCTTCAAAGTCATGAACGATTCCTTAAAAAGTGAAATATGCATATATGGAGTGGCCACATCCAGAATACACAGTTAAAAGGGATACAACAAGGGCATTTGTTAACGGCATGTACTGTAGATGTAGCTCCCCTTTACTGTCTATTGACTAGAAACGATTCTGTGTATGTAATTCTAATAAAATGTTTCTTCTTCGTGCCTTTATCGACGTTTTGTATCAGATATTGCTTAATACTGTTTTGTCAGATTTGGAAAATACATTCCAGCGGAATAATACATGTATAAAAACTTATAATATGTAAAATAAAACGCTTTCTATTCAGGTTATACAGTACACAATAGATGGCCACTTGCTCGATTGTCCCACGAGCTGTTCCGAGGAAGTCGGGAAAATAATGATGGCATGCTGGAAGCGGCAACCACAAGAACGAATGCCAATGACTGTGATACACAAACATCTTCAAAGACTTTCATTTGGATCATTGTAGTGAAAAATATTCTAAATTTAGTAGTAAGACTTTGGGATATTTCATGTATGCACACTTCCATTGTGGTTATTACATGTATTATTAATTATGCGGTTTCGGAACATACGGATATTCTGAATCGCAGACCGCTAACGAAACCTCGTCTCTTTGTACTAAAAATATGTTAAGAGAACTAAACATAATTTAATTTTGGCAAGTTTTGTCTAAGTCAGGGTTGAAGGTTATAAAACTGAGATTGGAAACCAGTCGCAAATCTCAAGCACCTGATTGACATTTTAGACCAGAGTAAATATTTCAGAAATGCGTAAGGGCAGTAAAGAACAGACTGTAGCCGACAACACTGTATGTAGCAAGACAGAGAGGCGAAAGTCGCCGTTTTAAGCTTAACTAATATATACTATTACCCTGTTTAAATATGAAATAACCTTTTTAAAAAGGTACATGTTAATTTTGTTAATCATTTACGTGTTTTGCATTTGTTTAAGTGTTTTTACAGACATGTAAATGAATTTCAATTGTCTGTTGCATTGTTTTATCTTCTTACAGAATCCAATTCATGTTGTATATACGGGTACTATTTATGCAGACGTCGTGCATGTCACATGTTGCACTTTATCATTCATTCATTCATTCATTCATCAACTTAAAATGGCGGACTTTCATGTCAAACATATAAGTCACTTTATTATTTCTCAATGATCTATCAGATATGAGATACGGTATGTTATTGATATCTAGACAGTCACGTGATAGGCAAGTACGTTATAATATGGTTGATCAGCAAAAAGTTTCATTAATTTGATATCGCCATGTAATCTTGATGAGTGTTGATCGGTGGAATGAACAGACAGTCCAGACATTCAACAATTTGTGATAAAATGTTGAAAGCACCTGCTACTTCACAGTCGGTGGGGAAAAGGCGTTTAAACTAAAATATTCTCTGATTTTGTACGATTAATTGTTGATTGTTTGATCAAAGATAATAAGTCAATATTTCTTTCCTAGATGTTATGGATATATATTTTGTCTCAAAGAAGTGTCAGAATTTGAACTACATTCTTGCATATTCATTCCCGGACCTGCTTTTTGATCTTTCAGAACGACAAACCTTGCTTATTAGAGTCATGATTATCGTACTTCGTGTAATTTGGATATCATCTATTCTCATATTTCTGTTTGCTCTTATCAAAAAGTGTTTCATACCAAACGTACTGCTGATACGAGAAAAACACGTGCCTTTTTCTTCTTTTTTTATGTGTAATTCAATGTGGGTAATTATGTTGAAGTAAACGACAGAAACTAATTGTTACAGAATGTCAAATAACAATATTTAAAGAAGGCAAAACAGAAGTTTGTACATGTAGAGACATTGTTATCTTTATTAACCATTCTTTCAACAAAAATCCTGATTGAGATTAAAGGTTGTTTGCTTTTAAACAGGAAAGCCTTTACTTCATTTGCATATATGCGCTGAAAATTCATAGTTTTTAATAAACACTTACGACGACATAATACATTTCGTTCACCTCTTTAACGAAGACTGATCATTGTTGAGGAAGTTACAAACTGTGATTTCAAAGATTTTGTCTAAAGTAACTTAATTAAAACAACAGAGGCCGTTGTACTTTTCTTCAGAGCTATCTCCAGGTGCTTTGTACATTTTAAAAATAATAATCTGTTAATGTTTACATGTATGTTAAGAAAATAATTGCAACCTTACTCAATTTTGAAATTGTTAGAATTGATTTTCAAAAAGTTTAAAAGCGTATATGGTTTTCTTCTCCATATTTTCACTCGTTGTTAAAGTAAATAAACTAATTAACTGTGGTAAACCAACGTGGCTATGCTTTCTTTTTACTATTTTGAATGTCCGCGGCTAAATATTCAACAACGAATCTTAATATAACGTTTAAATGCATCCTATCAGGGATGACAGTAAATAACATAACATTGTTTTTACACTCTTTCACGAAAAGAGTGTAAAAACAATGTTATGGTACGAATCTTAATAGCTTGTATGTCCAACCATACTGATTTAATTTTTTTCATAATGTTGCAAAGTGTGCTCGTTATTTTCCATTATGGTACAATAACTTAACACGAACAGAGATTAAAGAATTTCAATGTTGCGACCGTTTAAGCAAATGTCTTGATCACTCTCAGCCATTATTCGGCGCACATACTCCAGAAAAGGCATAAACAAATTCTTAATGGCCGTAAATACGAATGTACCGGATTATGACTACCAGGATCTTTAAAAGCCGTATTATTCTTTCGATTCGAGCATTCTATAATTTTTTTCCGGCAAATCATGAACAAAGCTTATCGGAAAATATCGAACAAACCGGAAACATGTTATTTCAGTATGGTTCAACATCAAAATACCCGAGCCAGCGTCCTGCTTTGTAAATATTGTGGGGTTATTGTTATTTATTATTGTTTTGCTCTGGAATGAAAATTTCAAATATTGCTACATGTATCTTAGACTATTTCTTTCCAAACAGTTTTCAATTCTGTGGTTGTTGTTGTTGTTGATGTTGTTATATTCCGTTATAACAAACTGTTCTCGTCGACGACATCTCTTTACAGATATAATTAGTTATTGGTTCATACTAATTTCATTGTAAAACGCCTCAGTTGTATTGTTGTTTATGGAAAAAATGGGGAAATGCATACATGAACAAAACACGTACCTATACGGTTTTACATTATCATCGCAATGTTCATTAAAACGACCAATATTTAAAGGGTAATACTTTTCTCATTCCTTGACAAAACATATCATTGTTTGTTTATTTTTGTCTCCAAATTTGAGGTGTGTCTATGAATTTCAGGACAGTTGTGAAGTGGCCTGCAAGACAATTTCACGTCTATTATGAGGTATATAGAAAATCATACCAATTTCATGCGTTTTTGAATTAGATTTGGTCCCTTGTAATTGACTACAAGACAATACTTTCAAAATTTGAAAAACAAACACAATTTGTAATAAATATCAAAGTAATATCATATGGCCCGGTTATATTTTTGTATAAACCATCAGAATATCAGAATTTATTACATGAACTATAAATAGACGCAACGCGATTGGTCACACCCCCAAAATAACCGAGTCAATAAATAGAGGATACAACATGAGTGATCATTTTATACTGAAATTATTAAACGAGTCATCTAAATCGATATAAAACGAGGCTTTTGCCGAGTTTTATATCGATTTAGATGACGAGTTTAATAATTTCAGTATAAAATGATCACGAATGATGTATTCTATTTATCACATACCCTGAAAAAGCAAGCAAAATCCATGAAATGTCCCTTTCTATCGCCTAGTAGAGCGAACTTACAACGTGTGTAATTCGGTCGTATCGGGTGATACATAAGCTAGTCCCAAAAGAATTTATCCTACCGTTTTCCCATTTGCCAAAATAAGTTAAAATAAGTAAATAAAATTAACTGCGCTAGAGTCTAGATAAAAGAATCCATCATTTATAGGCTTCTGAAGTTGTGTTTAATTAAATAAATCGATCTAGTGTATGACGTCATTTGTGTAAACTTTCATAGCGGCATATGACAACATTGAAATTTGCTGGATATAAACTGGAAATTTGGATTGAAAATGTGTTTCTAGTGTTTTTATTTTGTTTTGGGGATTTTGTTAGTTCACACCGACGATGTTCTGAAAACGATGTCAGCGTCTGGGTCATTTTGTTTTCGGTTTAAACGAAATGAAAATGGCTTTGTTGCTGTTGTTGAATTTCATCATAGACTTTCGGCGTATCCTTATGGAGTAAACAAGATGTCAGAAAGTTATATTTTCCGCGGATATTATCAATATAAGGGATGCTTAAGATCCTTATAGAAATTGATTGCTTGCCTGAAGTGGTCAGATGGCAAAAGTAAGTCATTTTCATAAATTTGTTTTGGTCGCTGATAACGCGGATGAATAGTGATTCGGCTACGATATATAACTAGTTATATATCGAAAATATATAACGGGTGTTATTACACTCCCACACCGGAAGGTATGTGATAAATCTAGATATTGACCCGCTTTCGCTGATATTGACCTGTCTATAAATAGAATGCGAAAGTTTCCATCTTTTATATTATTTATAGTTCATGTAATAATTGTTATTTTAATGACGTCATATACGTCGCGTTACCGTTGACGTTATATTTCGCGCCATTTATCGTTCGAATTAGCTTGATAAGCCGCACGGAGTCCGCTTGAAATTAGTCTTAATTGAAGATTTCTAAAACATAACTATTTATAGTTCATGTAATAAAACAGTTATTTACTTATTAGCTGGGAAATATGCTGTTGATATTGACCGCAAAAATCGTTATTGACCTCGGCTATCGCCTCGGTCAATAACGATTTTTTAGGTCAATATCACAGCATATTTCCCAGCTAATAAGTAAATAATTGTATAATATCAACTGGTAGATATGACTTTTAATCACGACGTCAACATTCTAGGAAATGGCAACGCTACATGAAGTGGCATTTCTACAGTTTCAGAAGCGGAACATGTGATGTTCTGTGATATAAATCCTTCAAATCACCCATTTTATCTTCGTCGTGCGGTCATTGCTTTAAATAAAGCATTATTCAACATGTTATCTTCGCTTCTCTACTTTTTTGGAGTTTTTCCGGGATACAAACCCGAAAATCAACATTTTTGTCATAATAAAAACCAGAAAGGACATTTTAAATTCAGGACATCCATATTTCTTCATGATGCCCTTATATGTCAGGTTGAACTAATTTATAATATGAACGTAATAAAATTGTATTATATTGTTATTTGGATACGTTTTAATTTATTATAATTATTACTTGTTTTAATGATATAGTGATTGTGTTCGAAAGAAATAACTGTGACACATGTTTTAAAAAATAAACAATTAATTGACACATATGAATTGTTTTACAAATTGCTTTGTAAATATTGTTTGGATATTTTGGCAGAGCCAGTTGTACCGATTAATCAGTGTTTTAATAAAAAGAGTACTAATTTGAATTTTCATCAGTCGACTTTAATACCCTGACAAGTGAATGCAACCACTTATGTTTTATGTTACATTCCTCAAGAAAAAATAAAATAAAACAAAAGATGCTGTTAGAAAGTCACACATGTATTTAGCTAATTCGTCAATGATCGTAGAAAGGATGTTACATGTTAAATGCAGCTCGATATCTATTTCGTTTGAATAAATTATGTTTAAATATTATTGATATTGTTTTACAATTCAATGTGTTGCCTTTACAGTCATGCCAGTTTTTAAATATGAAATTTTTTAAGTATTGTATTGGTATAGTCAGCTTATACCGCTTTCCTTTACTGCAATCTCTATGAATAGATGCACAATCTCTATAAATAACAAATGATGCGCAATCTATATTAATAATCAAAGATGCACAATCTCTATGAAAAACAAAAGATGCACAATATATATGAAAAATAAAAGATGCACAATCTCTATGAATAACAAAAGATGCACATTCTCTATGAAAAACAAACGATGCGCAATCTTTATGAAAAGAAAAAGATGCACAATCTATATTAAATATAAAATATGCACAATCTCTATGAATAAAAAAATTAAATATGCATATCAGGAATGGCCACATCCAGCAAGCACAGCCTCCCCACACAGCCAAAAAGTAGAGAGGAACAGAGAGCGTGGGTTTACAATAATCAGTTTCAAAATGGACGCCACAAACAAATAACGAAAGTAAGAACTAGAGGGGTTACCGCCTTGGAACGGTCAGTTGCAAAACAATTTGCCACTGGGGGGTTTAAACCAGGTTCTAGGGTGCACCAACCTCACACTTGCCCCAACAGGTTCTCATATCACAAAACAAGTACAAATTGTCTTGGTGAAATAACTCCAACCCACCCATCGGCTCAACAATGTTGCATGCAAAAGCATACTAACACATAAAACATAAGAAGCTAATAGCATTGCAAAGCCAAAGGGCGGGTACTCAATGATCTTACCGAGACCAGAGTACTGAAGTAAAATCAGCAAGATCACGTTGACAGGGATAAAAGAAACCAATCGAGCTTCTAGGTTCTTTTAAGAAAAGATTTCCCCATAAACCTTCATAAACTTTTAAACCCCTGCCACCGTCTTGCAACCAAAGAGGTAAGCATAATGATCAACTGTAGATGGGTTAATCACCAGGCCTGCAAAGCGCTGTTAAATATCATGTTGGTAACCTTTCTTTTAAAATTTACAGATGGTTTTTACGAATAACCGGGAGAAATTAACATTGCCTTTTATCTTCTTAGGTTTATAAATTAAATCTCCATAAAAAACTGGCAGTGAAATACTTTGTTGCAATAGTGATTTTAAACTGCACCTATATTTATGAATTAGATCTGGGTTTCGGCGATATAATTTGCAAAAGGTTTTCCTTAATTTGTGATACCGATAACCTTGTTTTAAAAGTTTTTCTGTAATGCAAAGATTACGTTTATTGAAATCATTCACATCGTTGCAAGCTCTTGAAAAGCGAACAAGCTGTGAGATATAAACCCCGTAAGATGTTGCACGAGGAACATCGCCGTCTAAAAACGGAAAAGTTACTATATTAAAATTAAAATCATCTCTTTTATCCTATATTTTAGTAGTGACGTAACCATTTTCAATGGACAGATTTAAATCAAGGACGTTTCTGAAGTGTTCGCTTTATTAAGCTGTCGTTCTTTAGGATAAATCTCATCAACCAGTGATGGAAAATGGTTATTATCTATATTTAATAAATCATCAAGTTACCTCGAGGTGTTGTTTAAAGCTGTAATCATATCATCTTGATGTTCGGTAGAAAGAGATAACATAAAGTCTCTTTCAAAACAGTATAAAAACAGATTAGCAACAAGGGGTGCACAGTTAGTACCCATTGGAGTGCCTATTACTTGTATATAAATAGAGGTACCAAATCTCAAATAAATATTATCCAATAAAAATGTGAGCGCCTGGATAAGGTCTTGACAGGTCCATGAAGTATAATTATCATAAGAACCATCTGTAAAGAGTGTCCTATGTTCATTACAAGCGATAAATGTTTTATTTTCTCTAGCAAAGTTTTTTTCAATGAGACTGGTTAGCTTGTCTCTTATTAAATTATGAGGGAGAGAAGTATACAAAGTAGAAAAATCATATGAAGACAAACAGAACGCCTGAAAATTATTTGAATTAAGTTTCTTCAAAACGTCATTTGAATTTTTTATAGACCAAAATAAATTTTTGCTAGTGGTTTCAAAAACTTTTTCGCAATACCTAATTACATGTTAATAGCTGTAAGACAAGATGTTAAGAGCACGGATAATTTTGTTGTTGTACAAGAACTAGAGTTTGCGATAAATCTTGCTTTGTACGGTGTTTTGCGCATTTTAGGCAACCAATACATAGTAGGTACTTTGTCTTGTTTCGGCTCAACACTTATTCTAAATTTTGTTATTTGTAGAGTGTGTGCAGGAACAATATCACTTTCAGATGAAGAAGTCAGTGTATAAGCATTAGTGCTATTAAGCTCTTCAGTTAGAACATTAATATAGTGTATACGTCACACTATAATTACATTATTTGAAGCCTTATCAGCAGGTGTTAAAACAAATATGTTGTGAAAATCTTGAATAACCTTTTTCAAATGAAAAAGTTAAAACGAGGTCGAGGTGGTAATAAAGCTATGTTTCTTTTATGGAAGGATATACGACTGCCAATTATTTTGAATATTTGTTTTTTTTCCAGTTTGAAAGAGCTTTAGGCTCAGCATGTTCTCGTTTACACCATTTATTGCAAAAGAGTTTAAAGACTCTGGAATTTCCGCACGACAGGTATTAAAGTCGATGTCCGATGGAATTCTAATTTTTGGACCGTTTGAAATTAAATTGCGGATTCTAAAGTCTTTGATAACATTTAGATCCCCTGTTACGATGTGACCGGAAGGTTGATAGCAAAATTTTGAATAAGAACAGTCTCATGATATTGGTGTGTTTTCAACAATCTGTAAATCCGAGGTAATTTTGTTGTAATTGAAAATTGTGTTTCTAAATGGCTTGTTATATTTATAACAAACGATGGGTGTTTCAGTATTCTTGAAATAATTAGGTATTGCCGATTCGACAGTTTTATCTTTAAATGTACTTGGAAGGTCAATAAAATCTATACCTTTATTTAAAAATGAAATTTTAAAGAAATGTCTTTGGAGATCAGATTCCAAGTCAATGTGTGGTCTGAGAACATGCCGAGTGTAACACTGAGTAAGGCTTGCAACTTCATAAAGTGGATGAGTTCTTATAACAATATCATCGGCTTCCTTATCCACTTTTTGTAAACATGAAATAGAAAGAGAAGCCAAGCGCGACAGCATAGCATGTCTACAAGAATATTTTAAAATATTTTGAAGGTCATGAATAGAACAATGAACAAGTGATTTTCTTTTAGGTTAAAACATAAATAATATTGTCCGTTTGTCAGTCAATATCTGAATTGAAGAATATGTGCTTTTATAGGTGACAATTTTATTTTTAAAATTATTTTTAAATAAATTAGTGCAATGTGAATTTGCAAACCAGTCAAATTGACGGAAGTGTAATAACAAAAGATGCACCATCTCTATGAATAACAATAGATGCACAATCTCTATGAATAACAAAAAATGCACAATCTATATGAATAACAAAAGATGAGCAGTCTATGTGAATAACAAAAGATGCAAAATCTATATGAATAACAAAAGATGCACAATCTATATTAATAATGAAAGAAGCACAATCTCTATGAATAACAAAAGATGCACAATCTATATGAATAACAAAATATGCACAATCTATATGAATAACAAAAGATGTCAATCTCTATGAATAATAGAAGATGCACAATCTCTATGAATAACAAAGATGCACAATCAATATGAATAACAAAAGATGCACAATCAATATGAATAACAAAAGATGCACAATCTATATGAATAACAAAAGATGCGCAATCTATATGAATAACAAAATATGTACCATCTATATAAATAACAAAAGATGCACAATCTATATGAATAACAAAATATGCACAATCTACATGAATAACAAAAGATGCTTTTTCTTTATGAATACCAAAAGATGAACAATCTATATGAATAACAAACTTTTAAAGATCAAATTGAATGTAAATGTTGTCTAAATCTTTTGCCACAAAAGTGAAAATAAAAGTTATGAGGTCAAAAATGAAAGTTATATACTTATAACAATATCTCTCTTTTCCTAACTTCTTTTTTCGCTGCGAGGGGAGGCTGTGTTTTGTGAGTGTGGCGATTCCTGATATGCATATTTCACTTTTTAATGACGTCAAACGTTATGAGAAAATGAAATGAGGTCGCTTTCATCAAAACTTAAAGTGTGCTATATTGATTTAGTAAGGGGGGTTTTAGTTGTCAATAAAGATTAAAAACGAAAAAAGTTTAATGTTACTGACGCTTTTCCTATTTTAATTGTACAAAATAAATAATACTTCACCCTTCCTCCATGTCCTAAAGCGCCTCCTGATGACATAACCATTTCTATGTGCAAACCCGATTCTTAAATGCAGTGCAACCGGATTGTTACTCCGCCCTTAAAGAAGTTCCTTTCCCAGAGTTTCATCAACGTACACAAGTCATGTTTCGGACCGGGAACTGTGTTTTATACATTGAACAAAATAAGCAACTTCATCTGTTTGAAAAAGTAAAATGACCTAGCCTAAATAAAATATGAAATTGCTCTCAGACTGTTAGACCTTATATTGCACAACACGTATATCGAGGGCGTGATGCAAGAAGGTGCTA
Source organism: Corbicula japonica (assembly GCA_038501625.1). Taxonomy (NCBI): domain Eukaryota; kingdom Metazoa; phylum Mollusca; class Bivalvia; order Venerida; family Cyrenidae; genus Corbicula; species Corbicula japonica. The sequence continues at coordinate 552,282 of JAZAYU010000293.1, forward strand.
TCTGCATATTTGTAAACTTTCGGGAAAAGCAGTTTAAAGGTTTGACACTCTGAAAAATAAGGTTTATTGTTGTTCTATAATGTTTTCTGCATGGAAGTGTAGCTTTATGAGATCTATAAAATAACAATTTTCCAGATGAATTGCTATCAATTTAAATACCCAAATAAGGTAATAATGCAGATAGCACCTTTTTGCACAACTGTATTTAGTAAAAACTCAGAGCTAGAAGGTGCTATATGCCAAATGGCCCCTTTTTAAAACTGTAATGTAACTGAAAACCAAATGACAATTTCTTAAAGATAACTTTATTCTAATGTAGATAGTAAGCACGTATGATATGACATTATCATAACACGCTTTCTAAAAGTAAACTGCTTCGGATTTTTCTTATAATGTGATGGGTAAGTGGCAATATCCTCCAGTATTAACTTAGTTTTTGTTTAGTAACTAATTTTCATTCGTATCAATGTCTTCTTCTTCTTGGTCTGGTTCTGGAAGTTTGTCTTTGGCCTTCTGAGATGTTTTAAGATTCAAGTAAAAGTCATGATAGCATCGTGGTATAATCTGACTTTCACATAAAGATATAAGGTCATTTTTCTTTGCTTCTGAAATGGGAAGTTTTTCAGGATATAAATAAGTCATCTTCATATTTTCGAGTACGCTTGGCCTCCCTTTTCTTGTTGGATTCCTTAACTTTATTTCCATGAATTTTGTTTCATCAAATGAATAGTTGAAGAATATGCTTTCAGGAATATCTTTTCTAAGTTCTATCCACTTCACATTTAACCAGTTGACTTTCTCCCCACTCAAACTTTGTTTCATGTTGGCGGCAATACATTTCCTGTATTTTTTCAAATCATATATGTCATCGTATTTTAAAGGTATGACGATGTAAGGATTTTTGCGTCTTGCTTTTGAAACAATAGTATCCCACTGTGATGGTACATATACATTTGTGTTTCTTCTAGCATGCTCTATTGCAGCGTGCATCGAATCTCACTCCATCTCTGAATGGTCCTTTTCGAAAAATTTATGTCCAAACTCTATTATGTTTTTATTTTTCTTCATAGCGTAAGAAAGACCAACTGTTACAAATTGATAACGGTTCTGTCCTCCACATGTATCAGAATAAAGGACTATTTCTATGACATAAGTTGGAAGAGCACATATGTAATTAATGAGACATGTTCCTACTTCACATGAACCGCGACATCTATACATCTCCAATCTTTGAATGTGGTGTTGGAAGTACTGCCTCTAGATCAAACGTTACAGCCACACAATCTGGATTGCTAAGTGCCTTTTTCTTATCGTTGTTTTTCTCAGTTCTACTTGCTTCCTTTAAGTTAAGATGTGTTTCATATTTTCCTTCTAATCTTTCAAGGCTCGATACTTCTGCGTTTACAATATTCTTCATATAATTCATGCATCTTCCTTATTGATAGACCAGCATCAAGAAATGCCTCATTTGCTCATTACATAGACACGCAGCATTGTTTATCGAGGATATATCTTGTATTTGAGGTAAAACAGCGTTCAACATGCAGTTACCATCAGATGGGACCTTGATACGTTCCAATCCATTGCTTACTAATAAATTGTCCAATCTGGCCTCATGATAATGGTTAACTCTCTTGCGCAGTATTGCTAATCTTTTGCTTTCAGTGATGCTTCTTTCATCCGATTCGAAAAAGATCCCGTAGTTTTTCCAGTTTTCATACAATGTGTACTGTCTCTCTTCTTCCAAGGTCCCAATCTTTGTGTAGTTTTAGGTTGACTTTCATTTACACTTTCATTTACACTTTCAATTTTTCGACGTAGTCCTTTCTTTGATCTTTTTACCTTTTCGCTTCCATCCAGCAGTCCTTACTTGATGTTGTTTTTGTTCTTTCTTGAATTCTTTTATATCATCTATTTCAGTAGAGTTGCTACTTTCCGATGGTACATATGATTTATCAGTGTCAGTTGCATAATCTGTATTGTCCTCAAGTATACCAAAAGTTAATCGTCTCTTAGGTCTAAAGTTGTATTGAGCCTTCTTTGATTGCACACATTTTCTTCTTTTTGCAAAGAAGTACAATGTCTTCAATGCCTTTCTTCGTGACAAACGTATAATTCTAGCTCTGTACAGCGCATAGCGCTGCCTGTTTTTGCGGAGAAGCCTCTTGTTCTTTGTGAAAAGTATCAATGGCTTATCTTCATCCGATAAATTTTCATGATAAGCATTTCCAGTGGCTACCTATGTGAAGGACTCTGACCAGTCAGACCATATATCATCTGGCTAAAATAATAAGAGAGGATTAACATTTAATGTGATGAAACAAATAGTCGTTCAATACAGAACACTAATTCAATAATTAGGTATGAGTCTGTTAAAAATAGATAATTACATTAAAAACAAAAGCACAATTTAACAGTTAATCAAAACAATATTATCATAATGAAGTGAATATTCAGTTCAATTTTTTTTATTCATTCAAAAAGGATGACATATACAGTAAATATTAAATATCTGTTCATCCATTGTGATATTTTCCAAATACTGTCTTTTTTGTTCCCAATCTGTGTATATTTGCTTAAGAAATCTTCAAAACAGACTGAATAAGCACTGCCCAGCATAAACTGATAAGCTTGTCAAGTATAATTGGACAACAATGATAAAATTTTCATCCAAACCAATTAGCAGCTATATCATATTCAATACAAGAAGGTGCTATCTGGCAAATAGCCCCTTTTTTCATTGCAAAAAATGGACATAGCACCTTCTTGCGCTATGCATTTTTTCATTTTGCAGATAGCACCTTTGTGTTCTGGTGATAAAATATGTTAATCATCACTTTTAATACTAGATATTTTAATAATATATAGATCAAGGTGACACACATTAAAAAAATGTAAAAACATGAAAAATGACAAAATCTGCAGATAGCACCCTTTTGCATCACGCCCTCGAATTATGTCGCACGTGTGTGACATATTCGGCAGAATTAATCACACCTGTCTTTATGTGACATATACGTTTGTGCAAATTAGCGATAAATGTCTGACAGAATATGTCACATTAAAGGTCCCATATTCGGCTGAAGGCTGTGACGTATTCGACCGAATATATCACACGTGTCACGTAAGCGACCGAATATATCATACGGTGTCAGCTGGGACCAGCTTGATGTTGTCCTTCGGATGACGCGATACCTTGTCGCGTTGTTTCCCGTCTAGCGACGCACGACATCGCGCCAAAACGATACTAATATCGTATTATCGCATCGTGTCATCGCGTTTTCTTATCGTATTATCGCATTGTCGCCTGACATGCGACATTGTGACAACATTATTGTGTCACAGTATCAAACATGACAATGCGATACTGTTGTCGCATCGTGTTGTCGCGATATTGCATGATAATGATGATGATGATGATCGAATATATTACACGACATATGACAAAAACGTTTTTGACACTTAATGTCAAACAGTGCTCAATAAAGTTGGTGCGCAATAATACATATTATGTATTATTGCGCACCAACTTTAAGTACGCGCGCACGCTGAAATGAGAATAAGGCCATGAAGGATTGGAAATCTCACATGGTTAAAAATAGAGATAATTCTGTCTAGTAAGTGAAAAAAATTGTCAACTCGAAAGCTACAGAGGCATTCGCTAAACATACATTTTGTATCAGTGTTTCTTAAAACGTCAAAACGTCTGCGTATTGCGTATTACAGTTTTGTACTTTTACTAGCACTGATCTTTTTTAATCAACTTGTCTTTTTATTTTTCTCAAAACTAATTGTTTTTCATTTGGCCGCTGTTCTCAGTAGTAAACGGAAACAGTTTATTCTCGTTTTTTTTAATGTAGTATTTACCGTCAACTTCGTCTTGGCTGAAAAAAACGAACTGGCAGCGATTCGAAAGAGATGATAACGAATACAAACGATTGGAAAAATGTCTGGCTATTCTTACTCAGATCGTTTTTCACTTAGACACGTCGATATTGTGAAGAGTCAAGCATTGAAAACATGTGGTTAGCCAAGACAATATCAACTTATTTGATTGATAATAGTGTCATATATAGATGACGTCCAGGAATCCCGGTAGTTGGCGCGAATAAAGGAACAATAACAAAGACACATACAAAGTACAGCCAAAGACATTCAACTTTCCATCGCAAACAATTTAAGATTATATCTGAATGTTGATACATTGTATTTCTCTAGTTTATTTTGAGACAAGATTTCTTTTTTCTCCATTCACATTAATGAATTATCTAGATGCACAGCATATTTGTTAGGTAAATGATGTGCTAGAGTTTTCTTTAAACAAATATCTGCAATGGACCTTTTATATTAGATAAAGATCAATCAAGGTGGGCAGTCAGGATACGTAAGAATGTATTTCTTAGAAATTATCGTACATCCCCAATCTAAATGCGTTACTTTAGAAATTAGTTATACGACAACAGAAATGGTGTTTTAATGTTTTCAGTTTAATAAAGTTCTCAACAACATTATATTTTTTAATTGCTATTTTCTTTGTTCGGGCCAGAAAAAAAGCTATCAAAAGCACAACATTTGAAAACAAATTTGACACTTTTTCCTCGTTATCATTATTTAAACCTTAAAACAGAAAACGGATTATTTGTTTGTTTGAGTTAAATAACGATTGTTATTTCACCGCAACCGATATTTCATTCAAACATCTTTTCTCTGCGCATTTTGCTTTCATCTTGTTAAGATTCTTTGGTAATTTCTGAGAAAATTCACTTGAACTGCATTTTTTTAAGGACGAGATTTCATGAAATACTTCGAATTTTACCCTGACACATTTGTAAAGTACTCACAACTCATACGGACGATTTTATATTAATATTATGGAAGTCTACGGGTGAACGTAAGTGATCCTCACGACTTGTTCCCGTTAATAGAACCCCACTCTTCAATTGTAAGCTTTTAGAATAATTATTCTCATAAATAGCACTTATAGTGGATCACATAAAAATCAAAGAAAATCTGAATAAGGTGCACTCAAGTATTGCAGCAGTGCATTGAAGAATGAGACTAAATGGTCGACATCTAAAATTGAAAGCGAAAGATATTAAATTAAGATATTTTACTTTAGGACTGCTGCGGTGTTCGGTTGGACGCTTGTTAGAAAAACAAATAGAAACTAATGTTGCTGTTGCACCAAAAACAACGAAATAAAAACACATGTACAGACATTTATGGCCAATAATTATGCATTGAACCCAATTAGATCAATAGCTGCTGGAACAAAATTTGTTTTTATTTAAACCTCAAGTCTTCTTTTTTATGATTTGAACGACGCAAATTAAAGTGACCGTGTATTTATCATATCTTTGTTTTCCTCTTCTGTACTACAATGTGTTTCTACATTGTACTGCGTTTACAACTATTTCAAATACTGTCTCTTGCACAAAAATAATGTTTGCTATTAGAATTGTCGCTATTGCGACTCGCGATGTACATACACTTTAAAAAAAAAGAAATTAAAACATTCAAAAAAGCAACTTTCTAATTGTATAATATCCGAACAAAGAAAAAATAATTTTTATTCGGCAACTTTAGAAACGCATTTTTAAAAACGTTTTACTGGAAGACAAATAATAAGATTCATTTCGTGAGAAAGGAGTAGTACAGTAACTGTATTTACTTTAATTTATTAATTATTGAAAAATCATATCGATATAAAAAGAGGAGAGAACATTACGTGCGAAAGGATAGTTTCATTTAAATTCCTCAGTTATTTGACATCCCTGCGTAGACAGTAAATAAGACGCAATGGTTTTAACAAAATATATTAAATAAAGAATTTTTGAAAGTCGCCGAACACGACATATGACAAAATATTGCAGGCTCGGTTTTGATTTAGCCTATCATTGAGCAGTAAGGGAAATGCATATTACTGTTCAGGCCGCCTGACCCAGTATTAAAATGACGGGTTTAATAAATTTACTGTTGCTGATTTGTTGTTGTGTTCTTTTTTGTTTATTTCGAAGTCATAACAAAAGCCGTTAAATAGTATGTTTCATTAATTTGTAAACCAAGTGTTAGCCCACAGTCACCGGCTTGCTTACGGGAGTGTCAACAACACACACATTTTTATTCGGCTGCCGAATTAATAATAATAATAATAATAATAATACTAATAATGACTTTATTTTACGAGGGTGACTTGTTTGACAATGTCAATTTTCAATAAGGCCCTCAAAGTATGTACATTTACTAGACATTTGACAAAGATAAACAGTATAATATGGTAACAAATACAAATTACAAAAGAAACAAAACTATAAAAAAGAAACATATGCATATCAGGAATCGCCACACTCAAAAAACACAGCCTCCCCACGCAGCGAAAAAGAAGAGAGGAAGAGAGAGAGAGAGAGAGAGAGCGCATGTTTTATATATGTATGTCAATTCAAATAGGACGCCACAAACAATTAATAAACAAGAGAACCTTTGGGGATACCGCCTTGGAACGGTCAGTGGCAAAACAAATTGCCACTGGGGGTTTAAACCAGGTTCTAGGGTGCACCAACCTCACACTTGCCCCAACAGGTTCTCGTATCACAAAACAAGTACAAATTGTCTTGGTGAAATAACTCCAACCCACCCATCAGCTCAACAATGATGCATGCAAAAGCATACAAACATATAAACATAAGAATTTAATAGCATTGCAAAGCCAAAGGGCGGGTACTCAATGATCTTTCCGTGACCAGAGCACCTGGAGTAAAATCAGCAAGAACACGATGACAGGGATAAAAGAAACAAATCGAGCTCTTAGGTTCTTTTAAGAAAAGATTTCCCCATAAACTTTCATAAACTCTTACACCCCTGCCACCGTCGTGCAACCAAAGAGGTAAGCATAATGATCAACTGTAGATGGGTTAATCACCAGGCCTGCAGAGCGCTGTAAAATATCATGTTGGTAACCTTACTTTTTAAATTTACAGATGGTTTTTACGAATAACCGGGAGAAATTTGCATCGCCTTTTATCTTCTTAAGTTTATAAATTAAATCTCCATAAAAAACTGGCTGTGAAATTCCTTGTTGTAATAGTGATTTTAAACTGCAGCTGTATTTATGAATTAGATCTGGATATCGGCGATAAAACTTGCAAAAGGTTTTCCTTAATTTGTGATACCGATAACCTTGTTTTAAAAGTTTTTCTGTAATGCAAAGATTACGTTCATTGAAATCATTCACATCGTTGCAAGCTCTTGAAAAGCGAACAAGCTGTGAGATATAAACCCCGTAAGAAGTTGCATGAGGAACATCGCCGTCTAGAAACGGAAAATTTACTATATTAAAATTAAAATCATCTCTTTTATCATAATACAAAACTAGTTGCAATGGAACTACAATTATGATAAGGCGAAGGCTTTCTTCCAGCTTATGTATTTCGCTCTGAATTGTGTTAGAAATTTTTACATATTCTGGAAAAGAATTCCAGATGTATGTTCCTGTGTTAATAAATGTTTTGCGAAAGAGTTCACAGTTTGGTTTAGGTGGATAGAGCTGGAGATTTGAAACTGACCGCAAGTTTTTAGAATATATGTCGAATGTGAATAGGAAATGGTTTTTCAAGTAAACAGGAGCTTGGTTATTGAAAACTTTGAAAACGAGTATGGCCTTTTGATTATTTACGCGTTCAGAAAAAGTCATCCAATGTTAGAATTTTTTACATATTCTGGAAAAGAATTCCTGGTGTATGTTCCTGTGTTAATAAATGTTTTGCGAAAGAGTTCACTGTTTGGTTTAGGTGGATAGAGCTGGAGATTTGAAACTGACCGCAAGTTTTTTGAATATATGTCGAATGTGAATAGGAAATAGTTTTTCAAGTAAACTGGAGCTTGATTATTGAAAACTTAAAATTAGTATGGCCTTTTGATTATTTACGCGTTCAGGAAAAGTCATCCAATTTAACTGTAAGAAAAGATCCGCAGAAGGAGTAGAGTAAAGTCTTTATCAAGAATTATCCTCGCTGCCCACTTTTGAAATTTTACTTACCTATCCTCAAGACTATGTGTACAATTTCCCCGAATTATACAGCAGTAATCAAAATGTGGTAAAATGTATGCGTTGTAAAATTGTATTCGCATTTTTAAAGGTAGGGACTTTTTGATACGGACCAAGAGAAAAAGAAGAGAATTGCACTTTTTCAGGACTATTTTAACTTGTTTGTCCCAAGATAGAGTGTTTTCCCCAAGATAGAGTGTTTTCGATAGTTCCAAGAAGCTTCTCTGAACTAGTAACACACAATTCGCTGACGCTATAAAAGATATTTGGAAGTGTTTAAAACATAACTTTTGTTTTTGTCACATTAGGTGACATATGATTTGATTTGCACCATCTTTGAACGGCTGATAAGTCTTCGTTGAGGCAAGCAGCAATGTTTGGCACTGACCTGCCAGCAACAGAAAGTGTCGCATCATCAGCCGTTCAAAGATGGTGCAAATCAAATCACATGTCAGTTAATGTGACAATAACAAAAGTTATGTTTTTATCTTCTAAGATAAAATTAGTACCATATATGAAACACAAATGTTTACCATGACATGGCGGTGTGTCGCGTACAATACACAAGCCTGTAGGTCAAAGGTCAAGGTCACTGTTACTAAAAATAGAATTTTCTTGTCCGGGCTGTAACTTCGTTATGAATGGAGGGATTACAAAATAACTTGACACAAATGTTCACCATGCCAGGGCGGTGTGTCGCGTACAATGCCCACGCCTGTAGGTCTAAGGTAAAGGTCACTGTCACTAAAAATAGAGTTCTCTTGTCCGGGCTGTTACTTTGTTATGAATGGAGGGATTTCAAAATAACTTGGCACAAATGTTCATCCTGACAAGGCGGTGTGTCCGCACAATACCCAAGCCTGTAGGTCTAAGGTCAAGGTCACTGTTACTAAAAATAGAATGTTCTTTTCCGGGCTGTAACTTCATTATGAATGGAGGGATTTCAAAATAACTTTACACAAATGTTCATCATGACAGGGTGGTGTGTCGTGTACCATGCCCATGCCTGTAGGTCAAGGTCACTGTTACTAAAAATAGAATTCTCTTGTCTGGGCTGTAACTTCGTTAGGAATAGAGTGATTTCAAAATAACTTGACACAAATGTTCATCATGAGAAGACGGTGTGTCACAAACCATGCCCATGCCTGTAGGTCCAAGGTCAAGGTCACTGTTACTTTATAGAATTCTCTTGTCCGGGCTGTAACTTCGTTAGGAATAGAGTGATTTCAAAATTACTTGACACAAATGTTCACCATGACAAGGCGGTGTGTCACAAACCATGCCCATGCCTGTAGGTCCATGGTCAAGGTCACTGTTACTAAAAATAGAATTTTCTTGTCCGGGCTGTAACTTCGTTAGGAATAGAGTAATTTCAAAATAACTTGGCAGAAATGTTCACCAAGACAAGGTGGTGTGTCTTGTACCATGTCCATGCCTGTTGGTCCAAGGTCAAGGTTACTGTTACTAAAAATAGAATTTTCTTGTCCGGGCTATAACTTTGTTTTGAATGGAGGGTTATTTAAATAACTTGGCACAAATATTCACCATGACATGGCGGTGTGTTGCGTACATTACCCATGCCTGTAAGTCCAAGGTCAAGGTTAGAGTTACTTAAACTTGAATTAACTTCTTTATGAATGAAGGGATTTCAAAATAACTTAGCACAAATGTTCACTATTACATTGCATTGCATTGCATTACCACCAACTTCTTCACAGACATTTCCGAAATGAGAAGACAAGAGTGCCACAAATACAAATAATTTACTTGATCTTCAAGTTTATGCATATTCTTATAATTACTCGCACATCACTGTTGAAATGCTATTATTCCCATCATTGCACTTGAGTGTCTGAAAACGATGCATAGCGGGGGCATCCGTGCCCTATGGACACATTTCTAGTTCTTATTTGAACTTATTTCAGCACTATAAAAATCACGCTTTGAGTTAAAAATTAGTGTTTTAACCTTTTGTCTCATAAATTTATATGTTAGAGTTTCTACATGTCTATAGCATTTTTCCCGTATTTTAATAGTATGCATAATTTCCGAGTTTATCCAGTTTGGTTGAGAGATTCTCTCCACACGTTTAGTTTTTAATGACGCATGCTTATCTAAAACCTCTTTGTAAAGTTCGAAAAAGAAATTAAATTCACCCTCAATGTCATCAAAACTGTCTATTAGTGACCAAGGTCGTGAGGAAAGATCATTTAGAAAGTCAGACCCGTTAAAATATTTCATTTCTCTGTTGCATATTGTTTTGTGTACGGGTCCTTTCAAGTAATTTGAACTTAGTTTTCGTGTTAAAGAAATCGGAAGATGATCACTTATTGAATAGCACGAGACTGTAAGGCCGGACTTAAAATATTCTTTGTTTCCCCATCCCAACCCAAGCAAATGAAGTATGGGTAGGTAGGTAGGTCAAAATATTTTTTATTTGAAATCTTTCGGAATAATGATTCACATATACAATGTAGATATTCTAGGAATACCTCCATCGAGCATACCAACACTCTAAAATTTAAATAGGTACCAAGTGTACATGTATTATTCTGCAAAAGACCAAATCATCCGGTTTCGTAATAAAACTGATTCCAAATAAATGCATTTTTCGTCTCCAGGTTTTGAGTAATAAATAAAAAAATATCATTTGGGTTTCGCCGATAAAGTTTTTCGAGTCGCGCCGATTATTTCGGGTTGGTCGTGGATGGGGAAACAAACAATATTTTATTTTAGGCCTAATCGTGTTAATATTTTCAGGTGTGTTAGAAAAAAGATGGTCTATCAACGTCTGAGAATGGCCTGGTGATGCGAGTCGGATTTTGGACAAGTTGTGTAAAGTTAAATGACTCAACTAATTGCAACCAGTTTTGAATTCGCCTAAACCATTTTGAGACGATGTGCAGTGACCTATAAAAAAGGTCCTGTGAGTATTTCTGACATTAAATAACTAAAATGAAAGTAAAACATTTGATTAAGATTTTAATTAAGATAATGTTTATGCCAAATTAAATAATTTTGTTAACAAAACTGAATTCAACAGTGTGTTTCTGCTTGCAAAATAATTGCAATGCTCCTTGTTGATATAAAATGCATTACTATAAGCTACCGAACATGCATTAATAGCACAACAATAAGAAACTATTTAAATTTCCACAAGCTCAGTCAAAATTAGTATCAAATATTTTCACGTTCTTCGTGTTTAGGTGCTTTCGAATGCCACTTGAAACGAACAGAATACCACGACTACTGTACTCAGGTTTTGGGGGCATTAAGTCGTAAATGTAGATTTATATTAAGATTAATTCACATAATGGATAATAACGTATTTAAATCATAGCTTATACAATGTAATTTTCAAGTTAAACCCATAATTTAAAAGGTGCATTAGTGCATTACTTTTTTGCGAAATGTAAGTCAACAGTGAACAAGACCGAAAGGTAAAAGCTAACGTGTCGAAAGCCAGGAATGCGGCATACATGTAGTGTCCGTCCTCGTCATCTTCACTTCAATCAGTGTCAATTTAAGTTAACTAGTTTCTACTATCCCCTTAGATTTGTCGTTTATCATGGATTTTGAACAAAATATAGCAAAGTGAGTGAAAATTTGCCTATTTGTATAGGATTTACTGGTAAATATTGATGATGACCAACCGCTAAATCGATAGCCGCAAAAAATAATTAAGTTTTTGTGGTATTTATGGCAAATGACACGAATCATACAAACCGTATTGTTAAATCTTTCGCAAGGAGAGGAACGGTTAAAACATTGCCCGGGTTCGCTTAAGACATCAAGTTATTCCATATCCAGATAAAACAGACGATACAAACTCATACTAATTTATCATGTGGATATCGACAAATTAGCAATCTCGACAGGGTAAGTGTGAGGTCGGTGACCACGGAAGGAATATTTTCAAATATGTTTGTTAAACATTAAGAAGTGGTATCTCATAGACTTCGATTTTTTCAAGTCTTAATTAGAATAACTACCGGAAATGCCGGATAGAAAAACAACATCTTCTGAGAAATTGTTAATGTAATAATAGGTTTACGACTATTGGCAAGCCCAAGATCATTTGAAGAACCATTTATTTAACGTCTTTTAATAGTTAGTTACATGATGGTCTAAAACACTTTGACAGATCCACGCAATAACAGTATTGTTTCTGCTTACCTAAAAAAAATTATACATACACAGTGCCTGTGATAATAGTATGACCTTAAATTAATATCCATTACAAGTCATGTAAAAATGTAAATTTCTGACAAATTGAGATGTAAAATCACAGTTATTACATGAAATAAATAAACAACATCAAGTGCCAAACTAACCACGCAAAAGGCAAATGCAGTACATAACTTCAGTATCCCCTCAGAATGGATAGTTCAAGTATGCCTTAATACTGCCATCCTCAATGATTGACATTCCACTTGGCTCGAAATAAGCACACTACCATCAAGGGATGTAATCGAAACTGATAAATCCACAAACGAAAATACATCCAAGACAGTGCCGCGTTCAGGTATCGCTATTAAGCTATATTTAGTTTTAAAACTTTTCTGTAGGAATATATTTTAACAGTGTTTTTCATTTAAAAATGTCACATTAAATTTCTCTGTGAAGATTCTACTGTTCTACTGTCGACTTCTAATGGTAATGATCTGTTGGAAGTCCCTAAATCATGCTTTTTATAAGGTAGAGCAAATTTTAATGTAAGTGCAAATTACTGCTCATGCCACCAAATGCAAGTAACGTGCTCAACAACCTTCGAAATGGTTATAAAATTGATCACAAACACTGACTGGATATACGGGGAGACTTTTAACGGTCGCTACAGCACAAACAGTGGTACTGTGATAATTAAAAAAAAAAAACGTCGAAGGCCTCCGAACACGACAGATATCAAACTATTTCATGCTTGGTTAAAAGTCTATTCATTAGCAGTAATGGAAATGAATATTACTGCTCACCTAGCCCCAGGTTAAGTGCAACTCAATATTTACAGAAATTGTAAAATTATTGTGCTCAACGGCGTCAAAAAAGAAGCTATAGAATTGATCAGCACTGATTGATTGAATGTACGGGGCGACGGCCAAAGATCCCATGACGAACGAAAAAAAACCTTCTCAAACTATCAAGCCCGTGTAGATGACCATGAACATGTTTTTCTTCCAATTAGCCCTACACCGGTGACAATACCTCGTGTAACAAGAAATAACATACACGTGTTATATGTGGACGACATTCATGCTAATGATGTAATGTCCCTGAGCCAAGTTGTGGTTGGATCCATTTGATTGTAGATATGAAGTGAATAGTTGTTTGACCTATGATCAAGCCACCACACACCATCAGTCTACCAGTCCACATGTCCAATAATGATTCCTAAATCTGCCACACTTCCAAAAATTGGGTAATCTTGGCTATTCCAAATCAAACCTACAAACAAGTAACAGTTATTTTCCATTACAAATACACATGATGTTATGCTCATCTGCTTGTCAATAGGTTTGGGATCAGCCATGCAGCACATATGTAATGGGTCAAAAACATAAACACCAGAAGCACACAACAAAAAATAAAGAAATACATGAAAATCAACCAAGAGCTTAATAATTGCCAGGGAATGGCTTAGAGAGAGACTTGGCAGAAATAGTCTCCCAAATTGTCTCAACTTCTCCCTCTACTGAGCAAACGTAAAAGTTATTCCCATATGTCCTGGGCTGTCATTAGACCAGCATGATCAAAATATCACTACATCGTGTGTATTACATGTATTATGAGAATGTGTATTCTGATTGTGATTTTCCGTTACTCTACGGCACATACCGAACTCCGAAATAGTTTTGGAAAATCCTATCGCTGTTATTAACTATTACGATATTCTTACGCCATAGCATGAAACTAATGTTGCTTTTGTTTTTACTAAACCATGATGTCGACTTTTTTCCAGCGTATTCAAATTTATTATGAGCGAGAAGGGTATATACAAACAGGTATCTAGAACTACATTCCTGATAAAAAGTAACATTGTTGGGTACGTAAGCAGCATCACGCTTGACCCAACTGACGAGGTATATGTTAGCACGTGACCGCTATTTATAGAATGCTCTCGACCTTTGAGATAACATATTTTGACCTAGTTATGTACTGAATATCAATATAAAACAATAAATAAATATCTCTGGCACTTACCTCATACAATCCACTGTGCATTCACAGTAAAAATAACGAATGAATTTATTTCTAAATCATTCACATGTCGCACGCCATCTTGAAAATCCAGAGGGGACAGCTCAAAGATATCACACACAATAACGTATTACGCCGAATCCTCACGAGATATACATAATTTCGCACATCCAAATAAAATTTACCCGCAAATATAAATAAAGTTTGAACAAAGAACATCTAAAACGTATTTAACAAAAATAAAAAAATCAATACAATTTACCAAATGCAAACAATTTACTTTGAAATTTTCCCTTATCAAACATAACTTTCCTTATTGAAAGGGATGTTCAAAAAGTTCTTCTACCCCGTCAAAATCACTCAACAATTCACTTCATAAACTAAGGTTTCTACCCATAAAAACGTTCATAACAGTACATTTTATTTCTAAAACAATAATTCTGAATGCATAAGTAAAAAAATCACGTATTTACCAAAACAACATCTTTTCTTAACTTTTTTAGTAACCCTCTTATCTCTTGGGTCAAACTAGATGGACGTATTAAACATCATCTATTAATAGTTAAATAATAAATATAATACATGACCCATAATTCGTCCAGAAAATCAAAGCAAACGAAAATAGCTCAGAATATTCGCATGTTTGCTAGGCACTTAGTATTCAAGTACAGTTTGACTGAATTCCTGCCACTTATTTAGGAAACGAAGCTATGAAAAACGATTTGTGACAGACATCTGGACATCCAGAAAGACCTCAAGACAGACAGAAAGGACAACATCATTATTACTAGATGAAACTAGATTTATCTTAATTAATCTTACCACAGTGAATTGATTCCTGCAAAACGCAGATTTGTCTTTGAAGCTAAAAAGTTAAACGGTATATGAAAACGTGGCATTTACGAAAGGTATCCACACAAAGGCATTCAAGAAACTCTTTACGATTATAACATGCATTAGTACTTATGAGAATAAATGAAAGTGCCAAATGACACGAAAAAGTCATGAAAACATATTCATATTTATTGCGGGTGATTGACATAAAAGTTTCACTGCACTAAAAAGGTTGATCCCGTGTTCCCGTTATGGTGGTCAGTGTTTTAGTCAGCTTTTAAAGTATTATTTTTAGGATAGATTAGATAGACGTTCTTTAGAAAAGACAAGCCGAAACGAGCGCAACCAATGCAGGCATCTACTTTCTATAGAAACGTGTTAATAGACTTCTCAATCCGGCATAGATGTCACCCTACATTTGTAGCTATGCGCATGCGCTGTTGAAAATATATCAATATATTTTGTTCATTGTTAGAGACAAAATCGAAAGGAGTTCTATTGAAATAAATCGCTGGATTTGAATAATCATAGCTTCTGATTGGCTACAAATGTAAGGGGACTTTTAAAACCTGTCAGAATATGTGACGTCAATTCTGTAAGGTGGTTTCATCTATTCATACCACTTGGTAGATTAGGTAATACGTATGTTACTGAAAATGTGATACCACCGCAACCCAACTTTAACTTTGATTAGGTGATCAATACAACTCATTCGTTTTAATCTTGGTGCACCCTAGAACCTGGTTTAAACCCCCAGTGGCAATTTGATTTCCCACTGACCGTTCCAAGGCGGTAACCCCTCAGGTTCTCATTTTTTTTGTAAATTTTTAGTGGTGTCTCTCTTTTGAAACTGATCATTTTATTAACCATGCTCTCTCCCTCTCTTCTTCTTGATTGTGTAGGGAGGCTGTTTTTTCTGAATGTGGCGATTCCTGATATGCATATTTCACTTTTTTTTTAATGTTTAACACATCGTAAGACCATTAAGGTATTATATCAATGTATCGAATAGTAAAACGATGCCCCATTCACATCCCCTTCCCGCCATGGCATACGCACACAAGCACACAATGCCTCTTTTACCTCTTTTAACATTGTTTTATTAGAATACACATGTTACAATTTTTTTCCGTAGCATGTTTAGAGGATTAGGCACCCATAACCTATTTCTTATTAATGTTATAGAAAGTTTTTGAATAACTCTGTTAGACTAATTGACGCAAGTGCTAGATCTTCGACAAACGTTTGCTGTAAAGGTTTGCGCATCATCTCTGCAGCCATCACCTGGCAAATGTTTTAATCCGGTTACATAAATCAAAATAACATATTGAGATCAAAATTAACTGTTAGTAGTCAAATGAAGAATGAAAAAGAGATTTTTAGAAATAAATTCTGAACGCATAAATATTTGCACTGAGTAACAATTATTCGTTGAGAACAACATAAAAACATCATTAACAAGAAATATCTTTAAAAAAGATAAACGGCGTTGATGGAAAAGATTTTTATATATAAGAAAGAAAGAAAGAAAGAAAGAAAGACCGTGCAAAAATTTCTTCTGGTGATAAAACGTCGATTAAAGAAGAATGTCTAACATTAACTGTACATTCAGTTTCAATAAAATACCTCTTGTAGAGTTAGCACTAATAATGAATGAATGTCATTAAAATACAATATATGAAAATAATAACAACTTGTTACAAGAGCGAAACCTACCAACTTTTACGTAAATTAACTTTAAAAGAAAGTCTCCCTCCCGAGTATTGAACCCGGGGCTTCCGCTTGAGAGGCGAGTGTTATAACCACTACACCAAGGCGTTTTTAATTTCTAGACTTGAAATTAACAATCAGTATCAAAGGAACTAGAAAGGAACCAGTAAGAACCAGAAATATCTGCACTTCTCTGTCATTTTACACTGTGTATTGTACTCGAGTGTTTACCTGACACCTATGAATATTCCATATAAAATCGTATTTAAGCCATCAATTGACTTAACTGGTTATTTATACCATAAATATCTTTTTCTCCAATACAATTAACGCTTTTTAAAACGAAAATGCCCGAACATATAAGCGCCATGTAAATACTAACACACAATATACAAATCGTTACGGTAATCATTAACGAGACCCACTAATAACCAATCAAAATAATCTATTTGATTTTCCCGCTGCATAATAAATTTTATTTACAATATTTCATTGGTCGAAAAACTAGGTCAAAAGTGAGCTTAGACAGCTAACGCCGAAAAACAATGATTATCATTTAAAAATTTGTTCTTGTTTTGATTTAATGTTCCTCACGGCATTGCCACACACTACTTCTGTAACCTATTGAAATCTTTCAAGCTTTTTGGGACCATCACCGGACTGCACGAATGTGCAAGCTGATCAAGGTCATTTCTGGTCGCACATAGGACATCAGCTTTGTCGGCCCGTATATGTCATGGAAGGTATATGTCACTCCTGCACTTGGCACTTTAGTAGGTATATTTCGCATAAAACTTAACAATCTATTTGTAAATCGATATGAATGTGTATAACCAATTTTAAACGGTCAATGTTAAGAAGCCCGCTCAGCGCAGTCGGTAAAGGTGTTTTAATTCGAGAATATAAACGTAAACTCATGGGTTCGAATTCATGTTTCTGCCACTTTTATTTTTTAAACTTGCCATTCTCTTACAGCTCGCATTTACTGTATACTGGTGTTTTTTTTTATTTTATAACTGCATTTATAGCATCTATGGCCTATACGATTGCATAATGTCTTTTCCTCTCTACATTTTTGCTATGTGTGGAGGTTGTGTCTGCTGGATGTGGCCATTCCTGATATGCATATTTCACCTTTTTTGTCAAAATAAAATTGTAGAATAAAAAACACTATTTAAAAGGTATTTCTAAACCAGATGTGGTAAAACGATTTCAAAATTAATGAATTCCAACAAATTAATTCCAAACATAGGTATTTTACTAAAGTGATGTTTTTTAGGATTCGAACCAGAGACCTTCAGATCGATAGTTCGGCATGTAAACCAATACACCACAATTCACTGAGGTGTAGAATGAACAAATATATCAATTTATTTGCTGGTTATGTACCAGTGTTTTTCCAATGACCTTTACGAAAATTAATGAGGAGTCAGGTCAATATTGTTGGACAATACAAAGTTCAGAAATGCATAAAAGGTCGTATTCAGTCGTTAATGTATTGTCGTCGGTTTAAAATACAAATATCAAAATCTCTGTAACGGGAGAATGCAGTTCAATCAAACTTTGCACAAATTGTCGTTATTAATGTATCTTTATTTCAAGAACGTTCAGAAAATTTAATAGATTAAAAGAAAAGCAAGACCTTAAATTCTATTTACATATATTTACAAAAAAAAACAACAACATTAAACATTATGTTAAGTGCCCACATGAGTACTATGATCCTGACAACAGCATGTTGTGCCCTTTCCAAAGAACTTTCGGTTATTAAGAGAAAGATAAACGATTGTCAACCATTTACGCGATCATGATGCAACCAGGAAATTGAAGGGCAAACTCACTTTAACAAAATTCAACTATTTTTTCATATGTAAGTCAAAAGGACACAAGATATTGTTGTCCGAATCATATTTCACATATGGGGCTTTTAAATGATTCTGTGTGTTGTTTAGTATTTGTGAATTTATGTAAATTAAATTATAGGGAATTTTCAGATCTACTTATTTTTATTTATTGTTCTAACGTGTCTCATCATTTGCAAAACAAATGTATATTAATAACATTTATTTTTGCAAAATTTCATTGAACGACATTTTGCCGTTAGAGATAATTTGATAATTTTCTTTTTTATCGATGTGCTTGCAATGATGACATGTCATTGATGCGTCTTACTTCTATTGCGGTAAACTTGACAACTGTGGCCGAAATCTTCTTCATAGGGCAATTTATTTGCCAACTTCCAATAAGTCGCCTACGCATACATGTATGCTAATCAGTTATTATACAACATAGATAGTGACTTGAACACTAGTAGGAATAGATTACGTTTTAGTTAGTTTCAGACATAAATAATAACGAACAGAAACTTGTTGATTAACGGTCTAATCTATTTTAGCCAACAGTATTAGAAAGAAGACAATCACATTACAAGTTATGTTCACAGACTCTTATTGTAACCAGCGGTCATTGATATGGCTTTAGTAATCTTAGTGATAACTATACATTGTATGTGTTAGTTTACCAAACAATTTATATTAATGAACTAAACATAAGGCTAAACATCACAAGCGCTTGCCAAACAGTCCCGGAATTCTACTGAACTTCCTCATCGTCAGTTTATTTCCATTGCATTATTACTGTTCATGAAAGTGTTTTCAGGGATGTTTTAATGAAATAACCATTAATTGGGTTTGTAATTAGGGTTTTGTTCAATACAGTAGTAAAGTAAAAATAATACAGTGTTAGACAAGGACTATCTGTTAACGATTTATATTAACCATCTCACTAACGCATTGAATCTGCTTTGATACCGTTTTAGATTTTCAAAAAAATCCTACGACACACATCTCCGTAAGTTTGATGAACGCATTATGATTGCAAAAAGTAAAATATTTATTACTCAAATCCATATTAAGCTATATTAATTAACAAGTTTCGACCACAGAGGCCTTAATCTTCACCCTAAATACGTCAAGTCATGCAGTGATCATTCAGGCTTATTTTGATAAAAAAAACGGAATGTCTCGGCATTAAATTAAAGACCATTAGCGATTCATAAACAATCCCGGAATCCTACTGCACTAATACCTCAATTCAATGCTCAGTTTCTCTTAAATATTGAACACAGAATCATACTGTAAAATATTACGTTCATGGAATTTTTTTAATGTTTTTTTTTCTTGTGTCCTTTCATTGTTAATTTTGAAACAAAATGCGCAGGATATAATGTCTGTGCTAATAAAATGGACTGTTCTTGAATTCGACCAACTACTGTGGTATCATTATATTTCGCGGTGATTTAATTTTCGCGTATTTCGAGCTAAGGTAAATGCGCGAAATCAAACCATAGCGAAATAAAAAAAACATTGAATATCTAGTCTTATTATAATAATACAAGTGCGCAAATCTTACTTATTTGCGCGAAATTTGATCCCAACGAAATTAAATGATACAACTGTACAAAATCTATTACAATTTATCACTACGCATAACAATACGTTTACGCTTTTTGTAGAATTGCGTTATTAGCACTCAAAAAAAAACTGATATGTATATTTACTACTTAGGATAGACGCCGTGTGATTTAAAACATCAAGCAAAAAACAGGGAATACAGTTTTTTGTAACTGTGCAATCAAGACATTTCTTTAAACATATTACCTGTTTTATCAACCTTATGAATAAAAGTAGTTAACATTATGTCGTGTTGTAAATATATAATTCTTGGATCAAACATATTTCAAAATAAGATAAGTTCATATTTCAAAGTATGCAACATTCAATATGTGCAGCATACAAAATTTTTGTCTTCCGCAGGTGATTGCTATATTACTGGTCTAGTTATAAAGCCACTTAATTCCTCTTGTCTTAGAAATATCCCTCTACACAATTCGTTGTTATTTAATGTAATGGATAACATATAAAATGTCAAAAAAAATCCATATATTAAGGATTTACTGACAATTTCAAGCAAAATAAAAAAAATATTCAAGATCTTCTTAGATACTGTTTCAACATGCAGCAAAGATAACATTAAAATTGCTAGACTCGTGTACTACCGTAAAAATCTAAACTTTGTTAATATGAATTTAGCAAACAGTTTTTTAGCCGACAAACTGCATTTGAATCAGTTAAAGCTTATAAATGTAAACAGTACTCATATAAAACATTATTTTATTTTAATTATGTTTATATGGTTAGTTTCGATATCCCAGTCAGTGAACTGATCCATTAACAGTAATGTCGAAATCCAAATAAATGAACGATGCAAAAGTTTATATTTTGTACCGCAAAGTATAACTCATTTAGAAATGTTTATCTTGCTAAAGTGTGACGTTTGAACCAGGTGCATCTTCTCTCGGAACGGACTGCACGGACTGTGGTCAGTAGCGAAACACAATGTGGCTAATGTAAAATGTTCAAAATGAAACATAGGAACAAGCGGAAATAACTGTAGAAATGTTTGATTCTTTTCTATTTTATATAAACACGCGGTGCTTTACGATTGCTCCGATTTATCACAGTCAATTTGGATACCTGTTATCTGCTGATACCCAGATAACCCTGATTTTGATATTAGCATTTCTAATCGACCTCACACTTACATACGGTATTTCAAATACAAACATAAGGCATAACTGACCACTAGACAGCTAATACCACGCCAGCATAACAGCCATCCTTGCGCTGGTATTGTTTATCTTTTACCTGTATTGATACTGATGCATTTCATTTTATCAAAGGGGATCTGTCGATGGATTAATTATCTTGCGGCATGATTCAGATGTATGATAGGTCAACGAGCTTATCTTCGCATATGCATTCATTAATCAATACCTCACGAGAACTGTGAGATAAATATATGGTCCTGGTATTCAATGTAAAATGATAAACTGCATTTTTGCAATGTTCGTGTGTTTTATTTTAAAAGTAAGAAACTGTAGATTCCGGATACATGCATTTTGCCTTATTAGTTCTAACAATAATTTGGCAATGCATTCAGAAAGTACTTATTGCTGTGCACCTTACTATCTTATTTATCATATTTTGAGATTCATTTACCTCGAATTCACAATTTAAAGAAACGGACGTTTAGAGCTGAACTGTTTTCGGATAAAACTTAAACAATGCATATATGCCTGCATCACTTGAACATTCTTTAGCAGAAATAAGTAAAAATGAAGAACAATGAATTTCCTGTCTGTACCTGAATCATTCTGATAGATAATCGACGGTAACAACTCGTCAATTGTCTGTGGTGTCTATTTTGCAATAAATTAATCATTTCATTATTCGTACATGCTCTCTTTATCTTTCTACTCTTTTGCTGTGTTGGGAGGCATTGTCTTCTGGAACAATTCTTGCTATACACTGGGTTAGAATATTATATTCTAACCCAGCTATACATCACCGTTTAGTCCCATTGTTAATATAATTTTGACCAGCTTAGTCAATTACGATGTTTGTACAAATGTCCCAAAATCAGATGTGTCAGGGGGAAACACCCTGTTTGTCAAGGAGCTTTGACATCAAGAAATCAGTATGTTACGTTCAAAATATGTAAACATTACTGATTCCTTGATGTCCAAGCTAGTTGAAGAAAAATAGACTTCGGATAAAATTTGTGTTTATGAGAACTGTGTTTATCTTTTGTTTCGTTAGAACTTGATACAAAAACAAACGTAACTGACTCGGAAGTGTTTATTTAAAACGCAGAAACACGGCAAGGGTGATTAAACATCAGTCGGTTATGTTTATATTTTAATTTAAATTTCAACAATACGAGATGGTGTGAACACATTGAACAGTCAAACATTTAATAAATATTTTTGTGTGACAAAAGAAACCAATTTAAATTTGAAAAAGGTTTATTTGTCAAAACTCACATAGGATTAAATACGAGTACATATTTTCTGAGGTTAGTCATGACGTGACTTCAAGAAGTGTAGCATACGACGTTTATTATAATTACGCTTGTTGGGGGAATTTATATATAACGTAGTTAAAATTTGTAACAAATTAAGGGCTTACTACACTCCTCCCAAGCACTTTCATCGATAAAAAGAAAATTATCAAAATCTTAATAACGGTAAAATGTCTTTTAATGATACTTTGCACAAATGAATGTTACTAATGTATCTTTATTTTGCTTACAGTAAGACACGTTAGAAAAGTAAAGAAAAAAAGCTAGACCTAAAATTCCTTTAAATTCTGTTTACATAAATTCACAAAAACTAAGCAATACAAAACATAATTTTAAATTCCCACGTGAGTGTAATGAAATAAGTGTAATAAGAAAATGTTGTGTACTTTGTAAAGAACTTTCAACTATTTAAGAAAAGTGAAATATGCATATCAGGAATGGCCACATCCAGCAGAAACAGCCTCTCAACACAGCCAAAAGTAGAAAGGAAAACGCCTTGGAACGGTCAGTGGCAAAAAAAATTGCTTCTGGGGGTTTTAACCAGGTTCTAGGATGCACCAACCTCACATTTGCCCCAACAGGTTTTCAAATCACAAAACTAGTTAAAGTTGTCTTGGTGAAATAACTCCAACCCACCCATCGGCTCAACAATGTTGCATGCAAAAGCACACAAACATATAAAAAAAAAAAGAAACTAATAGCATTGCAAAGCCATAGGGCGGGTACTCAATGATCTTACCGAGACCAGAGCACCTGGAGTTAAATCAGCAAGAACACGATGACAGGGATAAAAAAAACAATTCGAGCTTCTAGGTTCTTTTAAGAAAAGATTTCCCCGTAAACCTTCATAAACTCTTAAACCCCTGCCAAGAGAAACCAATGATTGTTATCCGTATACGCGACCAGGAAGCGACCAGGAAATTGAAGGTCAAACACACTTTTACTAATATCTCAGTAAGATTACATATGTAAGTCACGAGCACACAACATATTGTTGTCAGTATCATATTACTCATGTGAGCATTTAAAATTATGTTTTGTGTTATTTAGTTTTTATGAATTTTTATGTAAATAGAATTAAATTTTAAGATCTCGTTGCTTTTTTTTGCTGTTCTAACCTGTCTTACCATATGCAAAATAAAGATAAATTATTAACACCCATTTTTGCGACATTTCATTGAACGGCATTTTGTCATTATTGAGATTTTGATACTTTTAGCGATCAATGTTCTTAGGAGGAGTGTAGTAAGCCTTTAATATAAATGTATTGTAGACTTGTGTCATTTCTAATAATAGCAAAAACTGAAAATGCTGAATATCACAGAAAACGAGGCTTACATAGTTTTGTTTGTTATTTCAGTCACTGATTTTTCACTAATGTGTAATATTGTTCAAAAGAGCCTATCTGTCGTGGTGCTGGAATATATGCCGTCACTAGTTTTTTAAGTATCTATGTTAAATCTTCCCGGTTTCAGCCTATGAAATTGCGTCTAATATACATCGTGGGAACTATAACCGAATGGTGCAATTTTCACAACGTTGCACGTGTAATCCATTTCAACACGGACCGCGGGAGTGATTAAAATGTTTTTTGCGCCGTTCTGTCACCTGTTTTCTGGAAGAAAGAAACATATTTGCCTTACGAAAATGGAACTGAAAGCCATCGCACACGACAAATGTGAAAATATAGCAGGCTCGGTTTGATCGAGCATGTTCATGGACAGTGAAGGAAATGAATATTACTGCCCACGCCGCCTAGCCCCGGGTTGAGCGCAACTCAATAATTACACCAATAAACATTACAATTTTGACCATTTCAAGCTATTCGTGCACTGAAGGCACACATTTATTAATTGTGATTTCGGTGTGTACAGCTCATGATTGCATGAAAAGGGACAGAACTTAGTCTTACATTAAAGAGTAAAATAAAGAGTTTTCACAGCAACAGAGTGTTAAGTTACCTAAGTTAAAGATATGAATTTTATTAAATACTTTATTTATGATTTATCAAGACTGTGGTTAAATAAAATTTCTAGTTCTTAAAAGATTTTCCGTTGAATCTGCCCCACAGGCTCAATAGGTAGCGCACATTGAATTACATGGCTATGCACTATCGCCTTATTAGGGGTGATATCATTTTATATTTATTAAAAACTCATAAAGTTTTGATCCCGTAATACTTAGTTAGGTATGTGTAGCGATTGCATTAAAAATCAATTTTAAACCAAAGGTTAAATACCGGGTAAAACATATTAACGTAATAAAAATGAAGAAGGCATATTTCTCAACATTTATTCGAGACACGTGCTGAAGTAATAATGTTTACATGCGCCTACAATTTACAGAAGCCACGAGCGTGAAATAGAAAAAAAGAATCCGATACCTAAAAGTATCAATAGTTCGCTTGTGGTAGAAATCTTCCACTTCTGTTTATAAACATCATGAGCCACTGTGGAAGATCAGAAAGACATGCTTCGCTGTTCAATATTACATTGTCAGAGTGCTGTTGCCTCTTCAAGACAAAGATTGCACAAATAACGCATAACGTGATGGTACTAACATACTGTTAAAATTGTTCGTCTTTTGAACATCACATTAAACAGTGTTATTTCACAATTTTGAAAGCTGTTTGGTTTGTTTTTGTTTTTGGTGCATCATTTAATGTGATAATTACCTAAGTGTTAATTAATATAACAAGTTAATATCAATTAGCTACACACTTATTTCATTCTTAGGAATAAAGCTTAGTGAAATATATTTGGAAAATGGAAATAAATCTGTAATCGTAAGTATAATGTGTTTGATATCAAGTAGTATTTGTGTATTGGTATTGTTATCGGTAAGATCAAAGAAATATTAACTGCTGTGTTATTTTCATAAAGCTTGAAGTACTAACCTGAATGGGATGTTTGGTCTTTATGGTGGGGATTAATGAGATATAGACATTAAGGCCTATAGTCAGCGATACATTCATTTCATTTAAAATTAGTTAATCCTAAACTCGAATTAAAGCAATTACTTTGGTCTCAAAAGTATAACTAATGTTTTTTATAGTTAAAATAATTATAGTCTCATCTATGCACAAACAAGGATACATTAAAATCAAATGTTTAAAGCCCATTCAATATATAAGAATTTCGAGAGCGTTTAAATGCGTGTCTTGGATAAAATATATAGAACTGATCAAGTTCTTGACATTATTGTGATAAAATCGGTACATTCCACTTAAATAACAAAGATGGACAAAAACAAAAGTGCTAAAATTATAACCATTGATGAAAACGCAGTTGAATAAACGGCGATCCGTAATCTTTATTTTACTGTAAAGTTTCCGCTGCAGTATTAACTACATAGGTTGCTGTACTTTTAATACATGCAAATTATTGTATACAAGAAAACCGTCACTTAAGATCACCCCGAAATTAAGACCATCTCGTTAATAAGACCACTATTCCAATATTCGATGTTACAGTTTTGCATTACTGTTATTTCGCGCGGGTTTAATATTCGCATATTTCGCGGTACGACAAGAGCGCGAAATTCAACCCCAGCGAAATTAAACCATTTAACAGGGTTTCTTTATAGGAAAACAAAGTTGCGCGAATTCATTCCCTTGCGAGTATGTTATTTTCGGGTTTTGCGCGAAAATTCGTCCCTGCAAAATTAAATGATACTACAGTTTTCTGTCCCGAAATAGAGACCAGCCCCTATTTAGACCAATTTTGCCTCGTTCCAAAGGTGATCCTAAATGCGGATTTCAATTTCTTCCTTTTAAGTGACATATTCTAGAAGTGAATAAAGCTAGCAAACTGTTTAAAATACATTATGCGAAACAGTACTCTCAGTTTCTGAAAGTTAGTAAAAGACAACTTTAATTACCGTTTCGGAATATTTTATACCTATAAAATCAAAATGTCTGTCGATATGTGTCATACTTATGTTTTAAGATATCGCATAATTTAATAATGATAAATAGTTTTTACATTCGAATTTTGAATTGCGTTCAATGCGCACCAAAAGATTCGCACTGTTTTTACTAAGCAATAATTATTAGGCTACTACCGGTATTTATTAGGTTACCCTCAAAATTAATCTCGTCGGTGCACATGAGCATAGCTACGGACCTGAAATTCATACTATCATAAACATGTATGTTTTTCGAAGCAGGAAATGATTTTCACAAGGCTCATAACATAAAAGAACTAAATTTGTTTTAATTCCAAAGAATTAGATGGTATCTGTTTTATTCTAGGAGCACATTATCCTTAATTCTAGATAATCTTTCATTTAGCATAAAACAGTAGGACGATAAATTAACTGTTGTTTGATGAAACTGTGTCTGTATTTGTAGATTTCATAATAAACACGTTTTCAACTAAACTAACAGAATGATTTCAAAATAATGTCTTGTCTTTCAGTTATCAGACAACAGTACTACCAAACGGGGCTAGGCGTATATCACATCGTCACCCTAGTTTGGAAATATGATATATACACGCGGACAAAAGTCTTGCTTGGTGCCGGTTTCCATAATATCTTATATGGTAAACGCGTGAAATTTTTATCGCACACTCATAAATTTGGTATCGATGGAAAGAGGACATTTACATGCAATTCAATGAAAAAAAGAATTCTGAAATTTGAGCCAGTACTGCAGGTAGAGTAATGTATAGCAAATTGTAGACCGGCCAAAGCATACTATTTAATCGACATCTGCAATTTATTCGTACTTTCAATGTATAACGTATGTTTTCAACAACGCAAACAACCTTTAATTGCTGATCCGGTTGTAAAAATAGTAGATACTCTTCCAACGTATCAGGAAAAAATATTAAGTGGTTTAATGTATCAAAATGTATAAGGTAAACTGTAGATAACATGTAAATAAAATAAATTCGATGTAATTATTCTTTCCAGAGTTATCGCAAGAGTGAAAAGATTTAAAGACGATGTTAATGCATGTATCTATGAGCACAGTAACTTATGTTGTATAATTAACCAACAACAAAACCTAAATTATGCGAACTTCTCTCCTGTTCAGTCATTTCGAATCATTTCACAGCAGTTCGATAAATATTAACCACCTCTGAGACATTGAAGTATTCTACACTGAAATGTGAGTAAGGAACCACTATGGGGAATCACATGATCAAAATAATCTCTAAACAAATGTAAAACAATGAAAAATGAAGTATATTTTGTCCATGGTTTGTGTGAAGCTTTATTATGAAGCCTATCATATGCCTTCTGGAAGGTATAATTATACTGACAATATTTCGCTCATGACCTCTTCCTCATGATTCAGAACACCCAAGCACTGTAAAACATGGCACTGCAGAGGTAATCTGGTAAAATTCTAAACAAAACACTTAGCAGTTGTAGTATCAAACATATAGTCTGTGGTCATATGATAGTACATTTATAAATTCTATTTGTGCAACTCAGAAATGAAAACTTCACAAAATTCAAAATTTCCCTATAGATTAGAGATTATTTTGATCATGTGATTCCCCACAGTGGGAACTAATGTAAATCAAACAATTAGTGGATACCTTACCAGAAAGAAAGCAATTAACATAACACCAAGACACTTTTATTGACATAAAGTTATGAAAAGAGACATTGTCATTTCGTTATAAAAATATAGAATCTTACTTAAACAATCGAAACTATATGTTTGTATGTGATAAAACATTTAAAATGTGTAAGCGCCTTTACCTGAACAAAGTTCCGTTTAGTTAAATGACACTATTTCAGGAAAAGATTAGTTTAATTTTTATTAAATAACATGACATGTACCTTTTCCACTAATACCACTATAAAAAAACAACATGTTTTTCTTATCGGAATTAACACAACACTTTTCGCAAAATGGCCTCGATTATTTGCTAAAACGATTGTAGTCCGAATGAAAACGATATCGGGTAAATTCAAAGTGATATGCATTTCTACCATTTGCGATTTAAGGTATTAACAACATGGAAACTTCTACAGTTACAACTTACTAGAATGACATACATCAATGTTCATGCGTTCTATCATCATTTGTGAATGAAAATAACCCAATAAGCTGTGAACGAAATTTGTGCCACACAGTCTATTATGTTAATTTCGATCTTTTGTGAGTACGAACAACCCTCATATTGAAATACCTGGTACATTAAAGCTATATTTTGAGAGATGGATACAGTAAATGTCAAGTTTTAGAGATTATTTGCGCAACAAAGATAAATGTAAGTACTAATTAAACGTTCGGCTTATTTTATTCTCGTTGTTTCGGTTCTCTTATTGTTTAGATGCTTATGCATGAAAAAAAGTTAACCGATATGCATAAATTGCGTGTTTGTAAACGCAATATGTTTATAAATGTATAATTATGCAATATTTAAATAAAACAAGGAATTTTCAAAATTTGCTTCGAACATATTTCAGAAGATGTTGTTTTAATTATGATTAAAGTTCGGATATTAATGGTGTTTTAATGGTTTAATAATGGTTAGATTGTTAGAGATTAAAATAAAATGTGAAGACAAAACTATGGCGAACTACTTCACAGAATGGACAAGCAATCTAGGCATTTTATAATTTAAGATAAAACTACTCCTGGTGAGAGAATGGATTTATTTAAGATATCGCTTTATTTTAGGTATGAAATCGAAGTGATGACAATGAATTATCCAAACAAACTAAGGACTGAATAATAATTGTAAACGTTTTTCTGTTTCTTTGATAAATAATTTTGCAAGTTACAAAATATTTAACACATCGTTAATGCCAGAAATAAAATGGTTTTCCAAACGACGTTAATACTGTCAAAAAATTATTTTATTACATTTATCAAACATGCTCTCTCTCTCTTCCTCTCTTCTTTTTTGCTGCGTGGGGAGGCTGTATTTTGTGAGTGTAGCGATTCCTGATATGCATATTTTACTTTTTTTATTGAAACAAAAAAAAACAAATAAAAATAAACAGGCAGTTATTAAATACCAAATAGTATTTTAATAGTGAAAAAGAAATAAATGAAAAAATGTAAAATCTTGACTATTTCAATTCTTAATATTACCTAAATACCATTTGATTTTTTATGTCTACTTATATTAATTAACCTGTATTTTATTACAAACATCAGAACGTGCGATCTGATAGTACGAATTGTTACGTAATTGGTTTCATCTAGGTTATATCAAAAAAAGCATTCCATTTACACTAAACGATAACAAAACACACTTTATAACATACCACTTCGACATTAATACACCTGTATATGCATCATACAGACGGTTTTAATAATCAAGTTGGATCGAGTACATAAACAAACAAACAGACTCACGTACAGAGGCTTGCGCCAACAAAAATAACATAAGAGAGTTTTTAGACAATTTCTGTACCTTGAAGAAAAGAAGTAGTATTGTAATCAGTCCTTATCATTATTGACCATACCTTCATTAAATAACCATTAAAATAAAAACAAATTTTTCATTTACTCCAACTATATAACTCTTTCTTTTTTCACTTTTGCCGTTCTTTGTGATACGCAAGATTTAAATGTCCAGACACTCTGTCTAAACTTCTATTCTGTTCAGTTCAGCCCATTGTTTCTTTTTAAATTATGGAAAATTAAGTGTCATCTGAGCCATCCTTATCTGAAAACTTCGTGAACATTTGTACATAAACCCCTCGCCCATATCCTTCCTTTACTATTTGTGTCTATATTCTTTCTTAAAAAAGTCCCACTGCAATATGAAACCTTGATATGCACCCGACTTTCTGCTTATTGTAGCAAATGGTCCATAGGTTTACCAAAAAGGTTTATCTTCCAATTGACTAGATTGACAATGTCCAATATGTCGTTTTGTATTATTAGATACGTCTGTAATTGCTATATTTTTTTTGTTTATTTAGAAATGAAATGAGAGAACCAGCTGATAGTATTGTCATTTTAAACAATTGAAAAACTAAAAACCTTCGTTACCGCCATGAAAAGGTCGACGGAAATAAATTTGCGTTAAACATGGTTCCATGATGCTATTTAATTTACCCAAAAGATCGTCAAAATAAACAACTCGTACTTGGTCAATTCTCCAGGAATTAGATTACAAAAGCAGGGATAAAAGAAAACGGTTGAACCAAATGCACAATCATGCTAGCACAAAACAAAGAAAAACAGAAGCAAAGAAACTCTCACGCGAAGTAATCAGAAACTCGATAAACGACAAAAGACCCGAACACCAATAACTTAAGCATGATCACGCTGTCACTTGTCCAAGGTTATAAAACTGAGCATGAAAACCAGTCTCAAATATCAGCTTTATAACATTCAGCCACTGACGAAATAAAGTATCTTGACGATTTGCAAAATAAAGCTAAATAGATAATAACCATTTTCCATATCCGATCATCAAAATTTATCCTAATAAACTCGGTCTTAATAAATGTTGAATGTTGAATATATGTGTTTAACACATGTTGAATATCTGTGTTCAACACATGTTGAATATCTGTGATCAATACATTTTGAATATTTGTGGCGCATTTGCCTTTGTACTTATACGAATAAGAATTGCTGTTATCATACATCCTGACATTATGTAAGCAGAGAAAATGAAATGCTGGTGCAATTTGCATGCTTAGTGAAAAAGACATTTGTCAATTTGTCAGAAATAGCTTAACAAGGCACTGTTATCTTAATTAAAATCATCATTATTCTGGTGACTATTTCCCAGGCTCTGTCTTCCCATATGCTTGGGTGGATTTCATTTAACTGTTGACCTAGATAAGGAATAAAGTTGGAATGATATATTTCTAAGGCAGATCAACGATAGATATTGCAAATTATTGGTTAATTAAAAAAAAACTTACACCGATAATTGTTACAATATCGACAATAAATTCATCTGATGCTGATACTGCTTTGCGATTAGTAGACTTCAAAGAGTCAGGTTATATACTGTAAAACGCATTAATTTCGCGAGGTCAAAATTTCGCGATTTTCGTCAAAAATCAGCAATTTTCTTTATTCGCGTAACTATAAAGACTCGAAACCGAAAATATAAAAGTATAATTTATAACCATGATCATGATTTCATCGTTAAACACATGCAAACGGTACAGATAAATACCATTGTCCTTACTGCGATATAAAGCAATTAACTATCAATAAACATAATATTGTTAGGCAAGCTGCCTTTTGTTTAGGTGTGAAATATAACAAACAGCGCTGACGATAGCTATATTGTTTCCTGTATCAGAATAAATTACTCAAAAATTAACATAGTTTAAGGATATAATCGTTTATATTATTTGCCAAATTTATTTAAATAATTAAATCAAATAAATGATTGGTGGCCCAAAAATAATTATATGTGGCGTTTGAAGTGATTAACAGTTCTATTTTAAATTGCCTCTTTTTGTACAATTATTATCGGATATATCAAAACTCATAATATATTCGCGATATTTATGAATTCGCGAGGCAAGCGATTCGCGAATATTAGCGAAAATAAAACCAACGCGAATAAATCCAGTTCTACAGTACTGTGCACTATATTTAAGGACAAATTGATACTCAACCGACTCTCTTTTTCTTTAAAGAAGCTAAAGGCTCGATTTGTTTCTTTTATCCCTGTCATCGTGTTCTTGCTTATTTGATTCCAGGGGCTTTGGTCTCGGTAAGATCATCGAGTATTCATCCATTTGGCTTTGCAATGCTATTAGCTTCTCATGTTTTATATGATTGTGTTCTTTTGCATGCAACATTGTTGAGCTGATGGGTGAGTTGGAGCCATTACACTAAAACAACTTGTACTTGTTTGTTTATATGAGAACCTGTTGGGGCAAGTGTGAAGTTGATGACCCTAGAACCTGGTTTAAACCCCCAGTAGCAATTTGTTCTGCCACTGACCAAGGCGGTATCCCCAAATGTTCTCTTTTTCGATAATTGTTTGTGGCGTCCTATTTGAATTGACATACTTATATCAAGCATGCTCTCTCTCTCTCTCTCTCTCTCTCTCTCTCTCTCTCTCTCTCTCTCTCTCTCTCTCTCTCTCTCTCTCTTCCTTTTCGCTGCGTGGGGAAGCTGTGTTTTGTGAGTGTGGCGATTCTTGATATGCATATTTTACTTGCTCTATTTTGAGGCACGCAACGGGGAAAGGTATCTTCAGTCTAATATTTGACATTTTTATCCGTACTGTATTTTGAAAGAACTCACTTTTATCTATTATTTTGGCAATACTCACAGGCGAGCTTGTTACACATTTTTGAATATATATTATTATTTATGGTGTCATTTAAAAGAATTGACGTTAGCTTTACAAAGGTACCTTTCCCGTGAAGAACCCCATTTAATCACCTTATTAACGTCTATCATGTCTTAGAATACTATTTCATATGCATCTTTCGATGTTATCTTAAATTAAAAAAAATCTTTTACAATATCATTCGTTATATTTGTGTTAATTTATCTGTTTTTAAGTTTTATAACTTAATAACTTCATCAATGGAATTATAAGTATTGTAAATATATGAAATACTGAAGCTTTTGCTGTACGAAATTCAATTATTAAATCATTTATTAATGTAACTGGTTATGCAGAATTTCCTCTTTGTCCGTGTTACAAAAATATTAAATAAGTTACTTATCTATAATACTACCTTGGTTTTTAGAATACTTATATTAATAATAACTACATGTTCTAGTAAATTGTTAAATAATATCAAAATATGTCAAGGCACATGACATGATCATATTTACCTGTATTTAGAAGATGTATTGTTATAAAACCGTCAATAATATGTCTGTTCTGTCAGTTCTAATTAAGCATATGAATACGTTCACATGTTGTTTCCTGTACGCTGCCTGCTGCATTATAAGTTTATTGGTGGGATTAGTGGGATAGCTGGATTATGTCTTAACGATTAATGCTGATAACAAGTTCCGGTTTATATATATATATATATATATATATATATATATATATATATATATATATATATATATATATATATATATATATATATATGTACCTTGATACAAAAAATCAATTCATATTCTGTTAGACGTGTGTTAACCATGAATATTAAGACCCTCTATCTGAATGAAATGAAAGCTCATTGAGCGATTGCGTGTAAACCCGTTTTTATAAACCTGCATGCACTTTAACGTGTTATTGTTGTGTTTCATTATGAAGATACTTTAGAGTTTGTATTGGTGGGTCAAACACGTTTAGAAAATGTGTTATATTTGAGAACAAATTAAAGGAATAGTATACTAACTACAACGTAAACTGGTCGCAAACCAGTCGATCGGCGAACCTCTGGTTGATTTTGCAACAGTATTTAAACAGCTTGCCATTACTATTTTAACTTATTGCAACATATATCGATAAATGGAACATCACAAAACAACAACATGTAAGTAAGCTCTTTGTATGTTTCAACGCCGGCCAGATGATATGTATAATTTTGACTATTACATATCGACGACCTCGATCAAAAACTATTTAACGGTTTTCATAAATAGAACATTTTTAATATACAATTATTGAAACTTCTTACAATCCAAACAAAAACATAAACTTTAAAAAGAGAAAGAACAATAATGCTTATAAATTATATATGCTTTATGGAAAACGCTTCTGTGTACCATGAAAGCTACACTACCGTCTACTGGTTTACCATTATGCATCCGAAAACTATGAAAACATAATAGTGCTCAGTGATGTTCTCAAATGAATTCAGATTAAACTAAATATACTTTAGTAGTTCACAGTAATTTTTCCGTCCTTATTTTATGTCTTAATCGAAATGTAATTCACTATTAACTTTATGTTTTCTTTCATAGAAATCAGAAAGCAGTGTTTGTTTTCTTATGCCTGCATTGACATTTCAATTAAAACAAATATATGGTACCGCATTTTGGCTGAGATTTGAAACACTTATTGACAAGAGGTGCTGTAATTGATTCTAAAGCAAACACAAACGAAATGTCTGATGCAATTATGTGTTTCCTGCCCCCAGTGTGAGAGTTACAGAAGACCAGTGTGTACAGAAACTTGTCTCTATTACAACTAATAAACTGATGGGAGCATGTCTCTTCAAGTTCTGTTTTAAGATCCTGAGCACTCCAAACCTGATAGTTGTGCACATAGAAAAAAGACATTCAAATATTATGTAATAATAGAATGCACTGAAAAGTTAACCGGTAGATATCAGATACCTTACTTGATCCAGACTATAAATAAAAAACTTAAGGTTAAACAACATGGTATGAATATCACTTTGTGACTTTCCCGTTGTCAGATTGATAGTCGTGTAAGACAAATAATAATATAAGTTGAACTTTATTGCTTTTGTTACATGGCTTGTTATTGAATATAATTAACTGAGACCACATCACAATGTTACAATGTAACATACTGTTACCAGCATAGTGCCTTTAACAAAGTTAATTAGGATTCTTTGTCCTTTATTTCCGCTGTCTTCCAATTAGATGGTTTTATATATCCACTCGTGTTGTTTAAGAATAAATAGCAGAGGATCAGCAATCAATCCTAACCCTAAGATCAACAGATAATTCTGATTTCTTAGCCGTGGTTGAAACGACCTTCAAAGGAAGTAATTGATAACAACACTGTTTGATATTCAAGAATATTGTAACTTTGAGTATTTTCCGACTTTTCAAAGATTGGAAACGTCTGCAGTAGTGGAGTTTATTTGATTATTGAGTTATTCGGAAGAGTTTATTCACGTGCATACCCATGTTAATCATAACAGATTCGAAATCGCAATATAACGAACAATCTTATATATTTCACTTTTTTACGCTCAAACTCAATTTTAAACCTTACATCTTTGTTAAAATTTTGAGTAAATATTGGTTATCGACTATTAGTAATAAAAGAAAAAAAAAGAAAAATAAATGTAATCGTCATAGTATCATGGAAATATTTCACATAACACTAGATTCCGCTGAGATGTTCGAGAAAAACATATTAGATATTAAACTTAGATTATATGAGTTCTTACTCAAACATTTTTTTTAGGAAATTGTAAAATTAATTAGAATACACAGATTATAAAAACAGCAATTAAAACAAGAAATAATGTTAAGCTTATTCTTCATCAGCCAAGTTAGATGTATGTCTTCAGAAATTTAAAATTATCACTTTATGTTAGGTTTAAAATCCCACTTAATATTTTTCGATTGATTGGGCCCAGACTTTTTCTCAGACAGAAATATACATGTTCTGCATATAAAGCTTATGTTTTTAAGGCTTGTGCATAATAATATTCAGTCATTTACTTCACATTTTAAAAGTATTTACGACAATTCATATACGAAAGCAAAACTAATTTCGAGTTTTACAAAAAAGTGCAAAAAGTTTAGTTACTTGAAATTGTCTTATTCAAGTTTTCGCAGAAGAAAGCGGTAAAGATGCATTCTAGAGACAATAAGAAAAAAATTAAAAGCTCGTTGTCAATAGCGATAAATCATTCTATTCAAATACGTCAACAATTTGATTAATGGCAACTGTGAAATGGAAAAGAAATCTTTTAAGAAATAAATAAGTGCATAAAAATTAATAGAGTGGAGACAATAAAAACCCTGTCATTATAAAGAGCTCTGCAGCAATTCTCTGGCAGATTTTCTCTTCGGTCACTGGCTCGAATGTGAAGAAATTACTTTAATGACCCAGCTATTCGTCTTTGAAGCCACGAGCGTCGGTTTTTCAATTTCAGTTCACGGATTGCGCCTTTGTCGTTTTAAGACTGTTTCTTTTCTAATGCAAATTGAAAGAATATCTTTTATCAAAGGTATTTTTGCATCATTCGGATGTTGTTCAATCACCTCAAGGATATACTTCCTGCTTTTTACATTTTGCCTTTGGTGTTGTCTGTGATATGCAGGATTTATATGCACAGATCCCCTGTCAAAGTTTTTTTTTTTAGTTTCGTCCGTTGTTTTCTCGTTTAGGGCAAACCCATTCTTTTATCTGGGGACCTTACGCTGCTGAACAAGAAATGCTATTAATCTGAAAATACCGCATTGGCGGTTCCGTGGTTACCGCCATATGCATTCAATCGTTTGGGATTGCTCAAAGTTGTCAAGTTTATTGGTGTTAATAATATTCAGTTGCGCTCAACCGGGGCTAGGCGACTTGGGGAGTAATATGAATTTCCATTACTAGCCATGAACAGGCTCAATCAAACAGAGCCTGTAATATTTTCTTGCTTGCCGTGTTCGGTTGCTTTCAAAGATCTCTTTGTATCTCTTTTAATTGTTTAGAATATTAATACTTCTTATACACTCTAATATTAATATATAGGTATTTGTTTGTTCTTTATCGTTTGAAAACTTAGTTCGTGTTTTATTTGTTATTAATGTACTATGTTGATTTTGTTTTCCCATAGGAAAACTCAATTAATTGATTCATTATCTAGATATATCACTCACTGATTTTGTCTGATCAATGTCTTCTTATGTCTAAATATCTTTGAATGCACATGCGTACCAGTCGTATGTCAATGTAAGATATCAATGCGGTATTTAATTTAGCGAATATAAAAGGAAATCAGATTGCCATAGTTGTCATGTATTATTGCCAAATGGCGACCTGAAACCGCCGACGATAAGGAAAATAACTCCTTCACACACAATTTGATGTTACAAACAATAGCAAAACACCAGTGAATTATACAATCGTCATGTAGATTACAAAAAGCGAAAAAAGACAGTCATCCCACAAGACACTTTAACAAATTTTCCATCGTAATTAATTGCAAATCAAAAACACCAAGCTCGCTCATATCTTTTAAAAGACTAATTGTTGCACTCCCAGTTCCTTCAATCAGTGCTGTTATCATTCACCATGTTGGGAGGCAGCTGAGAACGGCACATACACGAGTATTGAGTGTAAATATTGAGTAGAGCACAAACCAGGGCCAGGCGGCGTTGACAATAATATGTGTTTTCCATTAATGCCCATGAGCAGGCTCAATCAAACCGAGCCTGCTACATTTTTATATTTGTCAGGTTTGTGCTAGTGAGGAAATAATCTTGAACTGGTTTGGTTTTTACGCAGAAGTTTATTTTATCATTAAAAATACAGAAAACATTCATATTTATAAGTTCTTACATCTTGTATGAATCCCGTTAGATAAAGACTTCCTGGGTTTTAACATTAAAATAGAAGAATAGGCAACATTGAAAGACACCGAACACGACAAATATGTAACAATATCGCAGGCTCGGTTTGATTGAGCCTGTTCATGGGCAGTCATGGAAATGCATATTACAAATGTACAACCAACGTCGTCTAGCCCCGGGTTGAGCGCAACTCAATATTCACACCAATAAACAGTACAATTAACCGTTTTGACACCGTTTTTGTTGGTTTGGGGACCCAAATATCAGCCTCACAATAAGAGGAAAACCTTTCGAATCATCTGAAACAAGATGGGGATTTTTTTTAACTCCCGTGATCATTTTATTTCATATGGCTAGTTTAAAAATGACATGTTTCTGCGATACGTCGATATTTTTACGTACTTTGTAATGTGTACATTATGTATTTTTATGATTATCTGAAAAAAATAATTGTCATTTCTTTTTAAACACGTTTGATATATCTTCGTTTAACAACTAAACGATGAAGTTACAACTAGTGATGGCTTCCTATAGGAAACAAACAAAATGATTAATGTTAAACAACATTCTGACAGGTAAATACTTGCAAACGTCATCCGTTATAGCCTATTACACTCCAATAAACCTAGAACCCTTTGCCTTTATTGATGTCTAAAGTTAGATTTTTATTATAGTCCATCATTATCAAGTATGCTATCTGTTTTAGCTTAAATAACTAAACAAAACCCATTTTGTTATTCTAGCCGAAGTATCAAACGGTCATGACCGCTTGTTGAGTTGGCTGGATTTTCGCTATTGCAATCAACAATTTTTGGTGCTAAAGTAGTTAACAGTGTTATCTAAACGACTGAAATGGTGGATGATTATTTGAGTTGTGTGTGGTTTTTTTTGTTGGTGTTTTCTAACAATAGTGTGTAAATAGATCAACAGCTGAAAAATGAAACGGCATTCCATTTATAAGCAAACACTGATTAGTACCATTCAGTATGATAAGAGAAAACTATATGAGTCTAAGCATTTTTGTTGAGGTCACTGTTTTTGCGTCCGAAAATTTGATATTAGTCTCCAAAGTTCTTGTTTTGATGGTTGAGATAAGGTTCAATTTGTCCTAATTTTAAGTATACTTAGGGACAATAACATTAACAAATAACAAACATGACCAGCTTTTGCGGCATATAACTGTATGCATTGTTTTAAATTAAGTCCTTTGTCTAATAATAGGACAACACATTTAAGAAATAATAGCTGTTGCAATCATATTTGTTTAACAGGAGGAAACTCGAGATTCAGCGCTGCTTAGTTGTGCAGAGTGATATATAATATTGTGTCTTCGTCGCATGACTAAATCCAATTTTCTTGAAAATAAAATCAAAACAGGCAGTTTCGAAAACCTCAAGAGAATAATAATTCAATCATCTCTTTAAATAAGATTATCTCTGCCAAAATTCTTCGAAATAGGGGCTTGGAAATGTTGTCTGACAGAATTTATATCGAAGATCAAATAATACTATAGGAATTGGCTCACTTTTTATGTAAATCACCATCGATATGTCATTCTAGAGAAGAAATCAGATCGTATATTTATCACGTATACGTTCTCTTTATTTCTGTGCAAGGGGAAACTTCTGCGTTTCAAACAAACTCTTTTGAAAGAGTTCCTCTCACATTCAATTTAATTCAAATAAATTTGTTTCAGCTCAATTTATTCAACTTTATTTCATTATTTCCTACCTCGGTAGTACCTGTTAGGGATAATGCAAGTATTTACAAATTACAAATTCTGAAATCCCATACTTGTTCAACAAAAGAATCTTCAACGATTATTACTTAATACGTGACAGTCACGTGACAGAACGATTCATTTTACTGTCAAATTGGTTAAACAGCGAAATGTTTCACAAATTGAATATCGCCATGTTGTCTTGATGAGTGTTGATCACAGCATATATATTTTATTCACCCTCATCTGCCGTAAAATCATTCTTTTAGTTTGTTGTTTTATCCATAGTAAAACGTGACATTCTAGTTTTTCATAATCAGATATAGACAATGAAAATGTTAGCAATTACATGACTTTTATATAAACATCGGTAAAAAGCACAAACATAGATGCCTTACTGTGTTCCTATTATACAGCTAGGCTAGTTTTACAAGAAAGTCCACTTTCGGTCAGCGGTTTTGGACGGAAATAATGTTCTGTCTATACATACATCTCATGATAAAGGTTTGAGTAATACACACATATCCACAGGAACTATAAAGGTTTCGTTACTAGATGATTGTTAAGTTTAATTTCAAACTATTTAAATCGTAAGATCTCTTGTTTACGAATGTAAAAAATTTACACAGATATTTAGAGTGCAAAAACTAATGAATGATGACTTATTATTAACTCCAATATTGTAATTTTATATTTTAAACCGGGTGAGAGGTGTAATAATCGACGTTAAGCTTAATCCAGCGTAACTCTAACGAATTAGCAATTATCTACCTGGCAAAAACCTTGATTTGAAATTAACTCCTAGTCACTAATGACATATAATGAATAGTTTTCTTGACAAGGTTTATGAGAATTCATTGCGGGTCAATGTTTCACAGTGATGGATAATGTGATATTTCTTCATTTCCAATGTCAACACCTTCAGAAATACTTAAATCTTACATTAAATACGTATATATATTTACCGAAATAGCGTCAAGAAATATTATTACTAAGAGACCAAAAAAAATGTATTTTACTCACTTTCAGTCGTGGGTAAAATTATTATTCATTAATTACATATTCATTTTCAACAACAAACATCAAGAATTTAGCATATGGGTATTTATCTTTGACAGCATTTCATGTACAATATAAACTTGATTTTTCTGTGCCTGGCGAGTCCACTGAATCTTAATCTGAATCCAAATGGTGCTCATGAAATCATTCTGGTGATTTTAATTTACAAGCTTTCGATTGATATATGTTTAGTTCACAATATTGTCACTGAGGTCACTGAGGTCACTCCAATCTGTTACTGTTCTTGGGAAGAAAGAACATTAGATATTGTCACTATTTGTCTGTATAAGCTGAAAACACTTTTTATGCCCCCACAAAGGCATATAGAGTTGCACTCGTCCGTCCGTACGTACGTACGTCCCCTAAATCTTGTGGCATCAACTCCTCCTAAACTGTAAGGCGGATTTCTTTCAAAGTTGCACAGATGATCAAGCAGGATGTGTAGATGATCGTAAAGAATTTTTTTCCAGCGACCATTTTTACCAGAGTTATGGTCCTTTGTTATTAAAAATTATGTTGCAGCAGTGGGGGCATCAGTGTCCGAGTACACATTCTAGTTATTATTGATTTGCAACAATGTTTTTATGTATATATAGTGTTCTTATTTCTTTGCTCTAATTGTCTGTTTGAGTCCAGTTGTTTGTTTGGGTATCAGGTTGTGTTCGACGTTTTAAGTCAAATCGAAACACGTGGTTTTCAACGAGGCTCGTCCTAGTCAGTGACGATACTGAAACTTAAATACTAACATTCTATTGAGAAAAAATAAAAATAAAACTGATAGTTTAGAACGATTACTTTCTTTGACAAATATGAAAATATTGCAGCGGCTCAGTTTAATTAATCCTGTTCATGGGAGGGAACGGAAAACATATTAATGCCCACGCCGCATAGCCCCGGGTTGAGCGCAACGTAATATTTACACATGGTAGCAAACAGTACAATTTTGATTCATTCCAAGATGATGGTATGCATACCTTCGGTGCGGTATTTTAGATTAACACCATTCCACGATCAGCGGATCCAACCAGTACGAACATAAAGTAATAGATACAGTTTTAGAAACAAAATATTGTTACGCAAAATATTTAAAGCACCTTTAATCTGATTTTATTTAAAACGCAGAGATATGATCTTATCTAAGAATTCATGTAGCGAAAATCAGCAAGACATCGCTTAAAACACAATATTGTAGCAAATTGTAATATAAACAATACATTTTATTTTATCGGTGGCTTTTGATCTTCATTACATTGGCGCCTAGTTTAAAAAGATAGAATTATTCATCCTTCAATCAAGTTATTCTAAGTTAATGAAATACATATATCAAGAGCCGTCACACGAGAGAGAGAGAGAGAGAGAGAGAGAGAGAGAGAGAGAGAGAGAGAGAGAGAGAGAAAATGAGAGAGAGAGCGCGCGCCCATGTATTACAAACAAAATATAAACGAAAAAGAGAATCCTTGTTTTAAAAGCATCTAAGGACTCGGGCTTTTTCCTAAAAAGATCATTAAATACATAATAAAAATTATCTAATATGAAGGCCAGTGCAATTAACCTTTTTTATGTTTAAATGATATTGCATGTTATATGTCGACTACATTTGTAGGTTGGTGAGTTGGTGTTCAGTCACCAAGACAACCTGTAAGTGTTTTGTTCTTGAGTATCTAGAGGAACAAGAATAAGTTTGTTGAACTTCTTTTTACACCTCTCGCCACCACCACCCCAGTGGGGTATAAATATGTTTTGATAGTAACCGTTCCAAGGCGGTATCCCGCAGATTCAGATTTTTTATTGTTCGCGATGTCTCATATTTATTTTGAATCGATTAAAATCTGATGTTCTCTTATTTATTTTCCACTATCAGCCTGTGTGAGTTGCCCTTTTTTGTGCGACTTTTCGTGATACGTATATCTAACGTTTTTATATAAAGCATTGACAACTCCATTATTTCCTTTTTGATAGAGTCAATACATTATCCTGAGATTGTAATCCGACTTGCCAAAAGGTCCTGTCATGAATGTTAATAATAACATGTCTATGGATAAACATACGAATATCAGAAACTTAGAACACATATGATGTATTAAACATGTGTCTAAAAGTTTTCATTTTCTTATCAAACAGATGAAAAATATTGTCTCCTATCGTATGAATATTGAACTATCTATTCGCTGAAGGACTGCAGTTTTCATCGGAATAGCGATTAAACCATATAATGGTTAAACGTCTTAATCAATCCAGATCGTATATTCCGGATTAGACATACTCTACTTTCAGTATAAGCGTGGTTCATGCTGATAAAGTGCAGATAACAGTGTATATCATCTCAAAGCAGATATATTAATTACCAGCATGCTTAAAAAATCATATTGGTTTTACGGGTCAATTCTTTTGGTATGTTGGAAAAATGAACTTCTTAATCTAGTTATCTGAATACCTACCTGTCATGGTATCTGAGCGTTTGGTTAATTGAAAAACAAGTACAACGCTGTTATTAAACTGTGCTACAATATTGGGACATAAACACAAAAACGATAATTATGTAGCCGATTAAATATTACATTATCAATTATATTTCATTAAGCCCATGGCAAACAATTTTGATTCTCACTACTGAAAATAAAAATAGCATACATTGTACGCGTACATGTAAAAATAACTTTTTTCAAATATTTGAATTTGTGTTATAAGCACTGTAAATTGCTGCATGCTCAATAATTTTATCGGGTTCAAGTCGATTCTAAAGCGCTTCGGACATTTAGAAAATGACAGAAGTTGCGTCCTATTTATTTGCACATCAAGCTTTGAGACACTTATGGTTTTACCACCAACAACGCAGCTGATTTAGGTTAAGTTATTCAATACGCGTTCTTTGTAAATCTGTACATCGACTGCATAAACTATTGTGAACTTTTGTATTTTGATTTGCCGAATAAAACGTGCAATACAATTAAAATGCCTTGCTATCAATTTTAAGACTGATATGCCATTCTCCTGTCTTCAAATGCATAAGTAATAAATCTTCAGCTTTAGACATTCACGTCT
The DNA here is from genome assembly GCA_038501625.1 of Corbicula japonica. Taxonomy (NCBI): domain Eukaryota; kingdom Metazoa; phylum Mollusca; class Bivalvia; order Venerida; family Cyrenidae; genus Corbicula; species Corbicula japonica. Next base: position 595,953 of record JAZAYU010000293.1, read on the forward strand.
GTCTTCTAAGTAAGGTTTTAACCAATGAACTGAACATGTAGATAAATAATACGGATGTTCAATTATAAGCATCTAGCAGGGTGATGGTAACGATTACCGGAACATGTTTGTACATACAGTTTGAAATGACATGGAACACGCGTTTTTCTGCTTTTGATATTTTCACTGTTTCTTCAACTTACAATCGCCGAAAATGACGAGATTATTTTTCAGCTTTTGGTAAAATTTGGTAGTATTACCCATATCACCTGGTTTCGTGGCGAAAGGGATATAATGCTCGAATTACATGTCGAGGCCCGGGTTCAGTCTTTAGTTTGAGATTAACATTTTTGTAATAACATTATTTAAATACTATAAGTATATACGTCTCGCCTTGAAACGTACCTAGTTATTTTTATTTCCACAAAGTCCTTCAAAAATCATGCTCAAAGACATAATTACTTGGCGCCTAAGCCAACCATGCAAGAGGCACAGTACATATCATCCATATTATCAAAAACGAAAGTTCAAGTGTGTCTGTATAATTTAACCGACAATATTTACACTTCAACTTCACTCTCTACATGAAGTCTTATTCATCTAAAGAATAATAATTTCTAATGGTAAACAGTGTGATGTAATAGTTTAAAAGGTGTGGCTCCTGAAGAACCGTCCACAGTTTAATGGACGTTGCACAATGTTTTGACGTGTGACGTCGCCGAGCACGCACGTTTTGCCACGAGTTGTTGCGAAAAAGCCTGCCGTCATTCACTTTGTCGTGAACGTGGCTGTTCTAACCGCCATAAGAAAAAGCCGTTATATAACAAATTCTTCTAATAATTTCTGTATTAATGAGAGTATTTATGTGTGTAAATATAAGGATTGAATCGATATTTGATGTTTTTCATTTGGGTATGAAAAACAGTTGGATTGTTTAAAGTCACGCACTTTAAACAACCCATCTGTTTTCCATACCCAAATGAATACCATCAAATATCGATTCAATCCTTAAATGATAAACATTCTGCATTTGAAATTAGCATGTTACCATCAAGGGAGGTAATTGAAACGGAAAACTACATTGTACGTAAACTGCATCTGATTCACCGTACTATATTGTCCTGCCTTCCTATTTACCGAAAAAAATGAGAACGTGTTCAAGCATGAAACTGGGATCTTATAGATGATTTGTTTTCTATCAGCCATGGGAAATGGAAGTCGAGTAATTACATCTGAAAATCTTACATTTCGTAGTTGAATGTAATTGCCGATATTAGTATGGATCTTTGCAGTTCACCGTCCTGTGACACGCCCAGTATAGAAATATGATCAAACTCCGCTTTATTCGTTGTCGTTTGTTAACTTCATTTTTGTTAATTGTTAGTGGTGTCTCTTTTGAAACTGATCATTTTATTAACCATGCTCTCTCCCTCTCTTCTTCTTGACTGTGTGGGGAGGCTGTTTTATCTGAATGTGGCGATTCCTGATATGCATATTTCACCTTTTCATCATTGCTACTTGTAGAAAAGAAATCTCTATCCGTCTTGAAAAAGAAATAAACGTCTGGTAATAATTTCTCTTTCACAACGAAACATTGTATTGGATCTGGCACAGAAGTAACTGATTTAGTCATTTTTCTAAGTTCTCTTTTTAGTCGTTGGACGAAGTTTACCGGGAACGACTTTTTGAAATAGACCTACTTTAAGTTAATATATAAATGTAAATAGAAACAGAAAAATGTCACAATTCAACAACATAAAGGTCCACAAGTAAGATGATTAACACGTAGCATTTTAGACATGCATTACAGAAAATTGTAACAAATGTCTATCGGCATTTCGTTTTAAAGTGAACGATACATGTTACATAGCAGAAATTACCAAAACAAAAGAAGAAAGAGAGAGTCCCTCTATACTAGTAATATGAACCGATCTGAAACAAGACGTTAGAAACAATCGAAGAATTGGAGGAATGTGTTGTGTTACATGCATTTAGAAAATGCAGAACTACTTAAGCCTATTTGCATCATGTTGACAATACGGCAGAGAACAGTATTTCATAGCTAATCCCCTGAGCACATGGTACTTTGTATGATTGGTTAAACAGTTGGAGTGCGTGAGTAAAATAATTTAACTGTTTCCAAGACATGCAAATATATAAAGAAATTCAAAAACAACGCAAAGAAAGATCATATTAATGCCACTTATTAGTTTTAGAGGAATGCGAGGAAGTCGCAAAAATTGTTAATTTATAAATACAGTCAAATAACAATTATTTAAAATCTGGCTGTGCATTCTTTTGATGACCAGCTATAATAACATTGTACATTTGAAATGTAATCGAAACCAACCAGATAAAAAATGTTATTGTTAATTTCTGTTCACCCGCATTTGATAAAGAAATAAAAACTCTAGTTGTTATCCTTATGGAACTGTTTAAAACATAGTTCTACATTTCTGTTCAAGACGGAACGGATAAGTATATGTATATATATATAGTTGCAATCGAAATTCACGACAAAAGTGATTATTAGCCATTTTATACACACACTCTATTTATATCCTTCAAATGAAGGAATGGGTAATTTGTGAACATGTGACAAACCCTGTTGGTTAAATGTTCCGCAAGTGAAGGGGTTAGGATTATTTAGGTGTAAGTCACTCATTCTGAGAGAGACCTGTTTTGGTAGATCCATCTGTAAAGGGATGTTATATATTTTATAAATGTGTCATAAAATAATGTAACAACTTAAACTATGAAAACAATATTCAATCATAGTGTATTCCTTTGTATAGTTGTCAGCAAAAACAGAAGTTACCAATAATTTCAAGCTGTTGATATATGGAGAATCGGAAACAATAGTGTGGGAAACAGACAGGGGCCATGCGTCTTACATCTAAACACAAATCAAACACATTTTACATCAACACTAACTATAACTTTACAAATATTTTACATATATAATATCAATCAAATCATCAAAACAGTCATTGTTTCACCTCTTTAAGATCCGTTTATAAAGATCGCAAACGCGAACGCATCCAATGCGAACACGAACACGAACGCGACTTTTGAGCAGTTTTGCCATTCAAATTGAGCACGAACCCGCTAGCGGAAAACCGTGGACGGCTGTCGAGGCGACTTGTTTTTTTTTCTTGCTTTGAGTGATAAAATTTGGAATCAGACATGGAGGTGCTTGAAGTGTTGAATTTGTCACTCCTTCTTTCTTCCCAAACGATTTCGAAATGTCTCTTTTTTCACGATGTCATTGTAATCTTTCTGTGATTTGTCATAGATTACTTTTTTTTAATAATCACGATTTCCGTCATGTCCATTTTTAAGCAAAGTAGACTAAAGTGCCAAGTTATTTATGGGAACGGTCAGGCGTATTCATTTCTATTTGTGGAAACGACATCAGGGAAGTACTTGCTGATTGGTTGATAGCAAAAAGAGCCGCGCGAATTTCTGAAAAAAAAATCGCTCTGGGGGCAATCAAGGCGGTCGTTCACGCGAACAAATCGCACGAACAAAACATTGTTCTCGATCGTACTCTATTTAAATTGTTACTCTACAAGTGACTAAACTATTCCAGGACGAAAAACCGCGCTCGCTTTCGCGTTCGCGCTCTGCATAAACGGATCTTTATAGGTTATTTGTACGTTATAGTAATGTCACCCTTCAATATTTTATGTAAGTATAATATTATGGTATTTACAATAATACGTCCTTCCGGTGATGTTTTTGATAATTAATATCATTTATAAGGACACTTTTCGCTATTTTTAAAGTTTATTTATTTTATCAAATCTAAAAACCGTTGTGATATTTTGGCTGAACACCCAAACTTGTGCAATTTTTTTATTCGCCAGATGTAAATAAGTTTTTAAATCTAAAAGAAAACCTACAGCTTGTAATAAACATTCTGAAAACATCTGTTCCCTTATCTGCTTGTAATAAGATGTAATAATTGTTTCATTACCGATAATTGCTATTACATTCCATTAATTGGCAAAATATTTGCTTACAGATATTAGAAAGTCTTCACTTAGAATACCGGGACTTAGTTTCCACTTGTTCTTCTTGTGTGAACTAGAAAATTGTAACCTAAGAATTTTTTGAAAATGTGAATTAAATGGAGGACTTATCTTTTTGAGCTCATAGGATTGACTGAAAACTCTTGTGTTTTTACATCAAAAATGACTATTTTTGCAAGTGCTTATGAGAAGAAAATTCAGAAAATATGCAAAATATATTTAATTTACAGTTAGAAATAACAATATTAAAAACTCAAAATTTTACTTCCTATTGAAAATCTCACACTGTCAAATTAAGTGATTGGCGATATCCATTTTCCTAATAAGTATAGAATTTACCAAGTACTAGTATGGCAAGTGTAACAGAGCATTAAACTTCGAATACATTCTAACTGGTAGAGAAATTTCTTCAATACGGGGAGTATTTACCAGTATTTATACTAGCTATGTCCATTGAATGTAGTTAGTCCTGCTACAGCTGTCTAAAACTATCTGGTAACCATATCATGATTAATGAGAGAAAATATATTTCAAATTTCTTTTCTATCTATTTTAATATCACAACATCGTTGTTTTGCTGTGTGTAAAAAGTGTCCCCGTACATTCAATCAGTACTGTTATAATTAACCATCTCAGAAGGCCGTTGAGCACGGTACATAGATATTTAATTAAATATAAAGTAGCGCTAACCCTGGGTCTGGGCGGCATGAACAGAAATATTTATATCCATTACTGCCCATGAACAGGCTCAATTAAAATGTAAGGTGGCTTTAACAGTTCTATTCGATATATTTGATTTCCTGGGAAAAGTAACAATATCATCAATAAATCGAATTGCAGGAATTGCAGGGCAAAAGGATTACACTTTAAAAATACACAACACAGAACATAGTGACTGATGTGTGAAACAGTGGTACTGAGACACTGCATGTGTGCATATTTGGGCGGTCTTCAAGTTCTTAACAGAATCTCAGCATAGAGTTAATGATTTATGCTTCAAAGGAACATTTTGTGAAGAGATGCTCATAAATATAGCATTTTTACCACCTAATTGGTTATAAAACGCGCATTGAAGTGCATATCTAGGTTTAATTACGACCAATTAACAAAAGTGTTATTGTGATATAAAGTGGCGTTTGATTGCTGATAAATTAAGAACAAGTGAAAAAAGAAAAATCATTGCACCAAACAAACTGAAACGGGTTCGACAATTAATACAACAGCATCAACAATATTAAGTATTTTCAACGTCAATGTATTGATAATCTTTCTCAAACAGTGTCATGGATTAGCTCTATGTTTTACTTATACTGGCTAGAAGATAAAACACATTAATTTAATGATATCGTTTAAGTAGGGATGAAGAGGTGTTGACCCTTTTGGCGATATAGGTACTCTGATGTTAAAAGATATTCGTGTAGTTTGCTGTCCTTTTTCTTGTTTTGTGTCTCCTTTGAAATTGAAGAGTTGTGGAATATATTTTTATATTGAACATGATAGATACTAACAAAAAGCATTAAAATATTATTTTGTAAAGTCAAAGTTAACAACTGTATCGATCGCTGTGTTTTTATTTGTCGATGTCAGCATGAGCAACATACGTACAGGATTCGACATGACGTCTTTATTATAAACTTTTCGCTATGAATTAAACGTTTCGCTTTTTGTTGATCGGTTCGCAAAACGTTGAAAGTTCCTTATTTAAAAAAGGTATACACGAAAAGTCGTAAAAATACTCTGACAAAACTGTTATTTTTTTCAATTTAACATACAACGGGTATTTTATATAAAACTATGATAAGATAAACTGTATCACAGCATTAACAAATAAAGCATTATAATGTTTGTAAATGAAAAGCTGTTAACGTTTTCGCTGCATTTTGACATCCAAGAATATCTTTTATACTGTATTATTAAGCTTCTACAAGATTGTTCATGTTCCATGACATGTGTATGCGTACGAATTATGTTGATATGGAATGACTTTGAACTGAATATTAACGTTAATCAATGATCTACCTACCTGCCCTACCCTACCCTACTCACCTACCTACCTTAAATTAAAATACCAGTAGACAATTATAAACATTTTTTTTCGACGTAGCTGTCTAAGCTCACTTTTGACCTAATTTATAAACCAATGAAGTGGTGTTGTAAATAATACTTTTTTCTATTATAATGCAGCGGGGAAAATGAAATAAACTATTTCGATTGGTAGCTATTTATACCAGAGAGGCATCTAGCAGGATGAAGAGGTATCTTGTGGGATTTTAAACAATTAGTTTACACTGTGACCTTTATATCTTTGCTATTCTGTTAAGTCGAAAGATGTTGAAATGAGGCACACTCCAGTACTCGTCATTGGTAAGGTTTATTTGTCAAAAACAATACAGTCACTCTTTATCAACCTTTCCAAAATGAAAGTGAAAGTAAATGGAACTGCCTTCGGGCAGCTATAATAATATGCTACGCGATATAAACAATGAGTTCGTTATTTAAGTCTAAACGAAATCTTCACTAAATATATTTTATTCTTTCAGCAAATGATATATAATCTAATACATTATCTTATAAGAATTAACAAAACCAAGTCCTTTTACAATACGTTCTTATATTATATAAAATTCGTTCTTTATCACGACTGAGGATTGTAAGATGTGCTTACTTGTCTTAAATCTGGCTTCAACGTGTAATATATTTTCCGCGAGAAAACTTCGAGTCCGCCCGCTATTAAAGCAATCGCACTCAAGTCAGATCTAAGAACATGTTAGAAAAGAATTGTTGCGGTATATTCTAGAATTGTTTCATATTCCTAAGAAATTCTCTTCAATTTTATTATGAAAACAATTATAACACTTTATTGCTTTTATTGCTTACAATAAGTCTTAAGATCTTCACTGAATTTATTTATTATTTAGGTAATTGATACATCCTCTACTACCTTGTTTATTATGTTTAAGGTATTAATAAAGCCAATACCTTTAAAATACGTTTTTCATAATTATTAGATTCACATTTATAAACAAAACTAAAATATGTTGATCAGTTCCTTATCATGTGAGGGGTAATTTTACATTCAAATCTAAGTACTTTCATAAAATTACTGTATTTGTGTAGGATTCGTAATGAAATGATTTAATTTATACGTAAATCAATGTGAAGTTAATCATAGCAGCTATAAACTGCATCATTTCATATATCATCTACGCCGTTTATCTTTTTTTTAAAGATATTTCTTGTTCTAATTAACATGCTATGCTGCAATTGTTTCATTTGTATATAAATACATCTATATTTTGGATAGATGCAAGAGTAATAAACTGACATCATTCTAAACTTACTGTATACACATTATTTACCAATAAGGTACAGTCCTGTTTGATATTAAAAATTCATTAAACAAAATGAAACAATCCCTCGTATGTATAAATGATATTGGGTAATCAACACTCCAAGATATTTGGTGTTCGAATTGCTAAAAATGAGTATTGACTAACATTTCGTATGGAGCGTAACAGAATGCAACCTGTCGATATCGTAAAGTCATTTAGAATGTTGTTCATTAGTCGTTGTATGCTCAAACCTAAGGACTGACGTATGTATCTAAATTGGCAAGCAGCATTCCAGTAACAATAACTCTCTAAATGGAAATCTGACACGAATATGACAACAATAAATAACAAGGAAACTAGTGTCTTGTGGCGTTTATGAAGCATGGACGCATAGATTTGCTTTGTGATATTAGAAAACTAATGGCGTGACGCCGGTTTATCCAGAAATGATTTTTATTTATGTAATAAATCTTAAGTTGCAATTAAACGACATGTAAACATTTGTGAGCTTTAGTGCTGTGAATGATTAAGAAAGGCAATGACGTAGCTATGGTCCTTTTGATTTAAAATATCGTTTTGTAAAGTCATGACCGAGTTAATGAAATGTTTTTATTAATTCCATTATGGACACATGCTTAAACTAAACATGAGAGACTATAACCATAAAATAAATATAAAAGAATTTAGAAATTTCATACGTAGTGCAATAAGGTTTTTGGTAACGTCATAGAAGGACCTACGTAGATGGTTGATCGCTTTTCAGGCAGTCAGTTGACCTTCCACTGTCAACAATTTGTAACAACGGCTATGTGATAAGTTGACAACTTACAACGTTTATGTGATAAGATACTAACTTACAATGTTTATATGATATTGCAACTACAACAACTGTTAGGATATGAAAAGGTGAAATATACATATCAGGAAATGCCAAATTCAGAAAAAAAACAGCCTCCCCACACAGTCAAAAAGAAGAGAAAGGGAGAGAGCATGGTTAATAAAATGATCAGTTTCAAAAAAGACACCACAAACAATTTACAAAAATGAGAGCCCGAGGGGTTACCGCCTTGAAACGGTCGGTGGCAAATCAAATTATAGGTTCTGGGGTGCACCAACCTCACACTTGTCCCAACATGTTCTCAAATCACAAAACAAATGGTGAAATTGCCATGGTGAAATAACTCCAACCCACACTTCAAACGTGTATGTGATAATTTGCAACTAAAGCAACGGTTATGTTATAAGTTGCACACTTAAAACGTTTATGTGAAAATTTGCAACTAAATCAACGGTTATGTTATGAGTTGCACACTTAAAACGTTTATGTGATAATTTGCAACTACAACAAAAGTTATGTCATGATTGCACACTTAAAACGTTTTTGTGATAATGATAATTTGCAACTAAAGCAACGGTTATGTTATGAATTGCACACTTAAAAGGTTTATGTGATAATTTGCAACTACAACAAAAGTTATGTCATGAGATGCACACTTCAAACGGTATGTGATAATTTGCAACTACAACAACTGTTATGTTATAAGTTGCACACTTAAAACGTATATGTGATTATTTGCAACTACATCAACGCTTATGTGATTAGTTGCAAACTCATTCGCATATGTGTACATGAATCAAAGATTAAAAACTTCAACAATCTATACTTTTAAAGCAAAACCTTAGTAAGTGAGTTGTTGCTTCTCAATGAAGTAAATATAAAAAAGCAACATATGCATATCAGGAATCGCCACACTCAAAAAACACAGCCTCCCCACGCAGCGAAAAAGAAGAGAGGAAGAGAGAGAGAGCGCATGTTTTATATATGTATGTCAATTCAAATAGGACGCCACAAACAATTAATAAACAAGAGAACCTTTGGGGATACCGCCTTGGAACGGTCAGTGGCAAAACAAATTGCCACTGGGGGTTTAAACCAGGTTCTAGGGTGCACCAACCTCACACTTGCCCCAACAGGTTCTCGTATCACAAAACAAGTACAAATTGTCTTGGTGAAATAACTCCAACCCACCCATCAGCTCAACAATGTTGCATGCAAAAGCATACAAACATATAAACATAAGAATTTAATAGCACTGCAAAGCCAAAGGGCGGGTACTCAATGATCTTTCCGAGACCAGAGCACCTGGCGTAAAATCAGCAAGAACACGATGACAGGGATAAAAGAAACAAATCGAGCTTTTAGGTTCTTTTAAAGCTCTCCTGTTCGATTATGTGATAAGTAGCAAATGCAACCCTAAAAAAGGGTTGATGAGGTAACGTAAGCAAGTTCATCAATTCAAAAATATCTGAATAGGTGATCTACCTGCACTGCTGACGGATTCAGTCTTCTTATGTCTGATGGTACACAATAATTTTAATTTAAAGGTGCTTAGATATGTCACTAGTAATTGTATCTATTAATGTTGTTTTTTTATTTGTTGGTAAATGGTTTGCTGATATTCAATTTAGTTTTATGCCTTTTATTTAAACGTATTTAAACAAAGAGTTAATGAACCTTCCAAATATCAGTTAGTTTGATAGCTTTTAAAAATACTGATCAAGATACTGCTAAGATTTGTGCGTGCTGGAACTATGTAAAAATATCCGCATTCAGTACATATATTTATATCCAGAGGTGATCGTAAAACAATTATTTTAGTCCAAAATATTTATAATTTAAAGTACATTTTAACTTTCAATCTGTGAATATGTTGTATGATATTACAGACTAATATAGTCGTCCAGATAAGTGCCGTCTGAAAATATTTGAAACCTTAAAAAATAATAAAATATACAAAGAATAACGTTTTAAATATGAGATTTCTACACCTATCGAACACAAAATTAAATCTTGTTTCATACCATCGTTTTTCGTACTTGAACTCTATTCACTATTGTAAATGTTTCATATTGTTATGTTCTTACATCTACATGTATCACGTCTTTATTATTTCTACTTTCAGATGAATGTCACCGAAATAGCCGACACAAATGGGACGACTCCTGTTCTCGTTCCTGACGAGAACTTCATCTACGAGAAACATATTCCGGGCATCAATTCTTCTTCCAAGTACACTCGACTGTTAATCTATGCATTCGGTTACCCTGGAAACCTTATAGCGTTCTTGGTGTGGATCAGAAAGCCAATGCTACAGAGTAGCGGGGTGTACCTCGCCGCCCTTGCTCTGACAGATCTGATATTTCTTTCCTTGGATTTACCCTACTGTCTCCACACCGAGTGGCACGTTTATGTACTTAATGTTCCTGTTATATGTGAATGCTTTACGATTGTTTACCTTATGACACAATATGTGTCGCCATTACTTACTTTAGCGTTTACAATTGAAAGGTATATAGCTATCAGGTATCCTCTAAAACGGCGCTGGTATTGTACCGTTCGGAGAGCAATTTGCAACAGTACGTGCATAGCAGTCTTCTCACTCTCAATTTGTGGAATTCAAGGATATTTTTGGACCTACAATGCAACATACGGGCTGTGTATGCGCAGAGAATTTACAGATGAATTGTGGGAAACGTGGACATGGTGTACAGAAATGGTCATGTTTCTGTGTGTACCGTTAATGATTCTCACATTGAATCTATTAGTAATTTTTGAAATAAACAAGTCAAGAAAGGCTGCATTAAAATTAAATCGTATATTATTCAAAACAAATGCTACGACTACGATGCTTTTGGCGGTGTCGTTTTTCTTCATAGTTACGACACTTCCGGTTTCGATTGCGTACGCTCTAAATGACAGTTACCCGCTTGGAAGCGATTTGATTGATGTCGAACACGATCCCGCGTGGCAAGCACACTTCCGGTACGTCACAGCGCGCACAATCATTTACAACATTGGACTGACGCATTTCTGCATGAACTTCTACATCTACCTTCTGGCCGGGGAGAGATTCAGACGAGAGGTGATTAACGTTATCAGATGCAGAAGTTCGAGACGGCTGCTTATTCAACGCTCAGATACAACTAAAATGGAGTCATTTTATAGCAGTGACAATTTGTAGACGATACAGCTTTTATTCATCTACGAGGGTTGTAAAGGGTGACAGTTTTGGACGTGAAACCATGGGAGCTCAGAAACAATTCAGTCATTTTATGGCAATTACAATGTGTATGACAATACCGCTTATATTCACTCGAAATGGCGTCACGCATGCATGAAGCAGGGACAATAACGCTCAGATATGAATGAAATGGAGTCACTTATAGCAAAGACGGTATTTTTGACGATGCTGCATAAATACAATTAAAATAATTCGGTTTAGAGAAGTGATGATGTGTAAGGTGATTATGGTTAGATACAATGGAAAAGAAACATTTATAACAGTGAAAATGTGTATGACGATATCGATAAGATGCAACTAAATGGACTCTGTTTATAGCAGTGATGATGTTTAGAAAGATACCGTTTAAAATAATAAAATTAAAATCAATCGATGTACAGAAATGACTACTAGTAGAACAATACCACATAGAAAAAAAAACAATAAGAAAAAATTATATGGTGCGCGCTGAGGGAAAAGGTACCTTCGGATAGTTGACGTCATATAATTCAGCTGACTACATTACCTATAATGCATTTCGCGTTAAAAAAATAACATTATGCTGACAAAATGTGATACATTATCGCCAATTAGTTACGAGGAAAACAAAGATAATTTTAGTGTTGTTTTTTTTTCAAATATGGACTAAGTAATAACTAAAATGTCAACACATTTTGCCGGAGACACATTTTCCCTTAGCGTACCCCTATGTAGGAGGATACAGCTTATATACTTGTGCACTAAATGGATTTGTTAAATAGCAGTGACAATTTGTAGGACGATATCTCTAAATACCAATTAACTGGAATTATTTTTATTCCAGTGGCAATGAGTAAATCCACAAAAATCTAATGACAAAGAACATAAATGTCGTCCCCATCATCCTTCAAAATAAGTAATTGCTTTCAGCACGTATTGAATGTTCCAAAGAGTTACACAAGTTAATTTTACATAATAGGCACATGTATACTCAGCGGGAACAACAAAAAGAACAAAAAATATATAATATAATTTAAATAGATGAAAGTTATTTTTTGGTATTTGTCGATTGATTTTGATGTACAAAATTGAAAAATAATAATCATTTATGGATTGAATTAAGGATTGAATCGATATTTGATGGTTTTCATTTGATCATGGAAATCAGTAGGGCTGTTACGGGCTGCAGGCGTATCCGAATAAAAAAAAACATCAAATATTGATTCGGTCCTTATATCAGGATGGCCATACCACGTGGTTTGTGACTTCATTTACGGTATTACGACAAGAAAAATACCCATCGATTTAAATCTTCAAAACCTTGTAAGTATTTTATTGTTAACCATTTGCGACGAAATTTAGTGCATTCTAAGGGGAAAACTGAAAACTACTCACGGTTGTCAAAACAGTTGTCGCCTTGTGTTTACTTTTGTAAGAGATTCGTGGCAAATACTGAAATTAAATGTTAAAATTTTATCAGTATTTGCCGGGAATCACAAACAAAAGACGACAAAATGCATCGTAATACCATAAAATGACACCACAAACCACGTGGTGTGGCCACCTTGTATATTTACACACATACATACTATCATGAATACAGAAATTATGAGAAGAATTCTTAATTTACAGCTTTTCGAATGGCTGTTAGAACAGCCACATTGTCGACCAATTGAATGACGGCGTGCTATTTTGCAGCTACTCTTGGCAAAACGTGCGTGCTATTCGACGTCACACGTCAAAACATTGCACACAGTCCAATAAATTGTTAGTGGCTTTCACTGTAGCCACGCCTCTAAACGTAATACGTCACACTGATTACCATCAGAAATTATAATTTATTAGGCGAATGAGACTTCTTCGCAGAGGATGAAGTTGAAGTGTAAATATTTCGAGTTTAGAACGAAATTTATTAGTTTAGAAACAAATCGGCTTCAAATTACAAAATTAATAATGACATCATAACTTAATGCTTGCCATTATCTTTGACAGTTTGAAATGTCTAAAATGATAGTACTGATTTGCCTTCATTTTGAAGCCTTGAAAAATCACAAGTTTATTTTTATTTGAAAAAAAAAACACTCCATCATTTCTAACAATTACTACATATTTCGATTTCAGTAAGATTTTGGCTTGCAACCAAAACATCGAACGCGTTGCGCGGCGTCTGATATTTCCTTTTAAACCCCCAGTGGCAATTTGATTTGCCACTGACCGTTCCAAGGCGGTAACCCCTCGGGTTCTCATTTTTGTTTATTGTTAGTGGTGTCTCCTTTGAAACTGATTATTTTATTAACCATGCTCTCTCCCCCTCTCTTCTTCTTGACTGTGTGGGGAGGCTGTTTTTTCTGAATGTGGCGATTCCTGATATGCATATTTCACCTTTTTTTGAAAAGTAGCGGGAAAGTTTAATTGACAGAAAGCTGTTAATAGTTCATCAAGTTTTCAGGTTGCTTCACTTTAAGCCACACATTTTGTTATTGCTTCACTGCTACATGTGCCATTCAAATCTTTAGAAAACGAAATTTTCAGTTCAAGGAGAATGAACACACAGCGAAAAAAATATTGACAGCAAAAACCTTACTTGGAAGTTGAACACAGTGTTTTGTGATTGGAGCGACAGTTCCAACAGGAGTCTCATAACATTTTTTAAAGTGTTGCAGTGCAACAGATGTTAACGGAGGTAGCTCGCTGGTTCAAAATCTAATTAAATCGAAATTTGTAGTATAAAGGTCACATAATTTAGCCTCCACAATAAAATCTTCAAAATAAAAAATGTACCAAACATACGTCTGGCGTGCACGTGAAATATGTGTATTTGTCTGAACTTAAGTGAATAATAGCATTTCAATGCAAATGAAATAAACAAGACATAAAATTGTTTGTTTTAGAATTAATTTAAACAGCCATCTCAATGTGTGGCCGGAAAACTGGCACCGAATAATAAAGATTTATACCATAAGCAATTTTTAAATGTTTTTACATATAGTACCATTTTTTCTTCATTCACATTATCGAGTAATGATGTAAACAGACAAAAGAGCGGGATTAACACAGTTGTCAAATAAAACATAATGCTCTTTCACAAACCACTCAACTTAACGCTAAACATTTGCAAGCGGTGAAAGTGGCAAATCATGAACTCTAGGTACAATTCAAACATTTAAAGTTTCGTTACATACCAAAGTTACACTGAACTTTCTAAAAGCATTCATCTGACGTTAACTTCTGAAAAAAATGTTCTAGTTGAAGTATATCTATCGGCAAAAATATCAGTATTCTCAGTAGCATAAAATGTTATTTTTGAAGCTTCCTGCGATATTGCTGACTTTACCAGTGCCAGATTTCATTGAAACCTCATTCTATATTTTTATTACAACAAGAATTTACCGCATAACTCTACATTTAGACATCTGTATTAATAGCATATGTGTCGCGCAACCATAGGAGCTTAATGTCTAATAAATAAAGTTGAACCGTTGTAATTTTGTAACCTAACACAAGCTTCGGTTACACTAGTTACATATGTTTTATTTCAATCTTTCCCAATATTCCTGTGCGAGTATAATAAAGTTTCAAGCGGCTTTTAATTTGTCTTCAAAAATATCCAGTGGTATTCTATTTTGTCTCTGAACTTTGGCACCTTCTGGACCGCCGAATGACCGGTACAAGTTTCATCTAAGTTCTTTCATTATTGAACTTAACATCAAAACTTTCATGGTGGGTAAGAGTTAATTTTCCAAGGCGACTAATACTTGCTTTGTCATGTGCGAAAGAGGTTACTATAAGGTCGGTGCACCATCCAACCTAGTGTGAACACCTTGTGACAAAATGTTGTGCCACCGTCGGCCGTTCCAAAGCGGGAACCACTCGTCTTCTCGTTTTCGTTATTTTGTGACGTCTTTTTGAAATTGATCAAATTAAAAATAAATGCTTTCGTTTTCTCAATACTCTGACATTGTGTGGATTTTGCTTGCGCCTGATTTTATATCATTGATTCTACAATTATCTGATCTAACAAGCATATTCAAATGCTGCAGGATTACAATGGTAGTTCACCGAGGAGACCACGCCGAGATAGCAGCGCAACTTAAATTAGATCCGGATGTAAACTGCGCATTCGCAACAATCTCAATTAAACTGACACACTTTACAATCATTATTTTACACCAGCGAGCTCAGTAAACAGTGCCAGCAGAGTTCTTGTGTATCTCGAATCTCGTCGCGAATCCCGACTAGCAATACAGAATCTTTCCGGGCAGTTCTCAAATAGCAGTGTGCAAAATCAGAGTTAAATGGAAATGAGTCATCAAGAAGAATCAGTTTAAGACGATGCTACATACTAGGGGAATTTCTGAAATATGGCCACTTTATATCGAAAAAACGAGGAGAAATCGGTTTTATTTCACTTGTGAACACCAAAAACTGTAACGAACATAGTCATGTGTGAAAATATAAAGTTTTGGCGTACACGAGTGAAATTAAGACGATATTTTACTGAAACAAACAGTTTGTTTTTTATGTTTTTGTAAAAGAAATAAAACGTTGGAAAAGGGAGGTAATACGTGTAAAACGTAGCAAAATTAGTGACAATAAAAAAGATTCCATCCATAAAAATGTGGAAATGTCAATTTCATTTCAAACAGAAAGCTTTTAAATTTTGTGGAAAAAGATTGTATTATGTGAATTAATATGCATTCACTGTGTTAGGCTCTAAGGAGTCATTCTTTGTTATCTGATTGCAAAAGCTTAACACTTATAAAAATAAATTTATCATCGCATTCTTGTTATTCTCAGAATCTGAAAGATTTCAAATTATCAACAAATATCAAAGACAATAAAAAGAGCATTCTTAGAAAATCTATGAACTTTTAGGATCAGATCAGGAATCGAGTTTGTCCCCAAGATCATAAAAAAGTAGTATATGCATATCAGGAATCGCCACACTCACAAAACAGAGCCTCCCCACGCAGCGAAAAAGAAGAGAGAGAGAACAGAACAGAACAGACATTTTATTAAGACTTATACATCAGTACATCGTCTAAACACATAGTATTACATAGATATAAATATGTTCATGTAACGTGTCTAAACATACTTGGATACTATTTTACAATGTATCAGCAGTTGATAAAGTCTTAGGATTAAGCAATTTTCTAATATTACTTGTTGGGGCAAGCGTGAGGTTGGTGCACCCTAGAACCTGGTTTAAACCCCCAGTGGCAATTTGATTTGCCACTTACCGTTCCAAGGCGGTAACCCCTCGGGTTCTCATTTTTGTTAATTGTTAGTGGTGTCTCCTTTGAAACTGATCATTTTATTAACCATGCTCTCTCCCTCTCTTCTTCTTGACTGTGTGGGGAGGCTGTTTTTTCTGAATGTGGCGATTCCTGATATGCATATTTTACCTTTTGGTTATCACAGGCAGTGAGAAACATAAACACTTACATAAATAATCATAACAAGTTATTAATAATTGAATTTCGTACAGCAAAAGCTTCTTTCATATATTTACAAAGACTAACAATCTCATTCTTATCGGATGAAGTCAATAGTTCATGAATTTAAATACAGATGGATTAACATAGTAATAACGTTTGAGATATTTTTTTCTTAGTTGGAGATAACATCGACACATACAAATAAAATGGTATTCATCCTCTATGTCTCTAACATTACAACATAAGCAATAACGTTCATTTCGATGTATATTATTGCGTGCATATCTTCCCATTTGTATTCTCAAAGAGTGCGCAGAGACCCTCAATTTAACAAAATATAGTCTTAAATTCTTTGGTACTTAGTCTAAATATCGTTCGTATTCGAAAGATGATTTGAATAGTTCATACATATCGAGAACTGAACTATTACAAATATTTCCATTCCATTCTTGTTTAAAGGTGTCTATAATTCTATTCTTAAATTCACTTATAAATGCACTAGCTTGTACAGTATTGGGATTATCAAATACATATGTATAACCATAGTCATTTAAAAGTTTTTTGACGTTAGAAACCCAGTTTGTATAACCTTTATTACAATCATCCAAGGCCTGGTTATACTGAGAGAGCATGTTTTTATGTATGTCAATACTCGTATGTTACGAAAACTTAATAATAAATTTACACTATCAACTACAATATTAGACTACTTCAAGCAATAAAATACATCCACTGAAAAAGTATGGTCGCAATTTTGTAGTGGTTTTTATTAGGAGTTAAACTGCATTTGTTAACTGGATCTTAACATGATAATTATCCAACTCCGTTCCATTATTTTAGTCGTAAGAAAACGTATCAAAACTTCAGAACAGCCTTCGTCTTTGTTTACATGTCATAATACATTACCAAATATTTTGATATAACGTGTCATTAATGAGCTTTTAACGAATTGTTGACGCACGGTGTTAGAATTGTAAAATTTGACAGGAAATACTGACAGCTGATGACAATTACAAATAACAAGGCACGCTGAATTTAATGACAGGAATCCTTAATATATAGTGATTTTTCTGACATTTTTGATTACATTTACATTGATTAACATACATGCTATTTGTTTGGTAGAAAAGTGCCATTATTTCTTGGCAAAAGCTTATAGTAAACAACATAATTTCATGATCAGTTATTGTAATTCGGTCACCTTTTATTCGCAATTAAAAAAATCAACAGCAATAGCGAGGGATGTGTAATTAATTGTGTCTATAAGCAAACAGTAATCTGCAAAGTATTCAGAATATATAGACTGCACTTTTTACCGGTAGAAAATATGTGCAATTGTTACTGTGAAAGTGAAACGTTGAATTTATCGTTAATTGGAGACCTTTAATATCACATATGTTTTAACTTGAATTTATCTTAACTCCTGGATCCCGTGTGTCGGAAAAATATGATGCCATGAAAAAATACATTTTGGATAACATGGTTTTAAATTTCTGAGTAAAACAACATAAATCCTTTAAATTAGTACCATGTTGGCAAATCTGACTATTAAATACTGACCATTTCGTATTTGGATTCGTGTATAAATTTGTCAAGTACCGAAGCAAATTTATATTAAATCCCTTTTCTTGGTAACCGTTGTAATATTGTAATTCGTATTTGTCGGCTTTGACATACATTTGACTGTTTCTTTTTTCTAATAATACTTACAATAAAATATGTGTTTTTAGGAAAGTTTAAAACTATCATTGTTTTAATGGTTCTAAGATAGTATGTACGGCTATCAGGATCATCAATCTATCGAATAATGGAATCTTAGCCTTCACTCACCTGCACGTGGATTTATCTTTTTGATACATACAGGTACTTTGAGTATGATCTTAACGTCCTAGGTTTTGCTATTTTATACGTATTATTAATGGAATATAAAATAAACATTAACACCATTAAGATATTTCAAAGAAGTCTATGTCGATAACAAGGCTATCAGTAAGGTTATCAGACATATTAAATCAAATGTAATTTTAGCCACTTTATGCATGATCCCTTTTAGATGTTTATTCGTTTTATCCAATCTTGCCACGTCTTAGTTTGAAAAAGTTGTATACACGTTAATAATTTTGATTTATTTTTATAACCCTGTCTGTAAAAGAGATTGTGATTTTATGAACGTTTTGCCGTATATCTTGAAAAAGAACTTTTAGAGATTCAATTATATGTGTTCCGGTATAAGTAAGGACAACAAGTACAGTATCTTTAAGCTACTCGTTTGTGTTGTGTGCTTGAACGCAAACTGATCAGCTTAGAAATCCAAGCTCGCCTTTCCTCTCTACCTTTTGGATAGGTGGAGAGGCTGTGTTTTGTGGGTTTGGCAATTCATGATATTTTTATTCATATTTCACCTTTAACAAACTTTGAAAATCTAATGTTTTTTGTTCTTTTGAAAATAGCTTTGTTATCAATAAATATATGAGACACGTTCCCGAGAACGTGATGATTTACAGTCATCATTGCACATTCATCAATAAAAGATTATCAAAATCTCTCTAACGACAAAACGCCGTTTAATGAAACTGCACAAATAAATGTTATTGACGTATCTTTATTTTGCATATTATGATAAGACTCGTTAGAAATAAAATAAAAAAAAACTAACTAGATCTTAAAATTCCCAGTTATTCTATTCACATAAACTTTCATATACGTAACAACACAAAACATCGTTTTAAATGCCAAGTCAAATAACTGTCCTGTTGACTTACATATGTAAACAATATGATATATTTGTACAAATATGTTTGACCTTTAATTTCTTGGTCGCTTCCAGGTCGCGAAATGGGTGACAAACGTCGATATCTCGCTTCAGAATTGAAAATTCTTTTTAAAGGAGACAGCACATTATTGTCAGGATCATTATACCCATATGGGCATTTATTTGACCCATTTAAAAAATGTTTGTTAATTTATGTAAATAGAATTTTAGGGAATTTTGTGATCTAGCTATTTTTCTTTACTGTTCTAACTTGTCTTGACTTAACATATGAAAAATGAAGTAATATTTACAACATTATTTGTGCAAAGTTGTGGTTTCTTTTTAACCAATGACAGTGTAATGACGACTGAAAACGGTCCCCTATATTGCAAAAGTTTATGTTCCATATTTTCGTGATGGTGTCCAGAATGCCATATCTTGCATTTATATCGTGATGGTGTCCAGAATGCCATATCTTGAATGGTTTATATCGTGATGATGTCCAGAATGCCATATCTTGCATGGTTTATCTATGGTGATAATTTCCAGAATACCATATCTTGCATGGTTTATATCGTGATGATGTCCAGAATGCCATATCTTGCATGGTTTATATCGTGATGATGTCCAGAATGCCATATCTTGCATGGTTTATATCGTGGTGATGTCCAGAATGCCATATCTTGCATGGTTTATATCGTGATGATGTCCAGAATGCCATATCTTGAATGGTTTATATCGTGATGATGTCCAGAATGCCATATCTTGCATGGTTTATATATGGTGATAATGTCCAGAATACCATATCTTGCATGGTTTATATCGTGATGATGTCCAGAATGCCATATCTTGCATGGTTTATATCGTGATGATGTCCAGAATGCCATATCTCGCATGGTTTATATCGTGATGATGTCCAGAATGCCATATCTTGCATGGTTTATATTTTACAGCTTATTTTCTTTTCTTTCCTTCTTTTCTAGAGTTTTATAAAAATATGACAGATTTCAATGAACTCTTTGCATCAAATGTCAAATTTTGAAACAATGATACATGTACCACAAATTACGTAATATATTCCTGGCTTTATCGCAAATATCCAGATTGGAAGCACAAATACAACTGAATTGAAAATTTAAAAAAAAAACTACTGCTACAAAGCATTTCTCAAAAAGTGCTTTGGTGATTTAATCTAAAAAAAGTCAATATTGATTTTTCCGCGTCATTCTTACAAACCATCTGTAACTTAAACGAAGGAAAGCTACTTACATGATATTCTACGGTGTTATGCAAGTTTAGTGACTGACCCAACTACAATTGATAGCTTTGCTTACATCTTTCTTTGCACAATGGTGGCAGGGGTCAAAAAATAATTTAATAGAAAACATGCAGATGTTTTGTTTTATTCATGCCGTCGTGTTCTTGCTAAGTTTTTCCCAGATGCTCTGTATTCAATATGTTCATTACAACCACTTACCCATTTCGCTAAACAGTGAAATAAGCTACTTATGTAATGTATGTTTTGTGCGATTTCAAGCTTATGCTCGATTAATTATATTGGGTTGGAGTTAAATCACCATAGTTTCTTGTATTTGTTCGTTTATAGTTTTCACAACAATTGCCAAAATCTCACTTTTTAAAATGGCCTTCGTATAATATAACTTGAAGCTCAAGCGAGGCTGGTGCATCATAGATTGAACTCATCTATGCTAAAACTCATAGTTTCAAGTGTTACCACTGACTGTTCCAAGGAGGTAACTCCTCAGGTTGGCATTTTTGTCAATTGTTCGCCTTCTTTTCCTCTTTCATAATTATGAATTTTTTTTTTCAATGAGAACATGCAAACTCAGTTCAAAACTATATAAACTTAATGCATGTTTCTAAGTAACATTTGTTAATCACGTGAGGTGTTATTTATTTACGAGTAAAATCAGAGGCAAAGGGTCATGAAAAACTGAGCTTACTAATACACGTACCGATATCTTTCCAGGAAATTCAAGTTCATTATTTCCTGCAATAAAATAACCATTTTATAGATAAATTTCAAACTGAGTTATTTCATTTTAATTTCAAAATAATGTAGGGTAACAACGCAACCATTTGAAACAGCTTCTATATGAATATATTTTCATTTGAAATTGTGTTGCACTTCAAGGTCCTTAATCCTTTAAAAGTCTATGTGAACTATAAACATGAAAAGTACTAAATTTTATACATGGAAAACATTAAATTAATGGAGATAAAGAGACTAAATTATGTATATCACTTTTGTCATTTTCACAAATGTGAATTAATCAGTTCAAACTATATACTGCATTTATTATATACAACTTCTAATGAATTAAAACAAAAACTTCAAGCCAACAAAGTGGGTAGCGGTGTTTTCTTATTAAGTTGTGTATCCAAGTTATCTTTTTCAATTTGGCACAACAGCACGGACAATGCTAACAGTACTATGTGACGTATTAGCTTGAACATGGAATCAGACTTTTTCTTAAAGTAGGGGTCTCCTACAACGGCATATCCTATTTAAGGAATTATCTTATTTCAATGTCTGGGATATTCGATGCTATACTGTAAAAAAATTAACAATATTGATGTATGTAACGTTAATCAGTAAATATGGGGTATTAGTTTAAACTTATTTATTTTACAAGGATTGTGAAAAAAGTTATTCCAACTTACTTATATTTATCACGCTCGAGGACTGCTTCCTGGGTTGCCAACCAGCATTCGCGCTGAATGTGGAATTGGAAACTGCAGGCGAATCTCATCCCTAGTGGATTTCGAACCCGGGGTCTCCGAATCTGGAGTCCGAAGCTTTACCCCTAGACCTCTGTTCTTCCATAATAATAAATAAGGAATTGTTTTTGTAATAAACTTTGGCTTTATAATGTTATATCGACCAGCTTAATCATATATATTACATTATCACTGCACCTTTCTGACACCGAAAAGTTGAAAAAAACAATTATCAAACGGATCCTACCGCCGATTAAATTCATATAATACTAAACCAATTTACAAGACTAATTTTCTGGCAATACAATCAAGTATTAAATCACCTCGTTCTTTTTCACTGTACTCTATAACCGGTATTAAGTTGTAGATTTCTCGGCAAAGTAAAATGTAACACATTTAATCTTATTAAACTAGAACGAATTTCAAAGAAATATCCGTTATAATTATATATTACATTACTTAAGGGCGAAATACTCCCACTTAAGTAAATGCAATGCTCTCTTGCTACAATTATGTACATCATCAAATTTTACTAATTGTCCTCAACCGAAGGCTACAACAATTACCAAAATTGCCACTATGTTGCTATTTGTCAAATGCTACATAGCAATTTGATTTAATTTTTATTTTAAATGAATTTTCACAACCATAACTCTTCATCAAATCGATAAGAGGTTTTCATCAAAATAGAGAACTTACAACTTGGTGAATGCAACCCGGTTGGAAATGGCACTGTTCGGCTTATCTTTTAAAATCGTATTCATTTCGAGATTATAAAAGAATTATTAAGATATGGAACGGATTAAACCAACTTCGACAATGTCAATGAAATATACAGACACAATTCTTATACAAATGGTGTCATGTGGCTAGTTTACCAAAATTTACTTACTAGTAGTCCATAGTTGTTTTATTGTTGGGCTGTTGTCTTTTTGCATTTTTCAGTGCTGTTATCGTTTACCATCTTCGGAGGTTGTTGAGCACGATACCTATTTTGTGTAAAATTGAGTTTGCGCTCAACTCGGGGCTATGCGAAGTGGACAGTAATTATGATTTCCATTACTGCTGAACGTTTTGATAGTTTTCGTATTCGGTAGCTTTCAAAGTTCCTTTTCTTCTATGTATTGAGATTGAATTATATTTGGCATTTGCTAAAATATGGAGTGGAGTGTTGGAGTGGAGTGTTGGAGTGGAGTCTGGAGTGAAGTTTGGAGTCAGATTTTGGAGTGACTTTGGAGTCGAAAATTGGAGTGAGATTTTGGAGTCAAATTTTGGAGTCACCTTGAAAAATTGTTGAAGTATATGGTAACTTGAGCGTTATTTATTTTATCTGGTATGGAGGTTAGATTAGAGTTTTATGATCTTTGTACAGAATCTGGAAATAATTTTTGTATAGAAAACTGGCTCTTGAGACTTTGGAACTGATCTAAAGCAAGTTATTTGTAGAGAACTCGAGACGAGTAAATCAGTACCACCATTCAGGAGTATCAAACTATTTTTAATGTTCTGTAGTAATTTTCTTGTTTACATTTACTTGTGAATTAATGTTTTGGGGCACCTACTTGATTGTGAAATAAAGTTATAATATGTGCTTGAAGGCTGTAAATTTAATAAAAGATATTTTCGGAACAAATATTAATTTCAAGACAGTGCCTTAAGATTCCATGAGAAAGCCATTTTATACATTTTTGTTTTCATAAAAAATAAAAATTTACTTTCTTGTACCAAAAATTTACAGTCTAGATCGAAATCTTAAAACACACAAACATTCTGCAAAAATTTATTATTATTTATACACTTTCTTTTTTCCGACAACCTAATGAAAGTAATGGAATCAGCAATGACTCTTGAAATCTTGTAATTACAAATATTTAAAATTTGACTCCAATTTCGACTCCAAAATTTGACTCCAATTTTTGACTCCAAAATTTGACTCCAAACTGCACTCCAGACTCCACTCCACAACTCCACTCCAACACTCCACTCCATATTTTAGCAAATGCCATTATATTTTGTCTTAATGTGCTTTCAAAATCGTTTTGAAGTAAAAGAACTTTTTATTTAGCTTAAATTATTCACGGACGTAAAAAAAGTACAACCCTGTGTCGTTTAATATTGTTTACTTGTTTACATATTGAGTAGATCTCAATGTCTTCCTGGGCAGTATTTTGTATTTAGATTAATTCCCACGAACAGACCTGGCAAAACTGAATCCCAACTATAGTCTGATAAACCGCGTGCCAGCTTTCAGCGATTCTCTACTATTATAGAGGATAAAGGCGTAAGGAGTAAATTTAAGAAAGTTATCTGCTGTACGCGTGGTTGGAAAGAATCTGATGTGAAGTATCAACAGCGGAAATGCGTTAATGTATGTTGCACATGAAAATGGCAATGTTATAGAAACAAAGATCGGTTTTACAATGCTGTTATCACGCTAACATATCCCTGTGCAAATGCATAGTAAAAATGTGTGTTAATGCATTTTGTTTGTCGCACACATTTCAGCAGTAACTCATTGTTATAAAAATTAGAACATCACAATTAATTACAAAATCAAACTGGTCCATCATTTTCTGTGGAAAGTAGAAATTAAAGTTGTTAAATTAACTAAAAGTATTAAACTTTGTTGTTTTTGGTTGTTGTTGTTTATGTATGGCGAGAAAATTTCTTCAAATGTTTTTAATACCTACTGTGAACAAAATTGCGCTTGATAGAAGTTGTTCTACATATTTAAATGAACTTCAAGGCTTAATTTATTATTCTTATTTTTTTAATTTATGTAGTATACGACATGTATTTCAGTATGGTATGCGACTTCATATTGGTGGATGTACTTGTATATAAAAGTGTACGAATTGCTTCTGAAACAATGATCTTTTGACTACCAGTACTGAAAATTTCATTAACAGAAGTCAAAAAATGAGGACTTTAAGGAAATTTAATTATGTTAAAAAGCAGTATGTTAAACCAGTTCTTTTAATTTAAAGTAAATCCTCAGGTATGGATATCCCCACTTGTCCATTTGATTACCTGATGAATTTGATCAGCTATGTTAACTTAGAATTAGACAGTGTAAAGCAGGAGAGATGCTTAGAGTGCATTAAAGTTAATGACTCAAAAAGTATATGAATGTATAAATGTTGCACCTTTGAGTAATATATAACCCTACTCTTCATTGAAAAATTGCTTTACTTTTGGCTTTGCTAAGACACCAGTATGCAAGATTCGTATAGATAATTTTAAAACAAACACGCAATCAAGTCCAATACATGTAAATTACTACATTAAAGACCAAATTTCAATTTCTTCAAAATTATTACTGAGTAAATGAGGGGTTTGCAGTTGACATTATCTTTACAATAAATAGGCCTGAAATGACAATCGTATGCTTGAGATTCGAGACTGCTCTTCTTTCTTACTTTTATGAATCTGTTCCATTGTGTACATACCAGAAACGCCTTACTCGAACTTCAAAGTTTATTTTAAAATTACGTTTATTAGCTGTCAGTATTTTTATGTACCAATATTTCAAAAAAGATGATATAAACATAACGTTAATTAAGCAGAAATACTCTTTAAAATCATTCAAACACTTCAGACAATGAAACTTAAGATAAAATTAAACGATAATCAATCACTGAAACGAAATGTTAAAGCTTCTTATCCACAGTCAGGGTGGAATTCTTATGTGTCTCATTTGTGGTTAATATAATTGTGTGAGTATATATTGCATTTAAATCACTGAAAAAGTGCGAATTTCGTCGAAATTTTGTACTAATCAGTTCATTTTAGGATCAGTGGTGAGTAAATTTTACTTCGAAAGTAACGCTGTAAAATCTTTGGCTTTCACGTTGACTGTGTAGGAATATAACATCACACCCGTACACTGTTTACAGTTTGGTACAGTTTACACTTTTTAATGTTGAGGACACTTTATTTTTCTTTCGGATACACGACCAGGCAACTTTTTCAATCGTCTTTGTGAAAAATTCGGCTTTATACAAAACAAAACAAAACTTTAATTGCTTTTCAAATGAAAATTTAACCATAACTTTAAAATCAATGACTTGTTGCTATAACATTTAACTCATTTACGTTAGGTTACATCCGAAATATGGAAAGGGGTATTTGGTGACGGAACTTCTAAAGTTGATGGTCGTGAGAAATTCATAAATAGGCATCATCCATTTTCTTACCTCACTCGTGATTTACTAATAGACTTTAGAATGCAGAAATGTTTCTTTCAGTCTGGAGATATTCAAAACTTATCTCATGGAACCCATAATATAGTAGACTCTACAGTGACAAATTGAGTTAACATTTTTCTGACAGTTCCAAGCCGTAACCGTTTGGGATGTCTTTATTTGTTTAATTGTTGATTTCTATCAACGTGGTTGCCCTGCTTCATATTGACCCTTTATTAGTTGAGAAGTTAAACGTTGTGATTCATAGTATTACATGTATAGCGATTCAACAGTACAACTTTTAGATGTGTAATTGGTGGTCTGTTTGACACGTTAAATTTCCATCAATGCTTTGCAAGATCGAAAACTTGGCAGGAAAGATTCCTCGCGTGCTCGAGAAATTAATAGAAGCAGCAGATGTCCTTAAATACTTGAAAAAAAAACATTTGACGGGCAGTCGCTCGGGATATTGTTTTTATTTCATAAAACAATGTAACTTTTCTTGAAAAAGAATGCCGGACTTGTCAGAACAAGATACCTACAAATATAAGGCCAATCAATCATCAAGTGTAGATTAAGAGTAGGCAAAAATGCAAAGCATGTACTTGGTTTTAAATTGACGACTGACTTTCGTAAATAATATATGTCAGATATACTTTATGTTTTGAAGAGAATAAATAAGTTAACATTCATTGAAGAAATGCACCGAAATGTTTGAACTTCAAATTGTTTAGGTTACTGTTAATATTTCAATGATATGATATTACTTGATTTTAAATCCGGGAAAAAAAGATACGGATTAAAAGAACTATAGGTAAATGTATATGTCAAATACATTGCATAAAACAAACAGTACAACAACTTAGCAGTTAAAAAGAAAACTCTTCACTCGTTATTTATAAAAATATTTAACTATTAACGAATTGTGATAATAAAAGTCAGCTATGGTATAATTATGTTATAATTATTGCGTTTTATTGCTTTGTAATAATTGAAGGAAGTGCCTCCTGAACATAACTGAAGTTCTGAAATTAATTATTAACTAGGAAAATTCTATCAATATCATCTGGGCCGAAGTACAAGGATTAACATGGTTTGCATACAGGTATGGCTTCGGTAAATCTTTCAACATGGTCCTCGTTATCAAAGTGTCTAGTTAAGCTTCAAGAATTATGATAACTAGTTCAAAGCGAAAGACAGGTTACGCTCTCTTCACACGACCCGTCTTGAAATGGTTACACAGTGATTGATCAGTGTTTGTCAAAGAAAATTCATATGCGGTTGTTTAAAAAAAAATAAGTTGATCATTACCGTTCCACCTGCAAAGAAGAGGACTTCAAATTCAGGTAACCCGCAGTCCGATATGAAGACGACAAATGACGATACTTCCGGTTGGTTAACCAATGAAAAAAAGAACATAGCAGAAATCTAAATATAGTATCACACTGAATTGCGACACCTGGTGAGTTGTTTAAGACATAGTTTTACGTCACATTTTCCGAAATTTAGCGAGAAAACTCGCTTGGGATTTCTTTCATTAAATCCCTGTCACACTTGGCTGCGAATGTAAGCGACACACTTGCGACGGCATTCTATAGAGACATTCAAAAATAAACGAACTTTTCTTCTTTTCGTAAAGCTCTCTGAATTTGCTTATTTCATAATGTTTTTTGAATTGTACAAGATACTTTTCGCTGTCCTATTTCTTTTATTTTAGGAATTTGCATTGAAGAATTGTTTATCAGTAACTGTTTATAATCCACATGTTGATATAATTAACTTCAATGTGGAATATACTATTAGTGTTTCTTTCATGAACCCAGTAGGTCGTCCAGTTCAAATGAATCTGCCTGTTACATGCCCCGGGTTAAGCGCAACTCAGTATATACTATATACACATTT
Source organism: Corbicula japonica (assembly GCA_038501625.1). Taxonomy (NCBI): domain Eukaryota; kingdom Metazoa; phylum Mollusca; class Bivalvia; order Venerida; family Cyrenidae; genus Corbicula; species Corbicula japonica. The sequence goes on from JAZAYU010000293.1 coordinate 624,359, forward strand.
TTTGTATCATTCTCAACGGCTAAAAATAGTTAATTATTACAGCGATGATTGAATGTACGCGGAGACTCTTTACAGCCTCCACACGGCACAAACAACGGCACTGTGATATTGAAGTAAATAAATATGAAACTTTTAAAGATACCAAACACTAGAAATATTAAAATATTGCAGGATCGGTCCGATTGCGCCCGTGAATGAGCCGTTATAGAAATGCCTATTACTGTCAACGCCGCCTAGCCTCGGGTTGAGCGCTATCAGAATTTTCACATTTATGTATAGTGCTTAACGGCCCTCAAATCGTATTGTCGCCATTTCAGCCAATCAGATCCTTGAGATTTCAGACTGGTTTCCATAATCAGTTTTATAATCTTCAGCACAGATGTCATAGAACACTATAGGTGAGAATTGGAACAACTAACACCGAAGTTAAGATTCGTGAGCCCGTTAGAGTGGGCCTGCCCAAATCATACTGCAACAGTAGGCCAGTCGTGTATATTAAACGTCTCACAGGTCGCAGTTATGTCTAGTCTTCATTTCAGTCAATCAGACGCTTGTGATTTATTACAGGTATCTAATCTGAGTTGTAAGATCGCCCAGGATATCGCAGTACTTTTATACAATTCGTACAAAATGGGAAGAGTTTGCCTCAGGTGAAACGAGCAATTACTTAAGTAAACATATTCTGGAACAGAATGATGTGTTTAAGAAGCTGGATTAGTTATTCCATTAGTTTGAACTTAAGTCTTGTTATTGAAGAGTCTCAAATTCTGTTCGAACTATCCTAAACAAAAAGGTACTCATGCTTAGAGTGTTAGTCATACCATAGACGTATGTTTCCATTAACGCTGTGTCGACTAGCTTCCTATCAACAGGCAAAAAATCGCAGCGACAGAAATGACAATTCGGATTCGAGATAATGGGTTATTCACTCAAAAAGCAAACTAATTCGTAATGTGGATACGTATGTCACGGCGAATTTAGTGCATATTTTGCCTAATTTGCATTTTATATATTTTGAAAAATATTAAGCTATGTATATGTGATTAAAAGAAATACATAGAATATCGATTTTAATTCACGAGTGAACAACAGTTATTTTCTCGAGTGGCGCATTTTTGTGTATGTGAAATACAGTGACAGTCTATACTCGTACATGGCTGAAACAAAAAATCCTTTTTTATGTTTTGTTAAATCTTTTCCACAATTATCTTATGTTCTTCACATTATACATTTTCTGATTATAACAGTTTTAATTATTCAAAACGCAAGAACAGTAATAATTTCATTTTGACATCTCATAATTGCTGCCATATTTTATTTATCTTAAGGCGTTGCTGCTATCGCCATTGCATGTCAAAATGAAATTATTATTGCTCTATTTTTTATATTATTATTCACCTATGATACTGACAACAATATCTAAGGGCCTTGAAAAGAACTTTCAATTATGAAGAGAGAAATCAACATTTTTATTTTTGTCATCCATTTTCGCGACAAAGAAATAGAAAGGTCAAACGCACATTTACAAATATTACATATTGTACATGTATACATTTGTTAGATAAGAGGCACTTAGATATCGTTGTAAGTAACGCATTACTCGTGAATTCATTTAAATTGATATTTAGTGTTGCTTCGATTTTGTATTTTGTTTCAAATAGAGTTTTAGAGATTTTAAAGTCTAACTATTGTTCTTTAATGTTCTAACTGTCTATTACGTAAGTAAAATAAAATTACATTTATAACATTGATTTGTGAAAAGTTTTATAGAACTGCATTTTGATAATTTCCTTTTTATCAATGACGGTGCAATGACAACTGCCTTATCATCACAATATCAATGCTTATTAGTCAGTAGTCAATCAGTGCACTGTTGTCTCGGCACTTGTCAAATCCTTGTATTAAGATTTGAATGGTGTTTCGTCTCAATTTAATCACCGTATATGCATAAGGCTTTTACAAAATAAAATCTTTCGTCGTTTGATGCGCAATAAAGTGTTCTTAAGCACGTTTTCTTACACTTTGATGTATTTGAATTGTGGTTCGGTTATTGTTTTCTTTCCAGTGAAATCGATTGTAAGACTAATTATAAACCATGTCTGCGCTGTTGGAGACTTGTGATTAAGATCTTCGTTGGGCGATATCATTCAGAAATTACACCGGGCTTTAGTAATACTAATCCGAAAGCCGTCGGATTGGATTACAATAATTTAACAAATACTGAATGACCTTATTGTTTTCCCTTGCACTTTAATTTCCTTCTTTTGCGAAAAGTACACCTTCAAATAGATGAAAAGGGAACTTTGAACGCAAATGAACTCGACAAATATGGAAATATTGCAGACTCGGTATGATTGAGTCTGTTCATTGGCAATAATGGAGTGTATATTAATTCCCACGCCGCCAAGCCCCAGTATGTTAACTGTGATAGCCACAGCACCAAAATTGTGGGAATGTGCGAAATATGAACATCCGCAATAGCTTATATAACCTTGTATACTTTTTTTGTCCCACTTCTCATGGATAATTTGTTAAACGGCATAATTGGCGGCAGATAAACTGTACAATAGTGCGGCAAATATTTTATGAAATGATAAGTAAACGTTAATTGACTGCTGCAGAGTGTTGCAATATAGTATGAAATGTTAACGATGGTTCTCGAATCTTCCAAACCCATAACAGACAATGACACAACTGAATTACGTTAACAAACGCTAATTATAAAGGAACTTTGGCAGTCGGCGGACACAGGATGAATATATGAATAATGCGATTTCGCCTTGATTATTCTTATTCAAGGGCAGAAACTGAATTGCTGGTTTCTGTCCAGCATTTAGCTTAACCAAAGATGTATATAAGTAACAGTATAACTCTGAAACCGATGTTCAACATTAGCATATTAGTTTCAATTACTCCCATGGTGGTAAGATCCTTATTTCAAACTATGCGAGAAGTTTAATCATTGTGGATGACTGTATAGCATTCTTGAACTGTCGTTTTTGGTGGATACATATGGTATGTACAGTATCTGTCTCTAGCCTGGTTGGCTAGGCGCCGCCGCCGTATTTGCCTAGCTTTGAGGGAGTTGATACTTTATCACTACAGCCTTTGTTAAGTGCCTTATGGCGGCTGTAAAAAGCCCCCACCCCCACCTCGGTTCTTCAGTGGTAATCAGTTTCAATTACAATGTACCTCCATTGATGGTAATATGCTTACATATCAAACCATGCAAATTGTCAATCAGTGTGTGTGTCTAAATGTACTGACATACCTTAACTATTTTTGGGGGGAAGGGGCGATACGGATTGGTATGTACTGTGTCTGTTCCTTGCATAGTTGGTTTGTCGACGCCGCCGTATTTGTATAGCTTTGCGGTTATCCGGTATAATATATCAGTACAGCAGGTGTTAAATACCTTGTAGCGACTGTATAAAGCATCTCCGTAGTTCATTTAAATGTAATGATCAGTTTCAAAAACCTCCCTTTACAGCAATATGCTCATTTGAAACCATGTTGACTATTTATCACTGTGGTTGTCTGAATATGTAGGCATACTTCAACTATTCTTTTGGGGGATACGGATGATATATACTGTGTCTGTTTGCTGCCGCTGCTGTTAGTATAGTTTTGTGGTAATATACACATTTTATAGTATTCGAGCATCTTAATTAAAATCAGATAGAAACACAATACCAACACCATTTGTCGACTGAAGTTTCAGATTTTGCTTAATGGGATTCAAGTTATAAGGCCGGCATTATGCTATTTGTACTTTTACACGGTGATTGCATCGATATGTTAATTAAATTTAGAAAACATTTCATCTCGAACTTTATCTCATCTAAGATTACTCAACCTGGTTAGGATTTGTGGAAATCGCATTCGACTGTTATTTAGTTAATTTCTTTGCAGGAGAGTAATCGATAATAAATTCCCAAATCTTCCATCCCATAATTTCATTAAAAAAGACATTCCACTTTTAATCAGCATCAACCGAAAACGCATTTAATTACATCTTGAGATGAAATTATAGAATGTTTGGATTCTATGTTGAAAATTATATAAGAAGTTCATTTATATCTCTTTTACATTTTTAGTCAGTACATGTTTATATAATGTCAATTTATCAAAATCGAACATTCAAAATCGCGACTGATTCGGATGCGTTTTACTAAAACTTCAAACAACTTCAAACGATTTACATTAAGTAAAATGACGTTAATAATTAACAAATGTTTTTTGTGTTGTTTATTTTTCATATCACAGTTGTGTTTTTATGTTTAATGAGAATTTTATTTCAGATAAAACAACATGGCTTTCAAGAAAATTATGACTGCTCATAAAACCTAAAATTTCGTTTGTCAATATGTCATTGGTTTTTATGTCATGAACTTGTTTTACTAAATGTTTCTCAGTCCACGTGTAGCGATAAATGACTTTCGAGTACTAAACCCGTCATTGGTTTTGATGTCATGAACTTATTTTACGAAATGTTTTTTTTTTCAGCCCCAGTAATATACATGATAAAGACTTCCGAGTACTAAGACCTCAAAATTTGCCAAAGGCATCAGAAATGTTATTACATTAATGCGACAGACTTTTGTTGAACTGAAGTGTCATTCAGTGTTAATTGGTTTATAATAATTATTGTTAGCAAAAATACAAAAATGTGTAGATGTGATATTACTTATAGTTATCGTTTTAAGCTAATATGTATTCGTCTTTAAATTCGTTTGATCTAAAAAAGGTGAAATAAATTTAATAAATAGATTTTGATAAATTGACATTATATAAACATATACTGACTAAGCTTTTGGAATTCTAACTTTTTATTATAATTTCCATGGTTACTTTACAAAATATGTATGCATAAACTTGTAAATCCAAGAAAAGTTATCTTGTTAGCCATTTTTTGCCACGTGTATAATGGTTGGGATGAAAAACATTTTGATTTATAAGTTCTTGACCGACTTAAAAAGTTATCATAATTGTCACTTCGCTTAGTTTTTGACACGTTTAAATTACAGAATCTTTAAATCTCCAAACAATAATAAATTGAATAAATGACGTAGAAACGATCATAACTGTGGTCTCTGTATTTTTTTAATTCGCTTAATTATCAAAATATACAAACTAGTTTCATATCAAAATGTCAGGACGGAACAGTTAACGAAACTAATTTTTAATATGATACACTTTCGGTGTCTGAGCATAAAGTTATCCTTTCTTTAGTTCATCCTTTGTTTCGTCCATGATTCCGTGTATGTGTCATATTGTCAGCATGTTCCGGCTAGATACGGTCCTAAGGTTATAAAACTGAGATTTGAAACCAGTCTCAAATCTCAAGCATATGATTGGTTGAAATGGAGACTGGTCTGAACTGGTTTCCATGCTCAGTTTTATAACCTTAGGCACAGATTTCGTCGAGTTTTGATTCTTTGACTATTCACAAAACATATACAACACCATACTCCGTAATCCGTGTCACAAGTTATCAGATTCAATAACCACCCTTGATGACATGCTAATTGCAAACCATTCAGAATGTCAGTCATTACAGCTGGCAGTATATAGGCATATTTGAACAATCACTTTTGTGTAATGTAATAAGGAAATTATGCTAATAATTTACCAACATACTTGTATTAGGTGTTAAACATTTATATTTTAAAATATATTACGGGCCTTGTTTAGTTACTAAATTAATATCCTTTCCTAGATAACATCAATTAGTTTGTTTACTACTTACTTGCTCGGTCAAAAGTATTTTAGCCACAGGTCATTTCATGTCTTCACCTGCATCTTTCAGTTACATTGGACTCGATCTTGTCATGTTTAAGCAAGACGTTATATAACTGTCGTTGTAGTTTTATATAATCTTCATGTCAAACAGTCATCTCGAACAGTAATTAGTCTGCATGAACAGTCTATGGTATTGCATAAAAGCCAGAGAGATTGTTCTGTATTTTTGGGGAAGAAGAACGGCCGTATGGCCGGAATGAGCCACATAATGCCTTTTATGTTAGTCTCGTGGCTAAATTGCTAAACTTTAAATAAGAGAAATTTATAACACTAAGAACGCGAAGACTCCTCATCAGAAGATTATATTCCATTAGCTCAATTACGTAAACATTTGAGGGAACGCAATCAGGGACAAAATAACGTACATGATTCAGAATGTTCACAGACAGAAAATTCTTCAAATGAAAATTCTGACAGTGAAACATCACAAGAAACGAATTCATTTGTTGAAGATTCTAGCAATGATAAATCTGTTATGGAAGCAAAATCCGATCATTCTGCTTACCTGGATGAGAAATTTCAAGAAGGCACTGACGAGTCGCAGTCGGCAGACTCTATAGATACTGACGGTATGGAGGTTGACTCCTTGCCTGACACTCCTGAAACTGTTAATCAAGATAGTTTAGAAATAGGTGTTATTACAGAATCAGTAACCCCAACAAACATTGCTTCAGCAAATTCATGTCCAATAAGTAGTTCAACTTCTCTGCTTAATGAAGAGAATAAATCAGCCCCCGATAAGTTTACTGATAACCAAGAAAATGACAAACAGAAATGTCTACAATTACTGTTAGGTCATATGGAACGCAGTAACTCAGATCTTATGCAAGGATTATTGAAAAACAATGCTAACCTAATGCAAGGATTACTACAAAAGTTCTTTTAATTAAAGACAAAAAAATAAATGAAAAAAAAAATATAAAAACTGACTGGAAAAAAAAAATAAAAATAAAAAAAATGATGATACTGTTCTAATTTGCAAAGTCCATAGAGTTAAGAGAAACGCTATACGTTGTTGTTGACAAACCTTAAAATGACTTCACATGGAATAGGGGTGAGCTCCATTCCATTGTAAATAGATTCGGTTGATAATATTATTTGTACATCACCTTGTTTGCTTAATTATATGACTTCGAGTAGAATCATATGGCGAAAATTGCTATGATTACGAGTAGAATCATATGACGTAGCCAGTTTTATGCTTAAGCATTGTTGTAGGTTTTAAATGTGTAAATATCTATTTAGAGTGTTGCATAATCACGCATTGCGATTCGCAAAGTAATTTTCAGTAATTACAATATGGCTTTTATTGTCTATTTTCAAAGACGTTTAACCATAAAGCTTATTATGCTCACTTGTTTGTTTGGCTTTTCTCGGTGCTATAGAAGTACATGAAAATGCTATTCTTGTTTTTGTGTTAAAACAAAAATATTATTGAGTTATACAGTTGAACATTTTATAAATCCTACATTTAATGCATTGTTTTCTCTGCCCAGTCAACGTAATTATATAAAAATATACATTTGCAAACCGTTCTCTTAATATTTTTGATTTAAATATTAATATTTTTGTTTTCAAATTATTATTTCTTAAACTGACATCATCTTAAAGAAATAAAAAAATGTTTCAGTTTAAAGAATAGGTAAACTACTTACCTGAGTTCAATCATTATGATTAAAACAATGGCTGTCCGGTCCGATTCTATGTTTTATTGTTCTAGTATCCTTGACCTTCTTGCCGTGGTGGTATTTCATATCAAAATTCACTTTAGTTATTCCAAAAACACTTAATCAGCCACGTTTAACGAGTAAACAAACAATGAAAGTGCGCTAACAGGGACCCTGTTCGTACAGATGAGTGACCTTCATGAAAACGAGACAACATTATCGATCAGCGAACACGCTTCAACCAATCACAATGCAGATGACGTTTGAAACCCCTCCAGCTCCTTCATCCGCCGGAAGTATCCTGCCTTGTTACAGTCAACAATAGCTAACAATCTGACATAGGTGACGTTTCATAAAACCAGTCAATCAAATCCCCGTCAAGAAGCAACCTCCAGTTTTCGATAACAACATCTTCGACAAAAGCAATTCCTTCAGGTCTTTGATAAGAAAAACTGCATCCTTTTCTGTCTTAATATTGAAAGCAGTTCACCAGATTCGTCAAGAGTTCATCAAAGATATCCATCAATATGACATTTCATAACAACACTTACAAACAAAGAGACAGTACAATCAAGAAGAGATTCAACGTGTAATACCAGAATCATAACCTTCAGCCATTAGCGACAATCATCACCCGAACTTGTAACAACCTAGATAAAACAATGAATCAGACATTCATTCATCCGTCAGTTCACAACAAAGCAAACATATACACGACGAACTGAAAACGTTTTCAAACACAGCAAGTTTCAAGACACACCTGCCCCCGGCGAGATGCAGTCCGACAGCATGAAAGAAGACACG